>QNUK01000023.1:2142500-2742500 GCA_013621035.1 Clarias magur | reverse complement strand
CCTTTATACATTTTTTTCCTCAATTTAATCAGCACTGTGACCAAGTCAGAAGATGGCACAGCCACTAAATTTCCCATGCAGAATGAAAATACCGCTACAGAATCGCTAAACAGGTCGCAGACATTTGTTTCTGGGTTTTTCTTTAAATAATGTAGAATCTACTGGGTATAAAAGGGTGAAGTTGGAGTGCACTGAAGGTAGTGAACTATGAAGGATATCCGAGGCAGTTATTCCCTTGGTAGAGCTCATGAAAGCTTTAATCGAATATTTTTTAAAAGGTTGCAATTTACTAATCTTCCAGCTGAGTGTTGTTGGAGGCTAATGTTTGAATGTGTTTCTCTGTGTGTTGGGCTTTTTCTTTTTCAGTTTGTTGGGGTGGGGGGTAGTGTTGCAGACTGTCTGGCTTCATGACAGCTTGGCCCTCGATACAATTTTCTTGCTAACACCTGTGCTGGTGCCCAGCTGTGGCCCTATACGATTCAAGTCCAAACCATTTTGGTGATCTTCCAGAGCTTGTGCAGTTGTAAGCCTCATTGAGATTTGATGAAGGCAGACACTAAAGAGAGGATGCACGTAGGGGAACTGAGCAGTCATTATTCAGGGTGCTGACTTCTGAAGCCTTGTGAGATTATTTGCAGTGCAGATAAATTACACTGACTTCACATGTGAATAATCACAATCACACTTAGAAAAATCAGGAATGGAGATCATGTAAACTGTTGTGGAAGTTGCATCCTAAAAAAAAAATTATTTTTTTTTTTAAAAGACTGTAAGAAGCACAGCTTAGTTTAATAGTGCTGAATTGGTCAGAATGTTATGAACCGTAATTGAAGCTTAAGGCACCGTAGAAACACGTGATTGTGGGAACTGTATGGTACACACAATCATTTACGAACACCACTTACACATTACAGGACCTCACCTCAGAGTTAGTGCCACATCCACCCTACAGTTCTGACCTTGCTCCAAGCCATTTGTACACATGTTTGGGGAGTTCCTGGGAGGCCAGTGTTTCAGGCATGTAGCAAGCAGTCTGATTACTGAGAAAGCTTCCTACCATGATGGTATCCAAGCACTAGTGGTTAGTGCATTAGTGTAGCTGTGGATTATATAGAGAAATAAAGCTTGTTTTTACTCTCATGTTATTCTGCACAATCAAAAATACAGGTTTGACTTGAACAGCCCTCATATTTATCTCATATTTCCCATGATGTGACGCTTGCTTGCTTGAATTCATGAAGTAATGGCATAGCATGCATTTTCCCAATGTGAATTTTATGCACATTGACAATACTTACATAATCATATAACTTGATACACTCACAAATCACACATATTTATGATACTGTAAATTAAAAAATGGCAGCTGCAACTTGTGAAGTTCCAACAGTTACTTTTTAGTAACCTAGTTATAAATTGTATGCCATTGCTAGAAGAGCTGTGTGTATAATCAGTGTCTAGTGCACTCTAAATATTAGTTTTGAACCTACGCAGGGAAAATTCCTCACAGCCATGATCACTTGACAACAGATTTGCATTGTAGGTATTAATTCCCAGGCCTTAATTAAAGATCAATTCATTACAACCCTTTAAGTACCCCAACCTTGAGAGATCATGAATGATTTGAAGCAGACGTATTTCAGCAGGAAATCAACCAATCTGCTGGATTTAACTCTAATTGTTCACCGTTGCCATGATTTTGATTGTAGGAAAGAGTGCCAGGAGGAACCCTCATCGCACTGAGAGGGCAATCATTTTTGGACGGATTTCATTCCAGGGCCCATTATGTACTCAGGTTTTTGCAACCATCCCTGCTCTTTTTGTTACCCTTTCAAGAAAGCTACTGGTATTTGAAACTGACCTAGAGTCTACAATAAAGTCTATGTATACCTGTAATATTTAGGTGTATATGCACAGTAGGTGTACTATATATATTCAACAAGTGAACTTGTATATTATATAGATTCATTACACAGTTTTTAGTGTTTATTTCTTTTGATATAATGATTATGGCTTACAGATAATTTAAATGCAAAATTCAGTATCTCAGAAAGGTTCAAAAGTCTTATGGTATAACACTCATCAGCTAATTAACTCAAAACACTTGCAAAGGTTTCCTGGGCTTTTAAATGACACAAAAGGTCAGCTGGCTGTTCACAGAATGCTGTATCCAAGCACATTAATGTAAAGTTTAATGGAAGAAAAGAATGTGGTATAAAAAGTTGCAGAAGCAATAGGAATTACCGCAACCTTGAGAGGATCGTGAAATGAAGCTCATTCAAGAATTTGGGAAGTTTACAAGGAGTGGACTGCAGCTGGAGTCAGTGTTTCAAGAGCCACCACACACAGACGTATCCAGGACAGGGGATACAACTGTCGCATTACTTGTGTTAAGCCACACTCGAACCAGAGACAGTGTCAGAGGTGTCACGTCTGGGCTAAGGACAAAAAGAACTGGAATGTTGCTCAGAAGTACGCTTTTCAGATTAAAGTAAATTTTGTATTTCAGTTGAAAATGAAGGTCCCAGAGTCTTCAGGAAGAGAGCGGAGAGACAGAATCCAAGTTGCTTGAGGTACAGTGTAAAGTTTGCACAGTCAGTGGTGGTTTGACACCAGACCCAACCATACAGAAGAGCTGAAGGCCGCTATTACCTCAGCAGTGCCACAGACTGATCGCCTCCATGCAACGCAGCATTGCTGCAGTAATTCATGCAAAGGAATCCTTGGCCAAGTATTGAGTGCTGTACATGTTCATACTTTTCAGTAGTCCAACATTTGTGCTAAATGTCTTTTTTTTTTTTGTCTGAAGTAATATTCAAATTTTCTGAGATACTAAAATTTGGGTTTTAATTAGCTGCAAGCCATAATCATCAAAACGAAAAGAAATAAGCACTTGAAAAACATCAGTCTGTGTCTTATTAATCTATAGCATATACAAGTTTCACTTTTTTACCTGAAATACTGAAATAATATTCAATAATATTCAAATTTAGTGAGATGCAAGTCGTTTACGGTGAAAAGGAGTACTGTACGTCAGGCTGAGGTCAGGGCTACTGAAACCCTGGCTCAGAGTGCGGGGCTGGAATCAAATCTGGTTGGGAATCAAACCCGGGCCCCAGAGGGTTCTGAACTTGCAAGGTGACACTACTAACCACTAAGCAAATATGCTGAATTTTTTTTCCCTCCATTTTCTTAATTTTGATGTTAAAAGTGTTTGATTTGTTTTCAAACTATTTTCCCTTTTCTGTAGGTTCCTTTGCTTTCTTCCACTTTTGTACTTTTCCTTTTCTCATCCCATTCTATTGGGGTAGTTAACAGATAAACCACCCAACCCTTGGCATAATATCTATATTGGGAATATGAGTACAACTACTCGATGTAACAAGCTTAAAATATATAATCATAACACTTGGCAAAATGATTATTATTACATGCATATTATTGCACTGAACGGAGCTGGAGATTTCTGCAGTAAAAAGACTGATGTCACCATCTAGTGGATGTCTTTGATATTCCATCTGTCTAAAATCTAGCAAAAAATCCTGTTTCCTGAGGAAAACATTTCCTTTAGTGAAACTGATTGAAACTCATACAATGCTGTGATGCAAATCAAACGTACAGTGTGACTCACAGTCCTGAACTCAGTGAACACAAGTTCTAGTAAATGATAGAGAAGACCGTTAGACATGCTTGTTTCCTTATTAAGGGAAAAGCGCTCACTGGCTTACATACAATTTGAAGAGTTCAGGGTTGTTTATGGTTTTTCATTATATAAAACGTAGTCTACAAATGAATGTACGACTGCCGTTTAAGTCAAACTGGAACTTGTGAATGAAGGTGTAAAACCAATTGGCATTTGCAGAAGACTTTAAGCACGGTACGGCGATGAGACACATAAGCGCAGCAAAATATTTGACGTTTAACATTTTAAAGAAGGCCACGGAGGTGGCTCTAACATTCAACAAGAATAATAATATGCCTGATCCTTACAAATGGATGGATCAACTTGCGGAAAAGAGACACATTTGTCTGTAGGGACTGCACACACACAATCATTTACCAATGTCACTTGCACAGAAATCTGTACAGTCCTGATCTCATTCCAAATTATTACCACATGTTTGCGCTATTAAGGGAGTTAATGGGGGGCCGGCGTTTCAGACGTGAAGCAGGCGGTCAGATTATCGATCCGGCGCACTGAGAAAACTTTCTACTTTGATGGTATCCAAGCACTAGTGCAATGCTGAGATAAATGTATTTGTGTAGCAGTAAAAAGTCCAGGTTTGACTTGAACACCCTTTGTATTGTAAGGAAATAAAAAAATAATAATGGTAGTTTAAAATAAATAAATAAATAAATAAACCGTGGCAGTGTGTTAGAAAATGGAAACAAACCTGTAAATTTTATTTTCATGTCTTGAAAATCTTGAACCAAATATTAAAGGTCAACTTGATATAAATGGTTTAACCTTAACATCTTGAATTATAATTTACACCGTGCATTTTGACCTTTTGCTATGGCAAAACTACACTTTCTCAGCCTTTAGAACTAATGATAATTAAGATTGGACTGTGGCCAGTAAAAACAGTAGCTGACGTTGATTTTAATTACTCGCATATGGTTGGGGTTTTTGTGTGTGTGTGTGGTAAAATTCCTTTTGTTGTCACTTGTCTGTCAGGAATTTGTTGTTATTGCCTTTGGCAGCTCTGTTCATAAAGAGCATCAAAAGGTAGAGATGGAAAGCAGGTTGTACTTCAGCACACTTGATAATCTCCTCAGGACGAGCAGTTATTTACCAAACACAGTGTTATTTATATGAATGATTAATGTAAACTATTAATTACAGGTAGAGAGGGGAAAATAAGGATATTTGATTAATTTTGTAGCCCAAATACCACGGTGGGCTACCAAATCCTGTATCTGAGAAAAAATGGAAAAAATATACCCAATATATGCTCAAGTAAAGGTAGAAGTCCTCCATTTATAATTGTGTGAGTACTCACCTTCAAATGTACTGAAGTACCAATTGTTTAGATTAACTTATAGTTGCCATTAAGTCAGAGTTTAAAATAATAATCTGTGCGCGTGTCCTGACTTTGTAAGTGCTGTTTAGCTCTGCTTCTGATTACCAACACCTGCTACATAAGGTTGAGTTTCTGCAAATCATGTACTTACACGCAACAGCCTATAGGTGGAGACATTCCCGCTTTAACACTACTCACCACTGTCGTTTTGTAACATAAAGCCGAGCACAAACAGTAACGTAGAAAGTACTATTTGCTGTAGGATGTAGTTACATGTAGTACAACTAAAACGTATCCGATAATAAACCTATTCAAGTAAAGTACAGACAATATGTGAAACATATGTGGAAATATGTACTTATGTACAATAACATTAGCCAAATTTTCTTGGTTAGCTTCCACCTCTGGCTAAATATGAAAGGTGTTACTCCGCCCCCCCAAACGGTGCGTGAGCGAGCAGTTCGAAAAGATGCTGTCGGGCTGGCGTCACGTGGTTCGGAGGAACCACGTGATAGTCGTAGGCCCCCCTGGCTGAGCGGTAGTAGTAGCCTTAGTGTGGGAGCCCACATAAGATCTGGAGTGATTTTTTTTTTTTTAACTAAATTAATCAATATTTTCTCTGAGAACCAAATATATATGGAAGCCCAAGCATGGTCAGGAACGTAAAATGTTTTAAATTTTTCCCCAAAAAAATTCCATTAAACTTAGCACAACTGAACCAAACAGCAAATACCCAGTGACCTTGTACACGATAAGCGTTATAGAAGATGAATGAAATATTTCCTGACAGAAAAATGTCACGAAATCAACAATTACACGTTCTCAAAACTGTTCACATGGAGTGTTCTTAGAATTACTAGAACAAGCACAGTAATACACAGTATATTTTCCCGGCAATCATCTTATCTGTACCGTCTGACAAATCTAAATTCAAGAGCCATGTGGTATAAATATATTTATTCATTGTTAAATGGTGTACATTTGATTATTGTCTCAAAGCGACAAACAAAAATATTCATGGTTCAATATGCATACTTTATCCAAAATATATTTCATCATCGAAATGTAGAAAGAAACTACACACAATAATAAGGCACAGGTATATAAATTAAATGATAGTCTTATTGCGGTTAACCTAAAAGAATCAATCAGGAATTGCTGAGATGCGACAATAGCCGAGGACAAACTGATAAACACAGACATGGAGTTATGTAGCAGGAATGGCGTAGTACCAGAACGTGCAAGTCTGAAGACAGCAGCCGAGACAATAAATAATTATATCATCTTAATGGAAAACTGAAGACACATGTAACACCTGTGGGTATTCTATAATGGACATGTCCGGGGTGATGTGTCACCAGTATAAATCGAGTCCAGGATTTTGAAGAAAAAGCATCCAGTGTTAAAATAGGAATAATTCCACAGATTATATTAATGTGACAATGAATACACACATTATTTTTCTAACTGAAGATGTGCTTTGTAGAACATTTACACATAATTCCACCATAAAAAGTATTAATCCTTCATGTCACCGTTTGATAAACCGGTTTCATCTTGAGACTTAAAGTAGGACGTCAGTTGCTCTGGACATGTCCATCTCGCTCACTGTACACTTTCCTTCTTTCAGAAGTTCAATCTGTATACGAAACCATAGTGTATCATCATTGGAAGACTGGGTTTCCGTGGAAGCTCCTCTCATCAAAAGATGAAAGTGTTGCACTTTGGTGTAGCTAGCTGGTTCGGTCATCTTCCTTCATCTCATAGTGTTATAATGAAGAACCTTTAAGCCTTAGACTCCATGGATAAGAGGATGCTAGGTTTTTCATCCATGACGCGCACCAGCAGGTTATCGATGTAGGATTCCAGTTCAACAATCTTCTCATCCTTTTTAGACAAATCGGTTTGCTGCTTCACCACCAGGGTGATCAACTCTTCCTGAGTGAGCTGGGTGTATGGGCCACTCTCTCCGGGCTAGGGAAAAGCAAGAGAGAAGGAGAGATCGTAAGAGTGGGGTGAGGTTTGAGCATTTACTGTAACACAAGCAACAAACATTAGCTGGAAATCTTCTCTTCTTCAAGCTTGCGTGAGGTACTTCATTTAAACAAACAATAACAGCGATATAGCAAAACTATTACAATCATTATTATAAACCCAGCCCTATTAATTGGACTATTCAGTATATGAAGCCAGTGAATTACACTAACCTGTTTGGAATGATCACTATTAACAGCACTAATAGCTCTAAGTTTATCTACTGTATATCACCATCTTTATTATTTCTACAAAGGCCTTTCATGTCAAACTGAGACTTGTCTCATGAGCAGAAGAGCTGTTGCAACATCCCCAATAGCCAAATGCCCAAAGCCATTTCCACATGTTTGAGGCTTTAAAGGAGTTCCTGAGAGGCCAGTGCTTTAGTTGTGAAGTGAAGCAGGTAGCCTGATCAAGGCTTAGGCGCACTAAGAAACCTTTCAACCTTGATGGAATCCAAAGTCCCAGTTTGACTCAAACACCCCCATCTATAGTATCTAATATCTTTGTTTAAAAGAATGTAAAAAGATGAAGATTTTTTTTTTGTACAAATAAGCAAACCTTTTTTTCAGCCATTTCTCGGATGGTTGGAATCCTCGAATCTTTTCCCATGGAAACACTAGCCGGAGACTGGCTTTCATAAGGACTCATTGGTTTCACTGGGTGTGGTCTAAAGAAAAACAAAAGCAAACTTTAGTGATGAAACTGTCGAGGCTTATCCAATAATTCCACATCTATAAAAATACACATATCAAATAAATACATCAGAGTGCTTGGAATCGTTTCTTTAAACATTCAAGTTAGTGAAGAAAAAATAAAAACCTGAACAAATAATTAGAACCGAATTATAGTTCTATACCAGAGGCAGCCAAGAAAAGTAACCGGAGGAAGAGGACAACCGCAAGAAATAAGTTAGTTCTTCCACCATTAAGACACTTCCATGGAACTATTAACCACACCGAGAGATTCAAACATGGCGTTCGATCCAATCGGAAATTTATTTTATTAAAAATACGAGTACACTGACACCAGAGTATTCATGCATAGATTGTATGGCCACCAAAAGATCCGTCACAATTTGAGTAGGAGACAACCCAACATCATTCAAAATCGTCAAAGGTCTACCAACGTAGGTGTATTTGGAACCAGGCTTAATCTAATGGTTTTAAAAAACATTCTTTAGTCGGAAACGGATTGTTCTTGCTGGACAAGCTGCATTCAATCAATCAACCAAATCAATCAATCAACGAAAACTCTCAGCTTGAAGATCAGACAGAGATCTACAGAGAGATTGAAAGTGGCACCTCAGAAACAAGAAGGCCAAGAGGATTCCAAGTGTTGTTAGTAGAGGTGATTTTTTTTGTTTGTTTGTTTTTATTGTGTAGAGTGGTGTTGGGGAGTTGTAGGTTATTCTCACCTGCGAGGGCTCAATACCCCAGCACCTCCACTGCTCTGTGAGATACCTGACTGAACCTCAGAGGGTGATACTCTCAGTGTGTTTTTACCGCCAGAAGCACTTCCAGATAGGAGTTCTGGTACAGCTGAAGACTGGGACGCAAATGGATCTAAATGCACCTTTGATGCGGTTTCAACACGCTTTGGTACAGCAAGACTAGTAACAGTTATTTCATCATCATCA
Organism: Clarias magur; assembly: GCA_013621035.1. Taxonomy (NCBI): domain Eukaryota; kingdom Metazoa; phylum Chordata; class Actinopteri; order Siluriformes; family Clariidae; genus Clarias; species Clarias magur. Next base: position 2,733,803 of record QNUK01000023.1, on the reverse strand, counting down.
GGGTCTTGAAGGACTAGTCCGTCAGTGGTATCTTTCCCCGTTACAGACTTCTTGGGTGGCGGAGGCGCTAGCTTTTTCTTTTGTGAGAATACCTTTGGGGAAGTAGTGCTTGTGTTATTCGATCTGTCCAAACGTGGTTCAAAGAAGAGATCTGCTTCATTTTTGGATGCAAAAAATGGATCCATTTCATTTTTTGATGCAACGGACCCAAATATGTTATCAAAGTCATCTGGGGATAATTTCTTATCTTCAGGCTTTTTTCCTTTCTTTAGACCACCAGTAAAAAGGTCATCTTGATCCATGGTCATTTCTGGGAAGGCCCAGGGATCGTGAGATATTAGCTTATCCATTGGGAAAGGATCAAACTCAGTCATTTGTTTCCCAGGTGCACTTGGGACATTCACAAGTGGCCGTTCTTTTGGTTTGCCAACAGGTATATTGAGATTTACAGAGGTAGGTTTTTCTTCTTTAAAGTCTGAATCCTTCCACAGACTCTTAGAGGTCATGGAACCTTTTTTGCTTCTTTCCACCTGAGAATGTGCTGAGGATGTATGAGCGAGAATACTCTGCTCTGGTTGAACCTGTCTGGCAGGTTCTTTATTTGGAGCTCCTTGCCTAGGTTTGGCAAGAGGCAACACTGGAGTATCATCACGGTCTGAATCTGCTGAAGAAGTTGAATTTTTCATAGTCCTTGCTATCGGTGTTGGTTTTTCCTTTTTCAGCTCCGAAATTTGACTCGGTGTAGGGTCAGGAGCGGGGTTTAAAGTTCTCTTGATATTCGTCTGAGCCTCATGCCGACTCTGGACTGGTGGTCCTGGGTTTTTTCCCAAATCTGTTTTGGGTTTTTCACCATGTACCGAATATAATCCTTCACGGGTATTGCCTTGTTCAGAATTGCCCCCAAGCTGCCGCTTTGGTGTTGATAAATTGCCTGGTTTGGATGGAATTAGAGCCTGTTTAGGCTCCATCCCCTTTATTGAGCTAGACGGGACCTGATTATCTCTGTGACGCTGGTTCATACTTCTTTCTTTTAACACTGATGATTCGTTTGACATGGACATATTAGGAGCGTCTACGCTCATTTCTTCTTCAGCATCCTCAGAAATCATCTGTCTCTGGTTCACTTCAGCAATGATGTGTTCCCAACGAGTGTCGGCCATTATGCCGTGCCTCTTCTTGGGAAAAAGGGCTTCATAGTCAGGAAGAGGAAGCGAAGGTCTTTGACTCTTATCAGAAGTTGGTGAATTAATCTGTACTCCATTTTTCTGGTTGTACTTTTCATTTTTGAACGAATCCCCAGGATAGCCTGGTGGCTGAGGGGCGTTGTACTTTTTCTCAGACGGGCTAGTGGTATTCTCACCACCTGAATGCGTTCTCTGGAGTTTAGGAGGCGCCATAGAGGAGTGAAGGTTAGAGAACATATCGAAAGACTCAAAGGGATCACTAGAAGGTGATGGTTGAGGGAGAAAAGCAGAGACGGGAACAGGGGAGGCAAGGGAATCAGTATTATCTGTTTCAGGCTTCTGACTGAGAGTCAATCTGCCAAGGAGCAAGAACAAAAAATTATTTCGGTCCCGGATCTCTAGCTATCCTTTTGCTTCTAAACAAACAGAACCAATACAATAACCACATGATGGTATCTCCTTTAAGATACTTGTGCAACATGGGTTACATACTAATGTGTAGTCATAATGCTTACTTATTTTAAGTCTTTCTGGTGACGGAAATTACACAAGAAAAGTATTGTATTTCAGTCTACAGTACACACATAGAACATACTGTCTCATACTTGCACACCTCAACCAATCATGATAGCTAATAGGTCATTCTGGGAATGTTTTTCTTTTTTTTTTTTTTTGATTAAATTTAATTAATTACATCTACCCATAGAGGAGCATCAAAATAAAATACATAATACACAAAATACATCAACTATCTATCCTACCAAAAGCAGTTCTAGCAAATCTGTAGCCCGGTTGCTGAATCACTAATTGACAACCACAATTTGCAGCAAAATTACTCACCAATTAAGGAAAAAAAAACACCAAATGCAAATACATTCTTGTACGGTCCAAGATGAGAAGCCTTCAAGACAACAAGAGCTACGACTTTAGAAACTCTCAGTCGTGCAATGTGTTAGCCTGCGACTACACAAAGTCACATTACCCATCCACAACCTGTTCTTCTCCATACCTAAGCACCTCAGTTAACATACCAGACCACATTCCCTCCCAATGGACCAATCAGAGCGTCTCTACCAAACTGGTCGTATGGGTCCTACTCAGGTTAAAGATAACCAATCCTTTATTATGAATTCAGGACTAGGTTTTGGTGGAAGGGTTAGCAAGGAAAGGCCAAAGCAATGAGTATGTTGCAGAACCAAAAAAAAAAAAGTTATTAAATCAATCATCCAGAGAAGAGTAGAAGAGCGATTCTAAGGAAAAAGAGCGGCAAGGAGGAAGGAACAAGCTGCTCAGACGCTATCAGTAGCTACAGGAGAAGAAAAAAAAAAAGCATGTAGCTTGCCTTGGCTGAGAGGTTCCTGAACCTTCACTGGAAATTCATTATACAGAAACAGCTGTTAGGAACAGACTAAGCTAAAATGAAAATAAATAATAAGCAAATGTTGGAAGTGGAGACTTGCACTGAGGTGAGCAATGATATTCTGATACTTGAAGCAAACTAATGTGGAAGTCCAGAAAGTGACATACTTGCACATTGAGGACGATACATTAGCTTCAATTAGCTCTAACATCAATTTGTACCTAGATGTAATCTTAATATTAATTGAAACTAGATTAGTTATTGCTGGTTATTTTGAAAATTGCACACCCTTTTTTTATTGATCATTTGGACTGGTCTGTATTTATACAGTTTAAGACTTGCCTCTGATATAAAAGACTAAAACAGCAGGGAGATTTCAGTCATCACGACCCTGACACGGTCTGCGATTTGTAGAAATGTGATAAATCATGAGATTTACTCATAATCTTTTCTTGGTCTGTTGATGAGTCACGCTTTTTAAAAATGATTTAGGTAAACTTACAAATTGTTAAATGGCCTAAAAATACTATATATACTCGATATACATACACAGTAATATGGCTTGAGACAAATCAGAAGGTGGATATTAGCAGTATTGAATTAAATTGAATAAAATAAATACATAAATACGCATAGTCCAGAAATCCAATCTAGCCTACCTGATGCACAACTTTAAAATTAGGACAAGAAATAAAGAGAATATTAGGATGGCATTTTTTTGTCCATTTTCTGTACAAGAACTGGAACATCCCTCCGTGACGTCACTCATAAGTTTTCTGAAGAACGGTTTTGAAGTGCGAGCTCTGATCGTCGCCACCTTGGCATGAGCTGACCCCTCCTAAAGCCTGGACAATCCACGCTACGGTGGCATGCTGGGTTAATTTATATTCTAACATTACTATACATTTGATTGAACGTCATCCCGTGTTGTATACAAAGATTCCAAAGTGATTCATATCAGACGGTAAGCAGTCTAACACCCACAATGCAGCCGTCACTCAACTCATCCACACCCCTAATTATATACAATTTTATAGCTTAATGTAATTTTAACTAAACTATGTAACCCCCCCCCCCCCCCCCCCCATCCCCATAAGCACATAATGATGTTCGTATCTCAGTCTCCAGTCACAAGATATATTTAAAGAACACCAGTCATGTTCCTTGCAACTGTTCAATTGTAGTTTAGAAAGAGATTTTTCTAAAAGATCGCAGAGCTCAGGTAGACATACTGGAGGAATTCAATTACAGATCCGAGTCAAGCTGCTGACTGAATGCCAGACAGCTCAACTTACCTTTTCCTCTTCGTCCAGGAACACAGCTTGAACTAAAATAACCTTCACATTGTCAAGTCTACCATTTAAAAAAGACGTCTTGACGAGCTCTACAGCATGCACTGTGCCTCATTGTGCTCTTTGCATGTTTGTAAGGAGCACTGAAGAACATGCTAGACGACTAGGCAAGTAACAATATTATAAAAAAAATTAATAAATAAAAACCTCACCTTGGTTTGACTGCAGAAACCTTGGCTGTACGAGATGGAAATCCGCTGGAGGGTGGCATCGGGGCAAATGCAGTTCGCACCTCCGTCTGCGGTTCTGTCGGCTTCTTCTTTGGGAGAATATTCGGACTGTCTGAGCCGAGTGGGATTTCCTCGAACGGGTTTGCGGAGTCGGGTAGTTTGGGACTCGCCGCAGCTGGAGGACTTTGCTCCTCTTTCTTCCGGCCTAGCCCGAACAGAGAACTGAGCCTCTCTGTCACTCTGGACTCCTCTTGGCGTTTCTGTTCGTCCACTCTTCTCGCTTCTTCTTCACGCCTCTTCCTTTGCTCGTCCTCCTCCTCGAGCCACTTCCTCTCCCGTTCCTGCTGCATCTTCCGTTCCTCGTCCTCGAGTTTCCTCCGGATCTCATCCTGCTGCTCGTCCAAAACCTTGTGCTTCTTCTCCTCGTCCTCACGAGGGCGCTGTTGGAGCGGATTCTCCGAGTCAGGCTTGTAACTGGGAATGCTGAGGCCCTTGAAGGAGTCGGTGGAGCTGGCAGAAGCGTTGCGCTCGTGGTATTTCCTCACGTCTTCTGTGGAATCTTTTGCAGGGCCGCTCTGCTTGGGATCTTCATCCTCGGCGTACACGTGACTGCCGTTGATGCACACGCCCTGCTCGGGGGTGCTCTGTTTGGGCCGACTTAGCAGGGCGAAAGGGCCTAGCGATATCCTGCTGTCTGTGCTGACGTTTCTCTTGTGGCCCGGTAACTTCAACTTGGTTTTGGCTGCGTGAGAAACAAACAAACAAAGAAATCGAACATTTAGCACCATGCCAGACAGTACCCTGAACCTGCAATGTCAATCACCAAGGGCAACAACTACAAAATAAAAATATACCACGTACTATCTTTAGTTTCAGGAAACTCTTCGTTGAGGCCCGACGACCGGCTGCTGCTCACCGAGCTGTTCTTCTCGGGCAGCGACCCAAGGGTGGACATGGACTGAGACACGCCTCTGTGGAGATTTGTCTTCGATCCAAAAAGACCCTTAAACTTGGAGGACTTCTTCAGCTTTGGGGAGTCCGTGCTTTGCCCTTCCTCCCCCTCGCTGTCGGTCAGAATCTGCCCGATTGTGGAAGGGACGATGGCGGACGTGGTGTCTGAGATTCCGTCCTTCTTCTTGCCCCGGACCTTGTCTTTGAACTTGGAGAGACGGGACCGTGGCTTGTCCGGCATGGAGAGATCGAACATGCTGGCTGTCATGTTGTTCCGCATGAACTGGATGTCCAGGAGAACCTCGCCTCTGTCCTTGTCCGCCTTGCCGCTCTTATCCAGTAGCTTGTACCAACTGAAAACGGAAACACAGAGGTTATGAAATTTCATCTGCTTTATTTTTTTCTGGGCTTTTAAGTTGCCAAACCCCAGGTCATGAACGGCATGTTTTAAAGAAAAAAAGAAAGACAATGATGTTTTTGTGCTTTATCAGCACCTGCTTTCTGTCGTCAGCGAGGGAATTAGTCTGCATTCAGCTCGGCCGGCAGATACGATTGTCCGGGAGAGGCTGTTCAGTGTAGAACAACATGCCTTTATCCACCCGCACACAGATGTGATAAAACACATTAACTGTGGGATGACGAGATACAGCGATGCCGGGAAGCCACGCCGTGACTCCCCCCACACCCCGAGTCAGCCGAACACGAAAGGAGGAAACTGATACGGCATTCCAACAAACAGCCACGTGCACATTCATAGTACCATGAACGATATTCCTTTAGAGTAAGCAGGTTTTTTCCTGATATATCCTTTAAGGTCACAGTGACCGAGTCCCCGAACTGGACTGAATGAGCACAGAGACAGATTTACTGTCCTAACGCACTGACATGAAGGAGAGGACTGAAGCAGGATGGGAATCTCCACCCGATACAATATCATCACAATATGCTACAGTAATGAATGTGTCTCGGGAGTAATTAGCTCGCAGAGTTTTGAAAAAAAGAAAGAAAAAAAAAAGCTGAGGCTTTTTTTTTTTTTTTTTTTATGTGCACAACTTTGGGTAATGTCACAACAAAAACGCCACTCGTGCACTTGACACAGACTTGGTTATATCCCACTTATAACACCGGTCATGGCTGATTGAACTGAAAAAGAGATCACTGGTTGATTGACTGGTGCATCTCTATTATAAATGTAATAAAATGCCTTTATATTATATATAAAATGTGGATTTTTTTTTGTAAATGAATCATGATGCATACTCTAGCCCAATTTTTTTTTATTTCCTACAGCAGCATGTCCCAAAGTGCGTTCATACTGTATTGCAATTCTGTTATGTGGCAACTGATGTATTGGCACACTAACACCAACATATATATATATATATATAAAAAAAAAAGAAAAAAAAGAAAAGAATTTATAGGTTATATAAGGTGATTAATGTGTTCTATAGGTTTGCATTTGAGGTGGTAAAATGTTGCTTGTTCCTCTATGATCCTACAGGTGGTGCTCTAAACTATTCACACATTGGCAAGTTCCACAGCATGTTGTGTGAATTACTGTATTTGCCAAGTTTGTTTAGAATTGACAAAATCTGAAAAATAAATAAATAAATTTTTAAGAAACGCACACACACACACATTATATATATATATAAAAAATCATGTTACTAATAATTGCAATACAAATTGAATTGACATCTAGATGTCATGATAAGGGAGGGAAAAAATTGAATGAGTCACGCATTATGATTCTTTTGTGTAGCGATTCATGTATTGCCACACTGACTCATCATTTTATTTTATTTTTTATTTTATTTTTTATACATGATTGCATTTGAGGTGGTTAAAAACAATGTTGCGGTTCCTCTACAATCCTACAGATGGTGCACTTTAAACCATTAACACAATGGCAGGCAGGACAACCTTCTGTGTGGTAGCAGCAAATTATCTGCCATGTTTGTTTAGAATAATAATTTAAAAAATCATAATAATAATATCTAATCGGGATATGTATAAACTTGTGATGCAAATTGACTTGGCACCTGGGTATCATAATAATATCGTATCAGGTAGTCCCTGGTGATTCCCTTTGTTTATTTTCAATATAGTGTTGATCTGATGTCACTCTGTAAACAAGGAAGAAACTCTGATTTGGGAAGATGAATACGTATCGAATTGTGAGGTAATTGTGTACCATTACACTCCTATCTGTTAGAACAACTAGCCACTTCATCAATAAAAAAAAAAAATTGCACATTTTTCCTTTTTTTTTTTTTAATTACGTTTACTATGAAACAAAATGCGAGGGGCAGTAACATTGGTTGGGGGTTCGAGGCTGCCACCCTTGGCGGCAACAACTGCGATCAACTGCAATAACTGGTAAGGAGTCTTTCACATCGCTGTGGAAGAATTTTGGTCCACTCTTCTTTGCACAATTGTTTTAATTCAACCACATGCGAGAGTTTTCGAGCATGAAAGGCCTGTTTAAGGTATATATATCGTAACAACCGTATAATTTAAGTGTGACAAATGAACATCATGTATATAAAAAATATATCAGGAAATACTTTTTCACTGGATTGATCATGAAACAATTAAGAACGTTACAGCAGCTATGACATACAGTCATCATCTAAGCAGCCGCTTTGTTTCTCTCAAATTTAATCTGATAACCAAAAAGAATCAATTTTGTTTTTTTTTTTACTTTCTTAAAAGTTCCAAAATTTTACATAAGCATTACCATAAAGGAACCTATAATAGATTTTGACTTTTATGAGCATTGTCCTTTAGTAGAATAAAGGAGAATACACCCTGAGGTGAAGTTAAATAAGGGTTAACAAGAGCACTGAATGTCAGCTGAGGCGTAAAGGCCTGGGTGCGTGACGCACTGTAGCCAGTGGAAACAAACCACCGACCCGTGAGGACACACTCCTTCTGCGAAGGTTAAGACGAAACAATGTAATCTCGTCTTTAATGAAGAGACGGTGTTCAACAACATTCCTCAGATCTAAGTCTGTACTCCAAGTCGGTTACGCACCTCAGCGTTAAAACGTTGATTAAAAATGCCAGAGCTATTCGGGGCAGATTATCTCTGATAACCGAGCGAGCGACTGCCTGCTGACCTGAACCGACCTTACACCATGGGGTGTTTTATACATTTCACTTTGAGTACAGTAAGGACGGTACAGCAGACTTTATGTAAAGTTTCTTGAAAATGAGAAAAATATGTTCTTGCTTTTTACACTGGAGAATTCGTAATGGCTTTGATAACGGCACCAGGAAACGACAGCCGAGGGCTCGGATTCCTCCTTGCGGATGGCAAATGGGAGAAAAGAGAGAAAAGTGAAAAAAAAAAAAGAAACAAACAGAAACGCCTGATCAGGCTGCTAACAACTCGGCCAAGACGAACAGCGCTGCTCCACGTAGGGAAATGAAACCCTGCCTCGGGAACGACGCAGGGGAAAGAAGGACGGCTTTAACACTAGTGACAGGAACCATGATCTCATAGTTTCATGTGGGTACCGCTGTCCACGGTTTCCACGTGCGGATCCGCGTTTACAGTGAACACACTCCTGGATCTTGTTCGACCTGTTTTGTCATCACCTTTTCTTTTAAAGCTCGTTTCTCAACCAGGGCGCGAGACGATATTTAGCAATATATTTAGCAACGATACGAATGTGTAGCGAGCGCTGTTTAAAGCGGGACAGGGATTCGAGCTTAGGCGGTTGGTCAGAATCTTACGAATTCAAGAACGGGAGAATAAATTATTCACAGCGCGAAGGCAGGCCGTAACTCTAGACTCGTGCGCCCTTGTGCCTTGAACCTGTTCTCAGGTCGGAAGCATTCAGGGTTAAATACGTACAAAGCCTGAACGAACCCGATACGCAAATACAGTCATAGTCTTCGAGATTAATGTTAGGGCATAAACAAGTGCATTTGTCCTCATGGCACTGTGGACGGTGTAGGGACAAAGGGACAGGATGGAAAGCAATGCTGTGTATCAACATTACAGTGAAGTGGGACAGTAACTCGACACCAGCAAGTGCCAGGATAAAGGAGAAGCAGAATTTAATACTCTGCGTGTGTGTGTGTGTGTGTGTGTGTGAGAGAGAGAGAGATAGGCCGCGCAACTGCAAACCAGATTACACTCTGAACCTTGAACGTCCCTCACTCCGATAACAATCATGATAAATTTATATTACGCCGCTATAAAAGATAAAGTCCTGAAGTACAGAAAATGTCATTCAGGGAACCTTTTTAAACGACTCAAATGAGTTCTTTCCACGCTCGACCCTACCCCCTGACAGACATGGTTTGAAAGACCGGTCCTTTCTCTCAGAAACATCCGAACAAACCGCGATGAGCTCAGAAGGCAAATTAAAGGGAAACGCCTCCAGCCTGTCCGTTTGCATAAAGAGGCGTGTTGGCTGGCGTCCAGGTGACGGATGTGAAGTGTGCCGTGAACATGCTCTTCATGACCGAGCTGAACTTCTCCATATCGAGGGGAAGTCAGCGCAGGCTTCCAGTACAAGACTGATCAAATCAACCATACTCCCACACTTTATACTCCGTCCTGTGTGAGATTAACTTTACGGTATTAAGGTTGGCCTGGTTATGATTAAGATTTACGTCTGTGTGTATTCTATTACATAACATTATTATACAACAGATAGTTCTGACTGAGTAATCCGATTGGACGAGTGGTGATATCGAGCATAACAGCACTGGGAGGTTTAACTACAGTATATGCATCACACCACATCGTAGGTGTCCCAAGAATCGTTAATTACACCAACCGCCTGGGTGACGGAAAGTCCGTACGGTCCGCAGTACTGGAAAGAGGACCTGCCCAAACCCGGGTTCAAAATCAGACATGGAAGCACATCTGATAACAAGGGATGTCATCTTGAACAACACTTTGTCTACATAATTGCTTCAAAGTCGCTCTGAATTGCGTCATGAAACTAGATTATAACACGGATGCGGAATTCTGAATCCTTCTCTATCCCCTGACCAACGCCACTACTTAACGCCATTTCAGATTCAACCTCGAAACCCAAGAGGTCAGCTGATCTCCTAAAGCGAAATACAGTGGAACCTCGGTTCATGAATGCCCTGGAGTACGTCCAGATCGGTTTACGAACGAAACATTCGCTTAAAATTTGCCGAACTCTAAAATTCACGAACTCCTTCTCGGAACGCAGCATCGGATTTATTCAGTCCGCGGTCGTGGATCGCACACATGATAAAATCAGTTTGTGCAAGGTGGAGTGACGTCCAAGCCTTTGACGAGAAATATCACCCGAACAAATCTGTGTAGAGTACCACGCCTTACGAGCGATGAACGCGATGTCCAGTGCAGAAAAAACAATAGTCTCTGGATAGATTTTTTTTTTTTTTTTTTTTTTTTGAGAAAACAGCTGCCACGTATGAACCAGAGACCAAGAAACATAAGGGAGAGAAAACCCCTAATGTTATTATGGAAGGGGACGCTCCTTCCAAACACTAACCTCCTCCCTATCCATCTTCCTCTCCTCCATTCCTTCATTAGCAAGTTTCCTCCAAGAAAGGTATGAGGACCAAAATGGGTTACGACCAGAAACTATGGGACGAAATGAAGTTAAATCTCATGAGTTTCTCAGGACTGTCCACCGCCTACATGGTTTTGACTTCATAGTTCCTGGAAGAATTTAAAACTACTTCCACCCCGTTAAACGGTCGGTCGCCAGCTCCTCCACTCGCGGTTTGCAAGTTAGTTCCGTCAGAGTCGCGAAAGGATGCGTGTTGGCTGAGCAAAATAACTGGGTAAATAAACAAACAAATCTGCTGACATTAAATAAATGTTTACGGAACTGTTGTATAAACGCAGTATCACACTCGAGGTCGTGCTGTTGTAGTAAATATCGGCACGGCTGTGAGATCTTCGTCACTCCGGCTGTGCCCTCTTGAGTGATGTTTTGCCTAATTAATAACAGGATCATGGTGCTGTGGAGTTCATAATGCGGTACATGAAGAACCAGGTCTGTGGATTTGTTACCAGCTCAACGTTTATTGTTTTCCAAAAAACAAAACAAAACAAAACAAAAAAACACATCCTGCCCTGGACAGGGTTAGTTCTCGATTTTGATCACAATGTATAGAAGGTGAATGTACTTCATAATCCATTTAAAATCATCTTCATCGAAATTCATCAGACGTGAAAGATGCTATTTAGGAGTCACAATCTGAGAGAATACTAAGAAAGATAAATAAATAAACAAACACTAGACGTTTTAAACCTTATGTTCATGGATTATTTCCGTGCGACATTTTCAAATTTTTATGTTTGTCGTTGGTTTTGATTCCACGCCCTGACCTTGCCAAGCTTGTAGCTCCCAGTTTCACTTGGTGTATTAGGATGAGCGTGTGTGTGTGTTTGTGTGTGTGTGTGTATATATATGCATGTGTGTGGTTGGTTTGCCTAGAGTGCAAACAGATGATGTCACTGCCTCTGGTGTGTACTTTAACCACGGAGCATGAAAATCAATAAATACACCAGGTTTCTTCACCCTCTCGATGCCTGAAACTCAAATAAGACTGAGGGCAGTGTTGAAACAGTCAAGAGCTCATCAAGTTAATTTAAATGTAACCAGGCAGCCAGTTAACTAACACACACAAAAAAGGCAATGTGTGTGACGCATCATACAACTGGATTAACAAGGATGCGTCAAGAACAAAACAGTGACCAACCCTAAGAAAGCATCTGCTGCTTCTCAACCCTCGACTGGAAGGTAAATAATGTTCCCTGTGGCAAGAGGCAGCAGGTGCACCAGGACTATTGAACGCATTTGGGTGTGATCCTCCCGAGGACTATTTTTGTTAGAAAAGGTTCTGCTTTGTTACTCACAGCGACATTCTTTAAATCGCCTGTGAAAGATATTTGAGACTGTTGGTGAAGGTTTGTGCCTAAACACAAGGTGCGATCAAGTCAAACCAGGGCTTTTGAACACAGTTAGGAGTGTAAAAACTCCCTTTATTTCTCTATAAACAAGCTCACGCTACATTAATGCACTTATGCCGGAGGTGCTTGGATATCCAGAAAACTGAACGTTTTCTCATTACGCCGGAGCCATGATTCGGACTACAGGTCTGAAACGCCGGCCTCCCAGGAACTCCTTAAATAGCCCAAACATGAGGAGCGAGGTCAGGACCGTCACCACTCTCTCCGTGTCCTACCATCAAGGGCAACATAATATTGATGTTCCTTAATAGCAATCAAAATGATTTGTAACTAGTGCACATATATTGTAATCATTTGGTGATCTTGTGTAGGCCTATTTCCTCCGCCGCAGGAACAGGTATCCGAGGTGTTTACTTTACCAGAGTAACACATAGTAACACTTCTTTTCAAGTGCAGCTGCAAAACCCATCAAGCATAATGATGAAACTGGCTCTCATGAAGACCTTCCCAGGAAAGCGAGACCTTCGTTTAGCGTCACCAGCCTTAAAAATCTAAAATCATCAATTAAACAGCACCTTTTGGAGATTAAAGCCGTTAGGAAGGCTTTACGGAGCATAAGTACATAGCAGATACATCTCAATATCAAAACTCAACTGTTCATAAGGAGATTATTGGGCATTTTGGACGCCTTCAGCATCGTTTTACACTGTAGAAGGAAATAAAAGTCAGAAATGACCATGGAATTAGAACGCGTGTCCAAACTTTCGACTGGTAGTTTATATTGAAATGAAACCGATACTTAAAAAGTTATACTACTGAAATGATTATGACTTGTGAATAAATGTGATTTGATTCATTTACAAGATGGATCCTGCCATTCCTAAAGAGATTAGTATTATTATATAGCAGATAAATAGCCTACGCAATATGAACAAATCATTAATTATAACGTAGATTAATTACAAATTGTTATTATTATTATTATTATTATTAGCCATCACTGATTCCAAAAATCTATTGTTTTTAATCGTTTTTTGTTTTAATTTCCGATGTTTTTTTTTTGTTTTTTTCCCACAGGTTTGCATTTGAGGTGCTAATATGTTGAAGTTCCTCTATAATCCTACAGGTGGTGCTCTCCTAACTATTCATGCACTGGCAGGCAGCACAACATCCTGTATGGTAGGAACTAATTATTTGTTAAGTTTGTTTAGCATTGTTACAAAATCCTTATAGCAGACCGTGATGTTTATACAAATGGAATTGGGTATCATGGTAATATTGTATCGATAATACCTAGGTATCGCGATATCGTATCGGCTGCTCCCTGGTGAGTCCCATCTCTAACAAATAGTGTGTGAAATCCTGGATTAGTGATGAACCGTTGTCCGGTTGTTCCCGGTACTACTCAGAGTTCGCTTAGAACCGAGTAGGTTCACTTCCTTACAGTTTGGAGTCTTACTTAAGATGGCTGAATTCCCTGCGCAGTCCACGCAGGATGCGATAGCTAATAGGAACGCAGCAAATGACTTATCCATCCATCACGCCATGTCCATCCAAACCCTGCATGCACTACATCAGATTCCACAGATACACAGCCCGAGTCAGCCAGTCGACGTTCTCAGAGCTCAGTCATCATCATCATCATCATCATCATCATATGATACTACAAAAGCGGAGCTTCAAATACAGTTTAATTCAAGGAGCTACACAAGTTCACCTTGCTACTGTATGTTATGAAAAGGAATCAAATTTTGGCTCCTATAAATGAAAAAAAAAAATTTGGGATCAAAGATTTAGGGATCAAAGTGTCCTTAAGATTTCTGGTAATGTCCTCCCGCACGCCCCCTCCTCTCCTCGCCCCTCCCTGACCGAGCTTCACGCTGCTCTCGTCAAACTCCTCAGCTCAGAATTAACGTATTCATTTCCATTTACATTCATTTACATGCACTGACCGCGTCACAGCCTGGACTTCACCAAGTTCACCAGACTGCTACATACAGCGTTTTTTTTTCTTCTTTTCTCTACAGCCGCTCTCAAAATCCCATACTCCTCTTAATAAAATCCGCCACCCTTAAAGCTCGAGTAACCGCTGGAATGTGGCTGACTTGCCCTAATAACAGCCCGGGAGCACATTTGTGTGAGGCTTCCTCCTGAGCTTCGGGTCAAACGTCATTCTCAACATGAGAACTGAGCAAAACAGGGAAAATAAACAAACAAGCCACATCAGAGCACTACGTACTACAAGACTACAGGAAAACAAGAAGCACGACTTAAGAACCTTTGAAAGCTCAGGAATATAATGTATTATATAAATGTATCATTAGTACACAGTCCAGTCGTCTAAGCTGAAAAGCAGAAATGTGTGATGTAATATGATCGGTTTGATATGGACTTGGCGTATACACTTTCATCCAAAATGTTGTACTGTATGCGTTACATTATACTGTACATGTTGTATTAAACTAAGCCCTTATTTGTCGCATACATATTATTGCAGAGCAAAATTCTTTCTTGGCACATTCCAGCTGCTCAATGGCAGTCTGGTGGAGCTGGGGCTTGAACCACCAACGTCCAGATCAGTAACTCTGTGCTTTAATCCTCTCTGCACCCTCATCAAACCCGACTCTGGAATCCTCCGGAAACCCCTTAGTCGCAGTTGATGGTCTCAGGCACTGGCACTACAGAACGTTCATGGAGATGTGACCACTGACCAGATCAACGTTAGAGAATTTTTTCAAAGAATCCAAGATGCAGGTTCGATGCATGGCTTGTGATGGAGACCATGTTGGGTAGTAGCATTGTATAGGAAAAAAAATGAAAAAAAGAAAGTGATGCACACTTTTGCATTCCTTTCAGTACAGCCCTCGTATTGTGTTGTAGATAAACCTACTGCCAGGTAACTATGACTAAACCCGTCATTCAATCTGCTTCTCTCAGGTGCTCCAAGGTTTCCCAACTCCCTTCTGTCCTTCGGTGCTTCACTGAGAGCACACCTGGGAAACGCATCGAGCTAATCATTAATCCCTTAACAAACTAAACTGGATATGGAAGTTGACAAAACCACAGACTGTACTTGTTCCCTAGATAAGGGACCGAGTCAGGATTTGCAGAACAGACATCGTCTGGGAAACTTGATCGGACTGGATCACTTGTGAGAAAAGGACAAAAAAAAAAAAGACACTGAAACCTGAAGCTGAGGTACACGACAATGTGACGAGAGAACTGGATCTGACGTCACCCTGCTGTTTCATTAAAACTGCTCATGAGCAAGTACTTTGCTATTCACAAGTATTGAGTAGAACATTATGTACTTGGACAGGACATAAGACAATTTGGTTTTTAATGCTCCAAATAGTCATGTCCTATTTTTTGAGTGGTTTAAAATTGAACTACTGGGCCAGGGGTAGCTCAGTGGTGAAGGCATTGGACTACGGTTCAGAAGATTCCAGGTTCAAACCTCACAACCACCAAGTTGCCACTGTTGGGCCCTTAACCCTCAATTGCTCAGATGTAACGAGATAAAAAAAAATGTAAGTCGCTCTGGATAAGGGCGTCTGCCAAATGCCTAGATGTAGATACTGCACATATTGATCTTATTCGACATCAGAACAAAATCGATCTGGTTGGAAATTACAACTCAATATGACAAGACAGGTAGCTTCCTAGATCTTCAAAGAAAGTCAGAGTAAAGTCAAGGAAGATGTCTGCAATACAACGTCTCATCTCTACTGCCCACCACGTTACGATATCTGCAGCAACACGTTAAGCTCACACAGTTACTGCTGCATTTGAGAAATTCGGGCTGAAGAAAACAAACAAACAAAAACACCTGAACCAATTCCAAGTCTTTCCACTTTAAAAAAATGCTAATTTTTCTGCTTGGACCAGTTGAATACTAGGATTCAGACATTGTTCATCAGTGGCACTGTGGCATCGCGCCTCTAGGGTCCGGGTTCGAGTCCCTTGGGTCTGTGCGCATGTCATCCCTGTGTTTGGTGGGTTTCCTCCGGGTACTCCGGTTTCCTCCCACACTCCAAAGACATGTACATTAGGCTAATTGGCATTCCCAAAATGAGGATGTGTGCGTGTACCCTGTGATGGATTGACCCCCATCTGTGCCATAAGTATCCTGGGATATAGGCTCCAGGCCCCCCTGTATACAGGATATATAGATGATGAATGAATGAATGAACGAACACCTAAAGAAAATTTCAAGTAGACAATACATCTTTTTTTTTTTTGAGGTGGAAAGAAATTCTATAACAGGTTTGGGATATAATGGAGCTTATAATTAAATAAAGAAAGAAGAATGATCATCCTATTCACATCCGGTGTGTTCTTTTTATTTATTTACACTTTGACCAAGTAAGTTCCAATACTCAGACTGTGAGAGAGAGAGAGAGAGAGAGAGAGATCACCCTAGACACTTACTCGGTCTTTTTCCGGCTCCTGTCCTCATGCAGGTCCGGTAGGTTGATCACTGCTTGTCCCAGAAGCTTGTCCATTCCCACCAGGGCACGGTGCATGACCACGACGTACAGGGTGCAGCGCTCGGCATTCCCACGCTGGAACAGGGGCAGGTCGAATGAGGCTTCTTCCTTCCACACGGGCTCCACGCATTTCTCCGCCACCGCCGTGGAGAACTTGTCCTTGGCCACCTGGATGATCGCGTACGCGTCATTCGTACCGTTTTTGCCTTTGACCCGCAGGTTGCGCGCCTGGTGCACCGTCACCTGCACGCTGGTCGGGTACCACTGCTGGCTCTGCTCGGCTAGAGACATCCTCCTCCGCCGCCGCAATGATCAGATTAACGCCTTCTAAACACCCTGTACGATAAAATACATACTAACTAACCAATTAGTTTCAAACTGTTTATCCCAAACTCCGCTCGCTCGCTGGCTGGCTCCTCCTCCTCACCTCTTGTTCTACTCACCGTCCTCAGGAACTTGTTACCTGGCTCCTCCGACGGTTGCTATATCGCCACACAAGCCACGCCCCCCAACCGAGTTCGACGCCATTTTGGTCCCGCCTTTCTAAAGTTCAAATCAAGCCGAAACTGTTTTTCTGCACTCAGATGTTGGTTATAATTCGTATTATCTTGCGTTTTTACAATGTTACATGAAAAAGCTTACTCAATTGCTGATAATAAATAAACTTCGGATCGTCCAACGTAGCTTTAGGAGTCGATTCCGCTCCAAAAATCATCGATTCTTCACTCCCTTGCATTGAAAAGCGAGAGTCTATTCGAACTGATTCAAATGTAATGTTTCTCAGAATAAACAGAAAATGTGTTGTATTTGCTGCGTCTTAAATCTGATTCGTCATAGATGTCTGAATGTTTATTAAATGCGTCAACAACAAAAAAAAAACCTTAAATGATTCATAGAATCGACACAATTCCAAGCACATGGACTCGGAATCGACTCTAACGTTTCTACGGGAAAAGTCTGCTTATCCAATCCGAGCGCAGAATGAATAACAGTAACCAATCCTGAGTCAGAATCCGGAGTATGGTTAACCAATTGTAGCACAGGAGGCGGGATTCGGTGACAAAACTAGCACGAAATAACGCGCTTCTACGTGCGAATGATGACGCCATGAACGTTACGGAAAGGTTTAACATTCCCACAGGATGACTTCCTCACACCCACGATGAATCACAGATTAAAATAGTTTAGAAATAGTTCCTATAATAAGCATGAGTGAGCCTTCTTCCTTAAACCAATGATAATTACTATAGTAACAGCTCACCTTGATTATTATGTTAATAAATTATAATTGGAAAATTGATTGGTATTAATGTGGTATTAATATTTAGCAGCACCTTGGCTTAGTGGTTAGCCCTGTCGCCTTGCACATCCAGGGTTGAGGGTTTGAGTCCAGCCTCGGATCTATGTGCATGGATGTTCATGTGCTTGGTGGGTTTCCTCTGAGGATTCGGGTTTCCTCCTAGGCAAATTGGTGCATATGAATGCGCATGACCCTGAATACAGGATAAAGCGGTATAGATAATGAGTGAGTGATATATACCCTGAAGTGCATGGAATGAAGGTGTGAGATTGTGTTCATTAAGTCGATTTCAATTACACACTCATAAGCATGTATTAAAATGAATAGCGCCATCTGTTGAGCTTTTAGATGAACTAATGATTTTTTAAGGTTTCCGTGGGCCAATGGCGATGAAAGAAACAAACAAATAAACAACAACAACAAAAAAATCTTCTCTTACAATGGTTCTTATTATTTATATGTTATAAATGTAGACATTGAAATTGTGACAGAACATACAGTATATGGAATTGTGTAGTGTAAAAAATGTGTTACGTAACCCAGAATATAAGAACCTGTGGTATCACTGGAGCACCAACCCCATGGCGCACCACCTCATTTTGCTCTTACCAGCATTTTCCATAATGTTGGCTGGGAACACAGACATCATGAATGGCCTCCAAGCAGTCCAGATCTCACGCCATTTGATTTTTTATTTTTTTTCTCCTGTGGGGCTACGCAACGAAGGAGGTGTACATGAGAAAGCACACTGGAGGCACATTTTTTGATGCATGGATTCAGTAGGTTCTTATGTACAAAATATACCAAACAACTTCCTTTAGAAGACTGGTTGATGCCACCAGAATTATTTTTCTCAGTTCTATATACTGTACCTTATAGATCTGAAATATGACTATTTTCCTTTTTAAAATAAATCCCATGGGTCATTCTTTTGGATTCTCGTCTTTTTAAATTCAATTAAATTACATTTTATTTATATGGCGCTTTTAACAATGGTCACTGTCTCAAAGCAGCTTCATAAAATGAAAAGAAAATTATGGAAACGTGTTTGAAGATCATAATGTGCATAGATCATAATGATTAGATAGTCCCTGATGAGCAAGCCAGGGGCGACGGTGGCAAGGGAAAACTCCCTGAGATGGCTAGAAGAAACCTTGAGAGGAACCGGACTTAACAGGGAACCCATCCTCATTTGGGTGATGGATCAGGAGTTATGCAGACATTATGCAGACATACGGTGTGTTCGGCAGCTGGAAGTTCAATCTAACAGAAGATGTCCAAGTTAACATGGACTCCAGTTCGGCACCAGGATGTCAGACAGGTGCAGAGGGCAATAGGGGGTCTGGATCACTGGGAGCCCAGGAGCAGCATGTGTGGGTTGCTGATTGTCTTGATTTGCCCCATTTGCATATAAAGGGATCTACCTACGCATGTGATTAGTTTAATTGGAGCGAAGCCTGCACCCAGTTCTTTGTTCATGTCAATTCTCTCACATTCCATTCAAGCTGGATTGTTTAAATTCTTCAGTCATATTTACTGTACATAAATTTTTTGCAATCGTTCAGAAAAGGTTTCCTTGATGAAAAAAATGTAAGTGAACGATTCTGAAATTTTTACTCAGTGCTGTGGATTGAGACAGGAGGTAGGTTCCATGGTGGAGTAGTGGTTAGCATTTAGCATATATCTGTGAATCATCATGTTTCCTGAAGCTCAGTTTATAAATCCATGACGTGCGGAGTGACGGCGAGATCCCGCACCATGTCGAATGCAAATGTCTACCTTATTTCGGAGGTTTTGCAGTTTTGTCATGCATATTGATTTTTAAGACACATTCATGATGATTAATAAAAAAGAACCCACCAAGATATTTAGAAAGTCTTTATTTTGCATCAGAATTTTTATAAGGCACAAACAGCAAATATATTACTGGAACTGAAAAAGGAATTTTCATATTGATGCAAAGTGACATACTGTATAAATACACACGAAACATGAAATATCCCTTTAAAAACTCGAGATGACAGTAGAAACCATCATTAATGGATAAATAGCCTACCAAATACTTTTTGCTGACCAAAAACTTCATGCATAGGGACAGAAAAAGATTTTTAAAAATCAGATGGCTTGTTAAACCGTGGCACACACAAGTTCATACAGTATATCATTTAAAAGCAAGACAAATTCTTGGTACAATTAGCTTTGTACACATTTTACACATCTTGTTTTCATTCAACTTCAATTTGGGAACCATGGAATTAATGCAGACGTTTGATGATTTAAAAAAAAAGAAGAAAAAAAAAAAGATCACAATAAGTCATGCCTGTTTTTAAAAGGATAGTTCAACCTTACACAGCATCATGTTACTAATAAAAGGCACTGGAATCCAACATGCAATTAAAGGAAAGCTCATCTGTTTTGTGACATACACTATAATAAATACTGCTATTACGGAACCTTTAGTAACTGTTGCCCAATTTGTGACACTTCCGGGATTGTGTATACAATTTGACAAATACCGTAGCAGTACTGGAGATGCTTCAAAAACGCTTCTTTGGTGTAAAAAAAAATCCCTGAACTGGCGGAAAACTTTAATCGAAGACAGATTCATGATACGACGTGTAAAAAAATGTCTTTGTCATTAACATGAAATTGCATATGATGTAATATTAAAAAACAAAACAAAACAAAAAAACAGCTACTTCTTGGCATATGTAGGACTTGTAAATAAATTTAACGTCTTTTTGAATAACACCGTTTTCCCCCTTTTAAGACCAGGGGTCCTCTTTCTTTCTTCCTTTCTTTCAATTGTATTTGAAAGAAATTGGTATTCCGTTTGTTCTAAGTGCTCTAAGTGTACAACATTACACTGCTATACTGTATTGCTTGATGAACAACCTTGAATCTAGACCGTTTAAATCATGTCTTCAGCCTGGTTTTTTCAAATAGCTCCTTAAATAGAGTTTTGTTGTTGTTGTTGTTGTCTGTGCATTTTTTACAATCAGAGAAAAGCTAAGCAGATGTTAGCACTGAACAATACGTTAGTACTGTATGACAGCGGTGATGACAACACCTGAGAAAGAAAGAAAGAAAAGGAAAGAAAAGAACACTTGAAAATAAAATAAAAAATACCCTGATTCTGCTAATACGTCGCTTGTGCTTCAGTAAGGTTTTAAGCAAGGGTGGACTTTTTTTCCAAGTGCTACAGGAAAACCATGTCAGACATGATTAAAAAAAAAAAAAAAAAAAAATCTCCACCCAAATTTATTTCAACACAACGCTAATAAAATCCCCACTCATAGCCTTTATGACTTGGCAGTATGTTTGGTTTGGCAGTGCATTTGATAAATGGTCCTCTCACTAGAGGGCAGTCTAGACCTGTGTTTTTCATTATAATCTTGACCTTTGACACACAACAGGGACAGTAATAACACACAGACTTGAGTTATTTCCTGTCTTGCAACAGAAAAGAAAAGGAAAAAAAAAAACAGCATCCCCTTGGTGCCAATAGATATTCCACAAACAAAGCAAAGAAAGGAAGAAGTGAACTCACCGCAAGTCCTTAATACTGGAACGATTAAGTAAGGCCAAGAGGTATTTATCAGTGCTGGAGAGGAAATAAAGCTAAATACTGTAATTCTCAATTAATACATCCATTCATGCAGACATTCGGACATACACATCTCTCACTATGTGCACATGTGCACGTTCGCTATGTAACCAGCAAACACAAAGCATGACAAACACACATACACACACAAACAGAAAAAAAAACAGGTTGTATAAGCAAAGAAATTCCAAATGCACTTTGTGGTCCATTTCCACTGATATGCATAGATAAAATAAAATTAAAATTAAAAAAGCTTACAAATAAGGTCTTCATTTTGTCACCTCATGTTAGATGTTAGATCCTAAACATCAAGCACATCTATCACAGATAAATAATACTGTGTCATCATTTCTCGATGTAAAGAAATACTGATTTGGAAAGGGTTCAGTTTTTGCATATACTGTTGTAAATCCCTTCATTTTCTCTCTCTCTCGCTCTTTAAAACAACATGGCGAGGCTGAGACACCAAGCCTCCTGCTTTATTTAGTACAAAAATGTACAGGATCCCTCATGAAGCCTTAACAAATACACAATCTGGCAACCAGTCTGGTGTGCTTGTGGAAGGTGCAAATTCGTTGAAGCTCACTGAACATCATTTCGAATAAAACGTCAGAGAGGTTAATACTGGAAGAGGCTGCACGTTTCACTTGGGATTGAGGCCTAAACAAAGAGATGCTTGGGCGGACTTTTGTCGCCATCACACCGTCGTCTCACTTTTCCAAACTCCCGGTCTCATCCCGATTGAACCCTGCGAATGGTCCGACCCGCTCGCTTCCAGTTCGATCCCTGAACCTTTCAGCATTCCGTTCGATGTGGCAGGTAGCGTCGATGAGGTTGTGCCGCTTGTAGTTCTGGTAGCTGTTATGGTGTCGGGGTTCATCAGATATGAACCTCGTTTCAAGTCTTTATCAGCTGCAGTGACCAGTTTCAGATTGTCCCTGCTTGCACTGCGCTTCTGTCCGTTCTGCTGCATTGCAACCCGACTCGCTATAGAGGGCAAAAGCGGGAAAGGCTTCCTGCTTCCGCTGCTTCCTCCATCGCTTCCTTCTGAGGGACTTGTTCCTGGTCCTTCACCGCGGTGCCTGCCATTGGTCAGCGGACCGTTATGGCTCTCCGAATGGCTGTTTCGAAGACTCCCATTCTCGCTGGATGCATATCTAGGAACATGATGAATGTTGATTTGGTCCACCCCAGGTGGGCCCAAGGCACCTACACTGCCCCCACCACCTCGTAGTGCTTTCAGACGATAATGTCCCCTTCCCTCCCCCCGGTGGTGGTACAGGCCACTTCCTGTCTTAGTCCTACTGCTAGTCTTTTTTCGCTGTTGCTGCTGAGCAGGTAAAGTGGTGTTAATACTTGACAGCAACAGGTTGTTGGCAGGTTTGCTGTTGGTGTTGTTCTCCGTGCTGGTGCTGGTGTTGGTGCCAGCCAGAGCACGTGTAGTGTTGTTGGCATTGTCCTGGGTCACCTGCAAGAGGTTGGTAAGCTTGCAGGGACCAGCGCCGATACTGCTGGTGCCACTTGGTGTGGAGGACGACCTGGCGGAAGAAGAGTAGTTGCTTTGCTCTGCTGGAGGAACAGAGCCGACAAAAATTTGCGAGCCCCTTTCGGAAGTGCTCTGGACTCCGGTGGTCGCAGTGCAGGGTTGGCTGTAGGCTGGGATCGACTGGGAGCGATGGTACCCCCTGCAACATCCAAGCCAAGCTGCCTGGACGTCGAAGCGTTTGAAGCAATGATGAAGCACCAGGAAGATTCCCAAACCTGTCGCCGTTCCGCCATACAGGCAGCTGAACAATTTCCTCTCTTTGTCCGTGTGCCACATAGCCATCGCACCGCAGGACCACAGGAGCAGAAAAACGAACTGAGTCGCCACCAGTGCCAAGAACTGCACTTTCAGTGAATACTGGTCCTCCTCCACCTCCTGCATTGGGCCAACTGCAGAGTCAGTCGAAAGTAAACTAGTGCTGCCACTTAGAGCCGGCTGTGTTTCGGGTAAGGGAGACGATCCGGAGGTGGCGCACGGAGATTCCTTATCGCTCTGGGAGGTTCGGCATCTCAGGCGTGCGATGGTACACAGGAAGTAGATCCAGGTCACCAGGATCACCAGGCCAGCGGGAACATAGAAAGCGCCGATACTGGGCTGCCATACCAACCAACAGCTGCCAAAGTGTCAGATGCAGTAAGGTCAGAAAGGGCAATGAATTACTTAAGGACAAACAAAAAGTGCTCTGTCTAAGTGACGTTCTTTTTAAAGGAGCTATAGTGCGTCGCCATAAACACAGAAAGTCAATGCATCCTGAATGGGCGCTAAAGGAAATGTCAATCATGCTAGTTAATTTAAAAAATCTAGTAGAAAGCCTTCCCAGAGGAGCGGAGGTTATTAAAACAGCAAACGAGGACAAAATCTAAGACTGGGAATTTAATGTGTCCAGAAACTTGCAATGTTCTAAACCTAAATGTACTGAATATTCTACTCACTAAGGAATGTTGTCTCCGTAGTTGTTAATATTGACAGCTGCGGTGATGCCGCATACGATGAGAGGAACGCCGCCGCCGATCAAATAAAACCTACAGAGAGGGGAAGACATGGAAAGATTCTATTTAATTGGATTTATTAACATCGTGCTGATCATGGTGGTGTGACATGAAATAGTCCACTCTTTAGTTTCGCAAGAGAAGCTGAAGAAGAAGTGCTATAACTGAGGAACAGGAAAATGATTTACCCCCAGTAGAAGGCCGTATGTATGGAGGTCAGCGACACATATGCACGAGGTCAGTTTTACAGAGAGTCCGAGAACCCAGGCTGAAGGAGAAGAGTGAGCTCTTATTACATTTATGGCCACTTTTTTTTAATCGGATCCGTTCGCTGTACATTTTTCCTGAATCATACTTGTTCCACACTAACAGATGGCTCTTGGTTCTTGTAAGGACAATGGTGCTCTTTGACTGAGCAGGTTCTGTGTCAGGGTGGTCTTGCGCTCGCATGCTTGTCTTTAAATGGTGCTTTATATCCTCGGATTGCTCCTGTCTGTCTGCATCTGTCCCCTCTTTGAGTCTCACATAATACCACTTTTAATTAAGTGCTTGAGAACACGAACCCATGATGTGAAGAGGAAAAGCAGCACTTTCATATGTAGATATACAGCTAACAGCGAGTGTAAGACACGAGCATGTGTTCGAATCATTGGTTTCGGTGAAATGTACTGTAGTATGAGTGTATAAGTACGGGGACGAGTCAAAAATCTGAGAAATCTGAAAATGGACACCCTACATGTGATTTACATGAACGAAAAACAGCGTGCAGTGATTCTGGGGTTTTTTTTTTGTTTGTTTTTGTTTTTTCGGTCTGAGCGTGTATCCGGTGCCAAAACAACAAACGGAATAGCATAAACAGAAAAGGAAACAAAATTTAGAGAATTTTAATACTCCAAGGAAGGTGAAAGTTTCTTTAAGAGAACTGGTACTGGTGAGGAGACACGGATTCATCACTACGAGCCTGAGAGTATGGAACGGAAACATCCTCAATCGCCGACTGAGAAAAAGTTCAGAAGTCAACCATCAGATGGAAAATTGATGCTTACAGTTTCCTGGGATTCTCAAGGGCCAGTTGTAGAACATTATCAGGAAAACGGTTCAACAATAGGCAGTGCTCGTTACAGTAACCTGCTGAAGCCTAGATTTCCGATTGAACGCAGATGACTGCTATCAGGGTGCGTCGTGATCTTGCATGCATGTCCGCACACTTCCTCCCACACTGTCAACACTTTACAAAAACCTTTTTTGTACAGTTTTGATTTATTAAAGCATCCTCCCTGATTTATTAAAGCACATGCTTGGTCCCCTGAAAGCAGCCCTATGAGGATGAAGATTCACTTCTGATGAAGAACTAAAGGCAGCGGTGCATTCCATTCATGGCTCACAGCTCGGACTTGAACTTTTGCCGTGAGGGAATATGAAAGCTTGCTGACAGATTTCTGCCAGAATTCTGATCATTTTTGACTCACCCCTCATACGATATGAATACTGTATGAACGTAAACAAAGTTAAAAACAGGGTGTTCTGGGCACAATGGAAGAAGTTAGCATGAGGCAAAGACATGTTCTGGTGTCACTCAGATGACGTCACTGACCTGAGCATGGGCCGCTGAGTGGGCACCACTGCACCCTCACCCTCTGGTTGCCGCGGAGACCTCCACAAGGCTTCCTTATAGAGCACCCGTGCGCTGACGCCGATCCATAACAAAGTGGATAATGAAGAATAGTGGAGAACAATGCCCACCTAACACACACACACACACACACACGTATCACATATAGCTTGTATTATAAAACCATGGGGTCATTTTTTTAATATGAAACATGGACAACTTAGGATCCTTACCGTTTGACACGCAATTTTGTGACTAGTTAAAGTAATGCCCCCGGCAAACACCGCCGTCGTCATGGCGATGTGAAAACAAGTGTTCAGTAGGGTGTGCCAGCTTTTCCGTGTGATTCGAATAGAGCTAAGTGCATAAAAGAACAGAGGATGATTTAAAGTTGGACTTCCTCATGTAACATGCTGTAATCGGAGTGTGTAAGCACTAAATTAATCAAGTCCGCCTTAATGTGTCACTACAGTACCTGTGGTGCAGAATGTATGTAAAGATGATGGTGAAGAGGCACAGGAGGAGCACTGCAGTGCAGGTGTACACCACTGGGTGGAGCACTTCCACCAGACCAGAAGGGAGGCCTGGGAATTCTGGCACCTCCTGGAACAGAGAAAGTGTGTGTGTGTGTGTGTGAGAGAGAGAGAGAGAGAGAGAAGCATTACAAAAGCTGCATACTATGCCTTCACATCAAGGGACTAATTGCATTAACGTCTCTACGGCTGCGTTCCTGACCCGTTGCTACGCCAAAGTTTATATGAAACGTAAGCTCTAATTAAACTCAAACGTCCTGAGATATGACATAAATGCTCAGAAAGGCAGAGTCGGTGCCAAGAAGCAAGCAGCCACGATTTAAGATTCACTCAATCAACGTCAGACAGCTTTCCAGAGACATGCAAAAGCCAGGTCAGATATAATACCCCTCGCCTGGTGTCAGGATAAGAGGTATGTAGTGTTAAATATCTGTTAGTAATGGGAGATGTGTCCTCCCTGTTTAAAGGAATGAGTCTCTCGCAGACAGGCCAGAGTGGCTCATTAGATAGATAGAACTTACTGCGGGAAAAAATAAAGATAAAAAATTCTCTCCAAGTGCATTGCTGCTTTTGCAATATTAAAACATAAATCCTGACATTTAAAAAAGAAAAATTCATACAGCTAAACAGTACCGTACAGTACGTTCAGCATTACCTACCTGTAGCACTGCGTAGTTACTGAGTACGGTACAGCGTAGCGTCGATATGCTAGCATCACTGTGCGCTAACTGGCAGCCGTCTGTACTCCAACTCCCATTATGCTTGAGGTCGTGGAGACTCCAGTGTGCAGCCACAGGGTCGTCACCCGATGACTTGTGTCTCAGGGATACGATGATGGGAGCTGACTGGTTCCACATGGTGCATCCGTCTACGAGAGTGAAAAATACCGGATGTGATTTCTGAGTCATCTGAGGTGTTGCATTGGTAGTACTAATGTCAGCGAGATTTTAAGCATCACTGAATGTTTCCACAGGATCACCTGGCATACTACGTTGTTATTGTGACTTTTTCATCAACGTGCTAAAATTCTTTGCTCACCGAGGCCTACGTAGATAACAGGCGTGTTCACTCTTCTCCTTCGAGCTCCGCTGCTTACGTTTCCGATAAACGGGAAGAATCCTCCGGTACGGAAAGCTACGAACTGCAGTTTACACTCTGCGGGGGCGTTGGGAGGAAACAGGGACGGCGGCAGAGAGACCGACGCGAGTGCTACAGCATTCTGTTTAAAAACCCAAGAAAAAGAGAGAGGGCGAGATCAGTATTTAGAGAAAGCTACGCTCCAGGATTTCGAAAGTTTTATTTTTATGTCTGTCGCACCTTTAAAGGAAAAGCGCTTAAAGACATGTTGTGGGCTCCCGTCGTGCAGCGGAAGCGTAAGTGCTGCTCCTGGGTGGATTCGATCACGTCCAAGCCGCTGGCACTAGAGCCATCTTGTCTCTCATAGGCGGTGCAGGTCATGCCAGTGAAGTGGGCGGGGCGTATCAAGTGAGCTTCCATCACGATGTTCTGAGATATCTGCGAGAAAACATTGAAATACTTTTTTTTTTTCTTAAACATTTTTGCACAAATCCTTATTTCATGCAATGTCATTCAAAACATTATTTCTTCTGTGTGATGTGACTAGACTCATTATCTTATTACGGCAGTATTTGCCCTAGAACAAGCCTAATATGTCAAGCCATGACCCTTATTATGAATGCTACGATTGTTCTACTAGCGTGAATTGGCCCTAAGGCCGCGCAGCAGTGCATTCTGGGAGGATGAATTCAATGACTATTTCCTTTATAGATACAGTGCATTCCCAGAAACTTCATGGGAATCCTAGAGGATCACCTACCATGGAGAGATCCTGGGCATTCGGGTGAAGCTGTGGCCATGCTAAGGTCTCCAGAGAGCAGACCACAGTGCTGCATGCTTTCTGATCCTTCTGAGCCTGATACAAGATCTTATCATCCACTTGCATCAGGTTACTGCCCATCTCCACCAGCACTTCTGACAGCTGAAACACCAAAGAGTACATTAAGACTGAATAACCCTCAGACTTCGCCATAAGAGATGTGGCAGTACAGTAGTCACATGCTGGAAACTACTAACCTCACGAGACTGATCGAGATAATTGTGGAATTTATCCATCATCTGTGAGACGTAGAAAACATCCACAGTGTCTGTGAAGCCTGCTGCCTCCAACGTGTATGTCCTCACCTGGTGGGCCAATGTCACAGCATTGGAGGCATTCATGGGCATCTAGAACACAAAAATTTTTATTCAGTCTGATTCAGTTCTGGGACATTTAAATAGTTTTAGGAAAGTTATTTTAATTTAAAGTTCTGTATAGTTTTTCCTTTTTTAAATGGTTTTTATCTGAGATTAAAGTTGGAATTTTGATTAAAAAGTCAGAATACTGAGATTAAAGTCAGAATTCTGAGAATTCAGAACAATTGTGAGATTAATTCTGACTTTAATGTCAGAATTCTGACTTTAACCTCAGACAAAACCTTCAGAAGGTTTTATCTACATAAAAGTCAGAACTTTTAGATTAATGTCAGAATTCAAAGACAGAATCTCAAGAAAAATTAGGATAAAAAATAATTTTTATATTAATACTGACGTTAATGGCAGAATTCTGACTTTAATCTCTGAATTTATTTTTGTTTTCATTTTTTAGAATTCTGACTTTATACTGAGAAGGTTTTATCTGAGTTCAGAATTCTGATTGAAAAACGTTCTGAGATTAAAGTCAGAATTCAGTGATAAATCTGAAGTAAAAGTTAAACTAAACAAAAAAAAAAAGTAAACTAAAATCGTTGTTACTCTTTCCTTTCTTTCACAGAAGAGTAACACTCCAAGAGTACACATTTTTACTTTTTGACTTTTTTTTGGCAAAACCACTCGCAAGTTTTCACTTATAAAACGAACCACCTGATTCTTCTGTAACTGGTGTACCACAAGGTTCCATACTTGGTCCTTTCGCATTCTTAGCGCACTTGGCCTTGTTTACCAACACCATCCTTGTTTTACTTCGTTTCTTTTCTGTTTGTAATACTTCTGAGGTCGATACTGCGGTTTCGATTAATTGTGCAGCACCGTATACAATCTACAAACCAGGTGATAACCTACCAGCATGAACGTATGAAGGACATTGGTGATGTCATTGGTGTAGAGGCACTGTGAGTAGTCTCCTTCCTGCCAGCGCCCGGAGCGATCGCAGTGCCGAGACGCTCTCTTCTGATCAACAGCACCGCCTCCAGCCAAGGATGGATAACGCAGCTGCAGGCAGTACTGATATGAAGTAATTCCAGCTAAGGTTCTTGGCCACCTATAGAATGGCACAACAGAGCTACTTTTAGACATAAAGCTTAACAATAGTTAACATTAGTAGCGTGATCATACTTTGGCGCTGGAGTGTTCCAACCTTACCTGAACTCTCCTCTATTATTGGCCACTCTTTGCTCAGGGCAGAACGTGGCGCTGTTTTCCAGAACGACGATCTCCACGCTACGTGAGATGTTCCCTCGTCCTGTCGTCACCACACACTCCCACTCGCCGCTCGCATCGACGTGAACATTCGACAAGATCAGCTCGCTATTATTTTAAAAAAAAAACAACAACAACAAGAAAAGGGATGCCTTACGGTGCGTAACGCTGTGTTGATCAATTTAATTAATTTGCGCTGTATGAATACCTGGTGATGACAGTGCAGTCATGTAGAACACTGTCCTCTAGAATAACGCCACTCTCAGGGTTGTTGCTGACACTTCGGCCTTTGTGGCGCCAGTGCACGGCCGTGATTTTGTCCACCCGGGCAGCAGTACAGTGGAAAGGCAACCTGTCTCCCTTAAACACGACTTGGCGCAGAGAAGGTAGCAGAAACAGAGTGTGCAGCTCCAAGGGGCCTTCTGGAAAATATGGCAGCAATAAAGTTTTTCATGAATAGAAATATCCTGTAGTTTGTACTTTTTCCAGGAAATGTAAATATAATATACTGTATTTGCCAGTGATCTGAAAGCATGTCCAACACAAGCCTGTTTATTTATTCCCTTTAGGTAATAGCTAAGGACAAATTGCCTACAATTTTTTCTTTCCTGAGAAAAAGGGGTGAACGAAAAAGCTCCCTGATCATTTTCCTTGGGTGTTTTGATGCTCTATTATAGCTCATCTGTCTCGGGATGATTGTGAAAGAGCCTGGCTGAATCGGAGATGGTTTAGTGCCTTTCAGGGCTCTTTTTTTTTCATAACACTGAAACTACAGCGGAATTACTCGGAGGCATTCATCTCTATCTGCTGCTCGCCAATGCAAATATGTTTTATACATTGCAGAGGAAAGGAATGGTGACATGAGGTGATATTATAACGACAGGAGGGAGTCTGGTCTCAGACCCTGTGAAAAAAACAGAAGGATCACATGCGGGCTGACAAAAAGCAACGGAGAAACTGAACCGGTTCCCCAGTGGCAAAAGATGTGCACGGAATGACGGCTATGGAAAATCAGCGAGCGGGATTTTAAACTGAGCTCCGGCGAGGTTACGACCCAGACCCTAAGAAAACATCAATGCAAAGTGGAATTTCTGTGAATTGACACTTCCTCTGTTGTCCAGTCATCTCCAGATCTGTTAACAATCTTAACGTAAAATACATGGATGGCTTTTCTCACCACAGGTCAGGTCGCTCTCTTTCAGTTCTCGCAGCGGCCTGTTCTGGAACCTTCGGGGGTACGTGCAGAACGTCTCTTCTCCGAGTCTGGCTGAGCTTGTGCGAAAGAAACCCGGCACCCACTGCAGGCCGCAGTCACATGACAGGAACTCGGAGTCAAAGTTCCTAATGGGGTAAAGAAAAAGCAACTTCATCCTTTATATAGTCAATATTAGTTTTTGGATCTGTTGAACAGAAAAAAACGACTTTTTAACCTTTTTATATTTCTATTGCAGAGATCTCATCATCAGGAGCTTTTTATCCCCCCCAAAAATACTCCATGAATAGAATTCATACTGTATATTCACTCTAATGACCCAGATGTTAATAAAATATATGACTGTTTTAAAAATATTTAGCAAAATAAAACCAAAAGTGGCGCATGGGGACGTGCAATAATAAACAGATCACAAGGTTCAAAAATAAAACTCAACTCATGACGTAAATATATAGGGCCATAAATACACACTCTTCTGCACACATGCTAGATACATCTATTTCTTCATTGCTCCCTGGTGACCTCCTGGCTAAGAGAGGGGTTATAGAATAATCTATCATGTCTGTGGTTCTTGAGTCTATGCTTTCACTGTAACACCCCAAAAAGATTAAGCTTGATATGTATCATATCCTACATGACCACATTATAGGCTTTAACCCAGCATACCTGGCAAAGATCAAGCCTTCCACTTACACGGATTTAACCTCAGATGGGGATTAATATCATCACACTGACACACACATACACGTACAAGGGTTGTAAATAATATTTGTATTTTTATATGAAATTATATTTGTATTTAGATTCTTATATTGATAAATGTTATTAAAAGTTTATTATTATTTTTTTAAAAACTAACATTTTTATTAAAATGTACAATAATAAAAATATAAAAATAAATCAAATTAATTCTATTCTAATTAAGTTTTAAAAAAGAACAAACAGAGAAAAAAAAGTATCACGATTTTAGAAATATTTCAATTCTATACAGTACGTCTCCTACATACGAATGAGTCCTGTCTCAAAAACTCGTTTGTAAGTCCAATTTGTTTGTAAGTCCAACAAACACAGTCTAGGTTCTAGGATATTAACACAATTGGCTATACACAGTATATTACAGTACAGTGTTGTTTAGAATCGTGCCGATGGTGGAACGATTCATGTTAAAAGAACGTCTGCCATCTTTTCACCTCACTCCATTCTCTCAATTATTTTCACGTTGGTCTCCATCGTTATTGCTTGGTGCTTCTCAGTAGAACCAGCCTCATCGCCGCTGCTTTCATGCTTGCTTCATGAGTTATGCTCCAAAATGCCCTTCCTGCCACAGATTGCCTCCATAACACAATCGCTATCTTCAAAGCAAAGTCAGCGTGCCTTTTCATTCAAACGCGTTAGAGACCGTGTTCCTTTCCCTCACTTTAAAGATAGCGTAATGTAATGGAGGCAGGTCGTAGCACGAGGGTGTTTTAGTGCATAACACGGGACATAGTGGGATACGCGCTGCATGAACATGATAGTATAGGCCGGATATGTGATCTAACTTCCGCAAATGAACATGAGGGAACACGTGTTCGTATCTTTGAAAGTTCGTAACTCGAATGTTCGTATGTAGGAGACTTACTGTATTAGATTTTTGTTCCAATTAGAAAAGCTTTGCAAATAATTTGCTTGTAGCATATATATAGGGGATGCTGTGCTACCTGCCATTGTGTGAATAGTTTAGAGTGCACCACCTGTAGGATTATAAAAGAACAGCAAAGTTTTACCATCTCAAACGCGAACATACTGCATCTGAATAATTTTATTTTTTTTAATTGAATATTGGAGTCAGTCAGCAATACTTGAATCGCCACACAAAAGAGTCACATTACATCAATTAATCAAAGTCCTTCTATCTTTAATCACAATATCGCTATCAGAACAACATCCTGTAACATAATCATATCAGCCAGGTCTACATACTACAACAGTTGAGCTTTTCATAAAAAAACTAAATTAACTTTTTCTCTTAAAATAATTATTTTTCCTTACGTGGAAATCATCCTAGAATACTCAGATAAATTTCATTTAGATTTAAATGGGCCATAACGTTGCATGCGTGCTATAATGTAGTTGTAGTGACAGGACAGCAATCAGGACAACATTGTTTTTTGAACGGTAGAATGAGCGAACGAATCAAAACCAACGCTGCAAATACAAGATTCAGGAGAACGGAATTGTAACTTTTATTTGGAGCATTTTCTGTGATAAACGTCCATTCGCAATGACGTCTGACCACATCCACAGTCTCAGATGATAAGTGTTTTTTGTTTTTGCCCTTTTGGCTGCTTTTCAATATTTTGGTACTGTAAATTTCTATTGTCCTGTTTTTTGGTTACTCATTATGTCCACACATTTACTAGCATCAATATCACATTCCCTAGTGGTTGAGCGGTAAGCACACAATGCTCTCACCACACCATCTGGAGATCAAATCCCATAGGCCCTTGGTTTTGTGTAAAGTTGTTTTTGTAACCTTTTATTAGTTCAACTTTAGTCAACGGTGTTCTGACGACATTTCATCAAAGAATTTGAACTTTCAAAAACAACCTTAAAACGTCCATAACGTTGCCAAATTAATGTGACCACAACGCTGTGAAAGCCGAAACTTCCTGCAGGGCTTCAATTTTGGCAAATAGAAGCAACTAATGAACCCAGCACAAGCAGAATTGAGATCGGTTGAGGTTTGGAGATGTAGCTGGTGTTGAGGAACTGTGAGATTGAGAATTCACACAGCATGCAGGCCATGTGTCCATTTCCATTTCTGGAAGCCACAGTGGTTATGCTCATATTAAACAATTAATAACAAAAATATATATATTTTAAATCTGACCACACCCACTTGGAATTTCTGGAGCATGAAACAAATGCGACCAGAAACCTGATCATCGTGTCACACTCCTACATACCGTATTTTGGTTTCATACGTATTTGTGTTTGTACAAAAGAGAACATCTTAAGCAGATTTCTGCTGCGCTTACTCACACCAGCTTGAGCGAGGGAAGCTCCTGGAAGATGTTCGGTTCCAGCGACGAGAAGATGTTTCCTGAAATGTTCCTGAAACACAAACACAGTGCCTCAGGAATGCAGACATCGTTCCCAACTGCACAGCTCCAGGCTAACTGCAGTCACACAGTCTCAGACCATCAATAAATTTCACTATGAAAGAATGGCGGCGTACAGTTTGGTGAGGTTGGTGAGTCCCTGGAACATATCTGGAGTCAAGCAGCCGATCCGGTTGTTGGACAGGTCACTGTAAACAGGAACAAACGGGATACACGTTGAGCAATCGAGAACGGCGATCCGGCCAAACCGAGACCGAGCGCTTCAAGGGGTCAGCATTACAATTGAAACCTTTTCAGTTTGTTAGTTGCTTGGATGCACATACTGGAAATGGCCTTTAAAAGGCTTGGAAGAAAAGCAATATATGAGATATACAAGCTAATATAAACTCATCATAACCTAATCCAAACAAAACGAGACAGGAGCCCATTAAAGAGTACAGAATAGCACAGAGTCTGCTTTCACTCGCAACGACTTTGCCTCGCGTCCTCAAGTCCGTTTGCTACTACTTCAAGTGATCTGTCCGGTACCTGCCCCCCTATCTCTGCCTGTTTATTCAGGCAAGCCTGTTGATCCAACACTGACATAAAAGAGGGGGAAAAGGGAGGCAAAGAAAGGGAGTGAAAGTATATAATGAGTCTGTTAAATTACTTGAAAGACCTCAGAGTTTCACTGGTATTTGGGATCGGTCACTTCCTGTTAAAAGAAGCACTATCATCTGTGACATCGTTTCCGTGCAGCCCCATTTGAAATTCTTGACCAAACTATTTCCTCTGAATAAAATAAACTCCCGTTGGTGTCTGGAGAAAAGGCCACGCTGTGCCTGCAGCTTGCGGTCGCTCTAAAACGTAATCAGAAGCCAGCGCGTTCGTACGGTCATTTCCAGAGCCGTCCCAGAATCCTCTGCAGGCTTCTGTGGTTCCCTCAGCAGCTGGCCGAGAGTTCGGACATAGTGTCCCATACAGCTTTTATTCTCAGGATTATTTATTAACAGTAAGACAAACAAGATCAAGACAAATCTGAAGGTTATACTAAAGTGCTCGGTCTAATATTTCATCTTTTCTATGGTAACTTATACAAGGACCTATATGGCAGAAACATAACCTAAATGGGTTTAGAAAAAAAAAACCTGTATAGTAGGAGAGGTTTATTTAACATTTATTAATGGCGTCTCCAGTACCAGGGCTAAAGCCTTCAGAAAATCAGACCTGAAAAAAATGCTGAGGAGATTATTATGTTTATAGCATAAATATAACATATATCATAACAGTATTAATTATTAATTATTAGTAACACTAGTAATAATGGCCTGATTTGTCCCAAGCAGCTTTTGAAGAATTAAAAACTGTTAAAGTATTTCATAAGTAATTAAATCACTGTGTAATATGTGTTACTGATTGTTTAAAGCTAGAATCTTTTTTTCCTCTTAATCTTCTGCTCCATACTCCAGTCCAGCAGGTGGCGGTAATGCACGAACCGCACATAAACACCAAAAGAAGAAGATATGAAAGTTTTTGCAAAGTTTAGCTGTTGATTCATTTTTAAGTCCTTTTTAGGCTATTCAATGTTTGTGAGTTTACCTGAATAATAATTTCTAAAAGTATGAATCAATTTCTTTCCCCTCGAATTTCTCTTTAATTTAGTGATGTCCAATTCCTACCCATTCTGTTAGGGCAAATTTACATGTAGAAATTTGGCAGACGCTCGTATCAAAAGTGCATGCAAGTTTCTGTCATTGCATAGATCCACTGGATAGAACATCAGCAACAGAAAACTGACTCATTGATTGAACCAGTTAAATCACACAGTTCTTGTCAGCAACGACCGAAGGCTGGTTTCAAAAATGACATACAAGCATGATAAGTCGATCAAGAAAATGAAGAATTGCAGTCAGAACTTACAGTTTTCTCAGTGCTGTTAGACCCTGAAAAGCTCCTGGCATGATGGTGCTGATCAGATTACTCTTCAGATCCCTGCAAAGACAAATGTGAATCAGAAGATCAGAAGACGCAAAAGGTTCAGGACAAAGGGAAAATTTGGAAAGACATATTGTGCGATGCTTTTAGTGACTATAAAACACTTTTTGCAAGTTCCAAATATGCAGGAAAGTAAAAAAAAAAAAAAAAGAAGAAGAGCCAGGAAATTAAAATAGTCACTGGGACAGAACCTTAACCTATATATTTTAACATCATCGTTACAGAACACTAAACACAACCTCCATCATAACTCCAACCCGTTTTTTTTTTTTTTTTTTTTTGGTTTCAAACTTTGCAAACATTTCAGATACTCCGACAACAAATGAGGCACGAAACCTGATCATTTAATTGTAAAAAGAAGCAGATCTTGGAAGAAAACACTTCACAACGAGAAAAATGCTGTACTTGAAGGTACTTTTAAAAAGACAATTCCCACATGAACTTGCTCCATCCTCGGCCAAGCCATAAATATCCATTTTTTTTAAACAAACTTTGAAGATATGGTTTCATGCCGAATCTCTACCCCCCTCCACCTTTTCCTGTCCTCTAATTTAACCCACAGCCATGTGCTGAAACACTTATCAGCCCGACCCCCTGAACATAAACAGACTATTGGCCTCTAAATTAACCTTTGGAACTTTTGGCATGATATTTATTAGCCAGGTGGGAATTGGGGGAATGATGGAGGTCAGCTGATGCTTTGCAACGGCGTCCTCTTGTATGACGCAAATTAAGATCCAGGTCTGTTCCACGAGTGACGATTCCTTTTAGAAATGTACCAAAGCTTCCAAACGGGAAAGGAGACTGATTAAATACTCTTCTTTCTAATACATACTGGCTCTTCAGGACAAAAGCCACTGATTGCATCTTACCTACAAGTAAAAACATGGCCCATGATTTCTGAGCACGACATCCTAGGTAGAAAACCTCAAGCATTCATCCGTCTCCATACTGTTACATGAATGTTCACTTGAGTCAGCTACTTTTGATTATTTGATCAGCGTGGTTACTTTAAATCTGATACGTGTCAAAGCATGCATAGCCTCGAATCCTGGCTGCGTACCACAATGTTCTCATATCCTGACCGCAGGATTTTCAGTCCTACTGAGATGAAAAATTGCACCGTTGGATCTTGGGATTCATACAAGTCCAAAAAATTCCATCTATAAGATGATGGAGCAATCAAATCACATGTCAAATAAACAAGCAGCTGTAATCAGCAGTTGAGGTCTTGTGAAAGACCAGAAACGACCTTATACTGTATGCTATACTGTATGGCGGCTAAATGGTTAGCGGTATTGCCTCGCACCTCTGGAGTTGGGGGTCCAACATCCAACCAGTGTTCATGCACATTGGGGCTTGGTGGGTTTTCACTGGGTACTCTGTTCCCCCAAACACGCTAAAAGGACATGCATTGTTGGTTGTCTGGCATTTCCAAATTGCCCAACTAGTTGTGGTCCTCACCAATGTACTGTAACTTCCCCTACAGCAATGGCCGCTGGCACAAAGTCATTGCTCATTATGGCCAACCACAGCTTAGTGACACACCAACTTCAATGGATGGAACACAACTAGCCTAGCAATATCTATTCACTGAAGCTCTGACCAATATAGAGTAGACGCCAAGAGAAAACTTGCCATTTCATCAGTAATATAAGCCAACATAATAGTTCACTACAAGGAAAAAACTTTCTATCTAGCATGTCTAACTCTCCATTCCATGTTGTGTTTGATGCTGAAATTAACTTTTTGTCATATGCAGAATCATTGTACTTGACAGAAGAAAAAAAAAGTATTAATAAAAATAATGGAAATACAGACAGTGCTAAATTAAAAGAAGTACGGTAAATACAAACAAAAAAACAAACAGGGACTACAAAATTAGTTAACCATTTAAAGAATAGCAATGAAACCCTGCATGTTAAGGATGCTATGCGGTATGATGTCACATTTTCTAAAAACTGCAGCACAAAACATGATATTCGCCAACATATCGATTTTATGGCAAGATTTCTTCAGAAATTATACCTCGATACTAAGTACAGCGATACCTCAACGTAATCCAAGCCACTCAAAAAAAATATTACCAATATTACCAATTTCCAACACTATTATAATTATATTTTTGCATATAAAACCTATCAAAACATTTAGACATTTCATATTTTACTTCATTTACTTTACTCACTATCTATCCCGCTTAATCCTGTATTCAGGGTCACAGGGACCTGGAGCCTATCCCAGGAGACCTAGGGCACAAGGCGGGGTACACCCTGGACAGGGTGCCAATCTATTGCAGGGCACACACATACACATTCACACACTATGGGCAATTTGGGAACACCAGTTAGCCTAACCTACATGTCTTTGGGAGAAAACCAGAGTACCCAGAGGAAACCAAGCAAGCACGGGGAGAACATGTAAACTCCACGCACACAGAGACGGGAATCGAACCTGGCCAGGAATCGAACCCGGACCCTGGAGGTGCAAGGCGACAGTGCTAACCACTACACCACCGTGCTGCCTTCATTTACTTTAAATCAAGTAAAATATGAAATAAATAGACATTAAACCTCATAATTTATGATTCCTCTTGGCACCGGCTGCCTTAAAAACAAAACTAAAAGTGACTCCCTTTTCTTCTTGCTACCGTCCTTGTGAACATTCGTGTTCGGCTAGGTTTGTCCACTCGTATGCCGAGGCTAATTTCTTATCGTTTCTTAAAATTCTTAAGGCAGGCCCTCCTCGTGCCGAAGTAACACTATATTTTACCCAATAATACCTTAATAACTGCTTTTTGTTAATTCAGCCTGCAAGCATGATTGAGAACCACTGAAATAATAATAATATAATTAATATTAAATATGGGGGGAAAATTATTGATTTATCTATCTATCGTGATTCCTTCATGTGATTCAATTAGGGCTGCAACTACCGATTATTTTGATAATCGATTAGTTGGGCGGTTATTTTGTTTTAGAATAATCGATTAATCGGATAAAAACTACAACGCTTCTTTAATTTGATGTTTTGCTTATAACTATATAAAACCATAAATCAGGGTATTAGTTATGTATAAAACTAAACTTAAAAAAAATGCAAAAGCCACATATAGAGTTTAATGATCTTTAATTTTGACATTTTAAACCTTAAATTAAAGACAACGTTTGTTTTTGAACAGTAAAACTCTTCTAAATATCCAAAATATAAATAAATAAATAAATAAATAAAAAAGCTAAACAATTGTTGTACTCTTATTATATTGGATGGCACCTGTTATAATGGCTGCTTGTTGAGGAGTGCATGGGGGATTTATTTTTTGAATGAACTCACTTAGGCTGACTTGTCTCTTTATAAAAAAATAAAATAAAATAAATAAATAACAGCATTTGAGTATGCAAAATACAGCATTTTAACAATAATTGCAGATATTGCCAGCTGATGGAGAAGGAACAGCCAATCAGAAGTCGTGTCTGGAAGTCTGTGATTGGCTGGTTTTGTGGCAGTTTTGTAACAAAGCTGAGCGAGCGTACAGACAGAATCGAGCGCGCACAGAAAATATATGTTGCTTGCGCGTGAAAGCAGAGTCGATCGCACACAGAATCGAGAAGTCGCGTGTGCGCGAAGGACATGTTAAGCGAGCAGGGGAGACATTGCACGCGCAGAATCGAGCTGTTGAGCGCGCAGTGGAGACACTGCACGCGCATATAATGCTTTGTCTGCTCTCAAAATGTCAAACCGCGCGCTCAGAATTGTGGCAGGAATAAAACGCCATAGACGCGCGCTTTTTCCTGCAGATGCTTCTGTAACCTCCACTGCACGAGTGGCTGTGTATCTGTGTGTATCTGTGTGTATCTGTGTGTATTTGTGCATCTTGTGGTCGCGCTCCTCAGTAACGTGAGCAGTCCAAATAATCGATAACGGCATTCATTGACAACGAATTTCATTATCGATAATTATCGATTTTATCGATTAGTTGTTGCAGCCCTAGATTCAATTCACGTATTGCCACGCTGACTCCAAAATATAAATATTTTTTAAATAAATGTTTTATTTATATATTTTTTCATTTAAGGTGGTAAAATGCTGCATTTCCTCTAGAATCCTACAGGTGGAATCTAAACTATTCACACGTTTGCAGGAAGAACAGCACTGTGTGATAGGAGCGAATAATTTGCTAGGTAGGTTTAAAAAACTCAAGATTATTTATAAAATCGTGATCCAAATTGAATCGGCACCCAGGTATCGTAATAAAATTGTATCAGATCGTCCCAGGCGATTCGCTTCCCCATGGGAATCACTACGGACTGCCAGTTATCGTATTATCACGATACCTGGGTGGCAATTAAATTGCATTGCAATTCTGTTAGTACCATGATTTTATAAATATTCCCATTTAATATATATTTTAGACATTGTTACTGCACAATTTTAAATAATCTTTGCCAATAATCTTCTCTGATAATACTTTGCTCCCTGCCAATCCGTGAATAACAGATTGCTACTGTCACAGTTGCTACTGACATGAGATGATCTGCATACGTAGGTCGCCAAAGTTATTAACACCACAACGTTACGCTATCAAAAAGTGCAAGCTTTCCTATCAGTGTGTTGTGGTATGAGATTCAAGGGCGATTGGCGAAATGTGTCAAAGAGTGTTAAATGAGCATGAGAGGGGGGACGAGAGGGAGAAAGATCAGCAGTATAGAGAGGGAGAGATAAAGAGAGAGAGATGCAATGCAATGTGAGAAAAAGATAATACAAGGACAAGTGGGAGAAAAGGTTAAAGAGAGACAAAAAGAGATAATTTTTTTTTTAATCAAAAGAATCATGAAAGACAAGAGTGTTGAAAAGACATAAAATGAAAGACAGGCCAGAGACCAGAGAAATGAAGAAAGACAGAAGACAAAACAGAGCATAAGAGGGACAAGAGAAAGACAAAGTGAAAGATATAAGACAGACACAGAGGGAGAAAGAGAGAGAGAGAGAGAGAAAGAGAGAGAAAGGATAAATGAAAAAAGCCAGAGATATTAAAGCGACATGAAGAAAGATTATGGAAGAAAAGGAGAGAGATATGGTAGTAAAACAAGTGAGATAAGAAAAAGAGACACAAGACAAGGCAAAATAGAGACGAGAAACCAAGAGAAAAAAGAGAAAGAAAAAGACAGAGAGAAGGTGAAAGAAAGATGAGATTGACAAAGAGGTTAGATAGAGACAAAGAGACAAATGGAATAAAAAGAAAAAGAAATGAGAAAGACAAGAGTGATAAGACCTAAAGAGAAAGTTGCGACATATCACAGTAATAAGTTAAGAGAAAAAGAAAAGAGGGAAACAAAGAGAGATGCAAGATACACAAGGTGAGGTAAACCAGAAATGAAAGAAACTAAGATATGAGAGAGAAAGAGGAATAAGAAAAATTCGTCTAAAAAAAATGTAACAAGAGGGAGACAAAAAGAAGACAATGAGAAAGAAAGATAGAAGAGACAGGAGAAGCGATGAGAAGAAACAAAAGGAGAAATAAATGAGAGTGGTAAGAGTAACAAAGGAGACAAAGAGAAAGATAGGAGAGAAATGAAAAAGAGAGACAAGAGAGAAACAAGAGCGAGACATGGTGAAAGAGAGATGGGAGACACAAAGGGATGAGAGAGACATGAGAGAGAAGAAAATAGTAAAACAGAGAGACAAGACTG
The DNA here is from genome assembly GCA_013621035.1 of Clarias magur. Taxonomy (NCBI): domain Eukaryota; kingdom Metazoa; phylum Chordata; class Actinopteri; order Siluriformes; family Clariidae; genus Clarias; species Clarias magur. The sequence continues at coordinate 2,692,314 of QNUK01000023.1, read as the reverse complement.
ATGGAACAGACATAAAGACAGGTGAGAGAGACAGAAGGCAAAATAAGATAGACTAACAAGAAAGAGACAAGAGAGACAAAGAGATGAGAAAGATACAAGAGACAGAGAGGCGAAAGAGGAGAGAAACTGAGAGTGTGAAGGACAAAGTAGGTTAGGATTCTAAATGCATGACCTTGCATGGAAGTCATGAGCAAGAGAATAAGGGTGTGTGTAAGAGAGAGAGAGAGAGAGAGAACGTTATAGGTGTCTGAGTAGGTGCTCATCAGTGTGTGTGTGCGTGTGTGTGTGGTGTGTGTGTGTGTGTGTGTGTATGTGTGTGTGTATTAGTAGCTGCACTCATATGGAACAATAGCTGTTTCCTGGCTGGCGTGTCCCAGTCCTCATTAGCGCTGTGATGAAAGGAGATACAGTACACTACCCACACACACACACACACACACACACACACACACACACACACACGCATACACACTCAAACCTGTCTAAGCCCAAAGGTCAGAGCAGCGGACGCTCTCTGTGTGAAGATCAACATCGATGCACACATCCACCCTCTTTTCACTGAGATGGGGAATGTGGAGGAGAGTGAGTACACACACACACACACACACACACACACACACACACACACACACACACACACACACATAAGCACCATATTCTCTGTATCAGAGTCTTGTAAGCACCTAAAAAGCTTTCAAGTACCCCGATGACATGAGGGTCTGCGAACTGAGCGAGCGCTGTGCGAAATCGATTCTGCTGCACTTCCTCTCCACATGAAACATCATCATAGACTCATGAGTGTGTATTCTCCAAATTGCTCGAAAAGAATAGACTGTGTGTGATTTGAGACAGCACAATGTGTTGTGTTTTTATAGTTTTGCTGTCGTTTTTAGTGTTGTGGTTGTGATTGTATACAGTAGTTTTGCTGTTTTTTATTTTTTATTTTGTGTTTTAGTTCTTAGTTTTGTTGTTTTGTCTATTTTTGTTGTTGTGTTTTTATTTCACTGTTGTGTTCTTAGTTTTGTTGTGATTTTATAGTTTTGTTGTTGCATCGTCCGTTTTAATGTTGTGTTTTACATTTCACTGCTGTTTTCTGTTCTGTTGTAATTTTATAGTTTTGCCGTTATGTTTATAAAGTTTTATATTGATTTTATAGTTTTGCCGTTATGTTTGTAAAGTTTTATATTGAGTTTATAGTTTTGCCGTTATGTTTGTAAAGTTTTATATTGAGTTTATAGTTTTGCCGTTATGTTTATAAAGTTTTATATTGAGTTGATAGTTTTGCCGTTATGTTTATAAAGTTTTATATTGAGTTGATAGTTTTGCCGTTATGTTTATAAAGTTTTATATTGAGTTGATAGTTTTGCCGTTATGTTTATAAAGTTTTATATTGATTTTATAGTTTTGCCGTTATGTTTGTAAAGTTTTATATTGATTTGATAGTTTTGCCGTTATGTTTGTAAAGTTTTATATTGAGTTTATAGTTTTGCCGTTATGTTTATAAAGTTTTATATTGAGTTTATAGTTTTGCCGTTATGTTTATAAAGTTTTATATTGAGTTGATAGTTTTGCCGTTATGTTTATAAAGTTTTATATTGAGTTGATAGTTTTGCCGTTATGTTTATAAAGTTTTATATTGATTTTATAGTTTTGCCGTTATGTTTATAAAGTTTTATATTGAGTTTATAGTTTTGCCGTTATGTTTATAAAGTTTTATATTGAGTTGATAGTTTTGCCGTTATGTTTATAAAGTTTTATATTGAGTTGATAGTTTTGCCGTTATGTTTATAAAGTTTTATATTGAGTTGATAGTTTTGCCGTTATGTTTATAAAGTTTTATATTGAGTTGATAGTTTTGCCGTTATGTTTATGTTTTATATTGAGTTGATTAGTTTTGCCGTTATGTTTGTAAAGAGTTGATAGTTTGCCGTTATGTTTTTGTAAAGTTTTATTATTGAGTTGATGTTTTGCCTTATGTTTATAAAGTTTTATATTGATTTGATAGTTTTGCCGTTATGTTTATAAAGTTTTATATTGAGTTGATAGTTTTGCCGTTATGTTTATAAAGTTTTATATTGAGTTTATAGTTTTGCCGTTATGTTTATAAAGTTTTATATTGAGTTGATAGTTTTGCCGTTATGTTTGTAAAGTTTTATATTGAGTTGATAGTTTTGCCGTTATGTTTATAAAGTTTTATATTGATTTTATAGTTTTGCCGTTATGTTTATAAAGTTTTATATTGAGTTGATAGTTTTGCCGTTATGTTTATAAAGTTTTATATTGAGTTGATAGTTTTGCCGTTATGTTTATAAAGTTTTATATTGAGTTCATAGTTTTGCCGTTATGTTTATAAAGTTTTATATTGATTTGATAGTTTTGCCGTTATGTTTATAAAGTTTATATTGAGTTGATAGTTTTGCGCGTTAGGTTTATAAGTTTTATATTGAGTTTATAGTTTTAGCCGGTTATGTTTATAAAGGTTTTATATTGAGTGAGAGTTTTCCGTCTATGGTGTTATTAAAGTTTTATATTGATTTTATAGTTTTGCCGTTATGTTTGTAAAGTTTTATATTGATTTTATAGTTTTGCCGTTATGTTTGTAAAGTTTTATATTGATTTTATAGTTTTGCCGTTATGTTTGTAAAGTTTTATATTGAGTTTATAGTTTTGCCGTTATGTTTATAAAGTTTTATATTGAGTTTATAGTTTTGCCGTTATGTTTATAAAGTTTTATATTGAGTTTATAGTTTTGCCGTTATGTTTATAAAGTTTTATATTGATTTGATAGTTTTGCCGTTATGTTTGTAAAGTTTTATATTGAGTTGATAGTTTTGCCGTTATGTTTGTAAAGTTTTATATTGATTTTATAGTTTTGCCGTTATGTTTATAAAGTTTTATATTGAGTTTATAGTTTTGCCGTTATGTTTGTAAAGTTTTATATTGAGTTGATAGTTTTGCCGTTATGTTTGTAAAGTTTTATATTGAGTTTATAGTTTTGCCGTTATGTTTGTAAAGTTTTATATTGATTTTATAGTTTTGCCGTTATGTTTATAAAGTTTTATATTGATTTTATAGTTTTGCCGTTATGTTTATAAAGTTTTATAGAGTTTATAGTTTTGCCGTTATGTTTATAAAGTTTTATAGAGTTTATAGTTTTGCCGTTATGTTTATAAAGTTTTATATTGAGTTTATAGTTTTGCCGTTATGTTTATAAAGTTTTATATTGAGTTGATAGTTTTGCCGTTATGTTTATAAAGTTTTATATTGATTTTATAGTTTTGCCGTTATGTTTATAAAGTTTTATATTGATTTTATAGTTTTGCCGTTATGTTTGTAAAGTTTTATATTGATTTTATAGTTTTGCCGTTATGTTTGTAAAGTTTTATATTGATTTTATAGTTTTGCCGTTATGTTTGTAAAGTTTTATATTGAGTTTATAGTTTTGCCGTTATGTTTATAAAGTTTTATATTGAGTTTATAGTTTTGCCGTTATGTTTATAAAGTTTTATATTGAGTTTATAGTTTTGCCGTTATGTTTATAAAGTTTTATATTGAGTTTATAGTTTTGCCGTTATGTTTATAAAGTTTTATATTGATTTGATAGTTTTGCCGTTATGTTTATAAAGTTTTATATTGATTTGATAGTTCTGCCGTTTTTATTGAATTTAAAGTTTTATATTGAATTTATAGTTTGCCGTTGTGTTTGTATAGTTTTATTGTGATTTTATAGTTTTGCCGTTGTGTTTGTATAGTTTTATTGTGATTATACAGTTTTGCCGTTGTGTTTGTATAGTTTTATTGTGATTTTACAGTTTTGCCGTTGTGTTTGTATAGTTTTATTGTGATTTTATAGTTTTGCCGTTGTGTTTGTATAGTTTTATTGTGATTTTACAGTTTTGCCGTTGTGTTTGTATAGTTTTATTGTGATTTTATAGTTTTGCCGTTGTGTTTGTATAGTTTTATTGTGATTTTACAGTTTTGCCGTTGTGTTTGTATAGTTTTATTGTGATTTTATAGTTTTGCCGTTGTGTTTGTATAGTTTTATTGTGATTTTACAGTTTTGCCGTTGTGTTTGTATAGTTTCATTGTGATTTTATAGTTTTGCTATTGTGTTGGTTTTGTCGTTTTTATAGCTGAGTGTATGAGCATAAAATACAGTGTGTAATAAGTTTGCCTTCATTAGGAGTGTCAGCGGGTTTATGAGTCTGAGACACAGTAGCACCTCATGATGTTCACACACTCTGACATAAACGGCTGTACCGTTGTATCACACTTAGCCAACACTTATCCAGTCAGGCGTAGTTTAAAATATTGTACCCGACCCCAGTAATTGATTTATGATTTATCAGTTCTAATTAACATTTGTTCCAGTCTAATCAGGAATCTGATGTTGGATATCACTCTGAGTCTAACTGGAATCTCACTGCAACGATTCAGCGATTCAGTACCACAAAAGCAGCTCTCCATGCCTGCGAGGACTCTCATCTTTAGATTGATGCACATCAATCCACAGCGACCCATTGTTCCCAGAGTGCTTTGCTTTCTGCTCTACTTCCCTGTGTGCTCTGTGATTGGACGGCAGCAGAGCGGAATGCTGAGCCCCGACCCAGCACAGCTATTGTCGATTCCCTCCATGCTAAGTCTATTCAGTTTGCGACGATGGAGGCTATGTGTGTGTGTGTGTGTGTGTGTGTGTGTGTGTGTGTTTCTGGAATATATGTCCATTTGTGCAGTTACTCTTATTTGTTCTTGAAGGACTCATGACTGTCTATGCACCTGGGGCCTGGAAGGAGAAAAGACAGAGAAGAACATGAGAGGAAAAGAGCTAAAGGGTCATTAAGGGGTTGCCTGCTTCAGGTCTTGTCCTAGATATGCTCCTGGAGTAAAGGATAGGGAGAGAGTGAGAGAGAGTGAGAGAGAGGACGCTTGTGTGTACATGTGTGTGTAGATTTGCTGTGTTCACATTTTCACAGCTGTTAGTGGAATGTATACACACATATTAAAAAGACATTATCTAACCTATTGTGAAAGTGCATTGCATTGTATTTCTTTGTGTGTGTGTGTGTGTGTGTGTGTGTGTGTGTGTGTGTGTGTGTGTGTGTGTGTGTGAGAGTGAGAGGCCGGCAGAGGTCATTTTTGTGCCGCGTGTCATTTCCTGTCTGCGCAGAGCCCCTCACTCGTTTATTTTTACAGTTTCCTTTCTCTCGTTTTTTTTTTTTTTTTCCACTCAGCTTTTCCCGTGCAAGCCGAACAGGGAGGCTCTCAGGAGCCAAAAAACGCTCATGCCCAACTTTACAGACTGCACATACACCACACCACACACACAATACACATATACACACACAATGGGGTCCTTATACCTCTGCGCCTCAAATCTACTCCATACTCAAACCCTTGCCCCGTGTGTTGCTAGATCGTTTCCTGCCTCCGTCATTCGTCTGCAATTATTTACATAATTTACAGCCAATCAGTCAAATCTGCCACGGGCTAACAGAAGCGTAACTTTTTCAACAGAAAACGAGCAATTAGCTGAGTATTACAGTTATGGTTAGTCATTTCTCTTTGCGTTTTTTTTTCTTTCTTTCTCTTCACATTGACCTCAGATAAATAAATAAAAAGTTCTCAGCTTGACTATTTCCAGTAAAGCTTTTTTCATTGATGTCTTTTTTATCGTGCTTTAAGTTCCAAATGTAGAAAACTAATAAATCCCAGGTTTTGATTTTCTTCCAAATGGAACTGAAGTTAAGTTTTTCACCTGCTAGATAGTTCCTAAAAGCATAAACACGATGACTATAGCGTACGCTCTCATACACACAGAGCAGCTATACCTGAGCTACGTAACATGGGAGAATGAAAATATAATCAGCTCATATGATCTGTGCAGGATGTTTAGATATATAAATGCAACTTGTGATTATGCAGCATGAAGATATATTTCACATTTCGACAACGGAATACGCAGCGATCCAATTTCTGGCCCAGTTCATGCTGTAATTTTCCATTCCTTCGCCTCATTCAGTTACAAAAAAACAAAAAAAAAGTGAAGTCATAAATTGTATTTCCTTCAGTTATTTTGATTATACGTTTTCTTAGCTCATTCAGTGGTTTAACGCCAAAAAGAAAAAACAAGTCATTGCTAATATAAAGTACTGTGCTAAAGTCTTACCCTGCGTTCACACCGAACGCGGCGAGAGCGTCAAAGACGCCGGAAGTCATTCATTTTCAATGGGAGCCGGCGGCGAGGGGCAGCGAAGGGCGGCGCGGCGAGAGCGGCGAAGAGAGTTGAAATCAGCTCAACTTTATGGTAATGAGCTATGACGCGGTTGAGCGGCAACCAGTAAAAAAGTAGAGGTCCTCCGCTTGAGCGGATTCCGCGGAACGCAGTCCTGTAAACTTTTGTTCCGGCGACATTAATTATTGCGGTAGCTGGTTTCCCCTTTATTTATGACATGTCCCTGTTTGTAATTAAAATGAACGTTATTAATGTTATTTTAATTAAAGACAAAGTCTAGTAAGTGATTCTAATAATGTTATAATAAGAAGAAATATAATATAGTAATAGAAAATATTGCCTTATAATTTGTTTATTTCTACAATACAGTTCTTTCTATCAATCCATTTCTTGTTTTCTTCCACATTTTGGTCAGTCTCCACAAGATCAACAAGCTTGATTGCTTTGCGGCCCCTTTAAATACAAGAAAGGCATTCGGTCTACGTCAGAGCGGCGAAGCGCGGCGACTAGCGGCGACAGGCGTCGGCGGCAGGGCGGCGAGAGCGTCCTTTGACGCTCTCGCCGCGTTCGGTGTGAACGCAGGGTTAGGCTCATGGAAATAAAAGGTATACAGCAAAGATGTCTTCCAAGGAAAAAACAACATAAAAAATATAAATCCCAGTAAACAGTAATTAATGAAACAAAGTCAGTAATTATCGTGATGATATTCTGAGGACCCTTCAGTCCAGTTTTATATTCGGAAATTAGCGGCTACCTGTAAGTTACAGGTAAGCATCCTGTTGCACCTGATCCTTTGTTGCTTGCAAAACTCAGCAGCTTCCATTTTGTTTATTTGACTGAAAAGTGTTTTTTGTAAACGTTTTTCTGTAACTGAAAAACGTTTTCTGTAACTTGGAACACTGATCTTTGAAAATCAGAAATGTTTTCGTACTAACCCAATAATAAAGTCCTCAAATAATCATATATATATATAAAAATAAAAAAAAAACAGAAGAAAGTTTATACTTAAAAGTACTCAAGATTTTCGCACATTACTGTGTTTATTATTTAACATGTCTCAAAAACGCATAGTTACAGGAACGCATCCTGCTCATTCATATCTTACATATGCCATTGAAAATTGCTAACTATTCAAAGTTCCGCCTTTTTAGGAACAAACAAAAGTGGACCAAATATAGAGCCTTGAGGAACTCCTCATTTAACACAAGCAGAATTTTATTTTTTTTCCGTGATACTTCCAAACTGTTCTGTATTTTTAAAAAACTTTTATAGCTTTTATTTCGCGCCACAAGGTCAGATTTCCCGGACCTTAGCATGAGCATGTGTGTGTTTAAGGATAATTGCATATCATTTCTACATTGATTGCATCATTCTGTGTACCGCCATAACTTTATTCCCATACCTAACCGCTAAAGTGTGCTGTTTAGTGCGTATTATGGCTCGGAGAACCGTCTTGAGCAAACTTCCAAACCTATTAAGAAAATAATAACTTCCATAAATAGGTTCAGTGATCTGCGAAGTTTCTGTATATGAACTGAGTAGACAGCTGGATACAGCTCAGACACACCAGTACAACCAAGAAGAAACATCTGGGCAGGAACACAACCCAGCATGTATAAAATATCAATGGATGAATGGAGAAGCCTGAACATTCTCCCTGTGGCTGAAAAATATATATAATAAATAAATAAATAAAAACAGGGAAAGACATGCTTGAGTAACTAGGTCAAAGGGAAATAAATGGAAAGTCAGGAAGGAGGAAGGAAGCACAGACCAAATAAAAAAATAGCTCTCGAAAAGATAAAATAAAATAAAAACAAGTATTAAAAAAAACGGTTCAGCTGGAGGTTGACGGATGTGGCGAAAATTGAGCAAGTTCGCCTTCTCTCTCTCTCTCTCTCTCTCTCTCTCTTTTCCCTCTGCAGTTTCTTTGGCGTGCACGATCGGTCACTTTATCTCCGACCCTATCCTGCCTGTCGCTTTCCGAGCTGCCCTGAAGACACGATTGCATTCAGGCTGCAACACAAACACACTCCCTTCCACCCACGCACACACACACACACACACACACACACACACATATGCATAAACCCCTTGCCTTGAGTTTATCTCACAGCCACATCTGGAGTCTATCAAGTCCAGCTCTACTACCCCCCAAAACACACACACACACACACACACACACACACACACACACACACACACACACACACAGACGCCTTCCCCTCCTTTCTCACTTTATACTCTCCTCTACCTTTAACCCTCTCCTGACTATATGACCGTTGTCACTTTCTTTATCAAGATGTCATTTTCCTTTAACAGTTGCTCTGACTCCTTGTGCTCCCAGAGCCACTCTTTCACTATTTGAGTCCTGGAATATTCCTGTACCAATAGGGAATAAAAACTCCGTCGATGTGATATCCTGGTCATTCAGTATATTCAGGTTGTCAGGTGTCTTCATTTTAATGCCACATAACGTTGCTGAGCCTAGACTAGACCTGACCAGCTGGGTAGCTACTGTACCAGACATGGGTAGACTGTTTATTTGATTAGATTTTATTCAATAACACTAATGTTTAATGTTTGATTTGTCTCAAGCAGCTATTTCTTCCCATTAAAATCTACTCAAATGGTCTAATGAACACTAAAACGCTGGGTACTGAAATGTCTTGTATAAAGCAATAATCATTTTTGTTGTCAATCTTTTGCTCAACACTCCAGTCCATTAGGTGGCAGTGTTGTTTACTGCCCATAAAGTAAAAATGAAGAAATTATGTGAAATGAAATTTGGAAGACAGAGGCAGTTTGTATTTCCAGTGGAAGCTTTAGTGTGTTGTTGTTGTTTTAGACCATTTAACAGTTGTGAGTTCACTGAAATAGTTTCAAATGCATCAAACGATCCCGTATCGAAAAATTACCCGTCTACCCGATTAACTGAATGGGGCAACAAATGCTCAAGTGACAGCTTGAGCAGACACAGGGATCCAAAACACACGGATATCCAGGTCCCTTTCAGCAGGTGAGACGTCAAAATCATGTCTCGACAATTCATAACGAGTCATGAGGTGTCGTAGGACTTCGTAGGTAAATCGTATAAGTATTTCGTAGCTAATGTGTAACCAGTTTGCGGGTGATTAAGGTGTGTGATGTCACGTGTGAAGTTCATCGCATTTGTGAGTTTAATGATGGGTTGCATCATTTACTTTAAAATAAAATCATGACTCATGCAAGTCCCTAAGCGAGATTAGAAACAAACGCAAACAAATAAACAAACAAATGCAGTTTTCTGAGGACCGAGTAAATGACCTCACAAGGGCTAAACAAACAAAGGTTCTTATACTTGTGCGTCTCATTCAACACACACACACACACACACACACACACACACACACACACACTCTCTCTCTCCAAGGTCAGATGCTTGCCTACATTGGAAACAATGTTAATGTCAATCCTGGCCAATTTCCATAGCACTACATTATATTAAAGACTGGCAGTTGGTCTCTTTCTCTCTCTCTCTCTCTCTGTCTCGCACTCTTACTTTCTCTGTGTGAGACAATATTAATACCTACTTCTCATTACATGACTTTTCCTTCCATTGTAAAATGATAAGCTCTCGGTTTACAAGGACATTCATATTGTGGTCTCTCTCTCTCCCTCTCTCTCTCTCACGCACACGCACACACACACACACACACACACACACACACACACTGTCTTTCAATTATACACAAGTGTGAGTTTCCTGTTCAAATCTCAAGTGGTCGGTGTTGCAGAAAGAAAGGATGAAGTAACACACCCGCACGAGTGTACATATAAACGCATATAGAGGCCTTACCTCTATATCGGTTTTTAACTTGAGGTGAGCAGGGCAATGTGATAGTTTTACCGTGTAAACACAGAAATGGCCAAAATGCAACTTTTTAAATGATACGTACACTATGAAAACCTAAATCAATAAATATGAGCAGTTATGTCTCAGATGCTGTTCAGCCTATTTCAGCCTATATACAGTAAACTGGGGTCCAATCACTTGGCTGAATGAATTAAAAGGTGAATGTGGCAGATTTGGCAACCTCCTCTACCTGAAAGATGAACTCAAAGGCGAAGCGGTTTCAACACAATCATGACGTCAACATCTGGGATTGAGGATCTGATCTCACACCAGACTGTCTTGGTATGACTGAAGCTTATTAAAAGGTTATACAGCATGTGTGTGTGTTTTTCTCTATTCTTCAGGATAGTATATCTCTAAAAATGAGAAAGAAAACATAAAGTCCACGCTCCTAACACACGCCGTACAAGCTGCACGATATTCGGTGACCTCGGGACCTGCAGTCAGTAGCATACATTACAAACGGATGTCATACTCGCACAGAACCGCATATGGCTGAACACAAATGTTTCCCATTTACATTGTTATTGCAGCCAATTCCACATGCACACTGGAAGGGTAAATCGACACACACCACAAAGCACGGTCTCCCGAGAACCGAAAACGAATGCTCTTTCCGTCGATGCATTCGGCTAACTTACACACGTGCGACATGTGTGTGTGTGTGTGTGTGTGTGTGTGTGTGTGTCTTTTAAGCCGATTAACAGCTAAAATCCGAGCACACTGGGCGGTTCCTAAGCACACGGGTTTCCCTCACACCTTTAAAGCCATTGTAGACGTGTGGCCTACAGTACAAATCTGTTGCACAATAATAAATCACACTCCATATAAATAGTATCCTATTAAACGGTACACTGCTTTAAACGGAATTTTCATTCAGCTTTTCAATGTTCACACGTGTATTTCGTCGGACTAGAACTACACACATCTGATGCGTGCAGGAGCAGCGGGAAAGGAAAAAAAAAAAATCAAGGCGATCAAAGCCAGGCGGGAGGACAAAGAGTGATAAACATCAGCGCTAAAGCACAGACAAAACCAGACGGTCTACGGAGAAGCGTTCGCGGCGTATTTAGAGGCTTGAAGCTCCGCCAAAAGAGTCGGAGAGAGATTTCCATAATAGGATGCACGGAGGAGAAAACGGAATGAGGAAGAGGAAAAAAAAAGAGCGAGGAAACGAGAGGGAAAGAGAGCAAGAGCGAGAGAGAGAGAGAGAGAGATCGCGAGGCTGATCGAGGGAGATTCTCAGAGTTTTCCCTTTATTTCTCTCTATATCAAAAGCATATGTGTTGCAATGATCAATGCTTTGGCAGGATTACTAATGCAAGTGTCGAGCCAATAAGTCAGTCTTCAAATTGAAAAAGACTGAAACGCACAACAAAGCTACAGGGAGGGAAAGAGAGAGAGAGGACGAGGTGAAAGTCATGAGTCATGAGTCGCAGTAGTCAAGACGGTGTAATGGAAGTCATTCGTCCTAGAGTAAGGGATGATTACTGTAGTCTGTAATATAGGAGAGGAACAAATTCAAGCCCAGCAGGCGTGGCCTACATATTTTTTTTTTCTTTTGAGAGAGAGAGAGATATGTAAAGGGCGGCACACTGGCTTAGTGCTTAGCACTGTCGCCTTGCGCCTCCAGGGTCCAGGTTCGATTCAATTCAATTCAATGTGCAATTGGATCTTTTGGTGGTCTGAAGTATTTTTCAATTCACATTTTTGAAATTATTTTTTATGCATGTGCATCTCGTGCACATACTCGCATTTTGAGAGAGTATCGTTTCTCCTTTTGATTTTTTCTTTGACATTTCACAGCATTTAAATGTTTTTTTTGTTTTTTTGGATTTTTCCCCGATTTTCTCCCTAATTTAGTCGTGTCCAATTCCTCCCCGTCACTAGGGAGCTCCCACATTAAGGCTACTACTACCACTCAGCCGGGAGGGCCGAAGACTATCACGTGTTTCCTCCGAACCACGTGACGCCAGCCGACCTCATCTTTTCGAACTGCTCGCTCGCGCACCGTTGGGGGCGGCGTAACACATTCGGAGGACAGCGGTATCCGCTCCCTCGGTTGCGCGAGCTCACAGACGCCCCTGACTGGCTGTAGGGCCGTGATTAATGTGGGAGCACTAAGTACCTCTCATCCCTCCCCTCTGAGAGAGCTCGGCCTATCAGCTCTCTCTAGACCTCCGGCTGCGAGAGGTTACAGCAACACCGAACTATTCGAACTAGCGATCTCCGGATGATAGGGCGAGCGCTTTACCACTGCGCCACTCGGGGGCCATTAAAATGTTTATTAACTATTTTTATTACCTAAAACATTTAAGGCCATTAAATCAAGTCCAGTTGGAAACCTCTATGCCCAGAAGTCAAACTGGAGTTAACGGACAGTCTACATCTGATTCACAGCTCTAGTTGGAAAAGGCCTTAGTTCTTCTGTCTATCTTCTTCATGTGATAAATAGTGTGTCAGGGTTCAATTCTGAAGTGAAAAAGGTTTGTGACAAAAGATAAACTTGATTTGATATTTGTTTCTATCATCACCAAACTTTATTTTAAGATTTCCAAAGCCACTAGGTTTCGTGTTACTACTCTGACTCCTGGAGTCACTGTAGATGTTTTTCAGGCTCAGCGAACCCTTGATAGCGCTCCTACTCCACTTCTCGGTATTGCTCTCTGCTCTAGCACGTCAGAGCCAGTAACGGAGGAACTCGATAATTTGCAGATGAGTTGATTCAGGTGGGTTCGATTAGGGGAAAATGACGTGCTTTGCCAAAGCGTAGGAGCTGGAGCTCTGGGAGTGTGACCCACTGACACTGACCTCGCTCGGGTCAAGCAGGGAAAAGTGTGTTTGTGTGGCTTAATTGGTGGCTTGTGTGGCTTAATGTGTGCATTAGGCCTGTGCGTCTGCACTAACACTCGTGCGCGTTTCTATGTAACGAGCTAACCGTCGTTTTCCTGATGCTGCAATTAACTATTACAACACTTTAAAAGCTTGAGGAAAGATTAGGAAGTTAGCAATGATAATTATGTGAATAACGTAAGATGGATAACCAGAAAGTAAAAAAGAAAGAAAGAAAAAGAATGTTCAGATATCCACACACGCCTGCTGTTCGAGAAAAACAAAAGTTTTGGCGCCTCAACAGTGTTTGTATGGCTTAATTTTTCTGTCTCTATGTCTGTGTGTGTGTGTGTCTGTGTGTGGATTGTTCCACTGTCTTTTAAAGTTGTAAATCAGCCTCCACTCATGCTCCTCTCGTCCCTCCTGCTGTTTTAACCACTAACCCAGGTATGAGATCTGATTTGTGACCTCAGCTCAGATTTCTCCCTCCTCAACCCCGGGGGGCGTGTCTGCACTTAGAAAAACAAGCACTATTAGATCCGTTTACCCCAAACACCTCTGTTTTGTGTTTTTGTGTGTGATTCGTTTTCTACATTCCGTTACAATACTGGATTTTTTTTTTCTTCAAAACTACGAAATTACACATATGGCATTAAGTGATTAAATAAAATCAGTTAAGAAACAAAAGTTCTTGTAAAAGCCATCATGCACCACCATGATGAAACTGGGTCTCATGAAGACCATCCCAAAAAAGCAAGACCAAAACCTACCTCTTAGAGTTTACCAGTCAGAAATCACAAATTAACAACCAGCACCTCAGATTAGAGCCGTTATGAAGCCTTTACAGAGTAGAAGACACATCTCAATATCAACTGTTCAAAGGAGACGCCCCACATATTGGGACGCCTTCAGTATTGTTTTACACTGTATAAAGAAATCAAACTCAGTCCAAATGTTCATGGAAAAGTTCTCCAGACTTCCTGAAAGACTTTTTTGGTCTCATTTTTGTCCGGTTGCTTCTCATTTTCAGTCTAGTCCCTGTGTCTGACTGCTTTCAGAGGAATGTTTTTTTGTTTGTTAAGAAACATAGTGACCTATGAAGTATAAAAACCATCTAACTGAAGGCCTGACCCAGTGTAAAGCAGGTGCTGATGACGACGGATAATCAGACTGGTGATTTAAGTACACTGGTGATGCTGAATGCTGAGTGGTTGGAACAGACGAGAGGGGAAACGAGGTCGCTGCTGAAGTTGTTACGTAAACAACTATTTTTTTATTGTACCTTTAGGCTTGGATAATTAATAAAACGAGGATGCTGTTATTACATAAAGGTTGATTATTTTCCAATTATAAATCTTAATAATAACCGTTTAACGTCATGCGATGTCTTCGAACACCACACCTAATAATAATAATAATAACAATAATAATAATAAGTTATACTAAGCAACTTATTCTTAGGGGACCAGCAGAATGTCCCCACATTTTTAGAAGTCTTTCTCCTGTACCGTTACAGGTCATAAATAAAGTGGCCTATCTGGATTAAGGTTTGAGTTGAATTTTGCTATCTTTGTCTTTCTCTCTCCTTCTCTTTCTTTTCCTAATAGACATTAACGAGGGAGAAAGACTTAATTAAGACAGGAAAATCTGCTTCTCATTCCGAGCAGCTGCTCCTGACCCAGCCCAGGTCATTAAGTTGGCTTTTTTTTTTTTTTTTTGCAGCTGGTAATTTCCTGCCATGTTTTTCCGGCTAAAGCTGGTACACTCCACCTTATATGATGCGAATAACCAATTTGTAGGGAACATTATTTTGATGATCAAAGTCATAAGAAGTTGGCGATACTGTAAATACTGTGTGTTGTTGACGTATAGTATAAAGAGACCATTTAAAGGCATTTATACAGTACCATGGTTGTGGTGAGTCTGATTGTTAGAAAAAGATGGTTAACTGTATATATAACCGAGCAAAGTAACTGCAGGGGAAGGATCTGTCTATGTTGTATGGCCATGACGTGTAGAACCAAGTTCCTGCCCTCTGAACCCCAGTGTGTCCGATCTGCTCTTAAGATGAACTATCCATCGCATTCTTCCCTAATGGCTACATAATTGGCAGCCTTCTTCTTCTTCCCCTTCTTCACCTTCCTGTTCAACTTTTAGGTCAACTAGCACATCAAGTTGTAATATATGGCGAACTGAGTTGCGTTTTCTCATTTACACATCTCATCCTCCCTGCTGAAACTAAATCTGAGCACTCCACCTTGGAAAAAAAAACTACACGAACAGGACTAAACGGAAAAGCGATACGTTCTGAGCAACAACTGCACCGCGCAAGCTGAAAGCTGAACAAAGCCAGACTTATTATGAAGTAGGTATTTTTTTCCAGAGTCATACTTATGACCTTAGTCTACATCTGCATTCTCAGACAAGAAGCACTGCATATCAATATTCACTTTTTAGCTCACTTATTAACTTTCCGTCTCTATTCCCCCTTGAGAGAATCCTTATTGCTTTAGGACTGTATTATCTCCAATAAAGTTGTATTGACAAGACCTTCATGCCAGAGGAATTGCATCAACACGATTGCCCTTCTGCGACAAATCTTTCCAGAATCCTACTTCACGCTATGAGTCCACTCACTGCATGTTGCTATACTCTTTATGAAGCCCACATGTGACTGGATAAACATGGACCTCTTATTGTAAGATAATTAGCAACCACCTGGATAGGTATTATCTAAAGTTTTGAACCTTTGCAACGCTAAACCCCTGCGGGGAAATGTTTATAGATCTTACAACAAAGTGTACTCAGGTCCGAGTGGTTTCCAAGAAAGGAAAGAGAACCTTACGCTAAAAGTAGACAACAACATGGCCACCAGATTCCACCCTATTTCATTTCAGAACTTGAATCAGATTTAACATGGCCAGTAGCTTAGGCATTCTAGAGTAACTTCCATTGTATATTGGTGGTAGCTTAGTGACCAACATGTGATTTGGGTGGTAGCTTAGACAATTTGAACCTGACCTACATATGATGTTGGTGGTACCTGAGGAACTTTAAACCTGACCTACATGTGATTTTGTGGTACCTTAGGCACTTTAAACCTGACCTACATGTGATTTTGTGGTACCTTAGGCACTTTAAACCTGACCTACATGTAATTTTGGTGTTACCTTATGGACTTTAAACCTGACCTACATGTGATTTTGCGGTACATTAGGGACTTTAAACCTGACCTACATGTAACTTTGGTGTTACCTTATGGACTTTAAACCTGACCTACATGTAATTTTGCGGTACATTAGGGACTTTAAACCTGACCTACATGTGATTTTGGTGGTACATTAGGGACTTTAAACCTGACCTACATGTGATTTTGGTGGTACATTAGGGACTTTAAACCTGACCTACATGTGATTTTGACTTAGGGACTTTAAACCTGACCTACATGTAATTTTGCGGTACATTAGGGACTTTAAACCTGACCTACATGTGATTTTGGTGGTACATTAGGGACTTTAAACCTGACCTACATGTGATTTTGGTGTTACATTAGGGACTTTAAACCTGACCTACATGTGATTTTGGATTTTGTGGTACCTTAGGGACTTTAAACCTGACCTACATGTGATTTTGGTGTTACCTTATGGACTTTAAACCTGACCTACATGTGATTTTGGTGTTACCTTATGGACTTTAAACCTGACCTACATGTGATTTTGGTGTTACCTTAGGGACTTTAAACCTGACCTACATGTGATTTTGGTGTTACCTTAGGGACTTTAAACCTGACCTACATGTGATTTTGGTGTTACGTTATGGACTTTAAACCTGACCTACATGTGATTTTGGTGTTACCTTAGGGACTTTAAACCTGACCTACATGTGATTTTGGTGTTACCTTAGGGACTTTAAACCTGACCTACATGTGATTTTGGTGTTACCTTAGGCACTTTAAACCTGACCTACATGTGATTTTGTGGTACCTTAGGCACTTTAAACCTGACCTACATGTAATTTTGTGGTACCTTAGGGACTTTAAACCTGACCTACATGTGATTTTGGTGTTACCTTAGGGACTTTAAACCTGACCTACATGTGATTTTGGTGTTACCTTAGGCACTTTAAACCTGACCTACATGTGATTTTGTGGTACCTTAGGCACTTTAAACCTGACCTACATGTAATTTTGTGGTACCTTAGGGACTTTAAACCTGACCTACATGTAATTTTGTGGTACCTTAGGGACTTTAAACCTGACCTACATGTGATTTTGTGGTACCTTAGGGACTTTAAACCTGACCTACATGTGATTTTGTGGTACCTTAGGGACTTTAAACCTGACCTACATGTGATTTTGCGGTACATTAGGGACTTTAAACCTGACCTACATGTGATTTTGGTGTTACCTTATGGACTTTAAACCTGACCTACATGTGATTTTGGTGTTACCTTAGGGACTTTAAACCTGACCTACATGTGATTTTGGTGTTACCTTAGGGACTTTAAACCTGACCTACATGTGATTTTGGTGTTACCTTAGGCACTTTAAACCTGACCTACATGTGATTTTGTGGTACCTTAGGCACTTTAAACCTGACCTACATGTAATTTTGTGGTACCTTAGGGACTTTAAACCTGACCTACATGTAATTTTGTGGTACCTTAGGGACTTTAAACCTGACCTACATGTGATTTTGTGGTACCTTAGGGACTTTAAACCTGACCTACATGTGATTTTGTGGTACCTTAGGGACTTTAAACCTGACCTACATGTGATTTTGCGGTACATTAGGGACTTTAAACCTGACCTACATGTGATTTTGGTGTTACCTTATGGACTTTAAACCTGACCTACATGTGATTTTGGTGTTACCTTAGGGACTTTAAACCTGACCTACATGTGATTTTGGTGTTACCTTAGGAACTTTGGACCTGACCCACATGTGATTTGAATTGTACCTTAGGGACTTAGTACCTGACCTACATGTGATTTTGGTGTTACCTTAGGGACTTTGGACCTGACCCACATGTGATTTGAATTGTACCTTAGGGACTTAGTACCTGACCTCCATGTGATTTTGGTGATCATCTTTAGCTGATCTACAGGTGGTTTTGGTGGAAGCTTAAGGACTTTGGACATGACCTAGAGGTGATTTTGATGGTAATATACAGTAGGGACACTAGACCTGACATGCATGTGACTTGGATGGGAGCTTAGAGACATCGGGCATGACATGAATGTGATTTGTGTGGTACCTTTTGGGACTTAGTCCCTGACTTAGACAAGGGCAACAATTGAAGGAAATTTGGATCTGAGTTGGTTTAGCTTGGGTAGTATGATGCAGACATTCCACCTAGACCTACTTTGGACTTTAAGGTAAAGGAATACAACATCCAAAACCAACTTCAAAAATAACTAAGTATGGGATACTAATTCTTGATCTAAGCCCAGTCTCTGCATGCTGTGGCTTGAACATAGGGATAAGATCCAAAGCAAAGATGGAACAGATCAAAGCACATCCACAAAAAAAAAAAAAAACTGTGTAAATGAGAATCAGGATGACGATTAAAGACAAAATGACTAGTCACTTACAGTTTGTCCAGCAAGTACAAGCCAGCAAAGGAGCCATTTCTCAGGACTCGGATGCGGTTGTTGCTCAGGTTTCTGTAAGAGAAAGCAAACACAATATCCTTTTAGACTTAAGAGTTCTCACGAATGTTCACACAGAACCTGAAAATAAAATGGCGATACCGAATCCAACATAAATATGCTTTTGGAATACAATTGCTCAAACTATCATTCTCAAGCACACACCCTCACATAAAACCTAATATAAGCACCCACACACACTCACACATGGGACCAAGACACACATGCGTGCATCCAATAAAAACATAACGGTACAGTAAACACCCTTGCATATTTGTATTTCATACATATGAATTAGTCTCTCGTCGTCACACACTTGCACAAAGGGTTCCTCACATGCATTTGCAGCAAACGTGTTGTGTATATGGGCTAAGGTCTGCTCCTGTGTATCCAAGAAATGCCAGGGTGGAGAAAAAAGAAAAGAAAAAACAGAACCCAAACCAGACCGGAGACCACCAGCTATGTTAGACGCAACTCATCAGTTTCCACTAGCACATAAAACAACAAGGAGTAAGTGGAACGGCTTTAATGAGCAGAGACGTTTCGAGTGCCAGGAGACTCTTATGAGCCATTTAGAAGATGTACAGGATATCGGGGACTCCGCATAAACACTCGAACAGACCTTAATATTGTAATAAGGTCCAAATATTTGAAAAACAAAGAGGCAGACCAAAAGAGAAAGCATGAGAGAAGAGAAAGAGCACATGCTTTGGTCTTACGTTGACAAAAGAAGAAAAAAAAATGCAGTGGGATAAACAAGAGCGAATTACATGCAGAAATGGAGAGAGGGACAGTAGCCAAACGCACGTTGAATAAACTCGACAGTGGCGGCGGCGTCGACCGCATCAGCTCCAGTTAATAGAGCAAGCTGCATCCAATTAATCTTCCCAGTCCGACAGGAGGATGGAAAAAGAGGGGTGAAGGAAAGGGAAGGAGGGAGAAAAGGTGGGAGGGAAGCCGTAATCTTGATAATCACTCTGGATACATTTTTACATCAAAAGGAAGCCGGCGTCCACATCAAACGCCATGACAATTATCCCTCTCGCCGGTGACTAATGGCTATAAGAGAGGGAACGGGGTTATCAGGGGTGAGAGAAAGAGACAGAGGGTAAGGCACATATACACAAAAATAGAGACTTGCTCTCACTCTTTTAAACACACACACACACACACACACACACACACACTCACACACTGGGGCTATAAGTGTCTATCACAATTGCCACTCCGTAACTGGCTTTAATGGTGTTTTTCTGTGTCTAAGGTGACAGCCTTTAATAACAAGCCCCCTCCCCACAAACACACACAAATCCGAGCCCCTTTACCCCATGGGCGCTTAATTGGCTTTAAATGCAGTTTTTTGAGACACAAGTGTGTTTTCAATCTACATGGCGGAACGCAGTGGCAGCATGTAAAAAGCGTGTGCGTGTGTGTGTGTTTTCCTGTCTGTATATCGCTTGTTAAAATTTATGGGAGCAAAAACTGCTGTCCCAAGCAAGTCATTATCAAGACACTGGATCTGTCTCTAGCTGTTTTTTTAAATTAGCAGCATGCGAAGGATGACGAATCAGATCACACTCCCTCAGGCACGAGCAGCTTACATCGGATCTCTTTGAAAAAATAATTTTATATATATATATATATATATATATATATATATATATATATAGTTTTTTTTTTTTTTTTTGAAATCTGAATTTTTCCAGTCATCAGCTCTTGAGATTCTGATGAAATTCTCCAGCCTGATTGGTCAGAAGGTGTTGATTAATTTTCCATAACAACAGCTTTTAACTGCAAGGCCAATCAATTTCATAATTCAAATTCCGGTTCGATTCCCACCTCTGAATTCATGGAGTCTACATGTTCTCCCCGTGCTTGGTGGGTTTCCTCCGGGTACTCCGGTTTTCTCCCACCATCCAAAGACATGCAGATTAGACTAAATGTGTGTGCCATGCGATCCGTCCAGGGTGTACCACGCCTCACACCCTATGTCTCCTGGAATAGGCTACAGGCGCCTATGAGACGATGTACAGTGTGTTTCTTCCCCGCTCTGTCGTCTAATGTTACCCCCATGTTGGACAAATGTCCAGGGAAAGAAGAAATCCACTCCAACGCTCAGATCGAGTGTTTCCGCGGCTAATATTTATCTGCTGAATGGATTATCAAAGGTGCTATACCACTTCTCTCATTCTAATTCATTCAAAGTAATTAAAGCACATACTGCAAACACAGAAATGGTTAAATGTTAAGATAGAAAAACTTATCTCAAAAGTTTACTTATCTTTTGCAAGCTTGAGGACTTATGTGAGCTAAAATGTTAGCTAATTAGCAAGTTGATTCAACTACAAAGAAAGGAACCTCCATGGTGCTGAGGTGTAAACAATGATGTCAAACAAAACACCATCAAGAAATGCTTTCCTGGCATGACCTTCATGAGAGGCAGTTTCATCCTGGTGCTTGATGCGTTTCGCAAATGCACTGTGGAAATGCACTGTTCCAGAACAGTGTCTTAAAATAACAAATGACGGTTGCTGTTGCTATTGTCGTTTAATTACAGTACCTAAGGCGAAAATGTGTTAATTCACAGTTTTGAAATCTTCAGTATTGTTCTAGAATAGAGAAAATAAATCTATGCTCTGAGTCCGAACTTTTGATTGGTGCTGTAAATCAAAGAACATATACTGTATTGTACAGTAGCTAACGTAATGAGAGAATCTTAGCTACATTTAGCGAGTTCGGCTTTGAAACTGAATCTAGGACGTGTGTCTTTTCTTTTCTCATTCTGACGCTTGTGAAAGCTGTCTGTGACGGCAGGAAAGTCCCATTGCAGTAAGATGTCCTAATGCAGTGGTTCATAAGGGTCAAACAAATTCTTTTTCTGGCCACTAAACTAATTATATTCACAGACACACACTCACACACACCATCATTTATACTGCAAGTCATCTCTCTTTGTATGTTTTTTAACAGAAGTTCTAATGAAACACGGATTTCCCAATACGGATTTTCGCATGCCGGCAAGCATCGTCAGCTAGCGGACAGAAGCTGCAAAAACAAAATGCTGCTAATCAGTGTCAGAAACTGTGTTCATTAATACATACCGGTGAAGTGGTTTAAAGATCGCAACTAAAATGAAGTGGTTTTGTTGGATTTTTAAAAACAATCTACTGTAAATAAGACCTTTTCTGATAATGCATTTGCTCCCATTAATGGCTACATTTCCTTTGATTAGCATTTGGTCACCATGCTCTAGGAGACTCCTTGTGATTAACACTTTAATATACTTTTAGAATTGTGTTTGACACTATCTCTGTTAGGATAAAAAAAACAGACAGACAGACAGACAAAGTGAAGGAGATCCCTGGCAAAGAAACCGCCTAACTGAAGCCAGAGCTGAAAGAAGTACAGCGATGAGCAAGAAAGTAGGCTTAGCATCTACACTATACACATCTGAGTGCACTATGAATTCATAAAACCCTCTGTGGTCCTTGTGACATTTATAATAATCCGTGTTTGTGGTGTCAAAGATTAGCGTTAAGGCTATTCCAGGACATACATCTGCAGGCGAGTGAGTCTGTTTCCGACCTAAATGAAATACAGACGTTCCAGGGATGTGCACTTGATGAGGTCCACTGCTTCAGTGAGAACAGCGCGCGGTAGCGTTCACTATGAACCGGCATAAACACCCGCATACAAACATTACAGACCCTCACACATAAGCACACAAACGCACATCCGAACACACTTCTTGAAGAAGGCCCATCTATAAACAGACGAAAATAGGCGCTGCACCCGTTCGGGCCAAACAGGAAGCAGACAAAATGAGCTGTTTATATGCACCCCAGCTGCCTGGGGTCGGGGGTCAACCTGGGAGCACTTCCTGCAGCAAAGCATGATGGACAGGCGCAGAGAGGAAGAACAGGTGGACGGCAGAATGGGAGGAAGGGAGCTTTGAGTGGAGGAAGGGATGATGCAGGAAGGAGAGAAAAAAAACATCCAGCGATGTGGACAATAACATGGTTGAGACAGTGCTGTGCAAAAGTTTTTACCCCCCCCCCCCAAATTAAACACAGTGTTTCCAAATTAAACACAGTGACCTACACTAGGAATCATTTAAGCATAAAAATATCTACCCAGTGAGAAACAAGTGCAGATGATCTATAGTAGCAGTATACTGGTGATGCTGAATGCAAAGTGGTTGGTAGCAGACGGGAGGTTGCTGAAGTTGTTACAGTATATAAGCACGCCATTTTAAAATAGCACTTTTAAACACAGTAAACATTTGTTCCTATCTCTTTAATGGAATCACTTCATTTTATTTTATATTACTAAGAAGTGGGATTTTTGCACAGAACTTTACTTCACTAATCTGACACTGCTTAGTCTTCTTCCTAGAAGCGAAGTTAATGTGACTCAGTTATTCCATGTCCGTCCTTGACTTGTTGGAAAGACTGGTTCAGGAGGTGAGGTTTGGACAATTTACCTACAGTACATTTACCGTTACTTACTCGCTGCTAAAACCAGCATATCAATACATCACTAAGCTTTAGTCTCTCAGCGATGCGGCAGCCCTGGGTACTGATGGCACCGTGCCTTGTTCAACTCCATCCTGCCCTACGTACGTTTCCCCTCAGCCCATGGTGGGTTCAGCTCGATTTGTCTCCTCTGACCACCATGCCTGAGGTGGAGCCACAGAGGTCAGGATGCTCACACTGGCATTGCTAAGGGCTGCAGAGGGGACTAGAAACCATGGAAGAGGAAATGACAGTGGCAGCCTGAAGAGAGAGAGAAAGAGAGAGAGAGAGAGAGAGAGAGAGAGAGAGAGAGAGAGAGAGAGAGAGAGAGAACCATAAAACCTTAAAGCCATAAGACACTAAACCATCTAGATATTAAAAAAACATATAAAACCATATAGTATAATACTGGCTAGGTAGCAATAATAACCCCATGAGTTAAAACAGACACAGTATGTTAAAATAAAAATCTATATTATGTGTTTTATTGTCGCTTATATAAGCGTCATAGAGTGGCTCATTAAAATGAGCCTGTGTAACCTGATACTACAGTTGCCCACAGAGGCAAAACTCAAGGGCAAGTGCAAGGGCCCCCACGGTCAAACATACGCCAAGCTAAGAATGTTGCCTGCAAGTGAGCCTCATTCGTGTCGGCAAAGTTGAAGAATAATGACTCTGATGTATAGCCTGTAGTTTTAATAAGAGTTTTAACTAAACATTTTTTTCTTTCTTTCCTGACACACTTTTAAAACACTGACAGTAAAATCAAGTGCGATATAATTGGTATATAGGAAATGTTTGTTTCTTCTTTGTGATGTCTCATGGAGATTTTCTTTACCGTGGTCTTTACCGTGGTTGCATTGCTGATTAGGGATCTAATGCTACTGTAGCTGCTATGCAAAAAATCTATCTGAATCTGAATGAGTTGTTTGGGGTCAGTTTGGGTTGTACTGTATGACTTGTCAAAATGCATTTTTCTCATAATGTCATTGTTCCTCCCTACATTAACTTATTCAACCTGAAGTGACACGGAACTAATTGGGTTTCATTCATTTCTATTCACTGTAAATGGTTTGCTTTTGCAATCTCTTTTAATAACAATAATAATTTTTTGGATCTGCTGTTTATCTAGTGTGCAGCAATCCTAACAAAAGCACTACAAAATGGTCTAATACATAACATATCATATGACATGAAAACATCTTTAGGTATTTGTAGTATGACATTTCAGCCATTTGGCCCAGTTCTACAAGGTAAATTGTGATCAGGAGAGAGTCCAAAGAGATTTCAAATGTGTTCAAGCCAAACCGGGACTTTTGATTGTGCAGAATAACAGACCAGATTTAATGTATGCGAGTAAAAAAAAGAAACAGATATAGATTTCTCTATTTAACCCCGTACTACACTAAAGTGCGTATCACTAGTGCTTCGATACCATCAAGTTAAAAATATTATTTTCATAATAATTCATAATTGTCATAATCAGACTACCTGCTCCACATTGGAAACTCTGGCCTCCCAGGAGGTCCTTTAATGGCCCAAACATGTGGAAATGCTCTGGAGCAAAGTCGGGACAGATGTCCAACGTTCAAGTCAAACTGGGATCGGTTGACTCTGTGCTTTACCTTTTTACAATCCATGGTAAAACGCCATTTCAACCGGTCCCGGTTTGACTTGAACACACCACAATGTTTTACATTGTTAACATTCATTCATATAATCCATCTTTATGACATCTATGTATTGTGTGATTCGCTTTAAGTTAGAACCAAGGGTTTCATGGCTTGTAGAATGTTTGAAAAATGTGCAACAAGGCACAACTTAATGATGCTGCAATTATGTCAGCCACATGCACTCACATTACAGCCTCAGCGGAGTTAAATGAAATGAGGTGAAAATGAGACACAATAGGCCACCGTGCATATGTCTCGCATTTGGCATTTACAGGTTAAAACCAGGGCTTTTGGTTAAAATGCTAAAGACAGCCTAAACAAACCCCTGCATGTTACAATGCTCATCTATAAGTTATCACAAGGGTCTGTAATTTATCACGAGACCCTCTAGCTGATCATACATACAGTACATCGTCAGGGTTTCTAAATGAGACTCTATGAAGATAACAAAAGCCTTCATTTTCTTTCTCCCAGACAGTTTTTTTTTATATATATAATTGAAGCCTGATTACCTGAAATTGTTTTTTCCGAAGTTAGAGATAATTAAGGGCATTAACTGACGACAAAGGCACGATCATGGGCAGCGACTGAGTTTTTTGCTGGTACGAGCTGTTTAAATGAAAACAGGTTAAGAGAAGGAGGAATTATGGGTTACAAAGACTCATTGTAGTGCAACCTCAAATTGTACAAGATTTTGTTATATTTTTTTTTCTGAAGCTTCTATGCACAAAACACATCTTTATTACTCATTTTTGGGGTTTATATAGGTTTATATTAAATGCATTTATGCAATATTTAAAATTTTATTATATGCAAACAAATAAAACAATCCTGATAATTGTGGTTGATGAGTTCCACAACCATAACAACTGCCTGGATTTGAGTTCGCAAACTTCCTAAATGTTCTTTCATGTTTATTATCGTTATTAATGAAGCATGCTTTCTGGACCCGTCAGTCAAAGTGAAAGGTATGGTTTCACACTGCGAAATCATTAACACCATAAAACTAAAAGTTCTACACCATAATGAATCACATCTATCTTTCATACATTGAACAGTTGATTGTGTTAGACACACGTCTTCCAGGTCATCATGTAATCAAAAGTAAACACACTACACTGCATCTACAGTAATCATTTTTCTTGCAGAAAACAAAAGGCATGTCTGAAAAAAGGTGTATCGCCAAAAGCAAAAGAAGTATTACTATGTCTCTCTGCTGGATTGAGATTTTTCGTTACAAAACAGTTCATGAGAGGGGAACCGAGCAGGGAAAAAGTGAGTGTGTGTGTGTGTGTGTGTGTGTGTGTGTGTGTGTGTATGCGCGCGAGAGAGAGAGAGAGAGAGAGAGAGGGAGAGAGAGAGACGTCCCCTCAGATTTGCCACTAATGAAGCCTAAGAGCCCAATTACAGCGCCTTCACAGCAGGAGTGGTCTGGTGTGTGTATGTCTATGTGTGAGTGTGTGTGCATAGTAAGGTGTGTATGTTGCTATGTGTGTGCATGTCTGCAGGGATAGCATGACCGATCCAGCATGCATTCTGTTTCTATATATGTATCATATGTACAAATAAAAGTGTGAGAAAAAAACTTGATCTGAGACGTGTGTGTGTGTGTGTGTGTGTGTGTGTGTGTGTGTGTGTGTGTGTGTGTGTGTATATATACGTGCGTCTCAGAACAGAAGCAAGGCTGCTCTGCTCTTTGTTAAAGGGCTCCTATTCTCTCTGGAGTTCTTCAAGTGCCACCGCTGCTGCTTGACAGCCCGGTCCTAATCAGCCGCCTGGCTAAGACCACATCACATACACACTCACACACACACACACACACGCACTCACATATTACACACACACAGAGCTCCACACACACTCTCTGTGCCCAGGAACCCGCACTCTGTACAGCCAGGCCTGAGTGCTGCTGGAGGGGGATGGAGGTCCAGAGAAACACTCTGCAGGAAAAAGCCACTCAAGTAAAAGCAGAAATGACTGTGTGTGTGTGTGTGTGTGTGTGTGTGTGTGTGTGTGTGTGTGTGTGTGTGTGTGTGTGTATGTGTGTCCTGGGGCTCGTTCTCTATGAAAGGGGTCAAACGTGTGAGTCCACTCACATGCACAGGCACACGTATGTTCACACACACACACACACACACACACACACACACACACACACACACACACACACACACACACACACGTACAGTGTAATTAAATCAAGGTGTATGCCCCATTCTGCCAAAATACATGTTGAGGGTTGTATCTACAGTATATCAGTGTTATAAATGCTACACTACCTTTAATTGTGTGATATTTGATAGCAATTTGTATCTGAATATTTAGTTGCAAAAAACAATAAACAGTTTCATTGTATTTCCTGGAAACACCGAGCAAGTGGAGTACTTTGTAAATTGTCCGTATGGGGTGATTCGGAGTCATCAATCTCAAGTGAACTCATTTTGTTTGCTTTTTACACATCGCTAACTCAGGAAACAGGCTAAAACAACTACGGATTTTAATAGAATTTATTTTAGACAGTGGTATTAACCATGAGTTAACATGAAAATCAAGATTAATAAATATTCCTGCTAGGTGGTTACAGGATCGAGAGTTGCTCAGAAATAAAAGACAGGCACAAATCTTGCAAATTATTCACAACCATAGACAATATATGTCGTGTTACTGTAGGAAACAATAGGAGCCAGCGCTAATCATTGATCATTTTCGGTGTTTTATTTTTTTATATAGCATGATTAAATTCATGGTGAGAGCTGAAGTAGTAACTTTATTTCTTACTCAAAAATCTGTTTAAAACTGTCAGCCTTTTTAAACACATTATAGGTATTTTTCATACATAATGTAGAATCCAAGCCATATCCGTGTACAGAGAAGTAGGATGTAACATTAGCATGACACCAGAAGCTTGTCAGTTCTGTCACAATTGTCTCACTATTCAACATTCTGAGGTAAATTTAGTCTTGTCTCACTTTTACCTCAGACAGTTACATTATTTTATTATATTACCACATAATGGTATCTCTGAATGTTTCAGGAAAATAACTTAGAACATTACCTCGTTAAATTTGATCAAAATGGTACTTAAGCATACTGATAGTAAAAATGTTACCACAGAATGTTACCTTAAAATGTTAATTCAGCATACCAGCTAAGAATGTTACCTCATATTGTTACCTCAGCATGGTACAGTACCACAAAATTTCACCTTAGAATGTTACCACCCCAGAATGACCCTAGCATACCACCCCTAGACTGTTACCTCAAAATGTTCTTCAAAGCCCCCAAATCAATACCACAGAATAACAGCTTGCCTCATCATGTTGTTTCGAAACACTACCTCAGGATGTTACCAAAAGAATGTTATAATACAGTACATCAAAATGGTACCTAAGCATGGTACTGCAAAATGTTACCTTAGAAGGCTACCTCAGCATGGTACCTCAGAATGTTACCTCAAAATATTACCTTAACATGGTACCACAGAATTTTACTTCAACATACCACCCCAGAATGAAACTTAGATTGTTACCTCAGAATGTTATCTCAAAATGCTACCACAGCTTTTTACCTCAAAATCTTACCCTCAAAATAGCAACGTAGAATGTTACCTCATCATGTTATTTAAAAATGGTACCTCAGAATGTTAACAAAAGAATGTCACCTCACCAAATATATCAAGATGTTACAGTACCTACTGTAATGCTACCTCACCATGTTACCTCAGAAGATTACCTTAACATCTTGCCCGAAATTTATCCTCAGAAAGTAATTTCGTCACACCACCGTAGATTGTTACCTCAGAACGTTACATCTGAATTTTATTTCAGCATGCTACCTCAAAAAGTCTCCTTCTCCTGCTCCTTTGGAATAATATGATAACATGTTAAACACATTGCTTTTGTTTTCAACTAGACTTTTATTACATCAGCATCAACCAAACATCCTCGAAATGCTGTGAAACCTGGAAACAATGAGCTAAAAGAACTTGTCTTGAAATGCTAGTTTAGCCTTTTGTATGATTCCTCGGGATGATTTCGTCTTTATGATGGCATCTTCTGTACGATCATGCAGTCTAAGTTCCTCCCATATGATGGCCGTTTTGTCTTGTCTTAAAATGTTAGTTGATGCCTTTGAATGATGCCTCTCTCTGTATGATGCCATGATGCTTCCCTCTGAATGATGCCTTTCTATGTTTTCGCTGTACAATGTTTCTGTATAACTCTATAAGATGTCCCATGAAAAAAACGCAAGAATATGTAAAATGCACAATACACAACACTAATTTAGCTGATATGCAGGGCATTTTCTACATACAGTACACAGACACACACACATACGCACACACAAGTCTGGCTTGGGCCAAAACCCTTGAGCACAATGAGCACTTAGTGCTTAAATGCATCTTGAGATGTGAATACATGGCTTTGTTAAGGCAGCCTACAGAAAGAGAGAGGGACGCAACGTGAGAAAAAGAGAGAGAGGGAGAGAGAGAGAGAGAGGCAGGGAAATCCAATCTGTTCTGAAGTAAATGCGTGTAATAACGCTGAAATTGTTTTCTAATTAATTTAGTCTATATCAGTTGTTCATAAAGTGACAAAGATTAAATCACAAAACAAAAAGGCTTGAGTTTCTCGTCACTTTTCTTTATTGCTCTCTCCTTTCCAGATTTTATGAATTGACCCTTTTATTCCTAATTAAGTTTCCATGTAGTCTGACTTGTAATAGTTGTTAGTTTAACATATTAACACAAAATAACCTTATTTATTATTAAATTAACACACTAATCATAAAGAACAATTTGATCAAAGTCTTGTTATATGTCAAAAAGAAATAGATCTATGCTTGGTCAAATCAGACACAGATTTTCAACATGGCCATGGTGGTTTTTATGCCGCAATTAAAATGAACACTTTCAGTCAAAAATAAATGTTCTCGCTTTTTTTTTTTAATAATCAGAAATGATGAAAGTGGCTTACAAATTTTCATCTTAAGAACTAAATTTTTAAAAAATTGCCTTGACATGCGAAGCATTTTCGGCATACAAGCGACGTGCCGGTCGCGCATACTTCCGGTTGCGCGTACGTCCGGTTGCGCATATTTCCGGTCGTCATTCAAAACTTCTTCAAAAGTAGGCGAAAAGTCATATTATTTTGTAAGGTTTGTTTTTTTGTGTAAGATTTAGTGAACAGCACTTCAGCAAGAAAAAAACGGAGCAACTTTCAGTTTCGTCTTTAAAGCAGTCGGTGCCAAGAGGAATCATGAATGTTAAAATGAGCACTTTAAATTGGTTGTAAGGGCATTGTGATGACATCCACCATCATGACCAAGCTCTTTTATGAAAGTATGACTATGATAACCTTGCAAATACAACATCAAAACAATGAAGAATTTATTTCGAGCAGTTACTGTACGCCAAAGTCCGAACGCATCCATTAAGTTTTAATTTTATTTCAGAAATATTACCCTGAGGTGCCCCTTAGCTCCCAAATGACTCTACTGTAATATGGTGTTTGTGGCGCTCATTGGTGTGTATGTTTGTTTACTTGCAGCCCCAGTATGTTCCCTGTTGGTTCAGTATAAAGTACACAGGGCTCTTGCTACAGCGACTGAACTTTAAATCCCGCTCATTATTAAGGGTGCCCTTCCTATTATTATTGCACTTTTTTTTAGAGCAAAAACTTTGGCAATTAAAGCGGATGATATCAGCACTTCGCCAGCGGGAATGATGTGCTATTAATACATTTTAAGAAGGTTTTCCCCAATTTTTTTTTTCAGATTCAAGACTAAGCGGGGATGTCTCCTTCAATTATGCACGCACCCTCACTCAGTTTTAC
Organism: Clarias magur; assembly: GCA_013621035.1. Classification (NCBI taxonomy): domain Eukaryota; kingdom Metazoa; phylum Chordata; class Actinopteri; order Siluriformes; family Clariidae; genus Clarias; species Clarias magur. The sequence goes on along the minus strand of QNUK01000023.1, from coordinate 2,661,684 downwards.
ACACACCTCCGAAATACTTACATCACACCTGGTAGCCGGGTCCCCTGCCTTGATCAAACTTTGAATGGAGAAGGTTGGTCAAATATTTCGGGAGTTTATTTGGGACGTGACAAAAACAGTAACAGTCAGCGTGTGAGTCATGCGGCCATAGACATTGCTAAGATAGCCGAGCCAAACCACGCCCCGCACCCCTCACTCATACACATACAGTATGCACACGCGCACACACAAATTCCTGTTCGGATAGTTCAGTTAAAGAAAGTCTGTCGTTGGAAAAAAATATATACTGTATATATATAAATACCCCCTTCTGGAGGCTCACCACGCAGCCATACAGTATGTGAGCGACGACTTGACGACATTACGATTACATACGTGGATGCAATTCTGTCCGGTTGAATTCAGATTCAAAACATGTTGTTGAGACTTGGGTTGAGCACGGACAGAACGTCCTCCGGCTTTTGGTTTTAAATCTGAGGCCTGTTCAGCAGAGTGTTGTGAGAAAATGCGGCATGGGAAAAACATCTGCTCGGGGCTAACTTACTGCTTTTGGGGCTAGGACAAAGTTACAGGACGTGCAGCTCCATATCTGTGTGTGTGTGTGTGTGTGTGTGTGTGTGTGTGTGTGCATGGAAATAAATAACAAAGTGACCCTCGCTGGATGGCGCACACACAAACTCTCATTACATTTAGAAATTATAGGTTGTGTCTGAGCCACGTGTGGATGCGAGTGTGTGTGTTTGTGCCAAACTCTTCTCCAGTCTAAAATTAAAATCTGGATTATATCAACAGTATAATTACAGAGAGGAGGACGCAGACTTATTTTGGACGACTGCGGCCATGAACGCCCTTCCCACACACACACACACACACACACACACACACACAGAAACATACATCCATGCGTCTTCATTCTGGCTGCAGGCTGGTGGGGGGTTTGGGTGAAGGGGGGTCGTGCAAGTCTTGCAACAAACCGCAAAAAGCTGCCAGTTGTCTCAGTGCATGTGCAAACACAAATGTGATGCATTTAGGGTTTACGTGAAGTGTGCAACCACTGCAAAGCTACCAGTACGAGTTTCAGTGTTGACTCTTAATAATCGGAATGCGGACCAGAGCTCTAATATTCACTCTAGAAACCAAAATCATTCCTTTCAAGTCTGTATATGTACATGTGTTTGTGTGTGTGTGTGTGTCCATGTGCGTATGTATTTGACCCAAATAACTACGCAATGTTGTCCTGGCCAGCAGCAATTCCCATTGAGAAAACAAAGAGGGAAGGCATGCTATTAATATTGCCTGCCTGTCGTTGGCGTCTAGTCAACTATGATGAGAGAAAACACCAAGACTGATTTTTTCAAACAAAGACCGATTTTTAGGTCAGGAATTAACTCCTTTAAAATCCTCGCTCATCTCAAGTAAGTACAGCAGAAATGATTCCCTCATAGTTTGTAGTAATAAGAGTAAAAACCTTCCTAGAGGTCCTGGGAAGGTTTTGAGTGCAAACCCCAGGAGCTCACGAGACCTTAATTCTAATGTTTTTCTCCCTGAAGCGCTCATGTTTAGACTTAGTTTGGATTTCGTTTCACATGAATGTTGAAAACCTTCTTAAAATCTGAACGAAAAAACAAAAGGTGTAATATACAAAATATAAACTGAAAAGCGTTAAATCCCTCTACAGTCTGAGTTAGTTTGAGTCTATTGAACAGTTCGTAACTGCGACACAATGGTTCTTTTGTTTCGAAGTGTCTACATCAGTCGGTGTATGCGGCGTTAACGATACATAATTGTACATCAAACACTCATGATGATGTTTCACTAGTGCTTGAATACCGTCAAGGTACAAATAAAAGCAACAATAAATGTTATCATACATATCATACAGTATGTCACAAAAACACCTTTGAGTATTAGTGGTATGATATTTCAGACATTTTGCCATGGAAAATTGTGATCAGTAGAAAGTCGAAGTGGCTTCCAAAGTCAAACCGGAAGAACTGTACTGTATGAGAGTACGTTTTCTCAGTATGCTGAAGGAATATATGATCGGACGGCCTGATTCATGTGCTGCTAGGATCCTGATGAGAGGGCATACATACGACCATGTTACACCCGTTCTTAAATCTCTTCATTGGCTCACTGTTTCGTTTAGAATGTTCCCTTCTTACCCACCAGTGCATTTATGGGGATCGTAAAGAACGTATCACCTCACAGACAAGCCTTTTTGCTCAGCTGCACCTGAGCAAAACTGACTGTGGAACGCTCTCGCAGAGTGTCTGAGGACGCCGCAGACTGTTGATGCTTTTAAATCTCGTCTTTTTGTCACAGCTTTTGGGGTCGAATTAATTTATAGCACTTTGAGATTTCCTTCAGATATACAGTAAAGTGCATCATAAATAAAATGTATTGTTATCATGTGTGAAACTCTGGCCTCCCAGGAACTCCTTTATTGTGGAAAATGGCTTGGACTCTGTGAGGGACTGCACATGACGAGATCCTGTAATGATCACGCAGACAGAGGCGGCTTTTCAGCAAGTTGACGGCAAGTTATCCGTCGGTTTTCGGTGAATGTTCGTCGTTAACGTACGGATTTCTCGACAACGTTTGTAGCAGTCAAATGTTTTACTGCGGCAAAGAGTCTCTTCACCATTCTGTAAATGTCAACCGATTTTACGCCTTCATTCAGGAGAGTCCCGGTTTGATGTTTTAATTCATTGAACTTTTGAAATAAAGGACCTTCATTGTGACTGGCATTATCGTAGGTAAACACAATCATTTCCCCACCACTTGTCTAACATTCTATTGTTTCCCTGGTTAAATAAACCCACATTTTGATCCTGTTTATTATTAAATGCTGAAATGAGAGTTCATGCATACTGTAGGCCTATGGAAAAGTCATGGCATGGATTCAGTGATGTGATTATAAACACAAGTATAAACCTCTGAGTGGAAAATCTATTAATCTGTGATATAAAATCGAGGAAAGAGTTAGATGGACTAAAACTTGAAATGGAATGATGCTCATGGGTGGAGAAAGAACAAAAAAGAAAGGGATTGGCATTTTTTGGAGTCACATAAAACGAGTGCAGTGAAAGGAAAAACTATCCAAACACAGATTCCTGCTGTGCTCTGGGAAGAGCATGAGAACATATCAATCTCTTGCTCTTCCCTCGTTCTCTAGCTCTCTCTCTCTCTCTTTCCTTTCTCTTTCTCACTATCTTTCCTTTCTTTCTAACATGCTGCCTTTCTCTCTCCCTCGTGCTACTTGAGGGATTTCGTAGACACGGACGTCCATCTTTTCAGCTACGCGAATAAACCCGGCTTTCATATCGCTTTCATAACTCCGTAGAGAATCCCGAATTACACCTTGACCTGCGTGCCAGAGGTCAAAGGTCGAAGTAAGAGTGTCAGCAACAGGTGTGACGAGAGTGGTGCTTTTTTTTCTTTAATATCCACTCCCTTACTCACACACCCATTCACATGCATACAAACACACACACACACACACACACAGAAGTAAACGGACTATCTCCGGGAACAGCAGGTCTCCGAGGACGCCCTTCCACACAATTCCCAGGATATCTGTCAGGAAAGGTCTCTCAAAACATACACACAAACACACACACACACACACTTGTTCTACACTGAAACTGTACTCAGTGTCCCCACAAATACAGTACAAACACAATCTCCACAATGTTTCACACACCAACCTGGAACAACTGCCACACACACACACACACACACTCACACACACACACAGCCATTTGTTGCAGCCATACAGCAGCTGCCTGAGGGAGTATGAATTCACACACGCACATTCTTCACACACCACATGCCCACTTGCAAAGGGGACTACAATGTGTATGTGAGTGTGTGTATTCATTCTTGTATAGTTATGTCTTGAAGTCAATGATAATTATATCTGGACAGTTTCGATGATAGAAAATAAGAAAAATAGAAAACACCTGAAGAGATAGAGAGTTCCTTTAAAGATCGATCCTCAGGGCCGAGTTTCCTTAAAGCACTGCACAACCGAGAGTCAAGAGAGATGAACACATAACATATTGAATTTTTCGCTCCGGAGTATAATCTTTATGCCTCCTACCTGACTGAAACCTTTTTCTAATGAGCCTCAGAAACAAGTGGTTTTCTTGAAGCCTCACAGCTGTTTAGTCCCCAATCCTCCTCACATTGTGTGTGTGTGTATTTAAATGCTCTTTATTTCACTATTAAACATAGATACAGTGTATACTGTCGATTTGTTTTCATGACGCAACTTGACCAAACACCAGAAGTGATCAAAGCACATAGTCATTAATGTTTTTTTTTTTTTTTAATACATTTATTACATAAAGTTGACAGTTCAGATCTATCCTTCCAGGTAGGAGTGCTCCGATCAGGATTTTTGGGGGCAATCACCGATCTCCAATCAACTAGAAGCTGTATTGTCCAATACCGATACCGATTACAGGGTCTACTTGAAGCCTGATCATGTAGCATTACTTATTAAACTAGATTCAACAACAATGTAAATTAAGTATTGAAATTACAAGAAGAGGAATATCAAGAATTGACAACTGTATTTATTCGTCAAGCAACATGGGCAACATGTCACGTTGGTTAGTAATTGGGAACAGATTAGAGCTTAAGAAATACAACTTTCCTGTAAATTAATATAGTTAATTAAGAAAAAAAAACAGACAAGTAGGACGTGAGTCGCCGAAAGTTCTGCAAATTCCTCAAGCAGCCGTGAAGACCGCCAAAAAAATTAAACATGTTAAATTTTCCACGCAGAAAGATGGAAACGTAATCACAGCGCCAAAACTCGCGGTGGATCATGACGAACCGTACTTACGGCCACCGAGAGAAACCGCGTAGGTGAGATAGAGGTATTACAGACAGCTGAGTGAGTGGTGGCCCGTTTTTCTTAGCGCAAGCCAACTTTGAAAACTGTTCCTTCACGTGACTAACCTTCAAATGTCTGATGAGGTTCATGGTGTTAAAATCTATAATATCCGATATAGAAAAGCCGATCAGGTGACGTAAAACTCTTGCATTCAGTGGACATGAGACTATGGGTTTTATCTGGGAGACATGAAACGAGGGGTTGATGCGTTGCATGGTGGATGGAAGGACTGTGCATGGGTTGATGACCTTAGATATGGTAAATGGTCCGATGAACCTAGGGGAGATCTTGTTGGAGACTGTGTTGATGGGGACGTTGCGAGTGGAGAGCATGACCCTTTGTCCGACACGGTAGGCTGGGGCAGTTGAGCGTCGGCGATCTGTTTGACGTTTGAAGAGGGCTACTGAGTGGCGGAGCCTGGTCCTAGCCCGCAGCCAGGTCCTCTTGCAGCGTCGAATGCAGGCCTGGGCTGAGGGAACTGCGACTTCTTCCTTTTGGGCTGGAAAAAGGGGGAGTTGATAACCCAGACTGCATCAGTTGGTGACCTTTGGGAAAGTACAGCCCCTACTCCGGAGTCTGAGGCGTCAACCTTCACTATGAACTGGAGAGCAGGGTCCGGTTGCCTGAGGATGGGTGCCGAGGTGAATCGGGTCTTGAGCTTGGAAAAGGTCTCTTCTGCCTGACTAGACCACTGGAAGGGGTTCTTAGAAGAAGTAAGAGAGGTGAGAGGGGCTGCCACTGAGCTGTAGTTCCGGATGAACCTGCGGTAAAAATTGGCGAACCCGAGAAAGCGTTGGAGATCCTTTCGGGTCATTGACGTTGGCCAATTGGTTACTGCCTCTACTTTCGCTGGATCCATTTGAATCTTAGATGGTGCAATGATAAACCCAAGGAAGGTGGAACGGCAGTGGAATTCGCCCTTCTCTGCTTTAATGTACAACTGGTTCTCTAGGAGTCTTTGAAGAACTTGGCAGACGTGCGATTTATGTTCCTCCAGTGACGGGGAAAAAATTAATATGTCATCCAGACAGACAAACACAAAGATGTTTAGAAAATCTCTGAGCACGTTGTTAACCAGTGACTGGAACACGGCTGGAGCGTTAGCTAGACCAAACGGCACTACCAGGTATTCGTAATGCCCCGATGGTGTGTTGAATGCTGTCTTCCACTCATCCCCCTCCTTGATTCTGACTAGGTGATATGCAGAGATGAGATTCTGGTCAGAACCGGAGTCGATTAGAGCGAAGACCTTGTGAGATTTACCATGTGATGCTAGGATGGCTGGCAGAAGTGGACACTGGCTAGGGGAGAGATTATGGATTGGTCCCTCCAGGGTCCCTTGTCTCACTGGAGGGGTTTTGGCTTTTAATGGACATTGGAGACAGTAGTGGCCGGATTGCCCACAATAGAAACAAGAACCAGACTGAAGCCTTCGCTGGCGCTCCTCCGGGGAGATCCGTGTTTAATTAACTTGCATGGGTTCCAGGTCAGAACTAGTGGCTGGCAGAGAAAGGAGATAAGCAGGCGGCCGAAGATCTGTGTCTGGGGAAGGATGCAGTTTGAATATGGCGTCTTTGATTCAGCCGAACGTCTGTGCGTCCTGCTAGCTCCATGAGACCGCTAAGATCGCTGGGCAACTCCTGGACGAGCAGGTGGTCCTTGACTTCTTCAGAAAGACCATGAAGGAAGACGTCGTAGAGAGCTTGGGGGTCCCAATTGGTTGATGCAGCCAATGTGCGGAACTCGATAGCGTAATCGTACGCTGAATGGGAACCTTGGCGGAGCTCCAGTAACAGCCTGGCAGCGTCCCGACCAGAGTGGGAGCGGTCGAAAACCCTTCTCATTTCCTCAGTGAATGACTTGAAAGAAGAGCAACACATGGCGGTTCCCCACTCACGTGCCCGTTCGGTGAGAAGCGTGATTACAAACGCCACCTTGGAGCGTTCCGTAGGGAAGCACGATGCTTGAAGCTCCAATAACAGAGAGCACTGGGAGACAAAGGAGCGGCAGGTTCCCGGTGCACCATCATATGGTTGTGGATGCGGAAGACGGGGTTCTTGGCACATAGTGACTGACTTATTTGGGAGAGGTACAGCTAGGAGCCGTTGTAGTTGTGAGGAGATGGAGGAGAGTGTTTGAGTAACCTGTCGGATGCTCTGTTGGTGGGAGCCCAGCAGGGCTCCTTGCTGGGAAAGAACCAGTCTGAGCTGTTCCAAGTCCGCTGGGTTCGTCATGGCCGATGTATACTGTCACGAGCGGTTCTGGACGAGAGTGAGCCCAATAGCGGATAAACAGTTTCTTTTCAAACTGGTTAAACCTCCGTTTTGATGTTCGCAAACACGGAAGTACTCACAATCACAGATTTCGGCAGAGAGTGAAAGTCTGAGTGTGCCGGTTAAACATTCCTGTTCGGTGCTCGCGAACGTGGAAGTACTCACAAGCACATTAATCATCCAGTTGGACGTAGAAGACGAAACTCAGGGTCGAATGGGCAGGCAGGGTTGATAACAATAATCCAGCAGCGAGGGCAGAAAGATCCGCAAGTAAGATACATCGGCACGAAGGAAGATCTCTGGCTTTCTTTTAAAGCCCTGAGTAGGTAATCTGATTGGTGGCAGGTGCATTCAGGTGATTAGAGAAGTGGAAAGAAGGCATGGGAGGGGTTATGACCTGGATGTGCTAGACTGATCGGGCTGGTTCGTGACAGAAACCTTTGATTATGTATTCTAGTTCATTAAAGTGAATTACAATCTGTCGGTATAAGTTCAACGTTGGTAAGCAAGAATAAGAATTTATTTAATTTCAGTTCACTGATTTGACGCAACCAAATTCTTTGTTTTTAAAATGGCAATTTTCTGCTTTTTCTCAGCTCATGGTGATCATTTAAAAAATGCTTGGATGAATCAATATCACCTCTGTTATTTGATGATTCCCTATAACAAATGATTATTTGTGTATTAAAAATATCCGGAAAATATATATATATTATTTTAACACTTAACATTTGCTAACGATTTCATACAAACGATTGATTGATGCGTCAGCGTTGGAATGTTTAAGGGTTTTCTGTTTGTGAGCATTATCCTCTAAAGTGTTATTTAAAGAAGTCACGGGGGTCAAAAGTGGACTTACCATTTCAGACACACGCTTTATTATCTGTTACATGTTTTCTCACTCCCTCGCAATTTATCTTCGTGTCTGCCAACTCCCATGCTCGTCCTCCCCCTCGCCAGTCCCCACACAGGCGCGCGTAATTAGCTCTAAACACAGAGGCCCTCTGGTCCACATCTGGAAGAGGTTTGGGCATGGCAGTTTCCTACCAGCACAGCTAAATATTTAGATTCAGCCTCGCTGTGTATGGCCGAACTCGAGAGGAAGAAAGGGTGGGGGGGAGGGGAGGAACTGAAAGGAAGAGTGAGAGTGTGCAAGAGTGAAGGATGGAATGACTTTTTTTTTCTTTTCCTATTTGTCGCCACATTGATGCCAAACTGGTTGGGTACACGGATTCGGTGTTTACTGGGCGCTCGTTCTGTGATGGAAAACTTGGGCTGCCGTGAAAGCTGAAGACACAAAAGTCTAAAATTGATCCAGAGATGAGAATGCAGGGGCTGGGTAGAAGTTCAGTGCTGCTTGTGCTGCTGATGAGACCTCGAAGCCCATTATCATCGGGGGTGCAGAATTCAGATGTGGGCTCCGTGACTTAAGAAGGAACGAGAAGGAAAATGGGAGTGGAATGAATATGAGGCTGGACTAATTAACCCCTTCTTACCCAAACAATAGCAAATGATAGACAACCGCTGATTGCCTTTGTTCAGCCTTGCATTCATGAGAAAACACTGAATAGTGGCCAATGTCCAACAGCAACGTGCTCAACCAACCTGACTCTCTCCAAGCTATACCTGGCAAATATACAACGATCATCCACAACACTAACACAACACTTATCAGTTACATACAGTACGCTACTGGTAAACTAGTAACCGGATCAGGGGCACCAGAGGATCATCTAAAAACGCCAGCCTGTTCAGTCCTATTCCACTGAAATGTCAATGCAGGAAAAAAACTCAATGCTGGCCACGAGGGACAGGTATCAGGACAGCCAGTGCACAACAGCATGCTGTCTATGTGTCCCAGCAGGCAAAGAATTGTTTAGGAAGGTTGTTGACCCAGCCTCTAAATTCCTGAGATCTCAATCTGATCAGGAGATGTGCCGGACAAACAAATCCGCTCATCTCCATGAGAGAAAAAAACCTGGAGAGAAACTTGCGAGTCTGAAAAGAAAAAAATGTGCAGTACAGTACTGGATGGACCGCACTACTGTATATAGTGCAACATTCATTCATACCTTCTTTCGTGAACCAGTCCTATTAATAGGGAAAGGCCTTCTTCCCTAATCTTTATTTCGAGTGGGAATTTGGTGTTATCTAACTTTTATCACGTGAGGAATGCCAGATGTTGGCTTGGTGACCTACAGCTGCTCAGAGAGATAGCCCTCGGGCCTAAACTACTGACCCTGCGTCTCGCAGCTCCGATCGTCCTGCCCGGATACACTTCGATCCTATAACACAGTCCATGTGGAAACACTTAACCTCAATCGGCTGTAGAGTTAACTATGCAGGAACTTTCTGGACAGTACTACATTAAGCGGTCGCCTGTCGACCTGCTCCCGTCTGTGTGAAGAGGAGTCAGATGAATATCGTGTGGGTGTGTCCCGAAAGACCACGTGAATCAAATACAAAAGCTACTTCCATGTGTTGTAAGTAGCTACTTTATTTCATTAAATGATCAATTGAATTATACATTTTTAAACCAATAGCCATTTCTGAATGCATTACGGGGAATCAGAAAGTGTAATCACGTGAGAAAAAGACCTTAAACAGTTTCATTAGAACAATGATTATTGAAGTATTTATATAAATCAATTCAGTGATGTATTGGGTGATGAATTCATGTATTGCCACACTGACTCCAAAAATGATTCGTTAATTTAAATATGTTTGCATATGAGGTGGTAAAATGTTGCAGTTCCTTTATGATCCTACAGGTGGTGCTCTCTAAACTATTCACTTTTCGCTGACAGACAGCACAGCATGCTATATGGTATGGGCAAATTATTTGCTTCTTTTATTTAGAATTTAGAAACCAAACATAAAACAAATAATATATATATTGAATCGCGATACAGATCAAATCACGAACTAGGTATCGTGATAATATGGAATCGGTTGGTTCCTGGTGATTCCCATCCCTACGAAGCGCACTACATTTGCCATATATCGTTCAGTCATACCCCACATCTGGCTAGCTAGCTGGTACTTAAATAAACTCTTTTTCGACTACCTTCTCCTTTTTTAAAGTTTACATTTCAGAAAAAAATATAAAGCATAATCACCCAAAAACGTGCAAGATTAAATTGAAAAAGCTTGGTTGAAAAGTTCACGCCAGACTGCTGATTGACCCCTGTTGCTAAATGGGTGTGTTACACCAAGTCCAAGTGCCAATTGCCCCAGTACCCTGACCTCATCCGCTGACATTCCAGTCCAGCTGACAAGAGAGAGCAGAGGAGAGAGAGAGAGAGGGAGAGAGAGAGAGAGAGAGAGAGAGGGAGAGAGAGAGAGAGAAAGAGAGATGATGCATCCAAAGCTGCACCTGGGATAGTGTCTAGAAACGCCCGAGGAATGTCAGGAAAAAACAGAAACATCAACATCACGCCAAGCATTCCACATCTGGAGCAGAATCTCTGCACGTCACTAAATCTAGAAGGACAAGAGTGTGAAAAACACTTGCCTTGGCGCGTCAGGTAGAAAATGACTTAAATATGTCCTCGTTATCTTAATATCCGTTTCTATTTACTCCATCTAATCTAATGCTGTATTCCGAAGGTCTATGCGGCATGGCATACGGGGAGGGAAAAAAAAAAAAAGTTCTCCTTTGTCTCAGTGGGGAGCTTGGAGAGCTGGAAGTGTTTACCTCTAAACCACGCAAGCCTAATAAACGTGTCATGGTGTGCTTTGCACATGCTCGGAAAACAAGGAAATGGTATAAAGAGGTGTGGTTGCCTGCACCCGTCGTCGTACGCCACCTGGGCTCGCCCGTCTTTCCTTTATTTTGAATCCACTTCCTTGACGATTCGGCGGACCAATGTGTTAAGCAGATGTGAGCGGTTATTAAGCAGAACCATTACGCTCCATAAACGCGCTGCCCTCATCCTCCTCCTCTGTGGAACCAACCTACCGGCTTCTCTTTTCTCTATCTGGGACGCTTTTCTGCTATTTTTTCCACTCAGTGTTTTCATTTTTACGACACTCATGTGAGAGCGAGCATCACTCCTGCTGAGGAGGGGGACACTGGGGTATTGTGGGAAGATGGACGACAGCAGGAAGGCAGGCATGGGGGGGTTAAAATGGTATAAGGTGTTAATGTCAAACACATGAACAGTCCCAGGTTTTATGTTTTAATGCATACATTTTCTGCTCCAGTGGAGATGTGGTTTTCCCTGGGAATGGAAAGTAATTCTGAACATCAGAAAGAAATGAAAGTTTGGATACGAGTTTGGATTCATTTTCTACATCCTTGAACAAGACTAGATTTTTTTCAAAACACATATGACATTAGGTCATTAAGGAACAACAACACCAACAGTCAGTTGTTGTTATTTATGACGTTCAGCCGTTCTGGTATAGTTCTTGCAAGCACAGTATTGTGTCAAGTGCATGCACCATGATGAAACTGTCTCTCATGAAGACCTTCCCAGGTAAAGCAAGCCCAAAAGTCACCTCTGCTGCAGCCTCAGAAATCACCAATTAACGAACAGCACCTCAGATTAGAGCCGTTATGAAGCCTTTACAGAGCAGAAGTAGTAGGTACATCTCAATATCAACTGTTCAAAGGAGATTATTGCACATATTGGACGCCTTCCGCTTTGTTTTACAATGTTGAAAGACATAACAATCAGGAAAGACCATGGGATTAGAAGGCGTGTCCAGACTTTTGACTGGTGGCGCATGCAAAGTGCAAAATCCGAAACCAAATCAAATATTTTGACTCCTGCACAGGCTTCCTTCCTCAGGGATTGGAATTAAGTTGATGTTTTGCACACTCATGACAGCATGTAAACAGAGAAAAGGTCCGAGCTTCAATCGTAACCCGTAAATGCTTGTATTTACCTAAGAGGGAAAACAAAAGAAATCACATATCAGCCCCGTGCGTCTGGTCAGCCTTCCTTCCTGTAAAGAGGGCACTGGAGATAGGACTGTTCAAAACAGAGCGCAGCATCGGAGCAATGGGAAAGGAAGCAACCGGGCAGCCATTAAAAAAATCAAATAGAGGGAGAGAGAGAGAGAGAGAGAAATGTGTTTCTGTTTAGCCCCCTTCAGTACAGCCAAGTCAGCTGAAGACTGGAGAGTGGGCGGAATGTGTATATGTGTGTGTATATATATGAGTGTGTGTGTGTGTGTGTGTGTGTGTGTGTGTGTGTGTGTGTGTGTGTGTGTGTGTGTGTGTGTGTGAGAGAGGGAAGGGGTGGGTTTTTAGGGTGTGGGAGGGGTGCTGACCAGGGGCACATTTCCTTTCTCTCTACACTCACACACAGATGGAAAATGACAGAGCTGCGATACAGAGACTTCATTCTCCACTCCGAAGCGCCGCAGTTCACATCCTGAAACACATTCCCCAAACTGAACTCGACCTGAAAGCCCCATTCTAAACCTAAAACCTTGAACAAGGGCCCATATGCATGTCCACAGGTTATGATCCAAGACATATATACGTCATTTTGTCCATCCATCGTCCCCACCCTGGAAATATATTCGGCGTTACTTACGTGGCAGTTAAAGGGTCAGGTTGCAAAGCTTGATTGTCATTCATTGACTACGGGCAATTTCAGGAACACCAATTAGCCTTACCTGCATGTCTTTGGACTGTGGGAGAGAACCGGAATACCCGGAGCAAACCCAACAAGCACGTGGAGAACATGCAAACTCCATGCACACAGACCTTGAGGACGAAATCAAACCCTCGACCCTGAAGGTGCAAGGCGACAGAGCTAACCACTAAGCCACAGTACCGCCATATATAAACCCCAACAGGCTCTGGTTACAACCCAGCCCAAGACACCAAGACATCCATAAGGTGGATAGTATCAAAGAACCAAAGAATCTTAGCAACGCATGTTCTTCATCAGTAGACACTATATATCTGATATTAGATCAGCAAAAGTCATTTACACTGTTATTTTGGTCACACGCTCATCCATGAACTTCCCAGCAACTCATATGTAACGCCATTATATAACAGATGTACTTGCAAGCAAAATAAAACATGATGCAAGCTAGTATTGATAGAAGCCACTATTGGTAATAGTAATAGTTTAATTGTGTATAGTAGTGAGTTATTGTTGTTGGAGCTGACATTATCTTTGGCGACTTAAGAAAAGTTGTTGGTGGTGGTGGTTGTGAACTTAGTTAATATCTTTAACTGTTGTAGATATTGTTGGCATCTTTAATGGTTGTAGAATGGTAGTTTTAGTATCTTTAGGATTTTTAGGGTTGTCATATTAGTTCAACTGGTATTATTGGTATTTTTGACAGTGGCGATATTGGGGGAAAAACATCACTGTCCTTGGTAGTTGTAAAGTTGTTGGTAGTGTGAGTGATACAGTTTGTGTTTTCGACAGGTACAGAGTGCTTGATGGTAGTGGATGGTGGAAAAGTTACTGTGAATGGTTGTAATGCTTGTATCTTTAGGTGTTGTGTAGTTGTGGTAGTTGGTGATATTGAGTTTCTTTGTGGTATTGGTGATAATGTTGCCATATTTGGTGGTTTTAGGGCTGTTGGGGATGATGTGAATGGTATTGATCATGTCTTTGACAGTTGTTGACAGTTATAGAGTGTTTGGTGGCGAGTTATTGTGAATGATGGTAATATTTGCATCTTTGGTTGTTGGTCGTGATATTATATTTTGTGACACAGGTGGTATTGTTGGCATTGGTGCTAACATGATATTGTGGATTGTTTTAGAGTTGTTATGGTATCTCTGGTTGTTGTGATGCTGGTGATGGTGTTGGCATCTTAGGTGGTTGTAGGGTTGGTGGTGGTGGTGGTGGTGGTGGTGCGAATGGCAGTTACATATTGCTTGGTGATATTGGTGATATTTTGGGTGGTGATGGAGTTTTTGGTTGTTGTGTAGCTGGAGATATTGAGATTTTTTGTGATATTGGTGATACTCTGGGCAACTTTAATGGTGTAAGTGGTGGTAACATTGATATTGTGGATTGTTTTAGAGTTGTAGTGGTGGAGCGGCTGTCATTGCTGGTATCTTTGACAGTTACAGATTTCTTGGTGGTAATGCTGGTATTATTGGTGGATGTTTTGGGGGTTGTTTTTGTTGTTGTTGGTGGTGGTGGTGGTAGTAGTGCTGGAAGACGTGTTATTTTGAGTGGTGGCGGTGGTGGATGTGCTGTCAATATTCATTGTAGCTGCTATTGGAGGTGGTGGTACTGGCAGTTTCACTCATCATTAATAACAGTGTTTTTGGTGGTGGTTGTGTCTGATTGAAAGTGTTTTAGTAAATGACTGAGGAGAGAGGTTGCCAAAGAGGAAGCATAACAGATGAGACTAAAAGTTGCACTCAAGGATGATTTGTTACATTGTTACAAAAATTATATTGGCATCAGTTTCAAAAACCGTACAAGCGCGCGAGTCAACTTCACGTGCATCCTCTCAAACTTTCATAAAAGCATTTACCCCGTACACGAGCTCTGGGGTGTTCCCTTCTGAAATAACAGACACATTTTTTTTTACTCACAAAGAAACGGTCCGGTTGGGCATCAGGCTCGCTCTCGGCGTCTCCGTCAGCTCCTTGCCGACGCAGCTCACTCGTTTGCGCGCGCCCGCCTGCGCCGCGTGGCCCTTGGAGCGCTCGTCCGTGCAGCTGCAGCCGCTCGAGAGAAGCTCGCGACAGGCTCGCGCACATCCCAGGTGCAGCAGAAGCAGCAGCAGCAGAAGCGGCACGAGCAGCGACCGGTAGCGGAACGAGAGGCGCGCGCTGCGGCGTCGCAACATCGTCGGTGCCTTTTTGGTGACCCCGAAATCAGCCCATGTCGTCGGCGCGGGAATCGCTTTGAAGACCGCAAGACGTCTGAGGATTAAAGCGCTGCCGCTGCTGCGCGGATAACGCGTCTACAACGAATCTGACAGTCGCGCGCTCCTCAGCTCGAGCTCTCCATCCTTACGTGAGCGGATCATCCCGTGCGTCCAGGCGCGTGCGGCTCGGCGCGCGCAGTCATGAAAACGCCAACCCGGAGGAAAGAAAAACGGTGCGAAACAAAAAACCATAAACTCACGACAAGACTAAAAATATATATATTTAAAAAGTTTCTCAGGGCTTTGAAAGAAAGCTGCCACGCATCACGGTTTCGCAAAAAAATAATCGCCTCCTGTATGTCCGCGTGCACACCGGGTGTCCCTCCTGCTCAAGCTCGCGCACTGTCCGTGCAAGCTTCATAGCGTGTAGCTCTCGAGTAACGGTACGATCTTAACTCCCCTTAATACCCCTGTAGTACTTTTTTCTCCTCCGCCACCCTGTCGCAGCTCACTTACTGCCCTGAGAGCGCGCGCGCGCCCCCTGCCCATTTTCTTTTCTTACACGCACGCGCGACCTGCCGCAGGGTCCTAGTGCACAGGCGAGGGAGTCAGGGGAAAGAGTTGGAGACTCAACAAACACTGGTCGCGTCCTTAATCTCGTTCTTTCCCCCTAAATAGTGAAGAAAGACGCGTGTACATTGTAACAACATTACACTTAGGATGTTCCTAATCACAACACTGTTCACTCTTAGGAGAAATATGCACTTTACTTTACAGATGCACCTCTGTTCCCCCAAAGTACAAAAACTATAAATGCACCATGAAAAAGCACTACTACAGGCTTTGACTGAGGAAGAGACAGATAAAGAAGAAAAGAAAGAAGGAAGGAAGGAAGGAAGGAAGGGCAGGAGTAAGCAAGAAAGAGAGAGAGAGAAATAAATAGGTTAATGAAACAAAGAAAGGAAAGAAGGAATGAAAGAAGGAAGGAAGGAAGAACAAATGAAAGAAAGAAAGAAAGAGTGCAATCGATCAAGCAAGAAATTAAGTACAAAAGAAAGAATGAAAAAATGAAGACTAATGTAAAAAATATATGCATGGAAACAAGCAAGAAAACGAGAAAAAAGAGCAAGAAAGTGGATGAAGGAAGAGATAAAGCATGAAAACAAGACAGACAGACAGAAAGCAAGCAAGAAAGAAGGAAATATCAAGTAATGGAGGGATAAAGCAAGCAAGAAAAAAATGGATGAAAAATAATAATTAAAAAAACAACTATAGAAATTAATGAAAAAGAAAGAAAGGCATTGATCAAGGGAGAAAAGAAAGAAAGATGTTTGATGCAGAAAGAAAGAAAAACAAACAAACAAATTTGCTGGAGTGATGAAAGAGAGAGAGAAAAAAACTAATTTGCTGGAGTAATAAAGAAAGAGAGAAAGAAAAACAAACAAACAAATTTGCTGGAGTGATGAAAGAGAGAGAGAAAAAAACTAATTTGCTGGAGTAATAAAGAAAGAGAGAAAGAAAAACAAACAAACAAATTTGCTGGAGTGATGAAAGAGAGAGAGAAAAAAACTAATTTGCTGGAGTAATAAAGAAAGAGAGAAAGAAAAACAAACAAACAAATTTGCTGGAGTGATGAAAGAGAGAGAAAAAAAAACAAATTTGCTTGAGTGATAAAGAAAGAGAGAAGGAAAGAAAGAAAGATGGAGGGATAATGAAAGAAGACAAAGCCACAGAGGTTATGATGGCACTTCCTGTTCAAACTCCTGATTCGTTTCAATGAACAACTGATTGAATCAGAGCTGCCAGAGAAAATATTGTAGTGGTTTAGTGTAACACATGCTTCAAACTCATATTCCTCACTCCATGTTTAATATTTTAACTTGTTTTCACCCTGAGGCTGATGCTCACGCAGAAAACATGTCTGCGGTTAAAGGCAATAAACTTTAAAAGATCCTAAAAGGTCTAAAAAATGACATCTGACAGGTTTGAAGCCCAGTACAGTGTGTACTGGAGGGACACATTGGAAATGACATCAGCCATTTTACATGAATAATTCCATAAAGTCACACTAACTGAATCCTGCCGTGAAGATGCGTGTGCACTGCTTTCCATCAGTAGTGCTGCTTTAGCAGTTTCTAATCACCTTATAATAATGCTGACTGGATTTATTTTTCAACATAATGCAACAAAATTGCTCTCAATTGCATGAATCTGGCTCTTCCGCTGATATCCTAATGTTCCACTCAGGATCCAGGCACTATGACCCAGCTGGACATCTGCTGCTTGCTCACAGCACCTTGCTGAATCCTCGCGTGCGACCGAACCATCCAGTGCTGAATTAATGCTTGGCTCCAGTGTGTACGATGCACATGGAGTGTGAGAACAAGAGGAAATCTAATACACATAACAAACTGATAAGGAGCGAAGACAGATACGGAACGCTTCCTCACGTGCTTATTTCTCACGGCCTCAAACGCAAGAGAATAGAATTGAATTATTTGATTAAGGTGCAGCCGTTGGAAGACAGGGGACACGTATAGAGATGTCCAACACTCTTGGAAATAATACAGAATAGATACAAGATAAACTATGTTTAAAGACAGTTATAAA
The DNA here is from genome assembly GCA_013621035.1 of Clarias magur. Taxonomy (NCBI): domain Eukaryota; kingdom Metazoa; phylum Chordata; class Actinopteri; order Siluriformes; family Clariidae; genus Clarias; species Clarias magur. Next base: position 2,644,086 of record QNUK01000023.1, on the reverse strand, counting down.
ATCCCAATACAAGAAAAAGTAAAAAAAAACAAAAACAATTAGAACGTCTATACCAGCAACAAAAAAGTACTATTAATGTTCTATCACTGGTTATAAACAGCATGAGATATAGGAGTAATAGTATAATGCCTAGCTTGAGGACAAGTTAGCATCTGCTTCTCTTCTGACAGAAACATCATAGCGACTTAACTGATAACATGTCTTCTTAGCATACTTGAAAATATTCATTTCCATTTGAAGTGACATGGTGGTATTTTATGAGCTAAAAGAATCGAAATACTAAAAACAGGAACTACAAGGGACTTTCAAGTCAAATCAGGACTTTTGAATGACGGAAGAATAACAGAACACAGTTATGTTTTACAGAGTTATAGGGATTAAAAAACCCGTTATTTCTCTATATAATCCCCTGCTACACTAATGCACTTATTCAGGGTTTCACTAGTGCTTGGACACCATCAAGGTAGAAAGTTTATTCAATAAACTGGAACCATAATTGGACCGCCTGAAAACGCTGGCCTCCCAGGAACTCCTTTAATGGCCCAAACGTAGTGACATGGCTTGGACGAGGTCAGGACTGTACGGGGGATGTTGCCGTAACTCCCAGTCGAGTTCCTGTAACGTGCAAGTGGTGTTGGTGAATGATTGTGTGTACAGTTCACACTGACGAGAGGCTTCTCTCTTCCACAAGTTGGCGAGAAATTCTCCATCGATTTTAAAAGATCAGACGTGCCACTCATTGAATGTTCATGGGAACACCTGCAGTTTTCTCTGAGCCACCATATGTCCTTCTTTAAAAATATCTGCACCATTCGCAAGTTCTACTGCGTCTAAGAGTCTCATCGTACTGTCCCTGAGATCTTCTATGAAATATGCTTTCATTCACAAGAAATTTCGTACCAGGTCCCGGTTCGACTTGAACGCTCCTGATACAAGGTGGTTTAGAAACTAGTTTTCTAACACGCCAACAGATTTCAGCACAAGGCTCCTCACACAGTCACAGGATGTACCGACCTTCATACAGTAAGTCGGTGTGCCAAAAGACATCGTCGTGTGTACATCATGAGCTGTGAAACTGGTGCTATTCTGACCATGTCTGCTATTTCATCATGGACGTCAAGGAAGATCAAGGCATGAACAGGAGATTCTGTATGAAACTGGGCAAATCTTCCACAGAGACATTTGACTTGATTCGGCAAGTTTACTGCGATGCTACAGTGAGTCGTTGAAGGTGTTTTGAGCGGCATGCATGCTTCATGAGCGGAAGAACATCACTGGAAGGTGTTGAGAGATCAGGAAGTCCTTCAACGAGCTCAACCAATGAAAATGTTGCATTCATTCGGCAACTGGTGCATGATGATCTTTGGAGAACAATCCACAATGTTGCTGCCGTTGTTGATGTGTCATAGGGAACAGTTCAGGCAATGCCCAAGTGTGATTCGAACATGTGCCGTGTTGCTGCCAAGGCTGCTGACCCAGGAGCAGAAAGAACATCGCATTGTCTGCCAAGAACTCCCGTTCTCACCCGTCCTACAGTACATTTTGATAATCAATACCAGTGCCAAGACTTAGGTGGACGGGTACGACCCTGAGACAAAGCAACAATCTTCTCAGTGGAAGAGCCCATCATCTCCACAAGCGAAAAGGCAAGGCAGGTCTGCAGCTCGACCAAGTGCATCGTCTTTTTCAACATTCACATTTTTTCAATGTGCGTCAAGAATTCATTCCCAGAGGTCAGACCTTCAGTAGCGAATTCTTCTGCCAGGTTTTAAAGTGACTATGTGGTGCGCGAACTTTGAAACTTTTCGATACCCCATTGTAGTATAATGCCTTGATATTAGCCCACATCATAGTGACATCATAAGACAACCAGTTTTCTTAGCGTCACTGAAAAAGTTCATTTGAAGTCTTATTTTATGAGGCAAAATAATCAAAAGTGCTACTAAATAAATCCGAAGAAGGGAACTGCATGAGTAAATCAACCCTAATTTTTGTTGAGAGGCGATTCATTTGTATTAGCCTAGCGTTCGCGCAACTAAAGTAATGTACTAAGATTTTAATCTTGGCTCTGAGGTGGTTTACTAAACGCTAAAAAAGCTGTCTGTATTAGCTGTCTGTATTAGCTGTCTGTATTAGCCTAGCTTCCAGCATCAACAACTCAGTTATTCTAACAATTCAATCAGACCTCTGAGGGGGTTTGCTAGCAAAAGAAAAGGCACAAAAAAGTGACAAAACTACAAAAATTTGTGTTTATTTGACACGAGCTAGAATCCTGCCTTCAGAAGCAAAAAACCATTAGCTCAGCACAAACGCTCACCGGAAGCCATTTTAGTTTCCACATGCGTGTGGAAGCAGAAAATTTGATATTTATGAGCTGATACCATCAACCTGACCCATTAAAGGAAAAAAAAAAAAAAAAAGGTTCTCCAACTTTGTCCACAGACGTGTTTTATTTAAAACCCGCAGCTTTTTATTTTGTTTTAAAGAACAAGATCCCTTTTGATATATACGAGAAGCAGACGAAGCGGGAAACCTTAGCTCGCATGTGAAAAAAAGGAAAACAGAGGCAGTGTTTTGAAAACGTGAAAAGGTGTGCAGAGAGAGAGAGAGAGAGAGCGTGAGACGGATGCAGGGGCCTGATTGAGGTTGACGTGTGTGTTCTTCGTGCCACGTTCAGGCACGCGAGCATGGCCGCTTCATACAATGGAGCAGTTGTATTCGAGCTAATATAGCAGCAGAGCCGCTAGTTGTTGCTGCAACTATGTTGTGGCTACGTCCCAAACCACACAGTAGAGCACTAAATAGTATGCACGCACCATATGTCTGCCGTATTAGAGCTGCCATACGCAATCTAGACCTGCCATCAGCAGGACAGTGAGATGCGCCTTGGGAGGTGGCCAAAGGAGACGTAGCGCGCAAGGTAGCGCGGAGGTTGCTTTTAGGACACACCCGTCCCGCCGATCTCGCAAATCTTCCTCATCTGGAGCGCAGTTTCCTTTTAAAAATGTCACGTCCCGAAAACTGCACATTACATCAAATTGGACTTAATGGCATCCAGACAAACTTTTATGTCGTTCCAACATTCTCTCCCTCTCTCTCGCTCTCGGTCTCCTGAGTATCGCTGCTCAGGCAATCTCTCCCTCCGTTCCACATCTGGAGTCCATTCCAGGTGGACGGGAGAAAGAGAACATTGAGGGAAAGGAGGTAGGAAGAAGGGGAAGAGGAAAAATAATCCTGTAGACAAGAATGCAACCGAAGGCTGTATAGGTGTGAAAGTGCAGCCGTGTTGCTTTTGGAAAGTCGCCCACAATAACCATGAAGCGTAGGAGAGTGGAGTGGAGTAGAAAACACATGATAACACAGGGTCTGAGCCTGGTTATCCACTGGTTCAGTGGATCAGAGGTTTTTTTTTTTTTTGGCGGGACAATTTATGGCACCTACAGTGCGGAAGTGTGTCCGGTCTGTCATTAGTTATGTGATAATGCTCATACAGTAAGTATGCAGTGAACCTAAGAGGAATCAGAAGGCACCTTGGGGTTTGAGATTCATTCGAAAAACAGGATTTTAAGATTGCTTTATACTTCATAAATGCCACATGTCAGTATTATGGCCTGGAACCCAATGGCGTAACCAGGAACATGTTTTAGCAGCGGGATGAAGAAATGATTTTGATGAGTGTGACACGCTCATGTTTTAAAGTGGATGTCAGGCCGTAGTATGAGCAGTGATGGCCGCAAATCTCATCGGATTGATAACACCACCATAAAATCATAAAAATATTACCAGAACATTACCTAAAATTCTGTCCGATATTTGATCGGTAATCAAGTTCTTACCAGTATAATTTAGCCAAAAGGTGAGGGTGTACAATCCTTTGTTCCACAAACCACATAGTGTCTAGGGTAAAAGAGGGATTTGGGATTCAGCCTTGATGCAAGTTAGCTTTGTAGCTTGCGTTACCCATGAACAAAGAAGTGAGGCAAATCGTGACCCTGTCAGCGCATTGACGGAAACTCGCGCTCACGTTAATTCGCAGTAATTAAAGTCCGAAACACAACGCGGACGGCTCATGATGACTCAATAACTAAGGAGACAAAGTTTTCTTATAGATGGGATCTGCCTTATCCTCAGAAGACCCACTAGTCAGAATAGAGCAAATTTAGGCAAATTGAATCACCTTTCGTATTCATTACAGGACACAATGTGTTGGTCAGTTCATGTGTGAAAATGATTCCTCATGCCCCCAGAACCACTTTTTCACCATTCAAGTCCTGGAATATACCCGTGCCATCAGGGAAGAAAAATTCCATAGATGTGGTTTACCTGCTCATTTAGTACGTCAGCTGACTTCATTTTATTGCCACATAACGTTGATGAGTCTTGACCTGAGTGACTGAAGCTACTCCAGATCATCACACTGGCTGCAGAGGCTTGTACAGCGAACACTGTGCATGATGGGTGCATCGCTTCATGCCCTTCCCTCCTTACCCTGATGCACTGATCACAATTCGGCCTTTGTCAAAGTTGATGAAATCTTTACACTTGCCCACTTTTTTTTTAAAAGGTTGACTTGCTCCCTTATATATTCCACCCAGTTTCAGATGCTATTTTACGAAGATATTGTAACTGTAGTTATTGTGACAAGGGCCAAACTGGGATGGCTAACGGACAAAGCAGCTCGAAGAACTGCAGCTCTTGTGGATATACCCAATTTTGTGATCCAAATGCCTTGCACCTCCAGGGTCTGGGTTCCATTCCCGTCTCCGTGTGCATGGAGTTTGCATGTTCTCGCTGTGCTTGGTGGGTTTCCTCCCACAGTCCAAAGACATGTAGGTTAGGTTAATTGGCGTTCCTGAATTGCTGTAGTGTGCGAATGAGTGTGTCCTGAGATGGACTACCACCCTGTTCAGGGTGTACCCCGTCCTAAGTGTCCTGTGATAGGCTCCAGGTGCCCCCCCACCCCACCCCACCCCTGTATACAGGATAAAGAGAAATAGACAATGAGTGAGTGAGTGGTTGACTTTTGAACTTTTTCTTGGTCTGCGATTGAGGACGTTTCCATTCCATACTCTGGATCACGAGTGCATCAGTGTACATTTAGAGTAAATTTTCTTGTATCCAATTATGTTAATTAGAAATCCTGTTAAAGAATATTTTATCTGTCCTGAAGTGGGACATGCGTTTAAGCAAAAGCTTGTTTAATTCAGATGCGCCGTTGAATTTCTATCTTGTAGGTCTTCTTATGATAAGGACATCACAGATTAAGATGATGCAACACTATCAGATGTGTTTACTTTGCTGAAAGTGCTTCCGTGATTGACCGTTTGAGATCCGATGTACCATCAATGTCCCTGTCTGACGTCTCACAGGAACACAAAAAAAAAACCCCACATCATAACTATTTCAGCATAAAGATCCGTCACCTAAACGCTTCATACACTGGAGGCAGTAACTGTCTGGCCATGAACTCATCAGGTCCGTTCTGAACATTCTTCAGGATATGAAAGACATAAAACCTAAACTTTTAGATTCTATTTCAGGGAAAGCGAATCAATCAATCTGGATTTGGACCAGCACCACTTCCACAGAGAGAAATATAATATAAACAGCTCTTTGTGGAAAACTTTTGAACGCTGAACTCTAGGAAGAAATGGAGGGAGAACTTGTGAGCGGTGTGCCTTCATGACAGAACACTGCCACCTAGTGGTGCAGGTATTTGCTTTGCCTTAAATTCCACAATTTTATTAATTTTTTGTTGCAGTCTGTTCAATGGATTGTTGAACTAAAATGCATTTTTCTTCTCGAACATTTGATAGCATTGTAGCGTTTGTGCAAACAAAGTGACAACGAACAAGTCCACAATTATACAAGAGAGTAAGGTCACCAGCAGCACTTGGGCTCATTTGCGCTGTGCAGAGCCTGAGGCTGCAGGAGTCACTCGGTCCCATTAGGGAGGTTTGTTGCTTCCCATCAGGGAGTAACAACCATCTGATTACACACCCATTAGGCCACTCAGTGGAGCGCACTTCCTGCTGTTAGCTGGAGTCAGAACACGGCGCCTCAATGGGAATTTCGGGGAAAAGATTGATTGCAGAGATGTCTGTTAGCACATGTGGGACTGGGACACGGACAAGAGGGCAGTGTTAAGCAGGCCCGAGTCAACCAATAGGGTTTAGAGCTGAAGGAAGGGAAAGTCAAGCTCGTTTATCTCTGACAAAACAGTTTAAGCTGATGGACTGTAACGTTTTATAGACATGTGCATGAACATAAATACTCAACGTATTGAACCGAAGTGTCAATCGCACACTATCCTCCAGAACTACTCTTAATGGGGACCAAAATTTTAATCCCATCTCGTTTCACAAAGAGCACTCTGTTTCAGTTTGTCAAACGCACACACTTAAATTTTTTTATTTTTTTTTTTACCTGTACTAATGTATATTCATTTGCAGAAAAATATTTTGTGAATCACTGTAACAAACTCTAAACTGAAATTTTAGGCAAACAGATTAGCTTTGACATAGCTCTCGCCCTGCTGTGCATGCTACATGCTAGCTAAACACATTTTGTCCTTTTGCTGATTAAAAAAAAAAAAAAAAACAGACATGACCCACTTAAGAGCAAAACCTAGTCAGTGTCGGAACTGAAACGAGATATTGTTATTGCTACCTGAGATTTTTCTGAATACCATCATATTAATATGGACACAAGGCTCTAAGAAATGTTTCCAGCACCTTGTTGACTTGAATTAAGAATTAAGGCAGTCCGAACCAGTACTAGCTAATGCAAAAATAATAAAGTGTAGCTAATGGAATGGCCACATGAGTACACATGAGAATACTGTACATTCAGAGAACGTGTACTGATTGAGGTTTGTAGTACCTCTCCTGCATTACAGTGCCTATGTGGCCCTCTAGTGATCAAATGAGAAGGAGCGCTGGAGTTAGTGTTCCAAAGCAACAATGAATTACATACGACTCCACAGGAGTAACGACTTGGAAAGCAAGCAATATACTCCTTAAATTATAGACTTCTTTAAATAATAAAGCTTAATTAAAGGAGGAAATAAAAAGTACTGTATGAGAACATATTCTAGCAATAAATGATTAACTTTTAGTTTTAACTTAACTGCAAAGAGTATCTTAAATATTCTGCATACAGAGGCAACTTTCTTATTGTCCATCGATATTCTACAAATAAACATTTTAAACCTAGTTCCTTGCTTTAAGATTAAACAGTCTACTGGCAGATAATATTCATAAAAAACAAAAATGTCATGCCTTGAAACTGTGAAAGAAACCACATAACGGTGACATCATGTGCGTAATATGCGACGAATAAGACAAGACGCTACACCATGTCCGCTGCATGCGGTCGCAGGAATCTCCTGAGAAAATACTATAAATATTTAGATTGTGTACAGCTTCATTTGTAGTCAAAAATTATCCACACTCCGGGGGATGTCTTGTCGGCCGCGCTGTCTCATCAGTGTTTCCGTTCAAAGCTACCGTCTCTCCAGGCACTACTGTGCAGGTGTGAACGTGTTAAATCGGTTCATTTGTGCCAAAACAAAGCGCAAACAGAAATGTTGAAATATCTGCACGCCAGCACATTTCTGCAAAGCTGAAGGTGTTGAGGTGTTAAAGCATCCTCCGTATAGTCCTGATCTCGCTCTGATCAAAACATGCGAGGAGGATCAAACAGGCCTTTCACATAGAGAGATCGGGACTTGATGAAGGACTAAAGACAGCGGTGCATTTGTGGCTCGCAGCTCAGCCTGAAACATTTTTAATAAAGGAATACGAACGCTTGATTAAAGATGGACAAAGTCTATTGGAAAAAAAAAAAAAAAAAGATGATTTGTCTTTTATAAAAGTTAATTCAAATAAATTCTGCAGGCAGAGCTCAGATAAATTGTGACTCACCTGCGTACAGTATAAATGTTAAAAATTTTATATTATATATACATTTTATATTTGAAAAAGGAAAAAAAAGGGAAGAAGAAAAAATATATATATAAAAAGGTGTTACGTTACAATGCCTAAAACAATTTTTCTGAAATCACCCAAAGAAACAAACAAGTCAACAGTGGGACAAATAAATAAATAAATAAATAAATAAATAATGCCACTTGTGTGTAATTTTATATAGTTCATTCTTTTATTTTTGCCACATTATTAAAGTGATGTGAACTCCGCATCAAGTCTGACATGCACAAAAACATACACACACAACCCTGTCCACTATCGTTCTATATATATATTTAATCATTTAAAGTGAAAATACAAATATTTACACGAGTACTGTTGCTCCTATTGCATCGAAATACATTTCCCTTGTAGCTGAAAAAGAAAAAAACCATAAATGAAAAAAAATAATAATAAAAGGATAAATCAGGGCTGCCCAAAACCTTTAAAGTGAATACACTGAATGCTTGGATATAACCGCTGCAGGTCAATACTGTGTGAGCAGCCCTGGATTAAATGGATATGTTTGTAGGAAAGTGTGTGTGCGTTTGTGTGCGTGTTTCTGCATACAGTATATAAACGGCAAGATACTTACGACATCGCTTTATGAATCGCTCGAAAAAAAAAACATAAACCTAAATTGAATTCGACTCCACACACAAACACACGATGGAAACCAGTCCCATGTGCACGATACATTTCTGGTGATAAATATGTCAGTAAGTGATGAAGCAGATCCCGGGTCTGTAGATTTCCGTGAAACCCAACCGAACAAAGAAAGAAGTCTGAATGAAACAAAAAGCCTAATACAATGTTAAGAGAACTGGCAGACAAGGTTTAAAGTGTAGGATACTTTATACACCTCCTCATTCCCCTTTAGAGTCAACAGCTACTGTAGTATGGTTCGCACACAGCTAAAGATGTAGAAGGTTCTCTAAGGCAAGAAGCGGCTGTGTGCTCTGTGCAGGTTACTCAGAGTTCGCGTGTTCTCCGTGCTGGATGAAGTGAGCGAGAGAGAGTGAAGGGCCTCAGTGCTGAGGGGAGATGGGGTGGCGGTAACCGGCACCGGGCCCCTGATAGCGCTGCCGCGCATGCTTCTCGCAGAACAGCTCGTTGTCCACCCAGAAGTGGCCGCGCATCTTCAGGTTGAGGCCGCAGTCTGTGCACGTGTAGCACTCGGGGTGGCGGAAACGCTCGTCCATGATCCTCACCGCCTGGGTGCTGGAACACATTACACACCCAACACACAGGTCAGTCGTGTTCTTGTTTTTTTTCTGAACCTACCATATTTTTGTATTAATATTTCACATTTTAAAATCAGTTTATTAACAGATTTTAGGATACTCTGATTTCCCTATGTAAAAAATTAAACATGACAATGCGTGCTCTCATTGTAACATAACATGTTCATATTATAAGGCACATCGGATCGGATTTGTACATCATGACGGCTCACGTTCACAATTACAAGTGGCTTTTATCTGACTCTTATTGTGGAAGTGTCTGTCCTGTGAAACGGTACGCGTATGCACATGGGTGATGCATCTTTGCTCGCGCCATCTGGGTTAAAACACATATTTGTGTGCCCACGCATTCATTCCGAACAATGGACGCGATTTTTGGCAAAAATATGCTCTGGAGGACGGAGAGCAGTTAGTCGGCTGTATTAAAGGAGGTTCAGAATAAGGAAGAAAGCCAGATGCCGCGCATTAACTGTTATAGCTGACTGACTTCTCATTCGTGTCACATGACCACGCATCAGAGACATTTTAGATCGAGGAGCACATACGAAAGTGATTACAATATGAAAAATTTCAGATTTCACATTTGTGCTTTCAGGTCAGTAATAAAAAAAAGTAAAAAGTGTGTGTCAAAATTGGTTTTGAGCTATTTTTATGCACCTTCCATTTTATACATCCATTCAGGTCACTAAACATGTATGTACCGTGTGTGTGTGTGTCTACGTGGCCTTTTTTTTCCCTTTTCTTTTCTGCAAGTTCTTCACACGCAATCTCCATGTTAGCCTGTACAGTACGTGAGTGCTGCGTTTCTGATTCTCACTGGTGTATAAAGCCCATAAACGCTGATGAATTATGAGACCAGAGCAAGCCCCAGGCTTAACCCAACGACTGTGTGCTCTATTACACACTTATTAATCTCTAATTAGGCAATAAATGCACACACCACAGCAACAGGCCAGGGCACATCATGTGTCTGGGTGTTAACTGCGTGTTAGGACTCGTGTGCTGCTGTATACGTTGACAGGATGTATGTAGTGAATGGTATAGCGTGTTGTCGCTTACACAATGTTGTTGCCGCATTTTTCACAGGTGTGGTGTTTCTGGACTCCGGCAACTGAAGACGTCGGCTTTGGTGGGTTTGGTGACAGGTTCCCCGGAAACATGACCGCGGCCTCTATTGAAAAACAAACCAGAATATTTTACACACAAACACACAATTTAAACAAAAGCATGAAAGCTTGTGTCACACTCATTTGTACTGTATGGTGTTCATCACACGATTAAACATCTAGTGAATGCTTCCCTGTACTCCAATACAATTTGCGTGCTAATGAATAATTGAAAGGTTAATAAACTGTTGCATAGGATTGAACTACAGTACAACAATTGACGTTATAATTTACGGCGGTGCCTGCACGGTTATTACGTTATTGATCTAAATAAATAAACATAGTAGAAGGGAAAAAAAAGATTATTTAAAATTCTCAACTTTGGGTTTTACATTTATTTACAACTTGTTGCTGAAGTATCTGTCTTTGATGGAAGGTTTGTAGAAAGTTAAAGCCAAAAATTAGCTGATCTGCTTTAATTTAAATCAGTGATTTCAAATTATTTCAGGTTGAAGACCGTATACACATGTATTAGTTTCCACTGAATCGGTGGCCAAAAGTTGAGAAATCGTACAAAATGTAACTAGTTCACGGCAAGATTTCAAATCTTGAATGAGAGGATATAGAAAAGTTTATATGTTTACGCCTTGTTGATGCCAAGTTGAACTTCTTTTATCGTCAGCCAAATACACTCCCTGTTTGGTCATTGGGAGAGGGAATCACAGATCCAGTAGAACGGATAAAGATTACATTTGTCTAAAAACGACTCCAGTGTGTCCAAAGATTCACTTAAAAACTAAACCAAGTAAAAATATTCAGTTTAGTTCTTATTAATACTACTAATAATATTAATTAGTTAGTTACCAACAGTGTTGGGGGATGTTACTTTTTAAAAGTAACTTCAAAAAGTAATCCGTTACATTACTGCGTTACTTTCTGATAAAAGTAACAAGTTCGAGTACTTTTCCACTGCAGAAAATGAAAACTCCTTTGTACTTCCTCATGCATGTAGTTTTAGTCAAGATTATATATATAGGGGGGGCTGGGGACGGGGACGCGGAACACCCAACACTGGTTACTAATTAATATCCATTGGTGCAGGTGTTTGTTCACATTGAGCAAGTAGGTCAATTAGTAGCTTATTTTAAAGAAAAACATTAAATCTGGCACACAACTGTTAATAACATCACTTTTTCATCAGCTGGACAGGCAGCCACACAGACAATATTCTGAAACTAGTTCCGGGTCCTCCAATGAATGAAATGTAAAGATGTCTTCGAAAGAGCGATTTCTGTCCAATGAGCAGACAAAACCTCTTTTGTTTATATAGGATATGAGAAATGGTCAGACATCTTCCCACTCCACCCTTCTTTCAGAAGATTAAAATGTAAGACAGAAATCATTAAAAGCACATAGCGGACAGATGAAGGTCAACCTACTTTAGATGCAGTAAGAAACAGACTGATATAATAATTTCCATCTGGAACTGCAGTTTGCATCAGAGTCCGCGAGGATTTTGTCCAAGTAAATGTTCTGCAGGGACACAGATACGCCCAACACTTCTTCTGCATTTATAGTTTTATAGCCACCAAGCGCTAGTGATAATACTGACAGTGGTGATGGTCCAGAATACAGACCACTGGAAGCGGATAAGGGCCGAGCATGGACTTCAACTGCAAGCTTTATTTAAGCCAAGTTAAACTCTGTCAATTGTTTCTACACAATGGAGTGGTTGAACAAATAATGCAGAGAGAGGGAGAGAGAGGGGGGGGGGGTACCTTTCTCATCAGCCTCCAGCACCTCTTGCAGCATTTTGAAGGTGTTGGACTGGCGAGGAGCCGCACGCGACTCCTTGTTCTCCTGAATCATCTTGTACACCTCTGATTCACGATCAAACCGCTGCATCGCAAAGTCCGAGCTGACAGACACAGACAAAAGGACGGAGGGTAAATAAATTGTTCGAATCCGGCGCCTGAAATCTAACTCTGGCATTAAACAGCCAGATCTGTATCGGCACCGAAACAGTAGTGCAAGCTTACTGCTGAAAATCACTCATGATGGACATTTATATTCATAAAGTTTAGCAACACTGCAGCTACATTTCAGCCAAAAGGAAATGAGTGCTGTGGGAGAGCAGGACCTAAAGCAGTGATCTTTTTTTATAACCCCATCACATCAAGTCTGGCTCATGGAAAAGCCTGTGCGCCTGCTTAGTTTCTACTGCACATACAGACTGCGGATCAACATGGTAAAGACAGATAAGACCTCTATCCACCCCGTACAGACAGACTGGTATTCATGAATGCAAGCTAAAAACACATTACCAAACCGCCCCCCAAAAAAGCCTGTGAAAGTCCTGGGAAACAAGAAGAACTATATTTTACTTTTTCATTCATCAAACTCTGGACTCGCCTATACATCAGCATAATCATCTGATTAATTGAGGCAGCACTCGGTAGCCAAAAAACAAATAAATAATTACAGAAAGAAAACGCACCTATAAACAGTATAGAATTTTGTATTTATTTAATTTAAAAAACAATCAATCATCAGCGAAATTATTGAAAGGGACCCATTATGCAAAATTCACTTCTCCAGTTTGTGTAAACACACAAAGAAAAAAACACACAAAGAATTAAAAAAAAAAATGTCCCTCATGTTCGTCACTTTTTACATTTTTGTACAGGCCAGAGCTTAAATCAAGCCAATCCCTATGATGACATCATACAAGTCAACCCCATTCCCTTTTTTAACTTTTATATCTTTAAATATTTATAACTGCATCATGAATCAACATGTATACAATTCTTTCCATTTATTTTGTTGTTCAGCCTACAGACACTGAAACATCACTTGTGGAACTATAATGCAGCCAATAACTATGATGTATGGTTTGAAGGTTGCTGCTGTTGCTACAGTACATGTGAATTCTTCAGTGGATGCTCAGTCAAGTTTCTAATGAGTATTTATCGAGAATTTTTAGTATTTAAAAGAAACAACCAATCATCTTCAAGCATTAGACTATTACACTACAGATCACTCCAACATTATTAACCTGCTCATTCATCTTATAGAAAAGGAAGGACTGACATAAGAGAAGCCTTTAATAATGTAATCCAGCCATTTGAACAAGTGTTCATAGAAAAGTTCTTAGAAAAGAAAAAACTAAAAGCACAGATTCGGTAATCACTCCTTGGCCCCTTTGCTTTGAAAACATGTGTTTGTTTCAAACCATTTCCTCCAGTGTTTGGAACAAGAGTCCTTTGAGAAATGCCTGAGAACAACCTTCTCGCCAGCACTAATTTTATGCTAACCAGAAACCAAGTGAAGTTAGAGTTACCGCATTGTTCTGTCCTCACGCTCGTGAGAGTTAGGTCTGTCTTAATTTTTAAATGAATAAACAGACAGAAGAGAAATGAAAAGAAATTTGATAATGCTTGGTGAACAAAACCGTCTGTACTGGACGACCTTCATTCCTTGTTTCCTGAAACTCTGCTGTGTGCATAATGTTTGAGTTTCATGTACAGTGGTCACCTGCAGTGCGCGTCAGTTTGGAATGAATCTCCTATGAGCACAGATACCTTTTTGTACATTAATGAGTTAAAAAGGAAAAGTAAAGATGTCGGGTGAAATACGCGAGTTTTTTATTTTTATTTTTTTTAACTACTATTATTGGTTAAACTGTTCACAGCATCATGGTATTAGTCAGCCATCTGGAAACAGTACGGGAGTGAAAATAAAAGGAGTTAAATTTAAGGAAGAATTTTCATTTTTGTCCAATTATTCTCCCTAATTCGGTCACTTCCCTGCACATGCGTAGAAGAATTTTCTTTTTTTGTTTTGAGAATGACGTTTCTAAACTCTTTTACTCAGTAGTCAGTATTTCTTCACATTGTTCTTAAAATCCAGCTAGCATGCCAGAGCGCAGCACAGCTTAGCCAAAAATAGACAGCTCTGTCATTTAGTTCTGGTCAGTATTGCTGTTTTCTTCTGTGTGTGTCATGATAAAGTAATGAACATGCTAGAAGGAGCAGCAGTGTTTTCAGTGCTTACACACAGGTTGCCTTTCTATGATTTTGGATGGGGTTACGATCAAGTCATGGCTGAACACCAAAGGGATGAGGAACCACATGACTAAGGCCTTGTTTGGATTGCAGGTCAATCAGATCTGATGCACAGATCTGACCTTTGGAACTGACCGCCCACACGGTTATTTGAAAGCGATCAGTATGGATTTGGCTCTGTTCTGACTGGCAACCCAGATCATCATAGCCACGTTGTTGACCTATCTGCATTGGTTGCTGTAGTAACGACCCCAGAGGCCTGCATGCAGCGCATTTCCTCATATATTGCCCTGTTTCTGGACATTCCCACTAGCGTCGCTTGTACCGATGCATCCCCTAAAGAGCTCTCAGACATTTCACTCCATCCTCCGTCATGGGACTATTGTTCTACATTTCCATACTACAGTGAAGCCAGCTGTTCTTTCTGAAAACATTTTGAAATTCAACACTTTTATTTTTGACTTTGCGGCAATAGTGCCAAAAGCTGAAAAAGGTCCTTTGCGACCTCCTATAGCATAGCAACTTAACGTTCTACAAAAGTGCAGCTGGCTTAACTGCAGTATTTCCATCTCCATTTCCTCCTGCTCATTTTTCAACCATGGATCCATGTCCATACCGCATGATCATGTGGACTTTAACTTCTGCATCCTGTTGTGCGTGACGGGCTGTTTTAAATCCATTTCGAGCGGGTAGACCGGACTGATACACAACATTACGAATCTGATTTCAAACACCTCCTCCAAGATGTGGTTTAGATTGAATCAGATTTTTGTGAATTGATTGAGGGCTTTCAGTGTTTAGACTACATTAAAGCAATCCGATTCCAATCTGTACATACCAAAATTGGAATTTGGGCTAGCAGTCTGAATAAGAGCTAAAACATCTTAACTGGTAGAAAAGGCAGTTCAACTGGTATTTGCAAATTACATGGAAGTATTTGGTAAGCAGTGGTGAGCAAACCTTAAAAAAAAAAAAAAAAAAAAAAAATCGTACAACCTGCCACCGTCACAACTCTAGAGTGGGTGTCCACAGGGTGATATTTTGTCTTTCAGGCATTTACGTTCTCAGATGTCACACAAATTCTTTCCCACTGTGGATCCTACCCCCTCGCTACAACTAAACCACTGACCCGTGATCAGGAATTTTTAACCGTCACGACACGATTATATTTACCCTCCACATGATTCACTCCGTTCAGTCATCCTTTACTTCCCATCATCTCTACTTTAATGCCTCTGAAGTTAACAGCAAGTTTCAGGTAACGCAGATGGAAGTGGAGGCTGAGTGTGTGGAGTCTGAGAGATGATTAGAGGCGGTTGTAATCACTGGTCCGGAGTAAATTTATGAGGGCTTTCTTTAGTGTCTTGCTACTGAACTAAAATTACATGTTATGGTTGGTGTAAACGCTGAACACATGCAGGGGACTAATTGGAATGGGATTTTTTTTTATTTTTATGCGCAGGCTACTGCTTTTCTACAAAGAACAAACAGCCTGTGGCTAACACACATGCGCATACTGTGTAAACTTGTTCGTCCTGATCTTAAGGACACGGCTGGTTTTAGTTTGACAATATTTATCTAAACACATGCAGGAACAACCTTGCTTCGCCCCCATGATTAGTTGGCATCAATAATAGACCCAGAGAAGAAAGAAAAAAAATGCTCCTCCTTTTATACAGTACAGCTTTACACTAAAATGCCGCTGAATTCTGGATTCTGATTGGTCTGAAAGTGTTGTTTAATATTCTAAAATAGTGCTGAAGTTAAACACTAGTGTAGAAAACCCTCCAGGAAAACCATTCTGCAATATCAACATACTTAAGAAAAAAGCTTCAGGGGAACATAAACCCAGAGAATGTCATGTTGTGTACCAGTATAAACTAATATCCTCATGACCGTGTGTGCACGTGGACATGTCAAGTCTGCGCCTGCTCCGAAGACACAGGTGAGGTTTCGAATATGGGTGTGAGCGTCACTTGTAGAAACCTGCATAACAAGTAGCCAATACTTTGCATGTTTTTCCTCTGTGTGTATGCCTCCTCTGTAAGATCTGGCTGTTGAAAAGATGGAATGAGAAACCGTCTTGAAGCATGTAGAGAGTTAGATCAAAGTTCGAAACCAGAAGGAGGAGGGCGTGATGAGAGACGAAAAGAAAAGAACGCACAACCAGGGAAAGGTGAAAGGCTCTGACAACATGCGATGAGTACTGCTGAAATGTCTGACATCACTCGCCTGTTCGGGCAGATGTGCGAGAGCTGGAATGCTGATAGAGGGAGATGATAATGCGGTGGTCTGATGTGGCCAGATGCAAAGCAGAGCCGAAGTAACGACTCTCTCAGAGCCAATGTAACGGTTTTCTTTTTCTATATCATTATACACTTTAGTGTGTGTGTGTGTGTGTGTGTGTGAGAGTGTGTGTGTGTGTGTGTGTGTGTGTGTGTGTGTGTGTGTGTGTGAGTGTGTGTGTGAGTGTGTGTGTGAGTGTGTGTGTGAGTGTGTGTGTGAGTGTGTGTGTGAGTGTGTGAGTGTGTGTGTGTGTTCTCCCCCCCCCATTTCACTGCACATCCATTTTCCCAACGATTTTAATTATTAATTTATTGAAAAGCTTTATATAAATAAAAACCTTTACCTCTCTGACTCTGGGGACTCCTTCCCAAAAGTAAATACATCACTTCATTACATTTTTACAAATTCATTTATTCTGGAGTTTAGAGTATGTGTTTGTTGTGCATCGGCCTTAATACAAACCAGATGAAACTGCTGTACGAGCTGCTACCGAAGAAAGTTAAAACAGCTTCTGACCAATCGGATTTGAGAATTCATCAGTACTTTGGTGTACAATATATACAACAGACTGTTACAGGAGACTGTGTCATAGGCTATATATATATGCGAAAACGTAGGTTAGACAACAGAGGAAAGCTAAATGAGAAAGAACATTGTGTGATATTAATGTATGTAATATAAAGCAATCTAGACAGAGTGATGCCAGCTACAGAAATAAATATCGAGATGAGTACATGCAGAGAGATGTATACAGAGAGAAATAATGAAGTTTCAGATATAGACAGAGATGGGTGAACCGATAAATTACATGAAACAAGATGTGAAAGATAAATAAATGAATAGTCAAGAGGATGAGATCAGCTGTAAATCTTCAGATCCAGACTGGACGCGGCCAAAGCGCCAAATTGAATCCAGATCCACAGACTCCAAAGGAAACTCGCTTTCCCCCCCCAACATTTTTTTTTTGTCTGAGAGACCTCTGGAGTCATCCCTTTCCTCTCCTGTCGCTCCTCCTTCACTCACTTTCTGCCCTGACATGGTAAGGTACAGCATGGAAATCCACAAGAACATGTAGACTCCCATCAATACCGTAAGTGAGGGTAAGAACAGCATGGTGAGACAGACGTCCAGACAGAAGGTCAGGAAAAAAATAAAAAATAAAAAAAAATAAACTTTTGTAAGGAATTAATTAGATTTTTGTTTTTTTATTTGGAGGATTTCTATTGTCCTGGATCAGCCTCAGTCTGTAAGTGCATGATTGTAATCTCATGTACACACACCTAGCTGAACAGGCTTCCCCCCCAAAAAAAATCCTAGTCAAAACAAAACAAAAAAAAAAAAGTCTGCTGATGAAGGACAAGCCAAACGTTGTGCAAATAGTATGCCTAGAAACCTCTGCTGAATAGAATTTACACACTTACCTCTAAGACACAGTAAATCCTTTACAGCTAGGACCGAACAATCTGCAGTGGCAGCCTCACATACAGTACACACACCCACCTCGAGCTGACTCAAAAGTGCACGCGCACTCACATGTAAGCTTATGCTTATTTACACACAAACACACGCCCCTTTGCTGAGCGACAGTAAACCGAGAGTTTCAGTCTAAAAAGGTGCGACTCTGGTGTAGACTCACTGTATAAAGGGGAGGACTCTATATGCTGAGCTTGGAGGGATGGGAGGGGTGGGGGTGGGGGGGGCGGAGCTGGAGGAGTGTGTGCTACAGGAGAATGCGTATGCATGTGTACACTGTACATATGTGTGTGTATGAAGAGGACCGATTAGGGGGGAAGGAATGAAATAATTCTTTTCAGTTGCACAGAGTGAATGAGCGAAAGAAAAAAAAGGGGGGGGAAATTACAAGAACATTACAGAGAGAGAGAGAAAAAGGGGGGAAAAAAAAAACAGCAACAAAAAAAAAAGTCAGCAAAGCAACAGTTACAGTCTTCTCCAGAAGTACTGGGAAAGTAAGGGCAATTCTGTTGTTTCTGCAAAAGATCGGGATAAAAGATGAGAGAATTCATCTACATGTTCTGTGTTAAACAACTGGGCATATTTGCTTTACACAACTTTTTACAAGTGATCACAAATATTGGGACGCCCAACCGTCTCGTTTCTTATTGCTCGGGTGTGCCATGTTAGACCAAGGGCATAGACTTCACCTAGATTCGTCTGAGTCTTGGGTTTCGCATGTGAATGTTAAAAGGTACTGTAAGTCATTTTGAAGCTGAGAAAAGAGGGAAAGATCGATCAGAACCATTGCACAGGCACTGGGCGTAGCCAATACAGCAACACAAAAGGAAAGAAACCTGCTTAGTGTGCCAACAACCGAAACATCAATGACCTCAACGACCTCTACTAGGCAGCGGTGAATGGATCACAATCCATAGCTGAACCAGTCTGGGAGCAGGAATTCAAAAAAAAAAAAAGTTGTAAAAAAAGGGGAAAAAAAAGATGCAAACCATTCATCGACAGGAAGAAACAGAAACCCAGATTAGAATTAACGAGAGCTAGAAAGCTTATGTGCAATCCCGATAGAGCAAAATATTAATGCAGTGGTGTGATGTGGCCAGAGGCAATGTAACGAGTTTATTTTCCCTCTACATCATTACATATGTAAATCCTAAAAAAAAAATTTTTTTTTTATCCAATTTCACTACACAGCCATTTTCCCAACCATTTCAATTATTTAATTATAGGAAAGCTTTAAATAATAATAATAATAATAATAATAATAATAATAATAATAATATAATAATAATAATAAAAGCTTTACCCCTCTGACTGGAGGGCTTTTCAAAAGCAAATCATTTGATTACATTTTTAATAATTTGTTTATTAATGGGTATAGAGTGTCTGGCTCATCAGAAATCCAGATTGGAATTAAAGAAAGACAGATGAGCCTCAAAAGCAACATTAACCTCAATCAGCCGATGACGGAAAGGCCAAAGTGTGCAGAAATAAAGGATGTGCTCATGATTTAAAATGTATGAGCTCATGGGTCAAGGGCAGGGAGGGGAGTGTCATGGCTGAGGCCTGCATGGGCTTCTGGAACAAACTCATTTACTGCTTACCGTTTCTCCTCCCACTACCTCAGCTCACTAACTCATTACCACAAAGTATTAAAATGTGTTATGTTGTCGCGTTGTCACTCTTGTTTGCACATGCTTTATGTTCTCTCTTTTGTATAGGACTTGGACATTTTTTCTGTTGACTTAAAACAATCAGTCTTGTCTCAGCTAGATTTCTTAGTTAGCTAGTTAAATTATGTTGAGAATTTTGTTTATATTGTATGTAGCACCTTGGTCCTGGAGGAGCGTTGTTTCGTTTCACTGTGTACGAAACTGTATATGGTTGAAATCACAATAAAAGCCTACTTAAACTTGCTGATCTTTACTGGTGATGCAACTCATTATGGAATCTACAGAATATCTACAGAAACATGGTCAGAAAAATGCATGCAATCTAACTGGGAGGAGCGACTACCAAAAAACACACTGCAATCACACACGTACAGAAAATTAATTAGGACCAAAAAGGAAGGTTTTAGACTGAACAAGGCGATCAGTGAACGTTAACCAAATACAGCAGCATATTAGACAAGACTAAAGACACAAAATACACCCTCAAACAATGTGTATGTGTGTGTGCAAGTGAATTAAGTGACAGTCACAGGCCAGAATCATTCACATCATACACCCTATTGTTAACATTCTCTTAAGTGAAAACTCAAATGAAACTCAAAACTCTACATGTGTACAGGTATAAACCAGGAAATCTGCGTGGACATCGTAACAGCGGGTCAGAATAAACGGAACTGCGTACTGAAGCTTTTTAATACTTCTCTGAAAGATTAGTGACTTTTTGTGTAACGCTACATACCGGAGATTATTCATACATTACTCAAACAATAAGGGGATGCTAGAGATTAGATATTGTGGGGACATTTGGCTGGTTCACACTACAAAAACCTCACAAGTTAACAACATTTTCATGCGTTTATTGAAGTTAAGGTTAGATTGTAGATGACACTAATTCGCTACATTATTACAGTATGTCAGTTGATGGAAGGTCCTCCCAAGAACAGAGTGACAAGTGGGTGGGTGGGTGGGTGTGTGTGTGTGTGTGTGTGTGTGTGTGTGTGTGTGTGTGTGTGTGTGTGTGTGTATATACCTGTTGCGGCGGGGGGACATGGGCATTTCCCGTTCGATCGGACTGTGTGGCGAGTAGCTCTCAGGAGGTGTTGGAGTTCGACTGGACACAGAGTTGCTGCGGAAGTCCACCGAGGAAATCTCCTGAAACCCCACAAGAAAAAAACCCACTGAAGACATTCTGACGATCGTTTCAGCAGCTCCATGTTTTCCAGGGAGCAGCTTTGATCTCACACAACAAGCTTTTAAGACATGTTAACCACCAGTAGTTAGTTATTAACATCTTACATGATTACTCGGTACATGTGGCTTGGGAAGATTGGGGGAAAACCAGCTGGACCATCTGGGGGGAGGCTGAGTACTAGTTTCAGAGTCTCTGGTTTAACTTTCCATCCATAGCATCATTAAGCGAAGTATGTGTGCAGCCTAATGTTCAATCAGTTTTCGGTTTGGACAAACGAGCTGGAGCGAATGATGAAGGCCGAAAGGAATGTGAAACAGTGACTTCATTTAGCATACGGATACGGTGACATCAGTCTATATTAACATTAATAATACAGATTAGCGGTGTCTACGAGCTTGTTTTTCTATGTTGGTACCCACAGTGATAAGATGCAGAAAGATTCGACACTGTAGGGACATCTGGCGTGTCCCCATAGTTTTTTTTTTTTGCTGTTCATAGAAATGCTAAAAAGTCTCTCTTTTAGCTAATGTTATAAGGTGAACAATTCACTAAATAAATAATAATAATACTGCAATTAAACACATTGTGACTATGATTTAAAATGCAATATGTAACTTTACTGTAACACTAAACAGTACAAATGACCTCATTAAAAGGATGTTTTCCCAATATTTATTTAGCGCACCAAAAGTTATTCGAGGAAAAACAAAAAAACCACTAAATTGTTGACATATTCTACATAAAAATTATTGACATACTCTACATAAATTTCTGACTATGTGTATATTACTTATAATGAAATTTTGCAATTACGCAATTCCATATTACAATTTTTATTTTTATGCAATTAATTGTGCAGCACCGTAAGGTTAGGCTTTGATTTAGGTTTATCACAGCATTCATTTAATGGTTTAATTACGTGAATAAAAGAAAAAAAAAAACGTCAGAGAGAAAACCCTTCCCTCTGTAATGAGACAACTGATAAGAGATTGAGCAAAAGTGTGTGTGTGTGTGTCAGAGAAGGGGTGGGGGCGTGAGAGTTGTCTGGATATAAAGCCAAAACAGTTTGGATAACTTGAGTCTCAGACAGCTTGTTATTGTGAAACTACAGAAATACAGTACAGGGTGTCCACAAAAGTCTCCACACGCAGGGGAAATAATATGGGTTTTAGTAAACTGTAACCATTTACAAACGTTCTCTACATGATTGTGTTCCCAATTTTTTTTTATAAAAAAAAAATTTGCAGTCATCTCTCACACTCGTAATGGACTTATGTTAATTTAATGTATCTGATGTTATAAATTTAATGCATTTCCTTTGCAAGCTGGTGTTTCCCTCTCCAGTCCAGAGAACGATTTCAATACCTTCTTTTTTCATTTATTAAAAAAGAAAAAAGAATTTCACAGACATTTAGATAAGTAGTGTTAATTCCTTTTGCATATGAAGACTGTTGGGACGCCCTGAACGCACCAATCAACATAACTGTAACAGTTACAGCAAAGTGTGTGTGCATTTTTGCTTTGTTTAAGCAGATTCCTTTACGTCAGGGAGACGCATGTTGTGAGGATGAGCTTTAGCGACATTTTTCTGTCACACAACCAAATAAAGGGCTTATAATAAAAGCTGAGATCATTGTATAAAAGAGACAGAGAAAAAAATTAGGTGGGAAAAAATGAGCCCAGTTCCGCACACACACACACCTGCACCAAACGCATTAGGGCATTAACGTTAATCTGGTCTTCAAAAGACGAGTAAACCGAGTTAGAATCCTGACTAAAGCTTTAAGCGCGCTCGCTCTGTCATCGGCTTTGTGGGCCTCAGTGTGAGTGAAAGCTCATCTGCATTCCTGGCATTTAGCACTTCTATTGGAATCAATCCTACACTGTAACCGCACACACATACGTGCACATATCGTGCCAGGTTGGGATAGCGGGTGCGTACTGATTGCTATTTATATCAGCGCTGGAAGCGATTGGGATGAGATGACTGAGATGGAGCTTGCTCGCTCCCAGATGTTTGGCTCTGGACTTCATCATGCCTGGTGCTCACATGTCAGTTCTGGGATCAGAGCACAGTTGCAACATGTACACATCGCAGCTGCACACACACAGACCCGCACACGAGCTCGATTGGCTGTGTAATACCTTCACTAGCGTGTGCTTGTTCTGAGATGAACCAATTAGCAGTGAAACAGAACAGGAACGAGAACATTGACAAGTTTGATTGCAAGTGTACAATCTGACCACTAGAGGGCAGCCCCTACAGGAAAACAAAACAACTGAGAAAAGAAGTACATAAAAATGAAGAATTTTAAAAAGTATTTTAAAAGTTGCCAACTTTGAGGTCACAATGTGTTAATCTAGGATGTGTTTTACTGTTTCTCCACTACAGAAATTAGTTTTTTTTTTTTTTTTTAAGCAATAGTCTATGTCTAGTGTCAAGCAACAAATTAAATCAGTGTTTAAAAGACGCATTCTTCAGGTGGTTCTACCTACCCAAGGACATAACTTGTATTTAAATCTTTTTAGTATTCCACTTAATATGTACTTTTTTTTTTGGGACAAATGACTTTGCATTCAATATCAAAAGATTAAAATGATCATACTCTATATACACACAGTACTATGAAACAGTCTTGAGACAGGCCTCATTCCTTACTCACTCCCTCACCTCACTCATCATCTATATCGCTTAATCCTGTATTCAGGGTCACGTTTGGGGGGGGGGGTAATGGGGCTTGGAGCCTTAGCAGCAACACCACTCAGCGTTGAGCATCACCAGTATACTAATCACCGGCCTGATCATCTGCTCCTGTTTCTCGCTTTAAGTTAAATGTTTTTTACATTTTTTTTATGCTTAAATGATTCATAGCTCATTGTGTGGCTTAAACAAACAAACATTCCTTTGAGACTGGTCAGGTACAGGGACTGGACTGTTAAAGGAAGCCAAAAAAGTCCTTTAAAAAAACCTGGAGAACTATTCAAGACTACATTAAAAATACAAGAAAGTCTGGCTTTTTACAAGCAAAAATAAAAAAAATGTGAGGTGGCTCAGGGTTTTTGTTCAGTACTGTAAATATAAAACTTTTGTTTTTCTTGTGCATTTTATTATCTACTTTAAAAAAAAAAAAAGGAGAGAGAAGCATTATTTGCTTGGAGTTTAAATTGAATTGTTTCCAGGCCTGAATATGAAAACGATGGCTATACAGCGTGCCTCATGGGTTTTATAACACCAATATATTACACATTACTGTACATAATAATATAATATACACTGATCAGCCATAACATTGGACCCACCTGCCTAATATTCCTGCTTGTGCCACTAAAACAGCTCTGAACACCAAAGTCATAGACTTCACAAGATCCTTAAAAGGTGTGCTGTGGGATCTGGCAACAAGATATGGCCCTTTAATGTCTGCATAGTGAGGAGGGGGAGCTTCCATGAAACTGATCGAATGTTTTGCACATTCCACGGATGTTTGAATACGATTTTAGCCTTCAAACCATCCCTGAGCAAGTTTCGCAGAGTATCAGGGCACATTATCCTGCTGTAAGACCTCACTGCCGTGGAATACGGTTGCAATACAGGGGTGTACACTTGGTCAGCAACAATGTTTCGATAGGTTTTTTTCTAGCAGAACACTGCACAGAGCGTCACACTGCCTCAGGTAAGTGATGAACACAAACTCCACCATCAACATGATGTAAAAGAAAGCATGATTTATCAGACCAGGCCTCCTTCCATTTCTCCATGGTGCAGCAGTTTGATGCTCACGCGCTCACTGTAGGCACTTTTGACAGAAGACAGGATTCAGCATGGGCACACTTTGCCAAAACACAGCACAGTGTGATCCTCTGTCGAAAATCTGAATTCTGGCCATGATACTAGGGTGTCAGAACACACAGTTTGTACTACAGTAGCTTTTCTCTGAGATCAGACCAGTTGGTCGAGCCTTTGCTCCTCAAGCTCATGTCCCTGCTGTTCATCCTTCCTTGGAGCACTTTTGGAAGGTACTGTACTAAACCACACATATCTAGAACATACATTTTGGAGAGACTCTTAGCCAGCTGTCTAGCCATCACAGTTTCACAGTCCCTTGTCAAAGTCTCTCAGATCCATTTTTTTCTGCTTCCAACACATCAGCTTTGAGAACTGACTTTTAATTTGCTGCCGAATATATCCTGCCCCATAACAGGTACCGATGTAAAGAGATAAACCCATGTTACTCACATAGTGGCTTAACATTCCTTCAGGCATTCAATCTTTCACTAAAAGTAATGTGTTAAAAAGAGGACATTTTTATCTTCCACAATTGCTACAGCATCGATCAAAACTTGTAAGTAACTATGGTTAAAAAGAAATTAGTAAAGGAGTTCCTTAACCCTAATTTGTTATTAAACAAAGCCATGAAACCAAAGTGGCTGTTTGACAGACTCTCGCCCCAGAGAGTAATACTGTATATCCAGACGCTAAAGCTGTTAGTTCTACCCTCGCTCCATATAGTACCATTACTAAAACAAACTCGAACACAAAACTAACAAAATGAATAAATAAATAAAATCCCCTTTCTATATACACATGTACATCTTTCTCCCTCTCTCACATCTCAGTGCCTAGTGTTGTCTGAGGCTGAGGCGAGGACAAGAATCAGTGTCACTCACAGGGGTGATTATCAAGAATGCCCACCTCCCCATGCAAGAAGTACGGTCTAGAATCAGAGAGCAGAAAATGCCCACTGTGTGCTGGAAGGAAAAAAAGTGATAAAAGGAACGAGAGAAAGTGACTAGGTAATTGGACTTCGGTGAGACATTCCTTCGTCCATTTAAGTACTTTAAGTCCCGTTTCGAGGAAGGCTGTTTAACCCTCAGGATGATGTCCGTCTCAGCTCTGAAATCTGAAATTTACATCTGTCTGGGGCAAATTAACATCCAACACTAAGGCTACTTTAACATTACAAGATACATTCAATTATGATTTTATTTTTTTTTTCCTGGTCAGAATGAATTTGCATGTCATGATCGTTCACATTTATATGAGATCCATACGCCGTCTGGCTTAAAACACGTCATATCACTGCAATATCCCCATTCATTTCAAACAATGGCTGCTATTTTAGCAAAAAGATTTTGCTCTGAAGGACGACAAGCAGTTAATCGGCTGTATTTGATGAGGTCCAGTATAAGGAAGAAAGCCAGATGTTTCGCTTTAGCTGTTTAAAGCAGCTGTTGCCATAAATGCTATGAAATCCCCACGCTGCCAGTGGTGACTGATGACATCAGTGAGCTCCTTACACATATGCAGAGGCAAAAAGGCGTGTGAATTCTGATCTAATCCGGGACCACATGCAAAAGTGACTCGGACCCGGTCTGGAAGACGTCGGATTTGTGCGTTCAGACGGCCCAATAAGATCAGATCTGTTTCACGTTAGGATTTGAGTCACTTCAAGTTGGCGATTTGAACACAGCCCCGGTACGGAGTACAACTTCCTCTTGCCATAAATGTACACTCGACACACTCCATCTGTCTGTCGACCGGAGTACTGCAAATGAGCCTCATCTTTCACTTTGCTTATGTTGCTGGTCTGACATCAAAACGTAACCCTCAAGCAGTTTTCCTGATCTGATAACAAGCCAAGTCCTCCTTAACAGGCTGGGTGACAAACCTCCGAGCAATCAGTTACGATCTAGACAAGCTCGAATGGAATGTGCACAAAACCCAAACAAAGGGAGCTAAGGGTAAAAGTAAGTTTCACCCAAACACGAAAGGATAAAGAGAGAGAAATAAAAATATAGAGCGAGAGAGAGAGAGAGAGAGAGACAGGGCGGGGATGTACAGGACTGTAGGGCCGCACTTATCAAAACATTTCCCATTTCCCATCAGCTATATTATATGACCATAAGGTGACCATTAAGATTAAATTGCGTGACCAAACAAATCAGACGCCTCACTTCACCGTTTAACAGGGATCGTGATCATTAATGCTAGAAAGCGGGACATTCCTTTGTGCTGTGCTGTTTGTGTTGGACTGGGACTAGGAGAGGAAAATCGACATCCAAAAATACACTTTTCATCTGGATGGCACAGCCTGCTCTATTAAACTCTATCCTCATCGCAATCATGGACTCCAAACAGCTCCAGGATGCACACGCACACACGGCTGCCGGAAAACTGTGGTCAAAACCTTTGACAAATGCATACTGCTTCCTTTTCCAAACCAAGCAGCAAACCTGTTATGTAATGGAGGAAGTTGCAATCAGAGAGCGAGTGAGACAGCAGGACAAACGGAGACATACAGACAGAAATGCAGGTAGACAGCAAGGAACAAAAGGAGAAGAGCAAGGGAGAGATACAAACTTGATAAAAGTGAAAGAAGAGAGGTTTATGACAGACAGAGAGAGAAGTGATGAGCGAGATATCATTGGAGGAGTGGAAGAAACATTCTGACAGAGTTAGAGAGCACCTTGAGAGAGATGAAACAGGAAGTGACGGCATTTGTTCTACCTGAAGAAAAAGCGAGAAATAACAGATTATTTGGTCGAGGTGGGGAGGAAGTGGTGTCTGAGCAAGCTGGAGAAAATGTGTCACACCGTCGACATGCAAGCGGCTGATTGGTTGTTTGCAACGGCTGCATTACAGCAAGGGTAAAGAATGTAGACGCAATCGCTTGTGGCTGACCTCAAGCCGCTGACAGTTTTTATAGGACCTGCTTGCGGATATGAACTGCACGCATAAGTGCCTATAATAACGAGTGCGTGTTGTAATAATTGAGCCATTTGCTTGTTTAGCATCACAATGGAGGAACCACACACACAAGCAGATGATTTAGGATCTCTCTCGCTCTTCCTGACACGCACACAAGGGCTTGGACACAACTTCTAGCTCGGAATATAAAAAGTAAATGAATTAGATAAAAGTATTTATTGAACTCTCAGTCTTTACAAATGTGTCGAGCAGAAATGCATCGGTTCCTTTAGAGTTGGGGATTTTAGGACTTCCCTCTGTCAAAACACCATGACTGACAAGGACAATTAAGATTTCTCTCTACTTGTCTACGATGATTGGAACCAGCATGTTGATATAAATGAGTGGCTTGCCTTGCAGGCAATTAGCCAATCAGATTTGAGAGTGGAACAGTACGCACGCCCTTTCTCAAGACACCACACTGGAATCCTCTCTCCAGGTTTCAGTCAGGACTTGACTGACTTGGCTGTCTGAAGTGTTCCATCCCATGAGCAAGTCCGAGTGTTCGCTTCTGACTTAGGAAAATGTCGAGACATAAATTAACCCACTAAAGCCTTGGAGGCTACAGACAGATCACCAATCTCATGTTAATGGTAGTACAAAACAGGTCGAAACTCAGAAATTAGAAAGAGCTTTATTGCCAAATACGATTTTTTTTGGTGACCGACTGGTGTTTGGTGCTCCGTAGCGCCGACCAGACGGCAAAAGTTCAAATGGAAGTACTGTACAGACAGTGTACTAAGAACACTAATCAATCATTAATAATCACACTAATCAAGCAGAACTCATGTCTAGAAGTCCTCAGTAGGAATGGGAATCAAACAGAGCCACCGGACACAAAATGAAAAGGATATCCAAGAGCCGATACGATTTGTATTTTATAAATATCCAGATTCGATAACCCCAGGAACACCTGCTAATTGATGGAACATATTACAAAAGCACGGGTCAAGAGCTTTAAGGCATTAAATGCAAACATCTATAAATGGAAAGAATTTCGACACAAACGAATCGCAATATCCCAGCGAATCAAAATTTTCATTTTTTCAAATTCTAGTCCCCAGACAACAAGCGAAGGGATACGGAGGATTCCTGATGTTTAAGGCATGCATTTCGACTTAATCTGATTTATCTGACATATCTTTTGTTTGTGACCACCTGAGGCAAAAACAGAAACTTAAATAAATAAATAAAGAGCTAGCTGGCCATGTGTTTGCATTGATCCTCATGCCTTTAGGTGCCATAGCAAGGATGGCATTGAAAGGGCAAAAAATGATCTGACATCAGCCAAAAAAAAAATCCAGAGATGTAATCTGTTCATGAGCAAAACATTACTGGGAAGGGCAGCAGGTGGAAGCCCAAAACAGGTCGGTCGAAAAAGAAGCTGTGCAAAACAGCCTTCAGTCTCAATTGTTTGCACCAAACCGTGACGCATAGACATAATTGGTGCATTTTAAGAGCAAAACAAGACTCTAAAAAGGGACTATATTTTCTCTATTCGAAGCATGAACACACACACACAAATGGCAGGTTGGCTTCTTATGATAAGAGAGCGCTGGTTTTCAACAGGACGCTTGTTTATGACCGCTGCTGAAGGTTGGCTCACCAGCATCAACAGCTCTTAGTACTACTCCTTCTCTGTCATTACCGCCACACTGTGTGCACTTTTAAGGGGTGGGGTGTGAGAACCCATGATAACGATGTGTCGCGCCTTTTGTCTCTTATTATAAGCATCAGACCTATATAACGTATTCGCTTTGGCTCTTTAAGCCTCCCTCGGCGTTGGTGGTGTCGCCCGAGAAGCCCCGTCTCAAACACAGCGGCGATGACTGCGTGCGGCTACCTCTCGCTCTCCGTGATCAAAGAACCTAGAGAAGGCTGATATAAACCATATGACGGGAAAGAGTGATTATTAGAGACAAGAGATTTGCTGCCAGTGTGGACGTGTCTGCATGTGAGACACTGTGACCTCAGTACCTAAACCCTGTAATGCTTCACTACCGAGTTAGAGCTGTTATAGCTAAAACCTATTACTGGACTTACTTACAAAACAAAACTTGCAACAAAACTTGCATCCCAATAAAAATCCAACTAATTGCAGTTGAACTTGCTTCAAATAGGAATGTTTTTGGGCATGATGGTTCTTATTGAGTTGTTTTTTTTAGATACAAAACCACCATGAAAGCTTTAAGGCATTAAAATTCATAAATAGATCATAAAAAAAAAATAAGAAGAAGAGGTGATCACTGTTTGTGGCGAGACCGTTAGTGCCAGACAACTGGTCTGATGATTTTAACATCTCTTCATACACACACACAAAAAAAGTAAACCCTTCCAAAAAGCAGCGGATGGAGATGGCGACCCTATTTAGTCTTTTAGAGAGAGAGAGAGAGAGAGAGAGAGAGAGAGAGAGAGAGAGAGAGAGATTACGCCACCAAAGATCATAAATGTTGTTATAAATAACTAAGAGATGAAGAAGTGAACGATGACGAAGGACTCAGAGAGAAGGAACATTTTTCATTTTCTCAATTAAGCCGGTTCGTGCCGTCCAACTGCGGCAGAATCTCGAGCTCATTAGACATGTGGTCCTGGTTAAGGTCTCGTTTCAGCTCAGGACTGCATCATATGCAGAGCATTTGCTCTCTTTTTCTTTCTCTACTCTTTAATATGACGTATAAACACCAGAGAGAGAAATAGAGAGAGAGAGAGCGAGAGAGAGCGAGAGAGACAGTAAGTGTGTGTTTAGGACCACAACCTAGAACTGTCAAACATGTCTTTCAGTCCGAGTGAAACGCTTTCATTGCATATTGCTTAAAATGACTGAGTTGCTTGAAATGTTGCCGGTATTTATCTTCTTACATGACACACAGTATGTATAATATGGAGTGAGTTTACACTACACACTACTACAACATGCCGTCGCGTGCGTATTTAATACGGTTTCAGTAACGTCTGAACAAAGAACTTCTCTGGAACATTTTTTTTTCCTTTTCCCTCTCATTATTCTTACTAACTGTTCTAAAGTCTCCTGTTAAACAAAATAAACTAATGACTGTGTTTAGATGAATAGAGCTAGGAGGTGGTGTGAGTGTGTGCGAGTGTGTGTGGGCCAGCTGCTGAGGAGCTATTGCTCTGGGTTTCTAATGGAACCAAAATGTCTTATAAATCTCTTTAAGTGGAGCTATCGTTTACAGTGAGGTAATCTCCTCCTCGTCTCGACTGAGGGGTGTGTGAGTGGGTAAAGAGTTTACAGAGTAATTATAGAGCATTATACAGTACAGCACTGCCTGATCAAACGGCCACCTGAGATGACCTCTTCACCACCTTCAGTTTGCTGACTATTTTCTCCCCCTCATGATGCACTGTTTTTACTTTCTTTAAAAACAATGCTTTCTTAATTTTCACCCTCAGTGCAGTTTTCTTTAATATAGCCAGGATATGCTTGTGACATAATTTAAATCCTCCCTTGATGATTCACCCAGCTGTAATATTCAGTGATTTAAATTATATTATAAAGCTATTATCAGATGTGCTAACCTTTAGACATTTTACACAGGTGCTCAGGCATATGCCAGTGCGAACCATCGCTCAAAATTTCCCAGTCTTTTTTCCCCCCGATATTTATTATTATGATTCCGATTGATATGTGAATCTGGAATGACTGACAGCTGCTCAGATGTTCTGAACTCTGATATTAACCGGCCCTCTCTGGAAGCCCCTCCCCTTCCTTTACCTGACATGCTCTTGATTGTGACCTTGTTTAAAATAAACTCCATCAGTGCATGTTATCTTCGGTTACCAAAACTTCCTGCAATTAAATAATTAAAAATTAAAGTTTTAAATCGAACACTTCAGTCAGGGTAAAGATGTTCATAATTACAAGGTGCTTCAGTACTATTCTGGTCAGTGCTCAAAAACTTAAAGTAGCGGCTCAACAGTGGGGAGGGGTTGGAGAAAAAAAAATTCACAGCCATGTTTACATTACAGAACCCATTTGTAAAAGCATTACACAATACAGCAGCCTTTTTTTTTTGTAATTGCCACTGCCAGCCAGCAGTTCCTGACTATACAGCCAGGAAAAATACTCCATCCTCCTGTACTCTCCTTACACCTTGAATGATGGACAAGCTCTTTTTTAAAAAAAAAAAAGCTTTTAAGCCATTAAATCTCACCTGACCCTACATTAGCCTACTTCAGGCTGCATCCAACAACAAAAACCTGAGCTGCATGTTAAACCTGCCTTATATTGTTGGGCGGGATCCAATTTTTATACATTTAAACCTTCCCCAAATGACATACGCTTAAATGACTGGATCTTTCAGCACTTACAAAAGTGCATATAAATTTCAACAGATAATATTTCTCCACACTTTCTCCACAAAAAAGTATAATAAAATAAATAATGGAGCGTATTTCCGGTGTGCTACCGCAGCACCAGACATGTTTAATAAAAAATAAAACCTGCTTTTAGGAAAGCGGCTGTTTAAATGCAGTTTGATGAGGGGCGTCCACCGTTTTTCTTTCAGCATCCATGCTGATGTTTTCACTCGCTAACTGAGAGCACAGACACTGAAACATTCAAGTCTACAACATATCTGGCACACATAGTTCAGTAGTTTAATTTGTTCAGTTTGAGGTCTAAGATTAATATGTTACTTTTGTGCTGCAAAACACATCTTATTAAAAATGTTCTTTAAAAGACTAATCCCATGTCTGGAAAACGTGATTTCAACTGTAAGTTCCGTTACTTTTCCAGGATTATCATGACCCCTGTTAGAAACAGTGCACATTTCACAGCATTTTGTTTTTTATTTTATACTGACAGTAATTAAAGGGATACTGCTGCTGTTTTTAAATACCCCGGGACATGGTATTACCATATTACCGCCCAACCTTACACCATTACTGAGACCCACCCATTACAAGACCATCTGAGCTGCATTATATCAGAGTAATGAGCTGTTACATAATCACTTGTCTACCACCAACTTTTTTTTTCTCTCTCTCTTTTTTTTATTTTTTATACGTGTCATTTCCATTGCTGGTCTACCCCCGGCCAAGCACACTTTAACTGTTCCAGCACATAAAACCCTGTCTATTCCGGATTAAGTAAGTCTATGCAAAGACGAACACGCCCACAGCTGCCCTATCTAGAGTTGTTTTGTAATCAAGTGATGGAAAGCAGATCTTTTGTCATTATTAAACCGAGTAACTGAGGGATGTTCTGCTGAAAGAATGTTAACCGCTGGGACTTTTTCATTAAAAAAAATGATATCAGTAGAGTTCATCAACAGCTGGAGGTTAAGTTCAAGTTGAAAACAACTATAAGGAGTGAATATGATCCACCAACTAACACGGATGGCTTCCAGTACTGAACTCGAATCTTTGTAAATATCTGTGTATTCGGGGGGGTAGCTGAGAACCATTGTCCACTGTCCTACGAGGATCATATCAGAAAGGGACATCCCTCAGAGAGAAGGAGGGAAAAATTATTCTTTACACCATTCTTCATACATCTTTATGTGCATTATACTGCAAGTTCCCATAACAGTACTTAATTTATAATAATAATAATAATAATAAAGTGCAAACTAATGACCATTTCTTTTCATGATATGTTTTGAGTACAAGGCTTAATCTGGGTCACTTTAGAATAAATGGCAGCCATGGTCTGGGAAAACGCCTAGTAATTAGCGCTTTAGGTCAACCAGTTATTCTTAAAGTTTAAGGCCACGGTTAGGAATCACTTTTTAGAAAGAAGAAGAAAAGAAAGAAAGCTCACTAATGAAGTGGACACCCTGCAGGAGGCAGAGAAGAGGACTGCCAAAGACATTTTATTTCCCTGAAATTCTTCATGTGACAATGAAAAATCTAGGAACAATAAACCTTGCCATAGAAACCAAACAATCCAGGTGGTGTTGGTCTAAAATTTCAGTTTGTAGGCTTGCTCGCCCACTAATATATTATATTATATTATATTATATTATATTATATTATATATATTATTATATTATATTATATTGTGTATATATATATATATTATATATATATATATATATATATATATATATATATATATATATATATATATATATAAGCATCTTGGCTACCTTGACGATGTTAGGAATGCTGACCTACCACACAGACCTGTTCCATTAAAACCGCACCAAAAATCATAAAACCGGCTGCGTCCTCGCCGGCCAAAACCTCCCTCAGAAACCCTGGCAGCCTCTCGGCCTACGACTCCGCTGCCTCTGAGGGGGCCCGAGAGTGACGCCGTCCAACCAGCTCTTGTTTGATTTTCCAACTCTGAGAAAAGAATAACAAGTCAAACGTTGCATCGACAGAGGATGAACAGAAAAGAAAGAGGACAACAGATGGAAAAAATACGGCTCTGGATTCATCAGTGGGGATCTAACAGTGCCTGACTGTGCCGAAAACATGCATGCTGGCACACGAGACTCACAGGTTAAAGA
The DNA here is from genome assembly GCA_013621035.1 of Clarias magur. Classification (NCBI taxonomy): domain Eukaryota; kingdom Metazoa; phylum Chordata; class Actinopteri; order Siluriformes; family Clariidae; genus Clarias; species Clarias magur. The sequence continues at coordinate 2,609,863 of QNUK01000023.1, read as the reverse complement.
GGGCCAAGATAAATACAGAGGGTCCTGAGCTTAGAGTTGCACACCGTCCCCTAGTGTCTTCATACACAGAAAGAAGGAAAGCAGTGCGTGTCTGAGTTACAGTCAAGAGACAGTGCCAAAGGGTTTTCGGCCATGCTCTGGAAGAGTACATTTCCGATATTCTAATCTACAGTCTACTTTTTCTAAAAAGAGAAGAATTATGAGAGGTTCTGAAAAGTAACTGATGACTAATTAAATGCTCATCTGCTCCCACTGGTGATCAGCCCATGAGCTCGATGGTGGTTGGCCGAGTGTGAGACGCTGACCTGAAGTTTGCAAAGTTCAAATGGAATTTAGTTTTTAGTTGAGTAATGGCTTTTAAACATTGTGTTAAAGAAAAGAAAAAAGAGGTCCGTCTCCTGCCTTCTAAATGTGCTATATTTAACGCTTTTATTTCATTTATTTAAATATATATCATATCATATATTTATATTATATATTTTAATCGATGTTACACAAACGGTTTTGAAGATATGAATAGAGTCACAGGTAGAGTTCTGCCACAATAGTTATTTTCTTTGATGTCATTCATGAATCACTGTTCCCGTTACAGTACATTTGAAATTGTGATCATGGTACAGAGATGTTGCATTCCTTACAACAATATTTATTTTAGTGATATATATTTATGGATATTTTATTTCTCCATCTCAAAATTTTCACTACCAAAACACGGAGTGCATTCTGACCACTTAAATAAATGAGCGCACATTTGACAAAAGGGCTTTCTGACAAAAAGGTTGTGTGAAGGTTTAGTCAAACTACCATGAATGGTTTAAGATGAGCTGTGAATAGGAGACTTGATCCTCCACACACACACACGCACACACACGTGTGTGTATATATTAGAAAAATTAAAGCTGTTGTACATCTGTAAAGGTTCGTCAAATTTGGTTAAATTTTTCCAGAGGAGTTACAAAAAACTGTGACGATGACCGACAACAATGCGAGATGTGCCGCCAACACTATGCGTTGCTTATGCTTCATAGGCAGGCAACATGAAAAAAAAATAATAATAATGATGTGGTAATGATCAAACTTTCTGGGGATCAAAGACTCGCGTGTTAAGGATCCACAAGTCTCCTGATGCACCACACATACACACCGTGAACTGCACTAAAGGAAGCTTGCAGAAATAAACATGCAGCAGGGCAACGGCGGTCATCTGTGACATCTCCAGTCCATCTGCGAGACAGCAAGAGGAGCATGCTTCCTCTGAATGAAATCAAAACAAAAAGAGCTCCAGAAGGATATGGGGCGTGTCTGAGTGGGCGAAGACAAAATCTGAATCCGATGAAATCAATATGTCTGGATTAGTGTGTGTGCGTGCGTGCATGTGCGTGGGTGTGTGGGGTCAATGGTCAGGGCAAGTCCTTTAAGTACCTCAATTCGCTGCTTATTTATATCCGAATGCGAAGGCTCTTGAACAGGATGCGGCCTGCCGCTAGAGCAACTGTTGGTAACCACACAACGGTCACTGCGGGCAGGCCCAGCTGGGCATCGGGTCGTCAATAGCAATCATCAAGGCAGGACCTCGGCGCCAAAGCCACGCTAGGTTTGGCAACGCGTTTCACCCTGGTGGAGACAAAAGGCAGCTTCCTAATGCGCACAACAGACATGTGCTTCTTTCTCCTGTGCAGCACGCAGGGGTGTTTCCCTAATGGACTACAATTGGATTTCAATCCTGACGTTCAGGCATAGCCGGTCGCTTGCGCCGCTGAGATGATGAGAGAAGAGGAAGTTTGTGGAAAGGGGGGGGGGGGGGGGGTGACAGGGGGTGTCACGAGATGAATAGAAAAATAGAGCACTGTCATGGAGTCGAGGTTCAAATTAAAAGAAGCCACAAGTAAAATTGCTTCCATACACGATGTGAAGAAAGGATGATGACAACAAAACCTCTAGTGTTTATCGGTGTGCATGTGTGTGTGTGTACTTGTGTGTGCAAAGCATAAGCTCTTAATCAACCGGATTGAAACCTGACTTCTCTCTCCATCAATAGCGCCTACATATTTTTCCATATTGTTATTGTATTTGCTCATTTCCTCAGTTTTTCCTAACATCAACTGGGGGGAAAAAAAACTTAACAAGATGTTACTTTTTTTTAAATGTCTGTGCTATTAAACAACAATGATTTACCAGCCTGTTTTGAAAATGACTGAAATATAGCTGCTTTCTTTTTTTTTTTTTTTAAAGGCAAATCTCATTGCAAATGGTTACAGGCAGTTGAAAGAGAACATTGTCGCACTCGTTTTAAAACAGGAACGCCGTCTCACTTTTGACAGCACTGATCGTTACCGTAGTTCTTCAAACTAGCTGGAAGTGACGCGGCACCAATCAAGTGTCCAAAAACCACAATGCTAAGCCTGAAATTAAGACAATGTGACGTGTATTTAACCCAACATGAGGAATGATTCTTTAGCCATCAAAGCGCTGAGATGGTGAGACCGAGGGCCATGAAAGCAAAACAGACGGAGAGAAACAAAGAGACGATTACAGAGAACGAGCGAGAGGAGGGGAAAAAAAAAAAAAAAAAAAAGCATGGGATTTGTGCATGTTGGGACATGGAAGCCGGTACAAAGGCTACCTCTGTGTCCCTGATGGGTCATTTGTGATAGGAGGGGGAGGAGTGAAAAGGGTGAGAGAGAGAGAGAGAGAGAGAGAGAATGAACGCGAGAGGGATGGAAAGTGGAGAGACAGACAGGAAGACCGAGAGAGAGAGAGAAGAACAGACCCCTTCCTCACACATCTCCACCAGGCTGTGGTACACAAGGAGCAGCCTGTGCTTCAGATGGACGGGAAAGCCAACACCACACACCCGGAGTGCTTTGCATCAGAGCCTCCATTGTACGTGCCACTTTTCTCAGGACACACTACACCCTGCGAGGCAATGCAGTGCTCCCCTCTTTATCCCGCTCTCCGTCTGACTCCCTCTCTCATTCAGCAAGGCCTGCGTCGTAAATTGGCATTTCCCTGCTTTACTCATAATGTCTCTGCTTAAAGAGCAAGTGAATGGAAAAGGGCTAGAATGTGCTCCATCACCTGATACCGATGTGAACACTAGGGAGAAACACAGGCTCTGGCAAATGCGTGCGCGCACACACACACAGACACGCACACAAGTGAGCACTGAAGGTCTGGCCAAACATCATGTCGCTTTTTCATCAAGCAGAAACCGCACTGCACCTCGTGAATTCTGGGAAGTGGGTGGCTGGATTTCCGTGTCTCCGAGCTGCAGGAATACACGACGCTCTCCTCCAAATCTGCCCGGCCAAACCACAATCAAGAAAAACGGATGAAGGAAAACATTTTACAGATTTATAACTGGATTTCGAATGAAGGCAAAATCTACAGAGAACACGGTTTACAACACACACGCAAAATTATGGACAGTCCATTCCAAGACGGAAAGAAAGAATGAAAGAGAGAAAAAGGGAAAAAATAAATAAAATAAACCTTTAGCTCTGGGGCAAAATGTAAGCCCAAGTATGCATGTAAAGTGCTCCCTGCAGAGACTGGAGGGAAGACAGGACAAAGAGGAAGATAGACGATGGGATTCCAGTTGTGGATGAAAAATGAGCAGATTGGGCGAATGCGAGCGGATCTTCAGAATTCCCTGTAAGGGAAATGTTTGTCCCCTCTCAGGCACCACGCCGAGCGGGTCTCTTCCTCTTTCGAGCTTGTATTTGACCCTTACAGATCTTCACAATCCTTCTGATAATAAAGACCGCGCACACAGCGTCACGTTCCTCAAAGAAGCATCAATCACTTAATTCGAAATGGTGGTCTGTATTTCAGCACGTGGCTTACACGGGTTAGCACGACTCTCCATCTCTCAAAGCCGCTCAGACCACTACTAAAAAAAAAAAACAAACAAAACAAATATTGTTATTCCCATGCCTTAGCTGGGAGCAAAGGGATGCGAGAGGAATGGCAGCAATGTTGTTGATTGAGTGTAGTAACGAGGGTGCTGACCCTGGTTAGGACTGACAGTAAATTATACAGTAATTGTACTGGGGTTGGAGGGTTCAACGATGTGAGAGCTCAGATTTACTGCATAACCCAGGTTTAGATTAATGACCACTGAGATGTTACACAAATTCCAGTGTGTGTATAACTGGGAACATTTTAGGAACAAAAATGCAAACCGTAATTTTTATATTTTCAAAACAATGCCTTGATGTTATTTGTAAGTGGTGGGTGAAACGACGGGCGCTTGGGTCAAGTGGATTTTTTTTGTGTGCGCGCGCGCTATTAGCCATTTATACACTTTGGAAGGCAGACAAGACAAACATTACTTCTTTTCTGACTTTTATTTGGTATGTAGCGATGTTCAAACTTCATATTCTTGACCCACTGAGTTGATGCTGTATCTGTAGAGCATGATGCGATACAACTGCCTACTGGTAATATTATTTAAGCTTTTAGATCAATTACAGTGGACATATGCTCCAAGATCAAGCACAGGACAAGATGATTCTTCAACACAAAAAATAAATAAATTGTGGCAAGCCTCCTGCAAATAACAGCTTTCGGTCAAATCTATTGACAGAAATGTGACCTTCATCAATGCCAGAAAGTTGACAACTCAAATAACTGTTCTTGTACGTTCACAGTGAGCAGAAAGGAATTACAGAACAAAAAAGACGTCAAACATTGGGGCATATTGACTAAACGAGGAGACGACTACAATCAAGAAGAGGAGTCTATGTAATCTCAACAAAAACGTCTGTTTTTCCATGTCTGTGCACACCGAGATGCTTTTCTGTTCAGCACGGAAATAAAAAGAGTAGTCACAGGATTGCTATAAACAGATAATACCCTGATAAAAGTGTAATGTGTCGATCTTTAACAAGTAAAAATGGTCAGATTTGAAAATTGATCTGATATTGTGCATTTTGTGAACAGCATTCAGATGTTCGCATGATTCTGTGTAGACTCTAGAGACAGTTGTGCGTGAAAATCCCAGGCAACCGGTCGTTTCTGAAATTCTCAAACCAGCCCATCTGGCTGCAACAACCATCAAAGCCACGGAGATCACATGTTTTTCCCATTTTGATCTTTGATGTGAACGTTAGCTGAAGCTCTTGACCTGTATCTGCAGAACTTCAGGCATTTCGCTGTAGAAAGATAGCTGACATCCTCGACCATTTTCTCAACTGAGCTTCTTGATTTTGAATGTTGATCATCTCGCATTTAACTACATGTTTACAACCTGAAGACCTTGGACACACACACAGATGTGGAATCCTCCCATGGCCATTTAAAACAGCCATCATCATAAGGGTCTCGCTGTTTCTGTTGGGGGAACGGGGACGTCACAGAGTTTAATAAGCCGTGTCACAGAGAGTATGTTTATACAACGTCCACAGCATTTAAAACACGACTGGAATGCCATCAGGCATCAAAGCGCTCTGCTTGTTTTTTCCTGTTCGGTCAGCTGTCCTGAGCAGAGTTCTGTGGGAGTCAGGCCGATGCAGCATAGCTTGCATATCTCGAAATGAAATTTCCCACAACATAACTCACTCTATTCTAACTTAAGAAACAGAACATTCTCTCTCTCTCTCTGTTGTTCTTCAGAGAACATTGAGCGGTGGCCAAAAAATATTAAGACGACATGCGCCGTGTATTACAGTTCCTCTGCACAGAGCAGGTGATGTGAAGAATTAGTTCAAGGTTATCTGGCTTGTTATCTGTGCTAATTAACTGAAGAACTAGTGAAGAACTGCCGATATGGTAATGTTACTGTATTTACAGTAGCTTCTGGGGCCATGGTGTGGGTCATCCCCAGACCTAAACCCAACAGAAAACTCTTGGATGATGTTGAAGAACGCAGTAGAAGCAAAGAAACCATGTATTCTGTACATGAGTACTGTAGGTTTTAAAGAATAAAAGGAATAAAAGGTCTTATACCTACTGAGATGTATAAATCTATACATAGCAAGTTCATTGCATTAAATAAATTATTTTTATCATCTCATTCATTATTTAAGACTTTTTTTCCCCCCCTTACTTTCTTCTAGCTTGTACATGTTACTAGCGCACATCATGTATTATTAGCCGTACTGAAGAGAAGCCACTAAACAGGTAAACTAAATGGTTTCCCCTCATATATTTGTCTCCTCTACCTCACAATGATTTTTTTTTTAATTAACCACTCACAGCTTTCGAGTCTGATTAAAGAATGTCCCCATGGAGCAGGACACGCACAGTACTAAAACGGATGAGGTTTGTATTACTTTCTCAGCATTCGTCGTTTCCAAATCCTGAGCAATCATGAGGTGACATCACAGCGAGATGATTTATGAACGCTATTAAAAACTAAATCGCATGTGAGGTCATGTGCAGATAAAGATCGCTCGGGAGGGGACAAATCAGTAGCCTGCTCTACAAGATGATTACATGTCCGGGGTATTAATGTTTTCTATTCATAGTTGCACTACAGACATTAAGGCTCAAAAGACTTTTTTTCCCGTCATATAGCAGCCAGAGAAAGAGAAAAGCTGTTCACTTTAACAAAACAATCATTATTTGGGATGTTGGTTTAAACCTGGCGTGATGTACCTCAAACGCTGTAGCCTACTGTATACACTATTCATTTTGAAACATCACTGTCACCCCTATGCGTTTATCTGTATTAAAGCAGCACGCTAGCTAACTGGCTTCTTATATTGTACTACTTTTTAGCCTAGTTAGGTTTGGCCTAGTTACTTAGTAAACTTTTCACTTATCTGATTGGCTAACTAACAGATTTATGACTCACCTGTCATGAACCTGTCTTAGAGTGAAATGTAGCCCATTTATAAACCGACATTTAGGTGTCTTGGCTGCACTGAACCATCATACAAAGTTCAACTTTTCGCTTAACAGTTTTTTTTTTTTTTTTTTTTTAATGGCCTTAAGGAATAATTTATACATGGCCTACATTTCTGTTCTGGCATAAGCTCTGAGGAAAAACTGTGTATTGGCTTGGCTTTAGTCCACACTTGGAACGTTTATGGAGATGTAGTCGTGTTAACGGTCGTACCTGTGAGAAGGATCTGGATACTCTGTGACTGGTGATTTTCTCTTCAGGAGTCCAGGAATGAAACACTGGGCTAAAAGTAAAAACAAAACAAACAAATACTGGTTAAAATGTACTGTTTCATATAACTCTTCTTAAATAAAACTGGAGGTGACCTGAGTGAATGCTGCTGTATAAATAAAACACTACATTAAAGTAATCGTTAAAGAAACAACTCAACACAAACAACTCCAGGGATAGATATATACACACACTTACACACACTCCATCTGGATGACGAGAACCTACAATCCATAAGACTAATAACATGAAAGTCACATTACCGCCAGTGAAACCTGGAGGTGTGAATCAGCATGAAACTGTTAAGGTAAAGATGTTAGGATGATTCTATGGCCTTAAATGTTTTTCCAGACTTTGCTGCCTTTTTTAGGCTAGCGCGCGATCGTTTGAGCGCTAGCTTCTCAAGCTAAACCATGTCTGAATTATTTGTATATCTTATTAGGTTAGCCCTAATCCCTCAGTAAATGGACATCAAACCAGTCTGACTAGTGGAATGTGCTTAGATCTCTCTGAAGCTTAACTTCTACAGTACTGATTTGAGGACACGAAAAGTAGCCATTTGTTTGGGAGAGACAGAGAAATACTGTAGTAGTAGCGTGAGCAGTAACATGCTGAGCAGATTATGAATAAGGAGGTCATAAAAGCAGTCAAAACCTGCAACTGAAGCCGAGTTAACTGAATGATGATTAGACAGATAACCGATATTTCTGTTTGTAAATAGAAATGAGTGTGCATGATTGTTACATTACAGTACAGATGCAATTTTGACCGTAAAAAGATCTAGAAAACTCGACTTTGAGAGCAAACGCACTGTGGTTTCCTGTCGAGCTCGCATGCTGCGCTCCCCAGGTTGCGTGCCTGCCTGCCTGCTCGGTCATCGCTGAAAATAAATAACTGCCAGTTACCGCAAAAATCTAAACTGTCAGGGAGTTTGAGGGCAAAACTGAGAGCATGGTCAGTAGGGGGGCTTTTATTTTTAACATGTAGTATCCAAACGCATGCAAATGGTGCCATATGCAATCTCATTTATCTCAATCATTGTCAATAACCGTGCAGCATCATTTGGCACCTGCTGTGGGAGCCTGACTGTGCAGCAACATGTTCTCATGACTGCTTCCGCTGCTGGATTCTCATTCACTAATGGCATCCTCTTAGTGACATATGCCGACTACACGGCGGGGGTTAGGGGTGATTTTGAGGGCCTAAACACCCCCCTAATGCCACCCCGCCCCCCCGTTGTAGTGTCAGCCTCAAGAATAGGCCTTACAGTATCAAATGCTTTCTATACTCTCTGCAGTATAGCCAAGATGACCACAATTTATGATGGATATAATGATATTTATTGCTGAGTTTTACATTCAGAAATGGAACTGAAACTTAAAACAAGTCAACTGGTAAATTACATCAGTGACTGAACACGCAATACGTTTTGTCAGTGAAAAATTCATTATTTAAAAGCTATATGGCTCTGATAAATATCCAACCTATTATTGTGTGGAAAAATAGTTTAATCTTTAAACTACTGGATCAGATCCTGTGATGGATAGGTGTACCCCGCCTTGTGCCCCAAGTCTCCTGGGATAGGCTCCAGGCCCCCTCCGACCCTGTATACAGGATAAAACGGTATAGACAGTGATAAAGTGAGTGAGATTCTGTAACTCAATCTGCACCAAGGAGTCCTTGCCTGGAAGAAGTTTCAGAGCTGAAGAACAAAACTTCAACAGAACTAAAAACTGACACTCTATAGGATTAAGCACCTACATTACCGTTTTAAGGAGAAGTTTTGGTTTGTTTTCTTCACCAGAGAAAAACCTTTAGTATATTCAATCTCTAAACGTACTGTAATCTCTTCTTAACGGGGGCTAAAAGGGAACTCTGGGAACTTGAGCGGCAATCAAGATAACAGGCTCTGTGTGATGAGAAGCATATTTTCCTAATTAAACCTGCTCGTTATTGAAACAAACGCGCTGTTTATACAGCTCATAAAACTCATTGAGGTAATTACAGTTATGAAGCATTAATCGTAGATGTATCGGCAGCATATTTGACCAAAGGAACGTGTGGCTCCGTTCCAGATTCATGGGATATTAATCTTACTTAGAGGAGAAACTTAGCAAAAAATAAAAAAAAAAGTGACAGGGTAAAAAGCAGGAAATTGTTAGTAATGGACTGATGGGGAGAAAGTCAGGTGACAAGGCTGGATTTGGAGGGTCTATACTTAAGATATCTTGATTTTTGGATAATACATTTTTAATAAATTCCATTAAGTATACGACTGAATATAATATAATATAATATATAATAATAAATAGCTCCAGTGTGTTGTGTTTTTACAGTACCTCTTGGTGGTGGGCGTGATCCTGCCCCCCTTCGGCTCTGGGCTGGAGGGTGGTTCTGGAGAGTATGGACCTGGAGAGAACGATTTTGGGCTGGAAATGGAGTACTCTCTGTAGTTCTGGTTCTCGTCCCTCACATGCAGGGTTTCCTAAAAGATCAAAGCGAGAAATCTCGAAACCTCTCTTAATTCAATTCAAGACAAATGACCCTTAGCGGAAAAAATGATTAGGATCTGGATGTAGCCCGATTTAGGATTTGTATCCCTTTTGATATAATATTTACTAATGCAACTAATCATTTGTAAAACAAACATTAGGGATGATGTATGATTAGTGCTTTCTTTCCTTCCTTGCTGCTCACAACCTCATTCTGTTACTAAGACGATGATTTACAACGTTATCGACTTTTTCATTTTCAGGTTCCTTGAACATGCAGACTTTTGACGATACACACAGGAACATAAAAAAAAATGTAAATAAAAAAAAAAGTTAATCTTGTATTACATCATTTCATTTAAGTGCATCCTGGCAGTCTATAAGTCAGGACTCAACAGGTAGTATTTTTTTGCGATCTTCTTTTTTTAATAGAAAGCAGACCTTGTCTTGTGTTGTGCAAAAGATCTCCGCTCGTTCATAAGATCATTGAATGAACATAAAAATAAATCAGAGACAGAAAGCTGGCACGGATATATATTACACAATAACTAATTACTGGTACAAACCCTACCTTTAAGTAATCAATGTAATAATAAAATACGACCGTGGACTGACGGTGCATTTATTTATATTTTTTTGACATCCAGTGTGGCTTTCAGGACGAACTTTAGACCTTCTGCCTTGCGTCTACACTCGTCCACAAATAACAACAGGCCGTTGAAACCCTGCACTTTAGACTCTCGATCGCCAAACCAGCAATTTCTAAATAGCTTTTACACAAGGATGTAATCCGAGACAGACATTTCAATAAAACTGGACGTAGCTTGGATATGCAAGACTTCAAAAGGTTTCATATGCCAGTTTTATATAGATAGAGTTTATTTTGGTTGTTTAAAAAAAAAAAAAAAAAAAAAAATCCAAGTGAAATCACTAAAAGAAGATCTTCCTGGACACTGACCTTGAAACGGCCCACCATTTGCTCTGTGGAACTGATCCCGTTGGTCTGACCAGGACTCTGAGGAGCTGGCCTGCAGAGAGAGAGGGAGAGAGGGAGAGAGAGAGAGAGAGAGAGAGAATATGACGACAAATTTAGGAGTTATGCTTTCTTAAGGACGCGCAAACATTATTAAAAATGTTTCGGATTTTCTTTCTAACAAATATTTTAGGACTACCTACAGGCGGACCACAAACCTAAACAATAAGCTTTAGAGACTTTCCACGATGTTTCTCTTGAGCATCGCGAGAGTGGCAACATTTCCGTCTGACCTCTCGGAAACTCCATTTAAATGCTGGTTAAAAAAAAAGGCTGATGAACTGAAAATGGGTGAATTGAATCGAACGTAGGAAAGACAACACAGGCTTGTCTTAGCCGGCAACACAACGTCCAGAGTGTATCTGCAAATGTTTATTTGCCTCAAATTAATGTCTGGGCTTCTACAGCACAAAAAGCCCTTTTTTTGCTTTCACGGGGGAAAGTATGCTGCACAAGGGTACGATTCAGCCTCCAGCAGACCTGGAGCGATTTCGGTGAACTGCTGCTCCCCATTTGCCGTTCAGAGCCCGAGTGTGTTTACAGTACAGTAGATGGAGGTGATGTGGCAAAAATAAATAAATAAATAAAATGCATATCCTCATTCTTGAAAACTTTTTAAAAATCACATGCACATATGGCAATATTAAAACCTATGAAAAGTATACAAAAGCTAAACATTACTCAAGAAAAAAAATATAAAACAACTGGAGTAAGTCTGAGCATGGTTAGAGAAACAGTAGTTGCAACCAAGTTTCCAGGTGATCCTGGAAAAACACATCATGAACTCAACACACGAGTACTTCCAACACAGACGTCTACGTTTAAGAGTTTCTGAAATATACACTTCACCAAGAGCACTTCAGGCTGCCAGAGGGTGTAATGGGGGCTGAGGAATGAAGTCTCCATCCAAATCGTGCCACTTTTAATAAGGGATTTTACTGCGGTGCTCCTGAGGGGGAAGAAAATGTTAAACCATGAAACCTAATCAAATCTTATAACACTCCTGACAGTTTAAACAAGCTCAGTCGCTTAAAAACAAACAAACTCCTCCATCGCACCCACTGAAACGTTCACCTAGGCTTGAGTGTCACCTAGTACAACTGTGGAAACTGAATAAATGTCGCAGACCATTTCCTTGGTTTAGGTTTAGCTAAATGTGACTCGCTGATTTTTGTTAAAATTATATGTTAATGGTTATGAGATTAAAATGAAACCCAGAGAACGTTGTAGACACACTACAGGAAATGTAGTCTGAAAATGTTTAAAATAAATATACAAAGGTGGAAAGAGTACTAAAATTTTCTGTGAAATTTTACTGAAGTACAAGTTACCATTATAATAATCTACTCAAGTAAAAGTAATTCATAAATGTATTCAGTTACTGAGTTTTTTTTTTTTTTTTTTAACAGCGGGGGTGTGATGAGGCATTCTAGCGTAATTCAAAATAGATGAGCAGTTATAAATCTCAAACTAGTTGTTTTTAACTAAAGAAACACCTTTGCATAATAAAGCTGTTGTCTTTCTTGTGCTTGAAAATCAAAGTGGTCACTTAAATATGGCGTTACGTCACAGTACAGCAAAAGAATGGTTCAGTGTTCTATTTTAAACTGTATGGAAATGGTGGTATAAGGCAGAAAGAACTAGATCCAGTCATTAACTGATGAAATAATGAGGTTTGCATTGCTTCACACACGCGCTGGTTGATGACGTCACTCTCAGGGCGGAAGCGACCGTGTGGAAGGTCAGGTATTTGCCGATGTGGGGACAGTCAGAAAACCTGGAGTGGAGTCTGGAGCGGCGCGCGACCAGCAACGAAGCATTTATACGAAGCATAAAATTTTTTGCATTTTGCATTTTTTGCAATAGCGAACTACAATACTTCAAACAAAACATACTTAAGTAAAATTACAGATTTTAAAAACTACTTTAAAAAGTAGAAGTACACAAAAACACTACTCAATTACAGTAACGCGAGTAAATTTAATTCGCTACTTTCCACCTCTATAAATATAATAAGTGTTTGCAATCATCATGTGATCTAAAACCATGGTTTTCGAAAAAGTTGCTGCAGAAAAGTGGGAAATAAAGCTACCACCTTATATATGTGAAACAACCAAACTATTACTGTAAATCATGGAACAAAAAGCTATTAAAAGAAAAAATTAAATTAAATTCTCTGGCACGCTTATTTATAAGAGTGAATTCTAATTAAATCTCGTGTGGTTTCAGATGTTCTACTGATAAATAAACAAGGATTTCCTGTAGCGTTGATGACTCCAAACATCTAATCTGCAAACTAACGAGTCAACCCAACACATTCTACGATGTGATGCATCTCTAGTGCAAATCTGTCTGCTTGTAAAACACCCACTGACCCGACTACTGACCCTTAATTATGAATATAAACAGCATGACTACCAGGTAAATGCTTTCCCAGTTACACTTCCTCCAAAGCAGCATCGGTGTGCAGCTTGCCGGGTTTGTGCTGATGTACAATTAAACTGCAACCAAAAAAATCTATGCGTTTTATTTTCAAGACCAAGCACTTGAACTGACCAGATTTTGCCAAAGAACACATTATGGTTCCTCCAAAAATAAATCCATAAACTTGCATGAATTCTGCGCTCATTACTTTCAGTAGCCTTTAACCTTTGACTTCTGAACTTTAGCAGATGGACGAGCCATAATGACGGGTCAGGCCCAGAGAATATGCTGTTCCTGTACAACAGAGAAGACCGGGAGGAAGAGCAGCCATAAATTCAGATGGTTCTCAATGGCACAGCACATTACTTAAAAAAAAAAAAAAAAAAAAAGGCTTGGTGATTTAGAGCAGGACAACGTGCTAATGCTCACCATGTGCTTGGAAATCACACATGGAATGCTGAAATGTTGGAAAGGGTCAGGTCAACCATGTACGACAAATCACGCAGCCAAAAATCAACCAAATATAGCCATGAAGCAAAAACGAAAAAAAAAAAAAAAAAAATGCATCAGGGGTCAGGCTGAACATTCTTCTTGTTCAGACAATTCCCAGTTAATCTACATTAGATTTTTTTGGTTTCTTTGGCTTAAATTGAACATTTTTGATTAAAAGTTTACTTTTAAAAGTCAATGCTTGTATAAGAGATGACTGTCACACTATCGTACCAACATCCTTTAAATGATGGACCAGTAAAAACAACCTATTCCTATAGCTTGAGTTTAAACATGCTTTGCAGCAATGTTCTTCAACCTCCGTATTCCTGATGTCCTGTGATGCACTCTAAACCCTCTAATTTATAAAAATTGTCCAATTTGAATACCAGACCGACTCCAGACACATCCAACTTCGGCTGCCCTTTCCGCTCGACTCAGTGTTAGGATTATCATGGCCCTCTGCCGTGTGACATCATCGATCTTTGAGAGGTCTGGGGAAAATCTGGAACCGAGAGCCAGCTGAGACAACAAGAGACGCGAGCTAACGAGTTAAAGTGTTCTTTGCCATTAGACAGTGGAGCTGCCGTTCTTCTTGTGAGAAAGTCTGGTTGTTCTCAGCACTAAGCGTGGCTGCGTTCAATGGTTGCTTCTGACTTAACCACGTTTGTTGGAGACATTTTTTAAAATGTATGCTTCAAGATTTGAAAGCTTGCAGGCAGATAAGTGTACAAAACAAACCCAAGACTCTGGGACTAGCATCAAGACAATCAGAAGCCATGGTACCTAGTTCACCACCGTTTCCGAAACCAAGATCCCGCTTAGTGAAAACACGTTCACCGTTTCCCCGAAGCATGGAAACACATTGGAAAGGCATTCTAAAATTTCTTTCATACCTGACTCTCACACATGAACACCGAGGGGGAACCAAGCATGGGAGCATCTGGGAAGAAGCAAGAGCGTGAAATAGATAGAGCAGGAATGAGAGCAAACATTAAAAAAAAAAAAAAAAAAGGCACATGGTATGCATTGAAACATCAAAGCTGCAGTCTCCTAAGCGGAGAGGCTCCATTAACACTGCAGTTTGTGGAACGCTGGCCGGACGCTGCTTATCTGCTCTTTACATAGTCCAGCTGCTGAAACAGGTGGGATTACAGGACTTGCAATGCGAAGTATTCTTTGGCATCCGTCATGCGGAATTTGTAACGGTGTTGGGTGGCATTTTTCGGCGCTTATTGTTTCGTTGTTTAATTCATCGTGTTGTGACCTGACTGTTTGAAAACTCACAAAAGATCTCGGCTGAAAGCCCAGACTTTCCACAGGTGATGGAAATGCCTCGTGTAGCTGAGGACAGACGGCTCGGCAAAACAAAGGCCACTGTTTTAAAGGAACGACGGTTAAATAAAAAATAAATAAATGCACGGTGGGGGGAAAAAAAATTATATATATAGTGCAAAATAAGACTTATAAATGCTTTTAAAGTAAGCAGGGATTATATAAAAATAAGAGCAATTTACAAAGCAAATCATTGCAGCATTGATTACAGCTTTTGCATAAAACCCCTCATTATGACTGAATAACATTTCTTTTTGTGATGACTGCAATTGACCTAAAGGCTGAAATAATGCTGGACGGAAGAATGGGATTAGACGCTGCGTGTAAAAGAGCAACTTGATTTGTGCAATGTGAGAGAACTCAAGGTTGCATCCCAAACCACATAATGCTCCCAAACCATGCAATTTGGATGTGTGCAGTTTCTGAAACAGTCAAAGTGTCCAACTTTAAGAGTACTACAGTATATACTTAAACGCTTCATGACTGAGAATTAAAACCTAAAACATGCACAAGAGGCGAGTGTCGCAGATGCTGACCTCTTCCTTGCTGTAATCGCACCATGAGCAGCATGATCTCTGATGCACACAGAAGCAAATATTCCCATTACCGGTAGCTAGGTAGCTACAACACAATGTGGAGTACAAAGCTTCCAGTGTTCTGCAGACCCGCCTCATCTGCATCTTCTTATATTTATGGGTTTCGTTCTTCAGCCTGTCAAAGACTTGAGTCACCAGCAGGCTGGTGTTAGCATGCTAGTGAAAAACCCACACCAGAGGATAAACCACTGGATCAAGATGAGTAGAGAGTTCTGTCCTGTGGGAGTGACTTAACAGCTGGAAGAAGCTTTCTTAATGTCAGTAGAGTCTTTCTTTGTGAGCAGGCTCACAAATATGGCTTTTAGAAAACCAAGGAAATTAAAAGAAAAAAAGAAAAAAGAAAAAAAAAAAAAACCCTATAAAGGGAAGATCACAGGCCATTAGAGAGCTGACGCTTCTGGTAAAACTATCTAGCACTTGAGAAAGTAGCACTGGCACAGCAACGGAGTCGGCCAACGAGACTCACACATGCGCACGCATACTGCACCGGAGTGCAACTGTCCACACGGTGTTGTTTCTGGACTGGACACAGACATGAGGTCAGCACAGAAGAATCCACTTGCAGGGAGCTCATGGGTGTGTTCGTACACCCTTCGGGTTCGGGACTTTGTGCGTTCACAATAGATGCGTGTTTTTGTACTGAAACATGAGGAATGTGTCTGAATGGACAAATGTGTACATGGGCATACGGTGTTGAATACCGACAGGAAGGTCAATGTGTGTGTGCGCGTGCTTCACATACAGGTTCAGATGTGACAAAAGGAAAAACAAACAAAGCAAAAGCACAGCTTTATAAAAATGCCAAAGAACTCCAGAGGCCAGGAGGTCTTCGATTGTTCTCGTTCCTGGGCGGGGTAGCCGTAGGGTAGGGGGTCCCTTACACATAAAGGACGCAGCGTATGAGCAGCGTATGATTAGTGTTCTCATTCAAACATCATGAAGCTCGCTGCAATGCTGCCTTGGTTCTCAGGGATGCCTCACATACAGGAAATTATCGAATGCATGGTTCCTGGAAGGTGGAACAGGCATGCCGTACGGGAGAGGCCAACAAAAACAAGGTGTTGCGAGGTGATCGAGACTGGTGAGAAATAAACAAAATGTACACAATAAGCAATACCAGAACAGTAGTAGGAAAGAAAACAAAAGCATCGAAATGTCTGAATATAGGTGCGACATGTCAAGGTCTCGCTAATATTCAATCATATTCTAATCACTTATATATAGTGTGCATACTGTACACAGCTAGGTCACTTTAACAGATGATTAATAAAAAATAAAAAAAAGGTGAATATGCATACTTTGGAAATATTTAACTTCCAGACCTGCTTACATTTATGCATTTTGTATCAGGGCTCCTCGGTTCTACACTGGACCATGCTAGTTTAACACATCTTGCGAAGAACAAGACAAAAAAAAAAACAGCAGTCTTTTATCTCTCCAATAAAATAACAGATGAGCCAACTGATCCATTATAGCTATACTATTCACCAGCCTCACCATGCTTGAGATTGTGTCCAACGTGAGGTGCTCTTGCTGTCGCTCGTGAAAAATTAGTATTTTAAGCTAATTAACTTGAAATTACATTCAGCAACGCAGGTGCAACTTCGTATAGTTAACATCCGTATGATGCTTTATTTAAAAGTTTGTCAGACAAAAGAAAAAAAAAAAAAAAAAAAAGCAAAAACGTATTGCTTTGAATAAAAGCAGCAGATAAACTGAACAAATATAAAATCACTACACAGAATGCAAAAGCAGTGTAACGAAAATGTTGTGTGTTTAATTTACTGTTTACTGTGCATTACCACTTTCTGACTGACAATGGAATCAGTTCATCCCCTACTCTCTTTAACCCTGAAATGGTGGAAAGATTGTTTTCTTGTCTTCTTGATAATATTGCTAAACAGGGAAAGAAAAGAAATGCCTAGGTGACTAGTGTGTGCAAGTCGTAGCGCTACAGTACAGAACAACAGGACCGTAAAGCTTGAAACATCTGGATCGTGGGAGCAGTAGGGAAATGAAAGAATGAAATTCTTGACCAGTCGGCCTGTTCAGGATGCGTGTCATTTATAAGTAAATCACCAGGACAAACTGAGAAGTTACAGATGATAAACTACCGACCGTGGTACAGTGAAGGCGGCGTGTTTGAACGATTCGAAGCCTGAGTAAATACAGCCAACATGTGAGTTTCACCATCACATGATGACCTGAACTAGTTGTATAGACAAAAAGTTTTTTTTTTTGTGTGTGGCCATACTGTACCCACTAAGCTAATACTGAGGCCCTGTTACAGCCCTGGCATCAAATAAAACACTCCACGCCTCCTGCAGTCAAATATAAAGTCTCGACACAACAAGTTTCCACCCCGATGCCAACGTGACCAGTGACTCCTAGGTTCAAGAATGTTGAGTCAGATCAGTTTTCAGGCTTGACCTTGGTTAAGGTGTGACTCTTATTGGCAATATCTCTGCATTTCTGTAACTTGGAAGTAGAGAGGAGGGAAGAAAGAAAGAAAAAAAAAAAGGGAACACATCTGTGTTTGGGAATGTTCTTTAAACTTTAAAAAGTTTTAAATGACTTAGGTTTTGTTAATGAACCTGAGTCGCTGGAAAATAATAAAACTACAGCTGTACAATTTGAAGCAGCATGACATGTATTATGTGATCCATCACCGCTGTCAGTCGTTTACGCGTGATCATCCTAGTACGACAAAAATGACGGATGCAAATAAGTTCTGAAAGAAATTAACAGAGCAGCTTTTGAACAAATTTAGATGTATACTGCACAAAAAACAAAAAAGCGATACAAGCAACTTGAGGAAGGCAGACTTTTTGAAAACATTCCTCATTAAGTACGGCACCTACAGTTTCAATCTCTGCATGAGTGCCTGTCCGTCAGGCTGAAGTGAAACTGCAGTATGTAAATGAGCGTGACTCGAAAAGGTGTGACACGTTTTGACAACACGACGACTGTGTTCAACAACATTCTTCAAGATCCTCAATAGCACATTAGCGGAAAACAATTCCAGTCGATTTTACAGTTCTTCTTTGTGTATGTACTGCAAAAATGTGTGTGTGTGTGTGTGTGTGTGTGTGTGTGTGTGTGTGTGTGTGCACTGTATACATTACCTGTCCACTTGCAGCTGCAGTTGTGTCTTGGAGTTCTTGATTTTGTTCTGTGCCTCTACGTTCAGCATGTCGCTGGTATTTTCTCCGTTAATTTCCATGATTACGTCGCCAGGTTGAAGACTGGCCTTCTCCGCTTTACTGCCAGGGTTCACCTGAAGAGAAGACAAAAAAAATTAATAAATCTATTAAATTTAATCGGTCTTGTTTCAATAAAAGAAAAGACCAAAAGTGGATACGTTTAAAGGCAAAACTTAAAAGTAACACAAGTTCGGCTTCAACAATGATATTGGTCCAAGACCCGTTTCATCTCGTCCATTACACACACTTATTGTGCAAAAGTCTTGAGCCTCCCTCATTTCTTCATATAAAATGAAAATCAAATGATGCGGATTAAATTAAAGAAATAAATGTTTTAGTGCGACAGGCTGAAAAGCGCCTAAACATGCCATTTAAAATTTTTTATATTTGTTGTTTACTGTCTGTTGTACTAGCCTGTACGTTTACTGTATGCATCAACCTCAGCAGCATTTGCCCTCTCGTCTGTTCCAACCGCTCAGCATTCGGCATCACCACTATACAAATCACCAATCTGATCATCTGTACCTGTTTCACACTGGTTAATCCCTTAAGTGATATGTTCATTTATGCTTGAATAGTTCACTGTAGCGTCGTGGTTACTCCAGTTTCCTTCCTTCCACAGTCCAAAGACATGCAGATCAGGCTAACTGGCATGTACAAATTGCCTGTACTATGTGAGTGTTTGCGCGCACGAGTGCTTGTGTAGAGCGAGCGAGTGATTCATAGATCACGGTGTGCCTTTAGAAAGAAAAAAACGTTCCTCTGAAACTACTCGGGTACATAGACTGGGCTGAAAATGGGAAGAGAGGGGGGGGGGGGAGTTATTCAGTTAACCTGAAGAACTATTCCCCAAGACTGCATTAAAATTACAAGAATGTCTGGCTCTTTGGAAGCAAAATATGAGGAAATGAGGGATGGCTCAAGTACTTTTACACAGTACTGTACGAGCCAACTGTAAGAACTAATAGAAGTAGCAGAATAAATTATTAGGGCTATGGATCTCACCATTTTATCTCAATATTCATTACGAAAGAAAAAAAAAAAACCCTACTGTTAAATAAAGTTCTCATACACTTCAGCTGATGCACTTATCTGATTCTGTTCAGTACGGCACAGCGAGCTCTGAAGGAAGCTTCCATGCACGTTTAGCTGCAGGCTTCCCCTTTGATTAACATTACCCCATGCCTCCTTTCTAGGCGTGTATCAAGGCTTGTTTTTTGCCAGTGTATTTTATGACCGTGTTGCAAGCTTCTATTAAATTTAAAGTAGTTCAAAGCAAAAAAGATAGAGATTTTATTGTCATTGCAGAATTACACCAAAATTTGCAGCAGCAATAAGAATAAACAAAAAAATAAACAAAAGTATAACTGCACTAAATATAATAAATGTATACAGTGAAATGTATGTAAAATTGGACTTGGATCTTGGGGCAAACTGCATTGTCAAATAAAACAAAAACACCCTCTCACTCTCTTGTATTAAACCTAAAGTAAATAAAGGCACTTTACAATATCATACATTGAACACAACTGCAATGTATGAACTTGCTGTAGAAGAGCCAGAGCCAGATGTTAAACAGAGTTGCCTAACCTGTATGAACCTTAGTGCTTGTGCGATGCTGATCCAGCTGCCCTGATGCTAGAACTTGTGTCACCGTGACCTTTTACACAGTGTCCTGTTAGGAATAAGAGCAACCGTTCATCAGGTCCTGTGCTGTGCGACACCATGTTCTCCTCTGATGTAGACAGTGCAACACACTAGGTTGTGTGTTCGAAGCCTCCCGAAGAAGAATGGGATAACGAGCTCTCGAAGCTCAAGTTCCAGGAGAGGAGAGCGGCTGCCGAACAACGGAGTGTAATGCGATGCAGGCGCATACAAACACAGGCGCACAGCATGCGAAACAAACAAGACCATGACGTATTGAGAACGAGACCCAACAAAAGCCGCTCCGCAGAGACTCGAGCGCCAGTCAGGCTCTGCTAGTCAATAAGGGTTTGAACCCCATTCCAAGGAGAAACCACACACACACAGACACACACACACAGACACACACACACAAAATGCCTCCAGGAACAAAATGGCAGAGTGCTTCAAATGCCAAAAAAGTTGTTTTTCTCCTTGCGTATCCTGAGTAAAGGGGTAGAGGTGCCAGAGTAGGCACTCTGTGTGTCTCTATTGTGTGGCACTATTGTTTGTCTCACTGTCTGGTGAGACAAACAATACAGCATGCCATCACTTCACGTAGACTAAAGATGCAACCTCTCATTAGATATACAGAAAAACAAATTATGGAATCCCATATATACAAAATACAAGTACAAAGAAACACCACATTTGGTTAGGGAGTGAGAAAACACTGGAAAGGGAACTCGGAAGTGTACACATGCCAAGCCCTTGCCACATTTGATCACTCCAGAAGCAGAGAAGAGTCTCCAGCCTTGCTCAACCATGAATCTCCAAAACCCTTCCATAATATTT
Source organism: Clarias magur (assembly GCA_013621035.1). Taxonomy (NCBI): domain Eukaryota; kingdom Metazoa; phylum Chordata; class Actinopteri; order Siluriformes; family Clariidae; genus Clarias; species Clarias magur. The sequence continues at coordinate 2,588,693 of QNUK01000023.1, read as the reverse complement.
ACAACCGAATTCGACATCACTCCATGGGAATCGTGCACCCCTCCCCCCCTCCCCTCTCACGTGACCGCTCATGCCGTGACACCAGGCTGCAGGAGCGGGCTGGTACTGGCCTGCTGGCGTCAAAGAATCTCAGCAGTGGTTATACGAAGAGAGGGGGAAAAAAAAAAAAAAAAAACACAAAAAACAACATGGAGTGAATGTGGATTGTGACGATGAGAAAGGCAGCAGCACCGCAAGTTGTAAAGGCTGTTTTGCCCTCTGGCTTTTTTTGATTTGTTAATTGTCTCAAAACTGACTAAACATATCAAAGAAACCAGGTTTATATCCTGTAGATGAGACAAAAAACTTTTACCTGACGAAGGAAACACTTTTATAAGAACAGTGTTTAATCCTCTGGTACGGTTTCGGAGTGCAAGCCTCACAAGCCTCACTAAAACCTTTCTGCCGATTCCTGCTGGACCAACACCTTACTAAAACATGTTTTTGTTCAATTTGTCGGTCTTCATGAGAATGCGAGATTAAAGCCGTTCTCGCTAAAGCACAGATGGCATGCATAGTTTGCATTCAATTGGCTTTGTTCATTGTTCATTGGCCAGATGCAGGGCATAAAATCATCTGATCCTAATCTTTAGCTAATCAATCCCACCATCATTATTATGTTACTGTTAGTGTTTGGGGAAAAAAATGCAGACATGACGAATTCACGTACAGGAGAACACGTGTGTGTGTGTGTGTGTGTGTGTGTGTGTGTGGTTTTATTTATTTTTTTTTTTAAATGTTCACCATCTGTCACAAACGGGAGAATAAAGTGATCTGCTTGAGCGTGCCTGAAAGAATCATGGGTGAAGAAAAGTGACAGTGAAGATGCATGTGCTTCCCTGTACCAGCTTCTACCCCAGCGTTAGTTTTCCCATTAAACACAGTTTCCCAGCTAACGGTTGTGTGGCAAAGCCAGGATATCCTCACTTTCCGTCCCAAAGTCTGTTTATAGACAAATCTCGAGTAGAGTCCCAGACTTTCACAATAGTGCCCTGGAAAAATGTATAATCTTGTAACAAAACAATAGCTTGAGCAGACCATTAGAAAGACATTTTCCTCTTTCTGTAATCAAGGGGTTTCCTCTACAGCTAGCATGCTAGTCAGACAGGAAACTTGAGAGCTTGAGAGAGTCTGTGCTTGTTTGAGGATTACCAGATGAGAACATTACCTTGGAGACAGTAATGGCCTTCTTGAAGTCCCGCCCACCAGATATTCTGAAGCCCCAGGGAGCAGGACCGGTCAGGTTCAGTGTGAAAGCCATGATGACACCGCGGGACGTTGCGCCACACCTTACGAAGGCCTGGAGACAAAAAACATGGGAGAGAGAAAACAAATGATAAGAGCTTCAGTTAATGGCTTGAAGGGAATTGTTCTTAATGTCTGTGACATGATGGTCTCGGTCTGATGGGCTGGTGTGAGGTATTTCAGATAACGCGGAGATCATGAAGTGTCTTAAATCAAACAAGTACTAAACAGAAAAGCATCACAGAATGTAGCAACTCAACAACAGAAGACCGATCTAGTTTTACTCCCATCAGTCTAGAACAAAAATATGAAGTTACAGTATGCACAGCCTCCACAAAAGCAACAGTGGCAACAATTATTGGCACCCCAGTAAAGTTAAATAACAAGAATAAGGGTTGTATTACAAACCCACTTTCTGATGAAGCACATTAATTTCGTACTGAAAAAAATAAAATATAATGAAGGAAGAAAGAAATCCATCCTTTAATTGAAATGCATTTTTCTCAGAGAAAAACAAATCAAGAAAGAATTATTTTCAACAAAAACAAATGCGCCACAATTATCGGCACTCTGTATAAAATAAAATAACTTGTCCAAAAGAGTCTTTTCATTTAAGGACAGAAAATAGACAGCAGGGCATCCGAAAACGTTCCTCTGCGCAGGGACCCAACGCCCTCCCCTCTTGTGCTTTCTCCTGTTCAGGGTTTTCAGTAGGGTTCAGATGTCAATAACTGTGGCACGGGTATTCAAACAAATAGTCAAATAATACCGCTCTCTCTCGATGATAAATGTCTTTTTCTCTAAATCTACCCGTTTCAATTAAAAGATCGGACTTCTCACATCTTTAGCGGGAGGTGAAACGACTTCACCAAAAAGGGGAATTTTTCCTGTAACCCTTTTTAGTAACTTTACAAGAGATACGCCAATAATTCTGAAGGGCAGCGTATTCAGCAATATGCTGGAAATCTAATATGGGAAAGACACAAACACTGGAATGGACAGTACTGAAAAAAAAAATCCTAATCTAATCAAAACAAACTAGTATATTTCAAAAGATGAAAAGGTCCAAGTTGTGTGCCATGTGACATAAAAAAAAACAGCAGGACACAAAATACAGCATGGTATAACCGCTACTTAATAGTGTGCAAGATCTCAAGTTATTTCATCATCATAATCAAGAAAGAAAGAATCATCCTTCATCTTCTAAAAAAAAAATTAGAACAACTAAAACCAAGAATGAAGCTTAGGTTTCAGGAGTCTCCAATATCAAGGTAACAAGGAATCAAAAACTGGAAATGCTACAATTAAACTCCAGACGCAGAGACCTCTGGGTAATATGTACTTTCAGTATTTCAACAAAAGTCTAAATAAATCAGGAAAGTGTGGTCCATTTTCTTCCATTTAAATACAATAGCTTAAAACACCACAGCTTGAAGTTCAGGATTTTTCTAACCCTGTCTAACGCATCGGATTTTCTTACATCCTTCATGACGTTAACTCCAAAGTGACACCCTTAAACTTGAACCCTCGGTTCAACTTCTTGACATTGCTTACATTATTCCGCTCTGTGTTGAATAATACGCCTGCTGTAACAAAAGCACAATTATGAATGAGTGTTTCTAATAAGAGACTATGGTATGCTGCCATGTATTTGTTGTTCTTCCTTCATCATTTCCACCATGTGCGTCCAACACGTCCACCATAATCCAGCTATAGCATTTCATGCAAAAAAAAAAAAAAATAGCAACCTTTCATCCAGACACAACTCCTCACTTGTGTGTGTGAGTGGGTGGGGGATGTAAAATGTTTCAGCTGTGTGAAAACAGATCAGTTGTTATAAAAGGACCGGATACGATGTATTAACGTCAATCCGTTTAATCCTGTTTCACAAACGCATGCCAAAAGCAAAAACATTAGAACTGATGTTATACAGTACCATAACAAAAGGAAGGGAAGTCTTGCTCTTGGCAACATTTTTTATGGTCTGAAAGGTCTGACACATGACTGAACTCTTGTGTAGCCAACAGCTTACGCACACTTGACATGAAAATCGAGAACCCTGTGAACAAGGTCGAACCGCTGCTGATAACCTACTCAACCACAGGCGTCAACAATCCATAACTTATCTCCACACATCCAAAAGGACAAACGTACACCTTGAATCATGTTAACGTCGATGGTAACAGGAGGGCAGCAGAGGTCTTGCTTTCTTCAGTCAGGACTGAAACACCCCGGTCTTTCATTTAACTATCTCAAAAGACAACATGCTCACTACAGCTGGAGTCAAACACACTCTTTCGATGATTGGGAAAATTGGGAAAGCGGCATTTCACAACGTTTAGCTGTCCAAAGTGTACAATAAACAACCAGAAATGTGTCAAAATGTTGACCAAAGAAAAAACACATGTGGAGAAAGTTTGATAACATAAAAAAATATATATGTATTTTTCATTAAAAAATTTTTTACAAAATGATGACATGCACTATATAGCCAAAAGTATTCGCTCGACAGCCTTCACATGCATATGAACTTGAGTAACATCCAATTCTTAATCCACAGGGTTTAATATGATTTTGGCATACGCAGTCATGTTGGAACAGGAAGTGTCCATCCCCAAAGCTAGGAGCATGAAATTGTCTAAAATGTCTTAAGCATTAAGAGTTCATTTCACTGGAGGTAAACACCAGCTCCAACTCGACTGCGCACCGGTGCACAAAGCAAGGTCCTTAAAGACATGGATGAGCGAGTTTGATGTGGAATAACTTGACTGGACTGCACCCGAGTCCTGACCTCAACACCTTTGAGATGAATCGGAGCGGAGTTGGAGACCTTCTCATCAAACATCAGTGTCTGACCGCACAAATGCGCTTCTGGAAGAAAAGGCCATAAACACACTCCTAAACCTTGTGGAAAGCCTTCCCAGGAGAGTTGAAGCTGTTATAACTGCAACGGTTATAACAACTTGGGCCAACATCATATTAAACCCAGTGGACTAAGAGAATTGGATGTTACTCAAGTTCATATGCATGTGAAGGCAGGCGAGCGAATACTTTCAGGAACGTACTGTAGTGTACAAGGAGTGCAAAACCCATTATACCAGTATCTGAAAACAGACGTTGAACACACTCCTATTGATATTCATGAATTAGTTTACACTTGTCCCAAAATGTTCGGTTTTCTTTAAAAATCCAAAGACAGTTAAAATGTATTGAGCGAACAGAGATGATGCTTCTCTTGCATTCTGGGATTGTTCTACCTCAGTGACAACGAGGTCAGCTGCCTTGATCATCATTTGCCTGATGTGTGAGCATGTGACTGATAAAGTGACTACTGACACCATGAAACATTATGTAATTAGTGTTTTTTAATGGTTTTGCTATTAATATAACTTTTTTTTCTTTATATATATAAAAAATTTAAAAAAAGGGCAGACAAGTACAGTATCAACCTCCCTGAGGTATCGGGGCATGGAACTAGATAACGACTGGCCTGCAAGCAGTTCTACAGCTCAGTCTGGAGGAATTATTTTACATTCTAAAAACTTCATGACAATTTATTACTACCAGCAAAAAACCTTATGTAGATTTATCACTACCAGCCCAAGGCTGTTTTTACGGACTGGTTGCGACTGATCTCCCCAAATCTGGCAGTACTGAAGTCTGTGCCATAGTCTGAACATGTTGAAGCACAGGAAAACCACCGTTTCTCATGATCATTACAATTTAAGTGATTTGTAATATGGTATATATTGCAACATTCTCAATTTTTAGACTTTGGACTAGAGAAATGTGATTTTTTTTTTTTTCACAATTTTGCTCAAAAACATGTCTGTGAATAATAATAAAGTTATTATAATAAAAAAATAAGAAGATTTCTTCCCAAGTATCAGCAGCAACACCCGAGAAGCCGTGCCCATTACATAGAGACTCAATCAGTGTAACGAAAACAAGACACTGATGAGAGAGCAACACCCCGTGCCAACAGGAAACTTTCAAATGGCTGATAAGTCGCCGTAACTGAAGCTACCAGCTTTAAGTCATTTAATAGGTCGATTAAAAATGGGGCCCAGATTCAAGGAAGAAAAGAAAAATAAATAAAAGGAGCAAATGCCAGCAAACGCTAACAAAAGCCTTCTTGGCACTGAAAGACAATCAAGGTTCAGGTTTCTTTACTTTTAAACGTTATCTCAAACATACCTGCATTTAATAAAGATTTTGACAATCTGGTTTTATTAAAAGCAGGAAGATGGATAAGACTCAACCAACCAGTTGATGGAATGCTTTAAATTCAGGTGAAGTAAAAAGGGAAAACATCCAACAAATGAAACTTGGATAAAAACTTTGTAGAACTAGTAGAACTTGAGAGGATCCAAGTCTAATCTTGGGCGCTTTCCCCAGATAGCACTGATAGGACTGGGTGTGCAGTAAATGCTCACCCTTTTCACACAGTGGGTACTTAAATGATGGCGTAGAGGTTAGCACTGTAGCCTCACGCCTCCAAGGTCAAGGCTTCAAGTCCCATCTTTATGTTTGCACGTTCTTCCCGTGTTTGGTGGGTTTCCTCCGGTTTCCTCCCTCATGCAGAGTAGGCCAACTGTCATTTCTACATTCCCTGTAGTGTACATGACCGTGTGTGTCTATGGGCTTGTGAAACCCTGTAGTGCTTATAATAAAAATTCATATCATGAATCACTCAACAACCAGCAAGAAATGTTTTTAATTTGTTTGTTTTCCCCCAAATAAAGTCAATTCAATGGATTTTAAACACTGTACAGTACACCTCAAATAAAGTACACACACACTGCCAGAGTGGAAAGTCAAAGTAATTTAAAACGAGTCCATGTTTCATGACTAACCCAAAATCCATTAAGGACTCTGAGTAGCACTATTATACTCACTTACATTCAGAAAACCCTGGAACATTTCACATTACACATCAGCCCCATCAGCGTTGTTTCGGAAACGTCCTAAAGCTTGGCATGTAAAATTAGAAAATCTAATCCAGGTGAGTGGAACTGGCAGCACTAATGACTGGTACGAGTAACCAGTCAGCATTGTTTAAAACACTGAGAAGAGGACCAAGAAGGTACAGTATAGCACTGTGACTGTTACAGAATAAAGTTTTTTTTGCCTGCTGTTTGGACATTATTTTTGGTTATTCTTTAGCGGGAAACACACTGAGAAGGGGGCATTAGTGCGAGTGTGAGAATGCACCCACAATACCAACATTAAAAAAATGTAATAACGTAAGAAGCACAAGTTTAGCACTTTATTGCACAACTTTCTCCCCCCCCCCCCCAAAATCAGCCTCTACACGTACAATTGCACACTTGGGGAGGAGACGGCTTGCGCGTTTCACTTGTGAGGTTATTTCCCGCCTCGTTAAACCTGGATTCGGTTTGTTGAATTTATTTTAAAATATCGTCAATGGAACTCTTTACTGATGATGAAGCAGCAGATTAAAGTCATGTCCAGTCCATGGTATTCTGTGAAGACATGTTGGTGTCTGTCAGACATATTTCTGTATCTTTTCAGATCCAGGCATGCTTGCAAAGAGTCTGAACCACTTTGTCAACTCCTGAGGTTATGAGAAGGTGATGGATACAGACCGAGTAGGACTGCTGTTCTTTTGAAGTACAGTAATGCTTTAATGTTGACAGCTTGAAAGTGCACATTATCTTTAAGAAAATTGTAGCTGCTCAGTTATGTCGGAAGATAAATTTGACATAAAAGTACTGGAGCACATTTCCAGTTTAACAATCGGTGACCTAACGTGAACTGCTGTTGAACAATGCCACAGACTGTTATGTAACTAGAGGCGTAATTAAGAAAGGAATCTAAGGAATTTCATGCATACAAAAATAGTGACATTGTCCTGTGCTGTCCTATATTCTTTTTCAAGTCAAGAAAAAGCACTTTTTCTTTTAAACGGTTGCAAGGAGGAGAAGGAAAAAATGCAAACAATTTAAATATCTTCTGAACCCCACGGCATTCTAGCTAACATTGTTGCATTCCATGAACCTTTGAATCCACCCCATCATCATTAGTGCTCAGACAATTAACCACCTAACCAAGCCTTCCCTTCATTAGTGCCTTTTAATTATTGTGACCTCAAGAGAATCCCTCTGGTCTGCGTTGTTACTCGGTGTCGTGTAACCACAGGAGACTGAGCCAGCAAGACATCTCCGATCCTTATGACATTCTAGAAGACCCCATTCTCTTCAAGTCCTGTCTTAAAAGGCTGAGCATGATTGATCAAACCACTACACAATCACTGCAGTGATGATGAATCTGAAGGACGCCCTCAAAAAAAAAAAAAAGAAAGAAAAAGAAAGTGCCATAAAATGGGTCATCTGTTTGCATAATCCTGGGGAGGGGGCGGGGGGGGATAAGATGCATTAGCTAGACTTCTGTGCATGTGAAAGATCAAATGTTCCACCTGACTTGATGATCTACCAGAAACCTAACACATCTTTCCCTGCATATGATATAAAAGGTTGGGGGAGTGATAACGCGTATGAAATATTGGTGACCCCACAGCTCTCCACGAGAAAGGGAAGCTTAAAGAAAAAAAAATAACCCATTGCATGTTGGGTTGGAGAGACGTTCGATTTCCTTTCTAGTGTTTAAGGGGGAAAAAAAAAAGAACCTGGGCACTGTGAGCTCATGTATTTGGCAGAGAGCGGATAGGATTTTTGCCCCTCCAAGAGTACCATCAACATCAGCTCAAAAAGATGTAGGTGCAAGGGAATAGTTTTATGATTAAGAAGAACTGTCCGGTCACTGGAAAGGCGTTGATGGGTAGGTGAAATACTGTGTATAATCTAGAGATATTAAACCATTAATCGATAAATGGCTGTTTTTATTCAACTAAGAACGCATTAACCAAGGGAACGTCGGGTCTCTGCGATTCCTATCGTAAACACTGGAGTGAGTCGGCCTGCTTACAATTCACTTCCTCCTTCATTATCCTTATTTTAATGAAGAGCTCCGTAACAAAACTCATAGCTGCTTTTACTAAACACTTTCGGTAAACTGACCGTTCGTCAGCATGACCTGTCGTTTTGCAAGAGCTTCACATGCACATGGCTTTCTGGGGCTGAGCGTTTCGATGCTCTGTATGCAATTAAATAGGAATTTACTTATTAAAAAAAAAAAAATGATGTCAAGGTCAGTGTTGATACTGTGGCACAAAAATTATTGTTTGAGAAACACTGCCTTGTTCTGCCAGAAACGATTAAACAAATATTAAAGCGAATGAGTGAGTATCATGTTATCGTTAATCATTAGGGCATTGCGCCATGACATCAGCCCTAAAAGAGCCCTCTTGTTCTTACAAGGATTATTAGTATATTTTTCCAGCATGCAGGGTTTTTTTTTTTTTTAGGGGTCTTAACATGCTCATTAAAATCGACAGACAGGTTGCTGAGCTCGTTGAGGTAAACAACTTTTGCATTGCATGTTGTGGGCTCAACTCAGAAGGAAGTCAGTTATTTTGGGTCACTTGCAATACACAACCAATGGATTTTGATGGAGGGGATTTATACAATCGCCAACAAACCAGCTTTTGGAATTCTGTGACCTCAATAAAGTGTGACGCCTGAAACTTGTGTCGAAAAGTTGTTAAATTACATTGAGAGACACTTTTTTTCCAGCATTTTTGGGAGGTCTAAACATATTCCCCCTTTTCCAAAATTGTGTCAATGGTATATACGCATGTCCACTTTAATTGCATGTGCACACTGTCTTTCTGGTGCACCCGGGTGGTGATGTTGCAGGGTGCTTGGGCCCGCTCATCGCTGCTTGCAACTATATTTAATGATCGTTAACGTGCTGTGTTGTTAGCATGACAATCGTTTAAGGAACATGGGTGAAATCTGCACCCTTGGTATCATTTTCATCCACATTGTACCTTGGCTTTGTTGAACTTGTACAACTACAAATGGAAATACAATAAGCCCAGACATGAAATCTGCTTGTCCCAGGTGTCAGGCCTACTGACTTGTCCTTAGGCTACCGAGTCACTACAAAGAACCCGGCAAGAAGAAGTGGTGAAAATAGAAACTGCCATGCTGAAAGACTGCAAAAGCATTCGCACCGCACAAACAAATGAAAGGTTCAGTGGCGTCTAGACCTTTTTCCATGTTTAGATGTTCGCCTTTTGTCCGAAGGCCAGCTTTTCGGAGTCCGTCTGCTTCACTGGCTCGACAGCGAGAGAAAAGAAACTCGAGGAAGCGCTACACACATTCATGAGAGGCCAAGCTGTAACCAGATAACAGATGTTTAAGGACTGTGTCTACTATAGCACATCAAAACAATAACACTAGGAACGCTTATGAACGTGTGATACACAACCAGCACGTGTGGAATTAAAAGCTGGAGCCACAAACTCAAGTTCCAGTCTCCGGTGGACGGTCTGTTTTGATTGTGGTTTGACATTCCAGGTAACGGCCTGTCCGTATAAATCGTTCAAATTCCATCTAACCTTACATAATAAAGCTTTACACCTGGATCTGGAAATACTGGTTCAAGAATGGTCATACTAGGTCCACAATGCGCCTCACCTCTCCCTTCTGACCTCATCTTAAAAGAGGGAAAAGCTGCATGAATGGACGAACGCCATCAAGATGTACTTAAGGGTGTATCTGTAGACATCTTTACATTCTGTCGCATTAAAGCAGTCAAATGGAAGCATACACCCAAATTCTTTTAAAACGAATCAGCTACTCTATATGTGCGTGTGTGGAGAGAGAGAGAGAGAGAGAGAGAGAGAGAGAGAGAGAGAGAGAGAGAGAGAGAGAGTGTGTGTTCCATTACCATACTTTCGAGTCCAAAATTTACAGAAGAAGAACACGTTATGAAGGGATGGCACGGAATCGAATGCGTCAGTGCTGAAGAATAGAGTGTGTGCCAGTCATCAAGAACGTCAACACCATGAAAGTTGTTGAGCATCCAGACAACGCCTAAAGGCCCACAATTTGAGACAAAACTCCTTCAGTTTACCCGGAATGAGTCGGCCTTTGAAGTGGCACTCGGATTAAACGTGTGATTGATGATCGCTAATGTTCGAGAGACAAAATTTTGTGTCCTGTAATGATGCAAATCGATCCCATCCAGTCTTAAAAGGCTGCATGAGAGAGAGTGAAAGACATTTAGAGATGCTATTTGAAGAGCACATTAGCATTCGATCTGAGAACATGAGAAGGTCGGAGGATTTCGCTTAAAAAGTCAAGGATGATGGTGATGCACGCAGCCTGTAAGGCTCACTCGTTCCGGCGTGATTTATGCGCACTTAACTCGACTCAGGCGTACTCCCGAAGTGAAAGTTCAACCAATTGTGGAGAGCTTTAATTCAACGCCACAACTTATCCTAAGGCCAGTTGAGTGTGTTTGGAACAGAAAACATTTGGCACCACGAAGAGAACATTGGCTGAAGTCTGCTTTCGCCAACGCTCCTCTGGTTAGAGAACACGAGCCAGCACTGGCTCTGCACTAAACGGTGAAGGAAAAGTCATAAAGTTGTATGGGAAACACTGGATTTACATGTAAACGAGCCAAGAAGGACTAGAATGAGCGGAAACCTGCTTTTCCCCTATTAAGGACAGTCAGAAACGTGGTACCTTTTGTGGTTTAGGGTTTTGTTGGAAGTCCGAAAAAAAATTATAAAAGTTCAAAATTCTATAAAAAATATATATATATATCGAAAAAAAAATTATAATAAATAAAACTGATGGTCAAACTTAATTTCCTGGCATTTTGTACAGTATGTACTGTAGTGTGTGTAGTAATACTCGACAGCAACAACATGATTAGAACTGCAGATGGGCTCCTGACGCAGATATCTCTGGAGCAGATCCACAGAACAGAACAGTTCTCCACAGAACAGTTCTCCACGGATGTTTCGGAACAGAACACCGAAACATCCGGCTGAGCTTCAGTTAATGTCATCCAACCGTCGTCTCGGCAGACAGCAGATCACGAGGGGAAAGTTAGAGGTTGATGATATGACAGTATAATGTTGATTCTAAAGCCATGAATCATAGATTAACAGTAGACTGTGGATCCGACTTGATATTTTTTGGAGTTTGTTATTTTCAATTTGATTCAATGGCACTAAAGTTTACTGCTGGATTTATTTCAAGCTGCTGTATTTCTGACAGACTTTGGAGAACTTACAGTATTAAATACATTTAAACATTAAATTGCTATGCAATGTGTGTCACTGATTTTATGTAATGCCCTTCCTCTTACAAAGCAATCGTTTTTGCCTCCGCATTCCAGTCCAGAAGGAGGCAGTATTGCACGAACCACCCAAAAACAGAAGCACCAATATTCATGAAAACCTGCGCCATTGCAGAAAATGCAAGCGGTTTCTTTTTACTGCTGTAAAAAGATCTGTTTTTTTGTTGTATTTTTTTGGGTGGGGGTCCTGATTTTCTCCCCAAGTTAGTCGTGTCCAATTCCTCCTCGTCACTAGTGGGCTCACACATTAAGGATTTTGAATATTTAACCGTGTTAAATTTATCTGACCCACTTATTCTCTATAGCGCTTGTCCTGTACAGGGTCACGGGAAACCCAGAGACTATTCTAGTGAACTAGGGGCCCAAGATGGGGGACACCATCAAGGTGCCGATGTATCTCAGCACACCGTAGGTTTATCTAATAGACAAAAACTCATAGAATCAAAAACTGACCCATCAAATCAATTAAGTGACTCGGCCAACAAAAGATATGATTAATACAGGCATCATTTATGCCACAGAACACGATTTATATAAAGGACATACATCATATCACCTTATTTTACTACCAATGTCCGTGGCTACTTTCAGGTTAAAGGTTTCTTCTGTCTTGAAGATTACTTTTTACAAACTGTGTTAAACAGTAAAGTATCTCAGGCTGCACATTGAATCCTGAGATGGATGGACTAAAAACAGCTAAAGTCCATCCAGTTTCCAATCCTGTCCTGCTACAACAGGAATCTGAGGCTACAGTGGTGCGCAGGCTGATCCGAACATGAAAGACAAAACCAGGACAGAAGCAGAAAAAGGAAAGAAGATAAAGTTACTTTCATTATGCTTAAAACAGACATCCTTTCTGTTCAGAGGCTGTGTCTGTGGTAAAAAGAATCAATGTGGGGAAAAAAAAAACGTTAAATGTGATGTCTTATCTATAGAGCAATGAATGGTCATTAACGGCTAATGTCTGACTGAAAGGTCACCTTCTGTCAACTACTGTATGCCAAGTTTTTTTAAGCATGGAATTTTATGAACAGACCATTTTAAAGTAAATTTTATGTAATAAACTATTTTATGCTTCATTCCATAAAGCCGTTTCCAGCTTCACAACATTAGCATCGCGTCAGACCAAAATACCAATCGTCCCAAAAGTGACTCGCACTTCAGACAGCGCTTCACAATCTGATTTTCTACACACCCACGGCCGACGTCATCTGGCAGGTCCACTCCCTGAAACGATGCCCTCAGGCAATTATACCCTACAATCCCACACCCTGTGTACAGAGAGACAATACTGTGTTAAAGCTGCGGCATTGTCATTGCAACACCGTGAGAAACACTTCTTTCAATATTCCTGCTAATGCCCGTGAATAACATTCAGCACATATTTCAGACGTGCATCGCCACCGAATCCGACCTGCCATCTATGGAGACCGATCAGAAACGGAGCAGGACAAAGGTTTGAGAGAATAAGAATGAAAAAAACAAACAAACAATCAGGTGGGGTCCAGAGAATAGCCACGATACAATAGAAGGCCTTGTGTGTGTTTAGATTCTCGCTACATGAATCATTAAACCTGGATTCCACAACGGTGAAACTGTTCAATGTTCATTGGTTATCTTTGATGTGGCTTGCGTAAGATGATTTTTCAGCCATCAAAACTCTATTTATTCTGCTGCCATAGAGACGAAACTGAACATTGGAATAGAAATATTATTCTAGCACGCACTCACTCACTGCCTTCAATATTTCACAATCTGAAAAACAAACAGTCAGAGCTGATCTGCTGACTGACGGATGCTTGAATGTATTCTCATTAATACCAATGAAGCACTACATTAACACTTTTGTCAGGCGGCAGTGCTTTAATAAAACCACTGGTACTTAAAAGGTCTAGATTGGGCTAGTACTTTTTGGAAATTTCTGTTATCATGTCAGTTGAAACTAAAGAGTATATTACATACTGGTGTATTGCCAGCATATCTTCAGCAAAATAACTGGTTAACTAAAGAAACGAATCATAATGTGTTGACAATAAATGGTGCTTGTGGAACTGTTGTATGAAAGCAATAATCACACTCATTATTTTGAGATGTACAGAATCTCTGGTGTGATTATTTTTTTCCCCCTCCCCTTACTATCGTTTGTGTAACCTGCTGCTGCAATACAATTATCCTCATGGGATTAATAAGTGTATATATATTATATATAAAAAAAATACAAATAAAAGAAAACCACACATACACACACACTACTGATCCTTTATTTAATAATTTCCCTCACGGGATCAATAAAGTGTGTATGTGTGAGTATATATCACACATACACACTTTAATTTCCCTCACAGGGTCAATATTGTGTTACAGCAGTAGCAGGTTATACAAACAGTAGTTCGGGGAGGAAAGAAAAATTTAAAAAAAGAAAAAAAGAAATCTGACGTTTCGAACAACACAACAGCACAACTCGAGTGAGGTACTGCTTTCATACAACAGTTCCACAAACACCATCTCTCCATAATGGCTAATTAACTTTACTAATGTCCGAGACCCTCATTTGAAAGTTTAGAGCTGTTAGGGACATAACACTGTGTCTTGTGGTGTGAACTCAGGACCATATCCTCCTCCTCCAGGTTTCATTTAGCACATACGAACACACTCATAGTACATGTTCTTCAGTCCTGGCTGACACAGACTCAAAGGAAATAGGACAGAAAAAGCTCTGTGGAAAAAAAAAAAAAAATCCACAGATGTGTTCAATAAGACATGACATGCTTGCAGTCCAGCGATTTGCATATTTGCAGTTTTGCACTGACCCTACATGAAAGTAAAAATCTCACGATTCTTTTTTAATTCCCCGAATCTTTATAAACTTGCCTCAACAAGCAAGTGAACAATTTAGCGTTCAAAGTGGAACAGCTAATTTGTAACAATTACAGCATCATACAGTATATACTGTGAACCCACACACACTCGTGTCCACACTCCACATAAATCCACACTCCACCAGGCATTTCAAAGCACAGCCGAGGCAGAGGTCAAGCAGCCACTGAAAGAACAAATGGGCCATAACCTGATATCAAAGCCACAGAGGATGAGAGACGAGTCTTTCATCATCCACCCGTCCACACCAGATCATATCGCTGCGCTGCTTTTCCTGTCCAAGAAACAGCTTCAAAACGTGATACGAAATGCAGGACACCCTACACTTGAAACCTAAATCTACAGACACTACGGAGTTTCGTTTCCCGTCCAACTGGAACTGTAAATGCTCAATCACAGTTCTAAAAGTTTTTGAAGGGATTATAAATGATGCTTTGCAAATAAAAATCCCTAACGTGCATGTCTTCTGGGTTAATGATTAAAAGTCAATTTTATGTGCAGACAGACAAATTTATCAGCGAGCCTATAAGGCAAAAAGGAAAGCTCCAGTGTCCTGAAGGCTGCAGACTAGAGACCACACTGACAATGCAAATCATGAATTGTGGCATTTGATTCTCATACGCCTGTTAAATTATTGTTATTTCTCTATATATTTAAATGCAAGATCATAACATTGACCTGTCTGGCTCAATCATGTCAACAGTGTCTTTTCTTACCCTGCAGCGCACATCCTTTTGGAACAGGAAAAATCTGGACTCATCAGACCTCAAACCTTTTGCTAAAGCTCCACAGTGCGGTCTTTATGATCCTTAGCCTTTATTAGCCTCACTGATACGTGGTTTTCTCAAGGCTACACATCCGTTTAGTCCCAATCCCTTGAGTTTGCTTCATATTATGTGCATGTGGAAATGCTCTTATTTTCAGGAATCTCCTTAATTGTTTTCTTTGCTTGATGAAGGTCAGTAATTTGACCCTTCTGAAACAGAGAAACATCTTTGCCACAACCACAGGATATGGTTTCCAACTTGGTTGTTTAAGAAATGAAAAGGTGCGCAATGCATGCCAGCTGAACCATATCAATAACTAATGCAAGTATCCAATGGACGGCTCTTTAACTACTTGCTCAGTTAAATCCATGTGTTCACCTTTTTTGTTTTTTGGCCAAACAAAGTGTATAGTTAAATATGTCTAGTATTCTAAAAGCTACAATGCAATTAGACATTTTCAGAAAGATATTGTGGTGGAGCCTCAACTACTCTTGCATAAGGTTGGGTGTGGATCTATAAAGATGGATATGGATCACAAATTAAATGGGGGGAGGGGGGGGGCTACTAAGGTTCATTACGGGATTCCTATGCACCGACAACAACTAAAAAAGCGAGACATGGGTGGCACCGTTTCTGCCACGACCTAACACCCCCCCCCCCCAAAAAAATTTTGTAAACTTTGAAGCTCAAGTTTAGCGGTTCTGTTTTGAGTCGAAAACTAAACTACTCCATCCGAGAAACAGGCAGTTCACCAGCGTTTTTGTGCTCTCTTTTCTTTTTTCCCCTGCTGTGTTATTATAAAGCTAAATGCCAGTACAATGACCTGGTGGTGTGTTTGTGGATCCTCTGCCTCATGCCCATTCAGCAGTCTGGACCCAGCTAAATATACACACATTGACACACACACGGGAGGATATGAGGTGTGCCAGAGAGAAAGGGAGCGAGAGAGAAAGGGAGGGAGGGAGGCAGACAAAGGGAAGGTAATGAGCTGGGAGGATTCAGCAAGTTCCAGCATTTTTTCATGCCTGGTTAAAATGTACTGCACACTCATCACTGATGTGTTTTCAGCTGCAGGCGGCCAAAGATATGAACTCTGATCAGGGGTTTGTGTGCTGCTGTGTGGCGGTATGCTTCTTAAAACTTTAGCGTTGTTTAACAATCAAACTGCACTTCACTTTTGGAACTTATTACACTGCCATTTACAACCAAACATGCCAGTCATAGTATTAAAAAGAGTGTTTTCGTGCATGTATATATTATGTATGGACTAAATAAAAATTTTTATTTTTATGGTTTTATAGATTGGTGTTTGAGTCATACATTCTTATGTCTTGAATAAACAGACACTTTATAAGTAGTCCGGTAAAAATCCATGAGCTTAGTTTGTTACAGTCGGTCACAAAACAGGCTGGGGTGTTTTCAACCCATCATGGTTGATATTCAAATTAGAAGAGGGTTGATGTAACAAACCAGAAACTTTAATATACCAAACATTTTTGCCTAGTTTGCTCATGTTAGCGATGAATAAATATTTGTTTTTGTTTATCAGGCTAACTATTGGGATTGTAAGATAACATGGCTGCAATTTCCTTTTCACATCCTCATACTAAACAGCAAATGTTTTTAAAAAACGTTCTTAGGTCAGAAAATTTAATGGCCATGGCATTGTTTCAAGATAGCATACCGTTATTTTAACACCTTGTACAATTTAGTGCTGCACAGTTAACCGCAAGAAATCTAAACCACGATATAAACTGTGCAATTATTTAATTACAAAAGGCTAGAATTTATTACAGGTAATATACACAATGTTATATGAATTTAAGCAGAGTTTGCCAATAAATTAAGATTTTGTTTGTTTGTTTTTACATAATTTTGAATTAATTATTAAATATTGTCAGAAATCCACTTATTGAGATCATTTGAGAACATAAATGTTTCAATACAAAATGGATCTACCGTCATAATAGTTGAATACTGAAGTACAACTCGCAATGCATGTCAAAATGATCACAATGTGATTGATAAATTTGTGCTGCCCTAATCCACTTAACAGTTAGTTTGATGACAGCTATAGAGTTATATACAGTAGTTTATATTTTAGTTCAAATGATATACCATGTTAAAATAATAAGATGTTCGATTGAAAAGTAAGCTTACGACACGAACTTTGTTCACAGGCTCTGCTCCAGAGTTTGCACAACTTCTATCTTAACAGCTTTAAAAAGTTTACACTTTCAGCTTACTGAACTTGCAGACAAAAAAAAGTCAACATTTTCATCTTTTTTTAAAACCTACATGTTGAGAACTGGAAACTGAGAGAAAACTGAGAAAGTATGCCCCCTTCCTACAAACAGAACTAGACCTTCAGTTCTCTGTGGCGTTCTCACAGGTCTGAATTGCTGTAGGTGACCTATAAAAAAAAATGCAGGGTAGCTTAAGGAATGTTCTAGAAAGTTATAATACCTGTGGATGCAGAGGTATGTGGACATTAAAAGTGTGCTGAGGGGTTTGAGTGCAAGAAATAGCAAGTACACGTCGAGTTGTGGAAGAAGACATGAGGTTAGGAAACAGGTTAATAACTGACAGAGATAACTGGATAAAACTGCACATTCAGCTGAAATACTTTAGCACATGGCTTTGTCAGTCAAAGTTTGTAAAGTGAATCAGACATAAAGAAGCAGAATGTTACAAGAACGAATTCACCATGGTGATTGTTTTTGTTGTGAACAAGGAAACTTACAAGTTGGCTGAAATGAAATATGTCAAGAAGTCAAATACTTAAGAGAATAACTACTATCACGGCTTTTTAAAGAAAAAGTTGAGAGGGAAAAAAAAACTTACCCGAGTTAAACCAACAACGACGCTGAGGTTAAGACGTATTATTAATAATAATATTAATAACAGCAATTAACCGCCACAAACGATGACACCTGCGCGTGATGTTCCGCGCGCGCAGCCCGCTCGTGTTGAGGTTCGTTAGCCCAAAAACTGAATAAACAAACTCAAAATATATATAATAAACAACCTAACGTGCAAAGTTTCTCTCTACACAGAACACAATACGACTTAAGAAACTGTTAAAGTCTGCCGCCGTCTCCGCAGAAACGCAAACCTGTCACAGGAGCTCGCGCTCGCTTTTTAACCTTTAATTCAGTGCGCGCGCGCTTGTATGCGCGTGTATGTGTATGCGCGCGCGTGTGTGTGCGTGACTACACACCTCGGCACCGTAGTTTCAAGCGCGAGCTCTCGCCCGGAGATTATTGCGATGTGGCATCATCGGTAAACCCCCCCCCCCCCTCCCTCCTCCTCCACCCGCCGGTTTCTCGTGCCACGTGTAGCTATCAAAATAAAGCCCAGAGGGATGGGCACTAGACGTGTGGGTGGGATACAGGACCAAGAATGTTATAGATATATAATATTTTTTATTTTATTTTACGGGCTACGAAACTGAGAGTGCGCCACCTGCTGTTCAAGAAATGTGTGTGGTATGTGCAAACTGATAGGCTTATGATTACCACATTAAAGTGGGTAGAGCTTTATGTCTTTGCATAAATAGTACGGATACTCAGCAACGAAATGCAATTTAGCATCTACCTGAAATGCAAATAGAAGTGTTTATTCACAGGCATTGTGCACATTATAAGGTGCAAGTTAATTATTCTAATAATTAGAATTACTACTTACAATTTTTTAATCAGAAACTTATAATGTTATATATTCTGGAATTTCCTTTGGTATCAATAAATCATCTATCTATCTATCTATCTATCTATCTATCTATCTATCTATCTATCTATCTGCAGTATATATACTGATACTGTGTATGTACCTGTATGTGTGTGTGTGTGTGTGTGTGTGTGTGTGTGTGTGTGTGTGTGTGTGTGCGCGCCCAGTAGTTGGGTGTGAACACATACATATGCCATACTCATTCATACACTATGGGTGATTTGGGAAACCAATTAATCTAATCTGCATTGTCTTTGGACTGGGAGGAAACCGGAGTACCAGGGGGAAACCCACCAAGCACAAGGAAAGCATGCAAACTCCATGCACACATACCCAAGGTGGGAATCGATTGACCCCGGAGGTTTAAGGCCAAACTCGGCCCGGAATCCAAACTCTCCAGATCCCACTCCGATCAAGAATCCATCGAATGCACCAGATGAACAAGTTTAATTCATGGAAGCCCCTAATGTTAATTAACAGCAGATGGATGGCAGTTTGATTGCCTAAGTTTGTTTTTAAGTGTTCTTTTTATTTTCCAAAAATGAACAACGTCCTACAGGAAACACTTTAGTGACAATTTGACTGTTAGAGCTGTCATAGCTTCATAGCTAACTTGTTTCACAGACATCACAAAATCATGTCTAGAAACTAGAAATGTGAAAAAACTAGAAATGTGAAAAAAGTGAGACACCGTTTAAAAAAAGATTGCTGTGGAATAAGAGGAGTTACATTTCATAAGCAAATAATAATTAATCTTCAGTAATAATTTTATCCCAGTATTGATTGAGGTGTATACAGAGCCTATCCCAACACACATTCAGAGGCACAGGGAATGCATGTGAGACTCTGTACAGAGGGGAACATAAGTTCAGGATGCTGCACTACCATGCCATTTACCCATTTTTGCAACTGTTTCCACAGTATATTATAAACATCAGTTAATAAAACCATGCACTTCTCCTATATGTGACAGACCCTGAAAGGTCCACCTTGACGTCCAAAATGTCCATCTTATCAGACTATGACTGACGTGCTTACACATCAACCTCATCAATCCACACTAACGTACAGTACTGAAATACTATAAGACACTCATATTCTTCACTGTACTTTAAATCAGACTCTACTGTAGTTTTGGTCTTCTTTTTTCATCTTGAACACACCCGGTTTACTCAAAAGCACAACCCAGTCCTTTGACTGATTAGAAACTTGGTTTGGAATTCAGGGTGGTTTCTGATTTACGGTAAAACACTGCACTCCCTTCTAAAATGACGGGAGTCATGTGCATGAGTCATGTTGTTTGAGAGTGAGGTAAGGACTCAGGTGTGTTTGGCTTCAGTTGCCAAGACTGTTGGAAAACCTAAGGTTAAAGCCCCAGCCCTTTAACATTTAAAAGCGCCAATTAGCCTTCTTTGCAATTCTTCGGACTGTGGAAGGAAACCAGTGTAACAAGACACGAAGGTGGGGTTTGAACCCTCAACCTTAGATATGCACCACCACAGTGCTAACCACTATGCCACCTTATTCATTTAATTGATTTATTTGTAAACATATTGATACATGTAGCATGAAGCAACATCTCCACCATTTGGAAGAGGCCTGCTTTGGGGTCTGTTATAAAATTAACATTATTATTATTGTTCCAAGAATATAAAATGTGATCACTTTTTTTTTCATTGCTTTATTCTTAGTAAGGATGGTAAAGGGCTAATCACTGATATTCCAGACTCCTCGCATAAGGGCTAAATAAAATGTTACCAAAAACACCCAGTGTGTTACAGTAGCTGTAACTATAGACCATAACTATAAAAGCATATTAGAATGAGAATGGGCTCAGATCTTCCATCAGAGCGTTGTAGAAAGTGAACCAACTCCTCCCGGCCAGTCAGAGAATACATCAGCGCTGTGATATACACAGCAATAAACTTCATCAGGTTAACATGCCTGTAACCCCGCCCCTCCTTTTTCTTAGGAAGTGTTTAGAAATAAAAACGTATTACTTCTGTCTGATGATGGAGGGATTTTTTTTTTTCCATTATTGTGTCACAATAAGAAGAAGTTACTGTTCAATCATGAGGTTCTGTGTGATAGTTAAAAGAAGAAGATCTCCTTCTAACAACGTAAAAGTCAAGCACATGGCACGAAAATCATGAGGAACATGAGGAATAAGCTTTATTAGGGGAAGCAGGAGTAGCTCTGTGGTTAAGGCGTTACGCTGCAGGCTGAAAAGTCCCAGGTTCAAGACCCACAACCGACCTGCCTCAGTGGGGCCCTTAACCCTTATCTGGTCATAAGTACAGTATGCTGCTCTGGATAACGGTAGTCTGACAAATGCTTCTTGGCAGAAGGTAATCTGCCAAATGCTGAAATATAATTATAATACCTTGGAGTTTTAAACAAATAATTTTTTAAAGAAGCAACTCAGTGTATCCTTTTTCCCAGCACAGGATGCATTTATTTGATGCTTATCAAAATCCGTGAGTACCGTAGCCACTGAAATACACTGTGCAATCAGTAAAAATATATTATATTTTTGCAGTTTGATAACAGTTAATATCTGTACAGTCTCAGAAAGGAAAAAAAAAAGAAAAAAGGAAATAATACTTGAGATAGAAAGCGGTATCATACACAATACAACCACCTACAAGCATTCACCCTTCTTTTGTAACCTAAACATCCCATAATAAGCTGTGATCCAATCAGTTTTTCAAGTTGCATGACTAGGAATGTAAGGAAGACTTACTAAGAAGTTGGTTTTTACTTGGAACTGACAGTGACGAGGATGTCAGTCAGATAAGACACTGTAGTTTGTGACAGAATGTCACATTTCTTTGTTCATGATAGGATCGAAACACTCCATTGTTCTTTATACTTCGGTTCAACATCTTGCTTCATCTTTCTAAAAAATACAGTATTTTCATGCTCTATAAGGAAGCTAGTGGCCAATACAATATGTATGTAATACAATTAATATCATGTTAAGCTGTAAAAAAAAAAAAAAAAAAAGATAATAATAATTAGGAATGAATATGAGCGTGGTCAGTGCAAGCTGCAATTGTTTCCCAAAACACAACCAAAACCAAATGCTTCAAGTTAGAATGGTTAAGGTAACTTAACTACAGGTTAACTCCAAGAAAAGAAAAAAAAAAAAAAAAAAACACATCCTGATCACTGTTGTGAATTTTCCACCAGATCAGATAGGTCGAGTAGCAAACATTCTAGTAATGTCATGAGTCTTCTTTTCCATAAGGAACGCCTGATCTCGGTGACTGAGCCTTACCCTTCATGACGCAGCGCATGCCTGGCATCGGTCATGCTTATGATTTGTGTAATCGATGTCAGGAAATGTATTGCTCAACGTGGAACAATCATCTATTACACTAAAATAAACATATGACAATAGGTTTTTGGTATGCAACCAAAGATATTTAGCTCTTCTCACCTACAGTCCTGAAGTGTCAAACTTTCAAATGTTCACGTTCTATATGCACATACTGAAGCCTGATCTGTACGAGTTACTTCCGTAAAACATTACAAAAATCAACAGAATGCTGCAGAGTGAGGTGATACTTCAATAGTGCCTAAGCAATAGATTAACAGATACAACACTTACAGTATATACAGTATATACATACAGTATATACTGTATACACTACACATTGATGAAGCTCTAGCAGGCAATGATTTGCAAGGTTGTGTAGTTACAATCAAACTCATTTTAGCCAAGCCCCCACCCCCCCCAAAAAAAATTATAAATTGTGACGATCACGATAACTGAAAAAGTTTCATCCATCCAGATGATGCGTGTCCTCATGGAGTGTTCAGAGCGATGCGCTGTTACAAATCTGAAACGCAGGACGGAGGAAATCTTTACACAAACATGTCAAACACAGGATGCGCTGCAAAACAAGCGTGTGGATGATAAGGAGCGTGTCCCTGTCCCTGTTCTCTGTGGTCCAGACCATACACCGTGGCCGCCTCGCATATCAGTCAGAGGTGGTTTTAAAAACGAGTGTGTTGCCTGGGCCTGTTCCAAACACCGTGTCTTTGCCATTGCCAGTACATCGTCGTGATAACGCATCCAGGCGCACACGCAGACACAAACACACGCAAGTGCTCAAAGTGTGAACGGAGTGTGCATGCAAACCAGTTCAGGAGCTGAAAAGTGAGTGGAAATGATGCTGAGACTGATGATCGATTGTGCATATACTGTATGTGTGTGTGTGTGTGTGTGTGTGTGTGTGTGTATAAGGGGAAATTGTTCTTCGGATTAGTGAGCGACGCTGTGGAAGTAGTGAAAGTGCCAAAACAGTTGTTCACGTTCAAACAGGTGCCACATAGTTGCCAGGGAACGTTCCAAAAGCACGAGTCCTTTCAGACGTACCTGTAAGGAGAAGAGATTTCAACAAGTAAGCTCGAGATTTCAGTTATGTAACAAGCAAAAGTTCAATCCAGGATAACCTAGATTTTATCCGAGCCATCCTTGATTTGTTCCAAATATCAATTTGATATACAGTAGGCAAGCCTCAATTGCATCCAAGCAGAACTTGATTTAATCCTACAAAGCCTTGATACATCCTAACAAATCTTAATTTAAACCTTAATTTAATCCAGCAAAGCCTAATTTTTTTCATCCTAGCGAATCTTAAACCTTAAGACTTAAACCTTAAATTAAACCATTAATTTATTCCCGAAAGGCATACATTTAATCCCAGGAAACAACAAATTTTACCTAATCATCTCAGACCCAATTACATCCTAGTGATCTTTAATGTAACCAAAGCAAACCTTAATTTAATCCTGACAAACATCATCAGTACAATATTTAAGTCTGCAAACCCTCAATTTAATCCTAGCAAATTTGGATTTAAACCTGAATTTAATCATGCAATGCCTTCATTTAATCCTAATCTTGATTTCATCCCAGCAAACCTACAGCAGTTTTCATTAAAAAAAATAAAAATAAATAGAAAATAAAAATTTTATCCTAGACTCAGTTAACCAAAAAAGCAAATGTAACCAAAGCAAACCTTTATTTAATCCTGCTGAGCCTCAATGTATTCCCAATAAATCACAATTTGATCTAACCAAATCTTGGTTTAATCCTGCCAAGCCTCATATTTAATCCCTGAAACCTACTGTACATTTAATCATTCTAAGACTCAATTTAATCATAGGAAGCTTCAATGTACTCCTAACAAGCCACATTTTGATGACAGTAAATGTAGATTTTAATCCCAGCTAACCTCAATTCTCAGTTTGAGAGCAGCCTTCAATAAAATTCTTGCATGCACTGATTTTTCATAGTAACCCTGAATTTAACCTCCAACACACCTCCAATGATTCCCCAAATACTTTATTTAATCCTAGAGGTCTTCTCGTTAATTCAAGCTAATCCTTAGGTTAGATTCTATGCTAGCAAGCCTCGATTTACTTCCAGAAAATGTTGACCCCTGCCAGGCCTGATGTATTTTATTTTGATCAATAAAATTTAAGATCAATTTAATACAGAGATTTTAATCCTAGCATGACTTGATTTAATCCTAACAGACCAAAATTTAATACTGGTACTCTTCAATTTAACCTTAGCGAGCCTTGATTTAAAAAACAAACAAACAAAAAAAAAACCCACCATTTACAGCTAACTATGCTATAACACTTGTTTGTCCAATAGCATACAGTAGGTTACCATAGTAACTGAGTCAGTCCTCCCTAGCAAGGAATCTGGAAACGGAGTCATGTCAACTGGACTTCTGTCCTGTTAGGTTGAAATATTTGACTACTCATCCAAGTTGCTTCTTAAGTCTGAGGGAAATTGGCAGGATTCCACGAGTTTGTATCCTCATTAGAGAGTCTGGAAGGAAGAGAGTTGTTCACGTAGAAAGGATAAGGATAGTTGTTGAGCTTTCCTACCAACTAACAAATAGAGAATGTAACAACCAGAATATGTGAAAGTAAAGGGAGTCCTTAGGTGCGGCTTTCCCAGAAAACCCGTGAAGATTTCCTGATATTCCTGGGGATGAATGAAGGGACAGAATGAAAACTGGACAGAGGTTGTGCCTAAGACCTCCACTTCTGTTGAAAGAAGGGTTTTCCACTTGCACATACAGTAGGTGGCATCCTTCACATGTATCCCCATTGTCCAAGATTTGTACATCATTGTCCTAAAATGTGTGTCCTTCAGGTGTAGGTAGACTGGTGATTCTGATCCTGAGATGTTGCTCCTCCTGTGCTGGTACTGTACATCCTCCTGTGTAGAATGAGCCGTGAACACTCTTAACTGTATGGGACTGGGGATATTATATTGTACTTCCCATGTTTTGGAGTCTGATCATTGGGGTGTATACGCCTCTGTGGGTTTGATGAGTACTGGTATGTGGTGTTTTCCAGAGAATCCTTTTTAGCTTCTCGAACAAGAAAGAAGTCCAGTTGACATGACTCAGTTTCCAGATAAACCGAGTCACCCGGATGACAGAGAATCTTCACACACAAAACCCCTTGATCCAAGCAGATTCCAAAAGTCTAATCTACTTCTTTATTCTTCTTTAATATTTATTCAGATTTTATCCTAACTTCTTTAAATCTAGCGACGTCCACTGGTTTTCCTAGCCATGTAGTAACAGATGCTGTCCTATAGAGGGCAGTTAAGTCAAAAATATGAATAATCTACAGCCAGTACTGTACTGCAAAATCAGGGAAAGTAAAGCGAGACAGACATGATGTAGAGTAAAAGAGCCATTTTTACCTACAAACCAGCCATCGTCACACTTCTCCATCACCTGAACGATGTCCCCTTCCCTCAGCTCCAGCTCGTCTCCATTCTGGGGCTTGTAGTTGTAAACTGCTTTATACCTGGTAGAAGAACAGAAGGTTAGGAATGCATTTAATCAGGATTATAATATCATAACCACTCACTCACTCACTCATCATCTATACGGCTTAATCCTGTAATCAGGATCACGGGGGCCTGGAGCCTATCCCAGGAGACTTAGGGCACATGGCAGGGTACACCCTGGACAGGGTGCCAATCCATCGCAGGGCACAGACACACACACATACACTCACTCATTCACACACTACGGGCAATTTGGGAACTCCAATTAACCTAACCTACAAACCGGAGTACCCGGAGGAAACCCACCAAGCACGGGGAGAACATGCAAACTCCATGCACACAGAGACGGGAATCGAGCCTGGCGGTGCAAGGCGACAGTGCTAACCACTACACCACCGTGCCGCCCTTAATATCTTAATATCATAATATGCCCTTAATATCATGCCCTTAATATCATAACCAGATTAATCAAATTCTAGCGAAGACTCACGGCTGTCGCGGTATGACTGTAGTGCTGCTGTTGACTGGGGAAGCTGCCGACGGTGGAGTTTTTAGGTTTGTATAAGACTGAGGAGAGTGTGTCCTGGTTCCATCCTACACAAAGAGGTTATAAGATAAGAATAACATAACCGAACAACTTACCTAAAACCATGACCTAGTCTTACCTGATAAGAATACAAAGATCTCGGGCTCATGTTCATCGCCAGCCCCGGGCCCTGTGGAGATGCCAGGACATGACTGTATGGTGAAACAGGGGATCTCGCGTCTCTGTCCAGTGAGCTGCATGCTGAAGGTGAGAAACTCCTGTGGCTGTTGGGTGAAGTGGGTGAGGCGGGGCCAGGCGAGTACACAAAGTGACTGGGCGGCTGTTTGGTGGAGGTGGGCTGTGAGGGTGAGAGGGGAGAGCGAGATTGGCTGGTGCGTGCGTGGGGTGAAAGCGGAGCCTGAGTGCAGCGAGGGGAAGGGGAGAGGGGCGAGAGAGGGCAGGGTGAAAGGTCATCAGCTGTTTTGGTGCGGGGCAGTTTGTTGACCTGCACGTAGTTGGCGGGGAAAATGCCGCTGCGGGAGGTGCCCGGGATCCGACCCTCCAACCAACGATCATCCACCCGTCGTGTTATGGATATCACCTCGCCCTGAAAAGAGATTCCTCCAGTCTTTTTCACAAACTGTAAAACACTCAGGTATGTAAGCGTATGTAAGTGCGATTATTATAGTAATATGAGCTGGTACCTTCCGGAAAGACAGCTCCACCGGCAGGTCTGCGTTGAAGTTGAACAGAGCCACCGCCTCGCCGTACTCCAGCACCTGGACACTGGGAGACTTTATTGGCACTGGCTTCTCTGTCGGAGGAATGATCTGCTCAAGGATAGATAGGAGAGAGAAAGAAAGAGTTCGTCTACAACAGTTACATCCCATGACGACATCAAGCATAGAGACATGGACTCGTACCTCAACGTAGCTCGTAGGAAAAATCCCTGCTCTCCCATGATGCTCTCCTTCGTACCAATTGCCATCAACCTGCCGATGAATATACACCACATCGCCCTTCTGCAGGGTCAGCTCCCTGGGGAACAAAGGTCAAAGGTCAGTGACATGGAATACATTCTCGTCCTTCTTTCACTTTCACTCGTTTATTAATTGCCCCAATGCCTGCACTCAAAATGATGACTGTTTCAATATTTAGAAAGAAAGCAGATCCTCATGGGAAGGGACAAAACCCTGACAGCACAAAGGACAAATAGTGAAACTATTATAGGAATGCAATAATTACAAACAACCTTCTAAAGCCGAAAGTCATCTTACCCTCAACGCTGTTACCTGATACAGGTTGCTGAGTATCACGCATATATTACCATACTAAGATGGTATAAATAAAATTGTATTACAGTTTTATGGAAAAATATTATTCATATAGGCATCATATCCAAGCACTATTAAATGATTGTTTAGGATGAGCGTTGGTTCATTTTCTAGAACAGCAGCTCGGACCTCGGTGCCAGCTGCAGGGTTTATAGTATTGCACCTATTCTAATACTGTTCTAGTACTGTAGTATTTGTAATAAGCACTTAAAAAGAGACATTTTCTGTTGCAATTTCTCACAGTCGGAGGCCTAGAGAGAGCTGACTGGCCGAGCTCTCCCAGAGGGGAGGGATGAGGGGTACTTAGTGCTCCCACATTAATCACGGCTCTACAGCCAATCAGGGGCGTCTGTGAGCTCGCGCAAGCGTAAAGAGCGGACAGCGGTGTCCTCCGAGTGTGTTAAGCCCTCCCCAACGGTGCGCAAGCGAGCAGTCTGAAAAGATGCAGTCGGCTGGCGTCACGTGGTTCGGAGGGAACACGTGATAGTCTTCGCCCTCCCGGCTTAGTGGTAGTAGTAACCTTAATGTGGGAGCCCCCTAGTGACGGGGAGGAATTGGACACGATTCATTTAGGGAAAAAATCTGGGAAAATCCAAAAAAAAAAAAAAGCTGATTTCTTTTTCTTTTTTTTTTTTTTTTTGTTGAAAGTTCTCTTCAGGCTCAGTTCTTTGTAACAGATTCTTATTCATAATAGACAAACACTGCCACCTATTGGAGAACTCATTATTTCACGGAAAAAGAGGTGTATTGAGGTGTATAAGAGGTTATCAGTGAATCATGTCACTGTAGAATTTCACATGTTCATGTTTACTCGCTGACATACCCTTCCTGTTTTGGTTCGGTGATATCAATAAATGTAGCAACCTTATAACAGACAGACAGACAGACAGACAGACAGACGGAATAATGTATTAATCCCAAAGGGAAATTGTAATTATACTTACTTGGGTGACTGGGCTTGGAAATCGAATTTGGCTCGTGCTGCTTTCATCTACAATCATCAAAGGAAAAGAAAAATAAATAGTGGCCTGTAGACGTACTGCACTCACCCCAGATCCAGAAATCTCCATACCTTTTTCTCCTCTCTCTTAGGTGGAAAGTCCATGTTTGCAGACCCACACGGTGTTCTGTCTGGAGGAGCAAAAACAAGCGTCACGAGTCCAAACCGATACTTATGATGTTCATCCAGCAATTTTATCACAAGCATTACAAAACTCAGTGACTTTTCAGCATCTCTGCAGTCCAATCTAGCAAATAAAAGATGAATCATTTAGAATTATTACTAGATTCTATTATCCAAAGCATGGCTTTTGCAAACAACATACAGTAGAAATCGTACAGTGTTGCAGGGGGCTGGTGTCTATCCCAGGAGCCCATCCATTGCAAGACACACACACATACAGTATACACACACTCTCACACTGTGGGCAATTTGGGAACGCCAGTCAGCCTAATCTGAACGTCTTTGGACTGTGGGAGGAAAACAGGGTGACCTAGAGTAAACCCACCAAGCACAGGGAGAACATGCAAACTCCATACAGACGGGAATCGAACCCGGACCCTGGAGGTGCCAAAGTGACAGTGCTAACTACAAAGCAACCGTGCTGCCGACATAAAACTCATTCTGGATTAAAAATCATTTAATACAGCTAATGTACTGTAATAGAAACCTGTCTCACTCATGATGTGAGACGTGTAAAGTCTGACTCAGTGTAATCTATGAGCCTGAACAAAGCTTCAAGGTGTAGCTTTGCCTGTTTGACTACATTTAAACTAAATGGGAAATTTTATACTGTATGTACTTCTTTGCCGTTCGTTTAAGAACATTTCGAGACAAGCTCAGTGTTTATAATGTTACTCTCTCTCTCTCGCTTTATACAGAGCTTTGTTTGTATCTGTGTTAATCAGATACCACCCTGAGGGTAAGGAAACCCGAAACAATAAAGAGGCAGAAATCTTTTTCCTGGTTCCTGAAAACAAATTAACAGTAAAAAGGGTTGAAAAAAAAAGAGAGAAAAGAACTCGATATCGTACATACAGGACAATCTGTAAACAGTTAGACATAGGCAAATTTGTCATCGCTTTGATTCTGTACAGCAAACTGGACTTAAAACGAAACAGATCTTCACATGGAAGATTCCCAAAATGGATTATTTAGGATTTGCATAAACATGAGAAGCCTGCCATCAGGAAACAGAGCTCAGTCGACAGTCGTATTTTTGTTAAGCTGAAATGTATCATAGTGAGCGTGTATAAATCTGGTTCTGATTCACATAAATGGCTGTAAATTAAAGCTGTCATTCTGGGCATTATCATTTACATCACCTCAAATCCATCATACAGGACGAGAAGAAATGTATCAGTGTTTATTCCTGTTGCTTTCTAGTTGGATGATGGAAAAAAGAGAAAAGCAAGGCAGAAAAAAAAAAAAAACGGTCATGGCTTACCATTAGTATGAGTGAGGCTAGGCACGACGTCCTGCTGACCGCCGGGGCGAGGGATCGTGGGATGGCTTGGAGGGGTATTACCTCTATCTTTCGTCCCAAGGTGCTTTTCTCCAATTATGTAGCTGAGAGAAATTTGGAGAAAGAAACAGTTGGACCTCTTGATATTTGTTTAGTAAAGTTACAGTTCTGTGAAAAAAATGTGAGGCCCTGCGTCATTTTCTATATTAAATTCAATTAAATTATGTCGATTAAATTTAAGTGTAGTGGTTAGCACTGTCGCCTTGCACCTCCAGGGTCCGGGTTCGATTCCCGGCTAGGCTCGATACTCGTCTCTGTGTGCATCTCTGAGTTTGCATGTTCCCCCCGTGTTTGGTGGGTTTCCTCCGGGTACTCCGGTTTCCTCCCACAGTCCAAAGACATGCAGATTAGGCTAATTGGCGTTCCCAGATTGCCCGTAGTGTGTGAATGAGTGTGTGAGTAAGTGTATGCTCGGTGATGGATTGGCACCCTGTCCAGGGTGTACCCCGCCTTGTGCTCCAAGTCTCCTGGGATAGGCTCCAGGCCCCCCGTGACCCTGAATACAGGATAAAGCGGTATAGACGATGAGTGAGAGCGGGAGATTAAATTAAAGAGATGTTTTACTGCGACAGGCAGCAAAGTGCCTAAAGATACCATTTAAAAATTGGTTGTGTACTATATGTAACAACCTTTGCAGCAACCTCATTTCCCCGCTCATCTGTTCCAACCACTTTTAGCATTTAGCATCAAAAGTATACAAATTACCAGCTCGATCATCTGTCATCATCTGCGCCTGTTTCTCACTGGTCTCAATGTTAGATGGTTGAATGATTCATGGGTCACTATTTGGCTTAACAAATAAACAGCATTCCTTAGTAACTGGTAAACTGGTAAAAGATAAAAATCATCCTCCAGGAATCCTGTGGAGATATATCCTTCAAGTCTACATTCAACAAAATACAAGAAGGTCTGGCTCTTTGAAAGCAAAATGTGAAGAAATTGGGGGTGGCCCAAGACTTTGGTTTTTTCGTAAGACAAACCAAATAAAAAATCTCAACCAATTTGCGAATTTGGTCATTTTCTAAGTGCTCTAATATATTTTGTGACACTTGCAAATCACAAAACTACAAAAACCGACAATGATAAGATGTTACATTAACAGTGAAAAAAAAAAAAAAACACTGTCACACCTCATTGATTGATTCATTCATCTTCTATACCATTTTATCCTGTATACAGAGTCACAGGGGGCTCGAACCTATCCCAGGAGACTTGGAGTACACCCTGGACGGGGTGCCAATCCATCTCAGGGCACACCAATTAACCTAATCTGCATATGTTAGGACTGCGGGAAGAAACCAAAGTGTCCAGAGGAAACCCACCAGGCATGGGGAGAACATGCAAACCCCATGCAGGCAGGAATCGAACCCGGACCCTGGAGGTGCAAGGTGACAGTGTGCATGTCTTTAGATTGTGGGAGGAAACCGGAGTACCCAGAGGAAACCCGCCAAGCACAGGGAGAACATACAAATTCAAAAGTTTGATAAATGATGCCAATTGTTTTGAAGACAGTTACAGTCAGAAATGTTAAAGGGACACATTTCATATGCGGACGTGTCCGTCGTCATTCTACACGCACAAAATAATAAAACAAAACATCCCAAATGTGACCAAAAGGTAACACAAAAGGCACACTGAACTCGTGCACAGGATCTCCTCTGCTCAGTGATTTGTTCTTGGACAATGGGCTTATCATTAAATAACAAGATACGGAAAGTTCTGTAAGGAAACCCCGTCATCTCAGAGGGCGATTTAACTAACCACAGCAAACTGCTGATCTGAATTTGCTGTCAAAGTGGTTTAAAGGCAAAAGGTCAGCCATGACCATCCTTCAGTTTTAATGACGGGCTCCATTGTTCCAGCTACCCCCTTTGTTTTCCCACAGTAGCAACAGAGATACAGTATGTGCTCGCATTAAACTTATGTAGTACTTATCAAGCAGGCTTAATGAGAGGGTTAAATCGTTATTGGAACTAAAACATTGGTTTTTATAAGTTTCCTCCCTGAAGCTGTTTAATGTTCTAGACAAGAGGAAGCAGTAAAACTCGGTATGCCCTTCATCTTGTTTCTTTTTGCCCAGTTTATTGCACTTTATGGTGGAGTTCGAGATTAGAGGAAGAAAAGGAGGCCAGGAAGGCAAGTTCAAGTTCACATACAGTTACAAAGATGGAGAGAATCTGAAGAATGCGTCTGAGAGAAGGTGAGATATTCGGGCCTTCGGTCCAGACTGTGAGACGAAAGGCAAATATGAGTGAACCTGACTCTGTGAAAAGGAATCCAATCCATTCGTCCCCTATCCTCTTCAATGCATGAGTGGCTAATACCAGAGCTAAGAATCCAATCTTACCATATCATGTCCAATCCATTAGTGTCTTAGAACTTAAATCTCAATCTAATGCAATCCTTCTATAATCATCTATCTAATCCATGACTGGCTTAAACACTAGAGCCAGGAATCCAAGTGATTTTATCATACCCTGTCCAATCTACATTAGAGCCAGGAATCCAATCAAATCCACATATATTGCATAATATTCAATACTCTACAATTTATTCATAGCACGAATTCCAATCCTACAGGATCTTGTCCCATCCTATCCAATCATATTTTATGTAATACTATTCTGTCCAATCAAATTCTCTCAACGTCTAACCCTAATCTGTCTAACATTGTTCTGTCTTGATAATTCTGCCTTATCCTCTCCTATTAGGTTTCTATCTACTGCTACTGTAAATTCTGTCTCCACAAATCAAATGATCTAAGAAATTAAAAATTGAGTTCCCACCAACCCTTAAATCAACAGTCTCACTGGTGTATCCAGATGTGCATTCTTGTTAGAAATTCCATCTGGTCCTGTGAGACTATGCACTGACTAATTATTTCCAATCCTATTAGATTTCACCAATCCTAAACAATTTTGTCTAATCTCATTCTATCAATGACCCGATTCTGGACATTAATGGGGGAGTCAGTTTGCAGAATCTAAACTAGTATGCGTACCTGTACCCAATGCAAACATGCTCGCATCACTGTACCAATGCCGCTAATCTTTATGGAGTAGAAAGATAATATATACACTAGTTGTGTTTTTTTACATGTACAGTATTCAAAGTCAGGTGTGATGTTATCATGCAAGTATTCCAACCACTCAAACTTTTGGTTAATATAACACTGACCTTACCTAACCAAGGTTCTGTAGACCTAACCAAGGTTCTGTAGACCTAACCAAGGTTCTGTAGAACATACCAAGGTTCTGTAGACCATACCAAGGTTCTGTAGACCTAACCAAGGTTCTGTAGACCTAACCAAGGTTCTGTAAACCATACCAAGGTTCTGTAGACCTAATCAAGGTTCTGTAGACCATACCAAGGTTCTGTAGACCTAACCAAGGTTCTGTAGACCTAACCAAGGTTCTGTAGACCTAATCATGTTCTGTAGACCTAACCAAGGTTCTGTAAACCATACCAAGGTTCTGTAGACCTAATCAAGGTTCTGTAGACCTAACCAAGGTTCTGTAGATCATACCAAGGTTCTGTAGACCTAATCAAGGTTCTGTAGACCATACCAAAGTTCTGTAGACCATACCAAGGTTCTGTAGACCTAATCAAGGTTCTGTAGACCTAACCAAGGTTCTGTAGTCCTAATCAAGGTTCTGTAGACCTTACCAAGGTTCTGAAGCCAGCAGTGATCCGGTGCTGTACTTCTCTATTCCGTCCTATCCTGACCTGCCCCATTCTATCTGACCCTGCCTAATTACATGCCGCAAAATCCTGCCCAACCCCAAACGTTTCTGCCTAATCCTGTGCAATTGTATCCAATGCTACTCCATGCAATCCTAGATCTAGATCAATCCTGTGCAATAGTATCCAATCCTCTCCAAACACACTATACTTAACCTGTCCAATCCTGTCCAATACTTCTCCACCCATTCTATTCAATCCTGTGTTGGGCAAAGCTGTGTACAACCCTAATCTAACCAATCCTGTCCACTAATATGTCACATCTAATCCTGTCTCTATCCTGAAAAATACTATCCAATCCTGGTTTATACATTCTGTCCAAACGTATTCTGTCAACCCAGTCCAATCCTACTCTATCCTTCTCTAATTCTGTGCAATCCAAGTCTGCACAATTCTGTCCCAGTCTATACCACTCTTCTCTAACCCTACTCTATCCATCCTGTCCTAATCTACCTATTCAGTCCAATCCTATCCTGCCCAGCCCTGTCCAATCTTACATCTTGTCCTATTTTTTTTTTTTTTTTACTTCATCTCATAAATACTGTATAAACTTGTGTCTTACATTTTGCATGCTATGTATCACTTTACGAACTATTGTAAAGTAATAAAAGAAAGCCTAAACCTTTGGTTCCTCGCTCATATGCAAATCTCTGACCTGTAATCCAGACGCACAAACACTTACACACACTTACACACACAGTCATGTGGGACGTTTGAACATAAAAAGAGTGTCTTTAACTGATTAATGTGACGATATTAGCCTGATTGAAATGTAAATAAACTTAACAAATACACGCACACACACAACACACACAAGCAGGCAGACACACACACACACACACATCTCGGCAGGGGTTCTGGTATTTGGGCTGCAAGCCAGAACCTGTCAACAATTAACCAATCGTGGCACGAGACAAGTCACACGCTTTGAAACATCACAATCGACAACTAATAAAAAACTACAGAAAATAGTTTATATAAAGGTCCGAAACATGCATACATTACCTACAGTGCAATTATTAAACTATAAACAGGAACTATAGGCTGCTCGACTGCCCAGAAGCATAATGTAGTTGGGGAAAAAAAAACTGAAAAAACATACACAAACTCACAGAGAGAGAGAGAATTAAAAAAAAAAACATATAATACTGTACATACCATATGGAAGTAATGTACATGTATATACTGTACACACAGTATATGCCAATATGCCAATACTTTTAAATTCCTAAATACTATCCTGAAACAGACTGTACCAGGAAGTAAACTTAATATCCACAGTTATGATAAAATCAGACATTATCCATGTTTTTAATCTTAACCCCCTCTGACCCCCACACACACCTGTAGTTCTGTCCTTTCCCAGATGTCCCTGCTCCAGCACTGTTGTTCCTTTCAGCCTGTGAATAGAAGAGAACAGTAAGTCCAACCCATGTAACTACGTACCTCTTACACACACACACACACACACACACACACACACACACACACACACACACACACACACACACGCATACAAGAATGCAGAATGGGAAAACAGAGCAGCACAATTGTACCCGCCCAGGAGGTTCCCCTGGGTCCTACACACTGCGCATTCAGTTCAAATGAACAGATGTTATCAGACATTAATATACAATAGGTACAGTGCTGTGAAAAAGTATTTGCACCCTTCCTGTTTTTTTTTTTTTCCTTCCTTTTTTGCATGTTTGCCACACTTAAATGATTGAGAATTTTAAGTATTACACAAAGCAACCTGATTAAATACAAAATGCAGTTATGGAACGATGATTTCATTTATTAAGGGAAATAAATTGTCGGAACATGCCTGGCCCTTAGTGAAAAAGTAATCGCTCCCTAATTCTAATAACTGGTTGTGCCACCCTTGGCGGCAACAACTGCAATCAATTGTTTGCAATAACTGTCAATGAGCCTTTCACATCACTGTGGAGGAATTTTGGCCCACGCTTTTTTTTGCAGAGTTGCTATAATTCAGCCACAGTGGAAGGTTTAACCTGTTTAAGGTCATGCCACGGCGCCTTAATCCAGACTTTAGGCAACTGCAAAACCATAATTATTTTTTTCGAGCCATTCAGAGGTGGACTTTGGAGCCATTGGTGTGTTTCGAGTCATTGTCCTGCTGCTTAACCCAAGTGTGCTTCAGCTTGATGTCACAAACTGATATGACCAGACATTCTGTTTCAGAATTTTCTGGTAGAGCGCAAAATCCATGGGTCCATCAATTATGGCAAGTCGCCCAGGTCCTGAAGCTGCTTTGACCATCACGCTACCACCACCATGTTTGACTGTTGGTATAAATGCTCTTTTTATGAAATGCTGGGTCTCATCAGTCCACAGAATATTTGCTCAAAAGTCTTGGGGGGAGGGGTCCCCTTATGAATAGGGGATATATTTTTACATTCACTCAGGATATCTTTGTGTAATAGAAAAATAATTGTTTGATGATTGCAATCATTTAAGTGTAACAAACAGGCAAGAAGGGGGCAAAAACTTTTTCACAGCACAGTGTATAATTGTATAGCTAGAAAGATTCAGCTACAAGTCAGGCTACAGTTGTGCATTGGGACTAGGATCCCATGGGAGGCAACAAAGTAATTGCCCAAGAAAGAGTCTTTTACTTTCAAGTGAGCAGTCGGACATGAAACTCATAGGCTGTGTTCTTAAACATTTGATGCATTCATTCATTCATTCATTCTTAGTCAAGCTGCCTGATCAGACTAGCAAAAGGGGAGTACAGTGGAACCTTGGATTACGAGCATAATCTGTTCTGGAAGTGTGTTCGTATATATCAAAACACTCGTAAATCAAATAATTTCCCCATAAGAAATAATGAAACCTCAGATTATTTGTTCCACAACCCATAAAAATACATATATTTGTCTACGTCTACGTCTCTGGGCCAGATAATGTCTCATTGTGATTCTTTATGTAATGAATATATTGGGGCAACAAGTTAAGGCTCTCTCAACCAATTAAACACTGGACATTGTTAAGACCAAGTTGGGTCAATCTATCAATCAAACTCTTTTGGCTTGAATTAAGGGGTCTTTTGGCACGATCAAATTCACATGTCCAAACTTAAATACGGGGTAGGACATGAACACTGGGGGTCCCATGACAGGCCAAGTGTGGTAAGATGTGTTTAATCAGAAGAGGTCCATAGACAGGCGTCTTTCTCACTAATGTGTTCATAGTCAATTATTTTTGTCAATTTCTTGAGTGTTTTAACGATCTGTATAGAAACAAATGTGAAAAAAAAGTGAAGCAGCAAAAATTAGCATATGAGAAATGAACAGTTCCCCCAGACTATATACTGTACTGTCAGTAACTACTGATCTTTTGTGCTTAGTTTTGGTCTGTGAAATACAAAAAGGTCAACATGCTCAGCTGCATGTTTTTTTTTTCGGAGGCAATTGTGCAATCGGGTAAAATGCTGACAAAGTGAAATGACTCGGTCAAATGTACAGTGCATAGTGTGAGATGAGACTTTTATAGTTCAGACTAGCTGGAAAACTGGACGATCTGAATTTCAGGCTGAATATAGACGCACAACAAGTGTCTGATTTAATGTAACGTCTTCTCTTTGTCTCACTACAGTATGTACAGTACACGTTCCCATACAGTAGAAGTATGTGCAGTGTACTGTAATTATAGACCAAATAACAGTCCAATTAAAACAAAAGATGGAGAAGCGGAAGACAATAGCATTTCTACAGGAAACCCTGGTAATCAGGATCAATAAGAAGAGAAATAAAAGATGTAAAGTAGCTATAAAGGAAGGTTTTATAGAATCAGAGTGTGTTGAGGGAAGGGCCAGTACCTCACCCCTGCCTCGCCGTTGCGGCTGCTGCTTCTTCTGAGACAGCTTCCTCTCGAGGCCACGGATATCAGAGTCCAGCTCTGCCTCGAAACGGTTCAGCTCAGACACTAGAGTGGCCTAAAAAAAGACAAAACACGTGTGTGAAGAGCAACGAATTAAAGCATGACAAGAGAACTCCGAGAGAGTAAGCTCACTGAAAGGCAAACAGCAATTACACAATATATAGCCGGTCGATGCCAACAAACGTTTCGCTTCCCTCATCTCCGAGGGCTGTTTGCATTTCAGCAGTTTTAAAGTAAAGTTGTAAAGTATTTGCACCCTTACCTCTATGGAGGGAGAGTGGGCTCTCTCAGGAGAAAGGTGATAAACTGGCAGTTGTCTTGGTGACTGTGAACAGAACATGTGAAATGTCACTGATTATACTGTAGGGAACAGAGTTAAGACAATTACGGTATATAATACAAAGCATTTCATAAGTATTTGCCCCCTTCAACTTTTCCAAATAGCAAAGTAAAAGGTTCCTAATGGGGATAGTTACTGTTTGAATTCAAAAGTGCAACATACTCGAAGCAACAGTTGTGACCTCATGAAACTTTGTGACAATATTGCTACTGTGTCAATAATGTAAATTTTAAGATTTTAAATGTGTTAAATTCTATTTAATGAATTTAACACAAACATAATTTTGAATTTTTTTTAAAATATCTTTGTTAACTTACATATTTTACCCAAGTAGAAAATCTTATAAAGCCCTTAATTTAAATATGTCGATACATTAATATACTGTATGCTTTTTCAGTGTAAAACATCTGGATCCTGATGGTTTTGCCCGCCTTTGATGCCTGTTCCCTTCTCTTAGAAATATGGGAGATTTTGTATGGTTAATGA
The DNA here is from genome assembly GCA_013621035.1 of Clarias magur. Classification (NCBI taxonomy): domain Eukaryota; kingdom Metazoa; phylum Chordata; class Actinopteri; order Siluriformes; family Clariidae; genus Clarias; species Clarias magur. Next base: position 2,550,107 of record QNUK01000023.1, on the reverse strand, counting down.
CATGCTGTACAATCCCAAAGAAGTCCATTTCACTTCGAGACTGTAAAACTACAAAATGTGGAAAAGTTCAGTGGAGTGTCATGCATGGACCAGTGACGGGTATCAGCCTATATCTTTTTTCACCCCTTGACTCACTCCTAAGGGTTCACCTGGCATGCGGCCTCACCTTCAGGTGGTGTGTGTATAGGGGCGGGGCTGCTAGATTGGGTGTGGCTGGTGGGAGATAACTGCTAATGGTTCTTCAGGTCCAGAGTTTGGGAGTGAAAAGAATGCATGGCGGATCGAAAACATGAGAGTGGCATATGAGTGGAGCGATGCCATTCGCTCCAGGAGCTTCTAAGGCGGACGGACGGAGCACCGACATTTGATCGCGGCACAAGAGACTGCACAAGCAGCACTTTCATTTTCGCCAAGAGCCAGCCTTTGTGACCCACCAGCTAAAGAGGAAAAGGTTGCTTCATTCGACGTTAAGGCCTTCTTCAATAGCTGGGGTCGCTGCTGCGGTTACTGAAGGAGCGACAGCCGATGTTGGCCGTATCGCAGTAGACTCTCGTCTGACCCAAGAAGGGCTGGATGGGCCCGGTTGGCTGAGACTACAAGAGAAGAGCCACGTTATGGAGCCTGCAGTTGCTGCTACGTACGCGCCATCACTCGTCAGCCGAGTGCCCACGTGCCTGAGAGGCACTGCCTCTGGACCGGCACATGTACTGTACATGCTCACTTCTGAAGAACTGTAACAACATTTAAGTCTGTTTTCAATGTTCAAGCAGCATGAATGCCTACAGCTAGCAGCATTCAAACATATAGTACTGTGCAAAAGCCTTAAGCCACCCTTTATTTCTTCAAATTTTGCTAACAAAAAGCCAGACATTCTTTTATCTTTAACGTAGTCTTGAAGAAGAGGTCTCCAGGCTTCCAGAGGGAATTTTTTGGCTCTAAGTCTTGGCTCTCATTTTCAGTCCAGTCCCTTTAACTGAGCAGTTTCAGAGGAATTTGTTTCTCAAGCCACACAGAGATCTATGAATCATTCAAGCATAAAAACATCATAAGGCATGAACCAGTGAGAAACAGGTGCAGATGATCTGTTCAGTGATTAGTATTCTGGAGATGCTGAATACCGAGTGGTTGGAACAGACAAGAGGGGAAATGAGGTTGCTGCTGAGGTTGTTACACACACACACACACACACACACACACACACAAAAAAAAACATTTAAAAATAATATATTTAGGCACCACTGTCGCCTTGCACCTCCAGGGTCCGGGTTCGATTCCCGGCCAGGCTCGATTTCCCTCTCTGTGTGCATGGAGTCTGCATGTTCTCCCTGTGCTTGGTGGGTTTCCTCCGGGTACTCCGGTTTCCGTCCACAATCCAAAGATATGTAGGTTAGGCTAATTGCCGTTCCCAAATTGGTTTGAATGAGTGTGTGTGCCCTGCGATGGATTGGCACCGTGTCCAGGGTGTACCCCGCCTAGTCTCCTGGGATAGGCTCCAGGCCCCCCGTGACCCTGAATACAGGATTAACCGGTATAGATGATGAGTGAGTGAGTGAGTGAGTGAGTGAGTGAGTGATCTTTAGGCACATTATATCCTGTTGCAGTACAACATCTGTTCAAGTTTCTTTAGTTTAATCTACATCATTTCATTTAATATGGAGAAGAGTTTTGCACAGTACTCTATATTACTGCATTTCAAAAATAATACAACACATGTAACAAGACCGTGTGCATTCCTGAGTCCAGACTATTGAGTCCTTATAGAATACGGTGCCCTTTTATAATTGGTATTTAGGAGATGTTTTATTATTACATTAGTCTGATAATTAAAGGCAACCAAAAAAAAGTTCATGAGCGATTAAAGCTAGGAAGCCTACAAAGTCAACGTATTTATAAATGTAACATATTTGCAGTTTCTCGATAAACTCATTACTGCTTCAGGCGTACAAAATCAAACAATCGTTTTAATCTCCATTTGCACCTCATTTGCAGTAAAAGCCCGACAGCTTTCCCTAATCAGATCTTAAATGCAACATTTAACATTACATTCAAACAATTAACCGTCTGGTAGAATCCACATAAAGCTGAGTGCTAAGACTTTTTGCATTCTTTTTTTTCCACACTCTTATTTTTGAAATACCTTGGCATGATGAGAGGCGTTCAGAGCCAACAGCAGCCATCCTCACAATCGAATCAGCTCGTAAATACGGATCGGTCTTTAAAAGGCGTCTCAGAGTCGGACCGGGGCTCAGGGAGGGGCGATCTGGACTGGTGTCTGAGTGAACTAATGGTGTATGCTTTTGGATCAGACGGGCCTAATCGTGATCACAAGACAGCTCCGTCTGGCGCAGGAAGAGAACAATGAATCCATTTCTTCCTACTTCAGGAGCTTGACCTGATTAACTAGCAAACTGTGACGAGTCACTCACAATACACAGAATATACACTTAGGCTTTAACAGCTCTCTGTTTCTCACTGTCATTTTTGGTTTGACGAGAAAAATAGAAAGCCATTTCTCACACTCAGACAGGATGATGATGATGATGATGAGCCCGGAAGCATGGTGCTTAAGAGGGTTCAAGGTTCCTTTGAGAAATATTTCCTAAAGCCCTTGAGAATGTGAGGAGTGGAACGGTTTGAAAAGCACTGAAAAGGGAAAAGGGAAACCGGCCAAATTCTTTAAACTGGAAACAGTTTAATCACATTCATGAGACAGCAGGAGCTCGTACACCTCAACAGACGAAAGCAGCCCTGATACATTTTTGACCGCGAGCCAACAGGAATAACGTGGAAACAATTCTCAGGAAGATTAAAACAAATACAAAAAAAAAAAACCCTGTGGTTTATGACAGGTTCGAATCTAATATTTGAATATTGTTTTCAATATTTATGATCAATATTTCAAAATATTTCAGATTTTATGAAAAAAAAAAAAAGTTTTCATCTACTCCAGACATACTGTAGTCAAGCCCTATTTGGAATGGATTATGTTTATCCAAGGACATGGGAACATAACCAATAGAAATAACCTCCAGTAGCACAGTTTACTTTGGATCCCATTTACACATATTGATCAATTTCATTATATCCTGTGGGAGAAGAGGTTATTTTTCTTCCCCAATATAAATGCACGCCAATAAGCATTATTTTCTTTCATCTACCATCAAGATTTAAATGTATAATGTTTTTGATCAGAACCAGACGCCTTCGGCCCTGCACTCCAGCAGTAGTTTGCTCATTACTGGATATCCGACACACCACTTGAAAGCTGTTCATCTTTCAATCGCCCTTCTTTTTGGGCTTCTGTGCTGTCCACTTCACTGAATATCATCATTTTTTAAAATTACGATTTAAAAATAATCATGACTATAATCTGATTGGATGAGAGTCATTACACGAGTGGTGATACTATAATAGTGGTGATAATGCATCACGCCCCATCACAGTCATTCTAATAACCGTTAATGACACTGACTAGTAGTTCGGTCCGGTCCTCAGTACTCAAAGTATTCAAAACCAGTCTCGCAAGCACTTTCATCAAGAAAACTCATTGTGTCATCTTAAACAAACACTGTTTCCTTAATAATTGCTTCTAAGACATTCCAAATAGCCTCTGTGCTGTTTTATTTATGCCTGAGATGAGCTACAAAGGCTGAATCCTAAATCCCTTCCTAAGCCCTAATCAAGATCACTACTTGGTGTAAAATAAGGAGTTGTTCTCGCTTTTTTTTTCTACATAGTACCGGTAACAATTTAAAACTACTTTCAGCCCCAGTCACCAGCTCCGACATTCACAGTCAGTTAGTTCTGCCAATTGCAGGAGGATATGTGTTACCAAATGTGTGTTTAAAAAAAAACAACTCATAATCTGTTGATAATAAATGGTGTTTGTGGGACGGTTGTATAGAATCAATATCACACTCAAGGTGATTGATGCTGCTGAGATCAGCACAGCTGTGATATCTACCATTGTGCCTACAACCACATGAATGTGCTGATATTCAGTACAACAGCACTCCCTCTTTGCGTGATATTGCTTAACTTAGGGATAGTTGAACATGCACTGTTTGGTCTTCCACTTGGGCCATGTTGCCAAGATCAGGCATGAAGAGCTCACTCATCTGGTACTTTATATACCATGGACATAATGGGCCACAGCATGCAGGTTTTTAAACAGGGCAGAATTCATTCAGGGAATGACTGTTAACCTGGTCTGCATGTCTTTGGACTGTGGGAGGAAACCGGAGAACCCGGAGGAAACCCACCAAGTATGGGAAGAACATGCAAACTCCATGCACACGGACCTGGAGGGCCAAGCTGACAGTACTAACCACTAAGCCACCGTGCCGCCTAATTTACTACCACATATTGATAAATCAAACACTTCTGGATTGTATTTAATGTCAGTTTTTTTCCGATTCTGTCCATATATACGTCTCTTAACGGTTATATACTTGATAAATTTTTTTTTTTTTTTTTTAATGAGCATTTAAGCTCACAGCCTGTATCTTACAGTACTTTACCTTACTAACATTGCTTTCACAACACAAACACAATTTAAGGACACGAATTCCAAAGATCCAGTTTAAGTATCAGGTGTGGCTCAAGGTTAAAATGCGTCAGAACGCGATGATACTGTAGATTCCGATGATGGCGGCGCCGCTACCGAACCATTCAGACTCAAGACTTGAAGTGATCTGTAGCAGCACGTGCATCGGTATTTCCCTAGCCACAGCGATGAAGAAAGATGGAAAGGTGTTTCCCAAGACAAGAGACAACAAGACAATACAAACCTCCACTAACAGCGATTAGATAAACTAGGCTGAACGCGGGTTTAGGCTAAATCCAGACAAAATCTCGTCCTTTTCCTACAGTCTCTCTCTCTCTCTTTTGCAAGGACTTTTGTGGGAATGATCCCACGCACAGAAATTCCAGAATGTGGGGCAACAATACGCGGCTTTCAACACGCTGACCCAAGCAATGCGATACAAAGTTGCACTGAAAATGACTAACCAAAGGAGCACATTGTTCACACAAGCTCTTTGCTGTTAAAAACCTTTGATTTGTATAAATATATACTGTATACTTTTTAGCATGGAAGTCCATCTTACTGATCAGTTACTCAGAGTAAAACACAACAACATATATTACCTACATAGTCTCAAAGTCTTGTACTGAAATGATGTGTACTGAAGTAACTAATGGTTTCTGGGATTAAGGGAGTTCTCCACATACTGTACACATTTCCCCAAACTGGACAAGACCTGTCCAATCAACTCACTGGACAGCAACTACAAATACATTACCCAAATATACTGGTCTCAATACAACATACGTACTAAGAAAAGATTAATTTCCCATCAGTAGATTTTCCTTTTTTGTTTTGTATATGTCGAGTGAGGTCTTTGAGTTACAGTAGGTTTCAAAATAAAAAACACCATTCCTTTAATAAGAGTATCCCTTTAATAAAATAAATAATCTTAGACACACTGGGAGGAAGCCCCTGAGATAGTTTCATAAAACAGAGTGTCTGGTGTTATATTGAACGTACAATAGACAATAATGACAAGTCTGATTTCCTACTGTGTAAACTGATTTATAGGTTAAAGCAAGATTCATGATCCCAAAGAAAAATCCTCTTACTGTACCTGCGTACGTTCCTCCTCCGTGGCTCCTCGTCCTGGCTCGAAGTCGAAAATGCTCTTCGGCTCTGGAATCCTAACCACATCGCCCAGGTCAGCCCTGGAACACACCCCACCCCCGGATACGCAGAAACTTTATCACATTCCCATTGTCAGAGCCTGCAGCAACGGATCCTAACCTGCCTGCAGTCACCTATCTGGTTCTGGTATTTTTTCGGTCATTTTGTTTCTCCTCTTCGCCTACTGTATCTTGCAGCATATTCTCGAGACCAGTGTGTGTGTGTGTGAATGCAGGTGCGGTTAAAGTCTCTTTGCTTCATAACAGCTTAGCTCAGCATGTGAATAAGGACGTATTTACGCTCATGTTTGGGTGTTACTTTCACGGGAAAGTGACCGCTGTGACATTTGTAATGTGTTTCCGTACAGTAAGTTCAGTTATATAAAATAAGTTTCCCACTGCGCTTCATGTTCGCTCTTTGTTGTAAAGTGTCATCCATGATAAAATAGCAGACGTAGTGCTGTCAGTAATGCACATGGTCAGAATAGCACTAGTTACACAGAACGATGTCTTTTGGCACACTGACTTATGAAGGTCGCTGTTTCATGTGACTGTGCGTGCAGCCTTGTGCACAAAAACTAGTCTCTGAATTTTTCTATACCCCCTCGAAGGGTCGCTTTAAAGTTAAGAAACATCCAAACCATTAATAAAAAAAAAAAAAATTGTGCCACAGAGTTAAAAATGTTGAGAAGTTATTGAATGTATTTGATTAACTAATACTGTATGTGCAGGGAAATTTTCTTTCACCAGTCAGGCAGCGCTCCATGCTGCGTCAGGGTGAAGAGGTCCTTCCCAGGTCCGTGTCCGTCCTCCTGAGTCGGCTCGACAGGTGGAGTGGCATTCAGCCTTCCTATAATGATACACAAGAATCAAGCGAACATCATATACTGTAGATATTCATGTAAGTAGGTCCTGTATATGGAGTCCGCTGGGTGTGTAGTAATGTTACATTTACTAGCAAACATCACTTGTACGTTGGTACTGTACATTCTTAATAATTCTGCATTCCCTGTCTGCAGACATAATGTGGGAATGTTTCGAGCTGCTTATCATAGCATTGAGAAACCATGGTCATAATAAAGTATTGCGTAATTCCTGACATGACAAAACACGCTTAAAGGTTGTCGGGATACTTTTATAAGACTGATTACTCACGTTCTTGCCAGTCGATTTCTGGCTCTGGGAGAGAAAAGAATATAGGGAAGAAACAAAAGCTGAATAAATGTTATGTTCAGGAGAATGTGAAAACATTTTTTTTTTTAGATTTTCCCACCATTAATAATTATTATTCATATCATAACTGTGGTTTTTTCTTAAACAACTGGATAAATAACAAGCGAAGGCATAGCTACATTTAGAAAGCCTTCCCAGAAGAGAGTGGGCTTGAGTGAAGAGCATTGATTATGGTCATCAAGTGTCCACAAACTTTTGACCATACAGTGACTATTATTTCTTCCCAGTATATTGACCGTCTCAGCCACTCGAGCAATACTGCAGGAGGAGCAATTAACATATTTTAAAAATGGTCATAATTCAGCGAGTGCAGTTTATGTAGCAAATCCTCCTCTGTTGCGGCCAATCGAGTACATTTTTGTAAATTATTTAGCTGACGGCATCTCGCTGACAAAATGAGAGGTTTCACAGACTTTCACAGATTTACAGCCTCTGGTCAGAGACTGATGCAATGAATTGTTAAATAAATTCTTAAGTCTTTTCTGCTTATAGCCCATGGACTTTTATTAACGGAAAAAACTGTTGTTAGCTGCATATCCAAAAACTTGATCTTCGGAAATGTTACCTATAATATATGAATTTGGTAGCTGGCTTTTTATCCTGCTCGTCTACACCACAAACACACACACACAAAAAACATTTCCCAGATTTTTCGCATTTTTTATTTCCGCATATTCCCAAAGTCCAAAATATTTTCTCAGAATCCTATGTTCCCATGTCCCTATGTTTCCAGGATCCTATATTTCCTAATACATTTTTGGTTAACGCACGTTAATCCTCTTATGCTGTTCGAGAAAAATGTGACCCATCCCAGGATGCAATATTTCCTGAACCTTATCCAGTTTATTTTATTGGAACAAGGCTTCAAAGCTTTTTAAACACAACAAAATAATGGTTGCTAGCTATATAATAATAATAAACAATAATGGTTGCTAGCTATATGTGATTTTGGAGGTCTCAAGAAAGAATTTTATCAAATAGAGAAATAGGGAACATCATTTTTTAGCTTTTCATTATGTGCTGTATACACCAGGGGAACATAGGGGAACATATTTGGAATCATTTTCTCAAAGCTTAGCTCACTTTGATTTGCTAGATTTTCCTTATTTTTTGTCATGGGTGCCAATTTGACCCTTTTTTAAATTAGTCATATCTTTTCCCCACCCATCATTAGTGCACTCTCCCATCAAGACAACAACTACCAGTCAGGGAGGGCTGAACGATCCACGTAACATGAGTGGCGTAACACACTTGCAGGATAGCGCTATATGCTCCTTACACATGTGTGAGCTCACAGATGCTCGTGATTGGCCATAGAGCTGCGACTGATGTAAGATCGCAGAGTGCCTCCCATCCCGGCTGCGAGAGGCTACACCATCACCTGGGAACCAAACTCGCGATCTCTGGAGGATAATGCGAGCACTTCACCACTGCGCCACTTGGGGGCAGTGCAGACATCTTCTACTCTACGCCACTGTGCTGCCACATCTTCTAATACTGAGTAGAACGTGGGAATGGTGACTCATGTTAGCTAGCTAATGTCAAACAAACAGCAATTTCCATAATATTATTAACAATAAACAGATTGGTTTTGAAATTATATTATCTAGTATAATCAGGCATTTGGGAATTTTCACTCATGCTAGTGTTAGATTTAATTAATTTCGTTAACTGTAGCCAGCAAGCTTTGCTTCTTTAGATTCTTTAATCGTAGCCAGCAATTTGGGATTTTTACATAGTTTGGATTGCTAGGTTTTTTTTTTTTTGTAGTTTTAGGCTGAATATCTGTTTATCTGATCTAAATATATCAAAATATGCACAAAAGCATGAATCTGCAATAAGTCCTTTCCAGCATAACATATCAGTAAATATTCCAATCGCTATGGATGAATCGGCGTACTGACAGCCGAAATCTTTGAGCAGCTCGTTAAATTCATCAGTCAAGTAGAACATCGCCTGACGGAAACTTTTCAGCACATTTTGTGAATATCGGCTTCGAAGTGATTTGTGATACGCCGAAATGCTGACAGCAGGATTACATAAATCTCGCCTTTGGCTTCGGGTATCAGCAGAAACTGCCAAAAGATTGCTGATCCAGGACCAGTTTCAGCCGTTTCACTTGGCCACTTATAAGAGACTATTTTGTGTGAAAATGCTGCTTCATGTCTGGGAAAGCCTGAGAGCTACTTAGCAAAGCAAACAATAGCCGTATTTGGTGCAGGGTTAGACGCTGTTGGTGAAACTCTATCTGTATACACTTTCTAAAGGTGACTAAGCACTTTCACTGGATTTCTTTTTTTTTTTTTCCACAGGAAAAGTATGTGAGGTGCGGGTTCTACAAAGAATTCCTGATTAAAATCAGAAGAAAACAGTGAAAGGGATTCTCTCATTGTGTGTGTGTGTGTGTGTGTGTGTGTGTGTGTGTGTTTGTTGATATACCCTCCGGTTTCTTGTGGATCTGTCGAAACATGCTCCTGTACCAGTCCTTAGGTTTGTTCACGCTCTTTAAAAGAAAACAGAGAAGGCATGGAACTGACTTGACACGTCTTACGTCACACACTTCACACACACACTTAAAATAAAGTAGCTGCCAAAAAAATGCAAAGTTTCTTGAAGCAAAAATTTCGATGTTCCATGTGAAGGGATTTTTAAAAAATAATGTAGACAAGCATTATCTATGTGTGAGGAATCTTAGCATGTTGACGCTACACTATACAGTATATACAAAAGCATTTGATCAAATCTGTTCATTTTTGAATTCAGGTGTTTCAAATCAGGCCCCTTATCCTCAGTGAAGGGCAATCATAATGCTTCAGCATACCAAGACATCTTGGACAATGCTATGCTACCAACTTTGTGGCAACAGTTTGGTGAAGGCCAACAGAGTGCACAAAGTAAGGACTATAAAGAAATGGTTTGATGAGTTTGCTGTGGAAGAACTTGACTGGCCCTAACACAGAGCCCTGACCCCAAGCCCAACCCCATCAAGCACCTTTGGGATGAACTGGAACGGAGATTGCGAGGCAGGCCTTCTCGTCCAACATCAGTGCCTGACCTTATAAATGCTCTACAGAATGAATAGGCTCGGCTTCCCACAGAAACACTGCAAGAAATGGGGGGAGCAACTCCATACTGAAGTATGTGTGTTTGAGAACAACATCATTGCTGGTTGGAACAAATACTTTTGTCTATATACTGCAGTGAAGGTGTCATAGTTCAGAGTCTTCTGATGTTTATCGCTGCTATAACAATTTGCTGGTACAATTTATTCCATGGATGTTTTATAAATGAATAGAAATATATCATTCTTTACTTAAAATAATAAAAGAAAAGGAAATGCTGTTGTGTAAAAGGAATAAAACACTATTTAGGACACGCTTACAACAAAGGTATCTTTTTGGTACAAGTTTTTTTTTTTTTTTTTTCTCCAATCATCTCGCATCACACCATGTTCGTGATCATTTCCCTGAAACAGCATACACCTTTTTATTCAATTTGGTAGAAATAACACTGATAATGCTGCTACACCGTACTATATGACTGACTGCACTCTGTACCTCCATAACGTATAAAAGTTCACTACTCACAGATCGGGAAGCGATCGGCATGCCGGTTTCATCTACAGGGCCGATTCCAGAGAACTTGATGAGCCTCTCCTCTCTGGTAACAGGAGTACGAGGCAGAGTAGCGGAGCGTGGTCCACCGTTAGGCAATTGATCTGAAGGAGCAAGAAAACATACAGTTGACTGCGTCCTGGATCAAACGAACAGACTGAACTTCCATGCTCGTCGACATTTCTTATGGCACTACAATATCCATGTTTACACCGTAGATACATTTAATACTGTTGAATGTCCTAATATTCCACAACCATAAACAAGTAATTAGATTTAACTAATTGGTCTGGAATGGTAATTTATTCCATCTCTTGTAGTTGTGCAGTTGTGCAGCTTCTCTTCTCACCAACAGATGGCAGTATCATCACTGGGAATAAACCGAACACAGAACAGTTTACGTTGACTGGACCTTAACTTAAAGTATGTGACACTCTAAAAAACGGGTTAGATATTGACAATTATGCAACAGCTAGCAACGACCAAGTAATCTGATTAGACAAGAGGCATTCCATTAGTTCTGATATAGAGCACAACAGCACTGGAACATTTACCTGTATGTATCACTCAGCTTCATAGACGCTCTAATAAGTGGAGTTAGGGAATAATACCCTACATAGCGCATTAGCTTTACATATTACACCAATTGGGATTTGACCCTGGAACATTTAGTTAGCGGATATTCTACGGAGGAATAAGTAGAGACATAGAGAGAAACTTACAAGGTATACATGACAGTCCGAACCTTTTGGCTACAGAATCTAAAACTACTTCAATCCCTGTTACTCACGCTAACTGTCGGTCGCTAACTATGAGTCGCCATCACAATGCTAGTTCCGCCATGTGTAGCGGAACAAAATATCTGGTTAAATAAACAAACAAATCATAATCTGTTGACAATAAAATGGCCTTTGTAGAACTGTTTCATAAAAGCAATATCCTTTGAGATGGCATCACAGCCGTGCAGATATTCAGCACAACAGCACTCCCTCTCGTGTGATATCACTTAATCTGTGTAACGCATAATGCTGCGTGAAACCAACACCCTGTAAAGTTTTTATTAATATTAAAAAAGCACTTACCATGTGATTGGCCTGGCCCGTAGTAAGATCCGAAACTTGGGGTAGGGACTGCACCTCCATTTACCTCTGCAACCTGGTGGTAAAAAAAAGAGAATTTCCAAAAAATCTAAGATTTTAGAATAATTCAATGTCTTTATTCTCAAATGCTTGTTTAAATCTGTTAGAACAGTATGAATAGAATAAAACACTGCAATTTGCCCACTTGAAATGATGGAATCTCACTGGCACTACAGTATAAGCAGCATTGTGGGTAATGTGAACATGTGAACCTCCAGGGTCCGAGTTCAAGTCGTGTCTCGGCTCTGTGTGAATGGAGTTTGCACGTTCTCTAAAGACATGCAGATTAGGTTAATTGGTGTTCCAAAATTGCCCGTAGTGCGTGAATGAGTGTGTGTGTGAGCCCTGCGATGTATTGGCACCCATCCCGGGTGTACCCCTCCTCATGCCCTAAGTCTCCTGAGATAGGCCCCAGCCCCCCCGTGACCCTGTATACAGGATAAGGTGGTATCGACGATGACTGAAGAGCACAAGGTGTTCAGGGTGTTGTCTTTTAACTGCAGCAATTAGCCACACGTTGAAAAAAAAGGTCTGTGCTTCTGAATATGTCCACATGGTGGCAGCACAGCATTATCTATACTCTTAACATCTCCAAAAGCAGTCCAAATGAGTCCAAAGTCAGGTCACTGAATGTAAGAACACGCTTCTTTTAGACACTGTTATTTCGCCATGATGTCATCTTCAGAAAAGAAAATTTTAAGGACGTCAGTGTTGAAACAGGATGCTAATCCAGGGGCGAACATCATCCCCTGTAGTTACAGACGATCATACTGTATGTGTGCATTCATAATGTGGTATTACGTTTTGTTGAGGAGGTAAAGAAGCACCGCTCCTGTAGTACGGGGTCGGAGGAGGCGTAAGAAGATCAGGCGAGATCACGACTACTTCCTGGGTCATGTCTGGGGACAGAACGTTTCCTGGTCGAGTTTCATCTGAGAAAACGATCCTGGAGCCATTGAGATGGTCACATACCACCGTCCTCTGTGTGGAAGAGAACATTTCATTTAGTTCAGCAGAAATAAACATCAAACAAAAATGGACCATCAATAGAACAGTATATCTATTATAAATATTATAGATATTATACATATCTAGCTATTTACAGGGGGGGGGGGGAACATGGACACAATTTATGGTTTACTATTAAATGCTTTCAGTGCTGAGGTGATGGGCATTTTTTTTCTATCAATCTCACTACCCAGTAAACTAGATATACTGTATACATGAGCAGGAGAACGTGTAAACTCCATGCACACAGACCCCGAGGCAGGAATCGAACCCGGAACCTGGAGGTGATGGTGGACTGTGTGAGCCATTGTGAGCCATTGTGCCTCATAAGGTTTATTCAGAGATTTAAAATAAGACTTTTTATTTTTGCCAAAAACAGGTACTTTTTTTTTGTATTTCTGTATAAACAAGTATGACAGCATCCATCCAAAGTTGAAGAGATGAAGTGAAACTTCTGACTTCGGATTGTAGTCTCAGAACTAGTGACAGTCATATGAGGCGATTACACACACTAAATGTGATCTCTCTCTCTCTCTCTCTCTGGTCTCTCTAGATTTGACGTATTCAAAACATGTTACTGTACAGGTATGTCCGTGATTGAGAAGACGCAAATGTGGATTACTTACTATATTATGTACTTTTTTTTCTTCTTTTTTTTTTTTCTTACCCCAAAATGCCTTTGCAACTAGAGAACTAATTGGTAGACTAAGCGCAATCTGTCCAATAAACAAAACGATAGATTACATACAAGTAATTTCATTACATGTTTATCTCATCTTTTTTTTTTTTTGCTTCAAACAAAAGGATTTGGTCCAGGTGTTAACCAATTATAATTTTTAGCCTTCCATTGAAATATCAACTGGTAATATACATGAAACTGTCCGTTTATTACTGTATATACTGTAAGATTATGCATTGCAGAGAGGAAATAGAAATATATATTTTAAAAAAAAGGTGATGCAGAATTATGCGTGACATACTTTAAAATGTTAACTGCCCTTGGCTTGACTATTTATTGCTCTGGCAAGAATAATCTAAAATGCGCTGTGCTTTCTCTTCATTTCCAGCCCCGATTTCGTCTGGCATTGGAACTAATAAGGAGCAGCTCGTTTCTTTGATCAGTTCCTCGCCAATCCAATCAGCCTGTTCAGATGAGTTCCAGAGAGAGAGAAAGGGTTCAGATGCTCAGGAGATTTCAAATTTGTGGAAATTTAGAATGAACGCACACTTTTTGGATGAACCTCCAGAGACTGGCATCGATGTTAGTATATGATTCATTTTAACAGACATTTCAGGAAGAACTGAAAGAGAAACCAGCTGCAGAGGCTATTTTTTGATGGATATGTTTATATTCTTTTAATAGGTGGTTTGGGTAAGAACAGAACGTGAGTCACCAACTTGCTCATAGGTGAAGTCCAATTTCCTAAACGTTGGATGAAGTGAAAGTTTTACCAGACGCAGGATGTTTCAGGCTAGAACTGTTCGGCAGTGGTGGACCCAATATACTGTACAGTACACAATCGGCCAAGCGCATGGCAGCAACTCAAGGCATTTAAGCATGTAGACACGATCAATGGTGGCCGTTCTCCAGGCAAAAATGCCTTATTGATGCCAGAGGTCAGAGCATAAGGTCCAGCCTGGTTCAAGCTGATAAAAACGGATTCTCAAAATTCTACAAGCAGAGAGGAGAACCTTCCAGAAGAAAAACCTTCTTGTAGCATCATACTCAAAAAGACTTGAGTCTGTAATGGGTGCCAAGGTCCTTCAGGTGCCTTTTGGCAAACTCCAGGTGGGCTGTCATGTGCCTTTTACTGAGGAGTGGTTTCCGTCTGGCCGCTCTACCATACGGGCCTGATTGGTTGTGTGCTGCAGAGATGGTTGTCCTTCTGGAAGGTTCTCCTCTCTCCCCAGAGCTCTCTCTAGCTCTTTCAGATGAACCATCAGGTCCTTGGTCACCTCCCTGACTAAGGCTCTTCTCCCCTGATCGCTCAGTTTGGCCAGACGGCCTGGTGATTCATAAGTTCTTCCATTTATGGATGATGAAGGCCAATGTGCTCATCTGGACCTTCAATGCTGCAGAAATGTTTCTGTACCCTTCCTGCCTCGCTACAATCCTGCTTGAGAGGTCTACAAACAACTCCTTGGAGTTCATGGCTTGGTTTGGGCTCTGACATGTACTGTTAACTGTGGGACCTTATATAGACAGGTGTATTTCTTTTAAAATGTCCAACAAACTGAATTTACCACTAGTGGACCCCCATTGAGTTGTAGAAACATCTCAAGGATGATCAGTGGAAAGAGGAAGCACCTGAGCTCAGTTTTGAGTGTCATGGCCAAGGCTGTGAATGCTTATGTACATGTGATTTTTTTGTTTGTTTTTTTATTCTTGATAAATTTGCAAAGATTTTAAGCAAACTTATGATAGATGGATTAAATTCATTAAATACGTGAATCGCTGTGAATACTTTCTGGATTACAACTTATGTATGCAGGAAAGCATCTCTGAATGCATAACACTTCAACACCACACCGGGTGCCGCTCCTGTCAGCAAAGAACAAGAAACTGAGGATACAAATCGCAAGCCTCACCAAAATTGTACAACAGAAGATTGGAAAAACGATGTCTGGTTTGAATATTCTGCGTTTCTGTTGCGACATTCGGATAGAAGGATCTGAATTTGGGGTAAACAACATGAAAGCAGCATGGATCCATCCTGGCTTGTATCAGCAGTTCAGACTGGTGGTGAT
The DNA here is from genome assembly GCA_013621035.1 of Clarias magur. NCBI lineage: Eukaryota > Metazoa > Chordata > Actinopteri > Siluriformes > Clariidae > Clarias > Clarias magur. The sequence continues at coordinate 2,534,668 of QNUK01000023.1, read as the reverse complement.
GGTGTAATGCCGTGAAGGAGATTTACTTGGTACGATTTGGGCCCATTAGGACCAATTGAGCATGGTTTAACTTCTACCGCCTACCTAAGTATCGTTGCTGACTATTTGTCCATCCCTTTATGACCATAGGATAACATGTCACAAATCTAAAATCATCTCAAACAGGTTTAATGAACATGACTATAAGTTCCCTAATGGCCTCCACTGTCACCAGATCACAATCCAGCAGAGGACATTTGAATGTATTGGGGCGGAGATTCACATCATGGATGTGCAACCAATAAAACTTACAGCAAGTGCGTGATGTTATCATGTCAATATGAATCAAAATCTTTATGGGATGATTCCATCACCATGTGCCATTAAGAATGAAAGTAAAAGCAGGACAAACTCAGTACTAGCAAGGTGTCCCTAATGAAGTGGCCGGTAAGTGTTTGTCAGCCCATCCATAAATCTTTATAACATAGAAATGAAATGAGAACTGCCACTCATGCTGCGCCATGCTCTATCTATAAACACTTTCAGTTGAGGTGGAGTATATAACGAAATGTAACGACAAACCTTACTTCTTTTTTTTTTTTTTTGTCCATTCAGAATGTTCAAAATAATTAGCATCATCTAAAATCTTGTTTTGCAGCAAACCAAGCAAAGACTGTCTTGCTATGAGATACAGAATCGTTTCTATAATAAGACAAATAGAAAAGCTTGGGAGATGGAAAGAAGGATTTATGGAGTGGATGCTCACGTGTGACCTTGTTTCCCATGAAAAAGTCTGAGAAAAAGAAAACAAATGTGTCTGCGTTTACTTATAGCTGAATTAGTTTTTTTTGGCGGGGGGAATATAATGGCGCTGGTACTTTAGCTGAAACCTGGCAACCCTGGTAAATGGCATCATGATCACACCTATTATATTGATCACAACTGAAAAACAAAAAAAACAACCAAAGACTGCAAGATGTCTCCATGTTATCGACTCGTACTTTTCTATTACTGGATTACTCGCTAGATAGCAGCCTACAGCAAAGTCATGTCTAATCCTGAATCCGGATTTCACGGCAATGTCCTAAGTGACATGAATGTTGTCCATGCTCATGAGCGTCGGCTTCTAAACAACACTTTTCTAGTAGCTTAGAAATAGAAGAACTGTCCTGTCTCTCCCCCCTCCTCTGCTTTTCTCTGATTGACCCTCATTACGTGGGTGTAAAAGGGAAAGACGAGTCATTCTAATCTATGTACCGGGAAGAGCTGGCCCTCCCTGAGTGCCATCTATCTTGCATCACTGGAATAAAGACCCCATTGTACCCATGCCTTTTGGGGCCCGAATAGGAAAAGCTCATTACTGTCCTTTCAGTAGCTTGACTCATTCAGGTCTCCCTTGAGATATCTGCTATGGGCAGCGGGGTCAAGCAAAGGTCAATGTCAGTCATTAGAATCCAGGAACAGCACTAACTTTCCTCTCTCATTACAGCACCGCACGGCTACCAATTTTGGTTTCGCATCCCTCCATGTTTTTTTTTTTTTTTTTAAAGTTCCAGCCCTTGTCCTCTCTCATTTTCTCCACGTCTTCTCCTTCGGCCTCTCACACGCTCGCTTTCTATTCCTTGGCCTGATTTGCACACGCGCCTTTTTTCTCACTTTGGAACTACAAAGGTCATGGGAAGATCCCCGCTCCCTCACAGATGGTGAAATCGAATCTTGCTAAATCACGGACGTGCTTTTGTGAGTCAGGGGACTTTTTCACATGCATCCAAGTGCAGTCAATAAATAGTCCCGCTCTCTTTATTACAGTTTACACTTTTGTAGCTGGGCCTGGGTGTTAGTCTTTCCTAAGGCATCTTTCAGAGCGCTGATGAACAGTCTAGACATTAGCGACTTTTAAAGGCAGTCAAGCGCAAAGTGTTTCCAGAACACCACTGAGCTCGGTGTTTTTCTTACTCTTTAAAAATGCTTTCAAGTGTGTGAACTGATCTAGATAACTTGGAATGCCATGCCCCCTACAGGGAGAAAGTCGTTTACGTAGTAAATAAAACACTTATGGTGGGGGGGGATACTATTATAGGGTAATACTCGACGGTGGGCTGGTGTGACTGTTATCACCACAAAGTTTTTTTTTCTTCCCTAACAACAAGCACATCCTGGAATGATTTATCCCTTTATGCAACAGTTAGTTCCTGTTATCACTTCCAGCAGCTATAAACAGTCTTTCCCTCACCAGCTTCATCTTAAGTTTTCTCTCTTCCTTGATGTTACTAAGACAAAAACACCACAGCATGTACTGTAATGATACTAAGAAATCAAATTGCTTTCGACATTCCTTTGGAGGAAAACCTAAAGTTACAGTTGGAGGTTCCATCTGGAGTACAATTGCTTAATTCGCATTTACATTTACAGCATTTGGCTGATGGCCTTATCCAGAGTTACTTACATTTTATATCATTATACCGTACAACGGAGCAGTTGAGGGTTAAGGGTCTTGCTCAACAGTGGCAACTTGCTGGTGCTGGGGTTTGAACCTGAGACCTAAATAACCATCTTTTCAAAATAATAATAATAATAATAATAATAATAATAATAATAATAATGATAATAATGTAAAAAAAATTACACCCTTTTTTGGCTTTATTATCAGGACTGCTATAACATCTATTGCAGATTGCAGAATTTAACAAAGCTGGAAAACGTTTTTATCCGTGAATGATGATCCTGGCCTGTATATAATCCCCTGCTAGTGTGGCAGGGGATTATATAGAAGAATAAAGGTTTTTACTCTCATAACTGTGTTCTGCTATTGAAATCCCAATTTGACTTGCCCGCCACCACATATAATACAGAAGTTAAGTTATATTAAGATCTTTTGCTTCCATATAGCTAGGCAGAACTGAGATTTATCCATTTTTACTGTATGACTCATTGTGCCTTCCACTGTATAAATCCACAATAAAATGAGTGTGATTTGCATTTTTTTTCCCTTCCTACCTGAGACTGCATGACATCTGTGGGATTTCCAGTCCTTTTCTTTTATGAATATCTCTGATTCACTGTCTGGGGAAACAATATTACAAAAATCATATTAGCAAAGTGTTTATCATACTGAATTGATACTCTAAATGATCACTTTTAAAGCCTTCTATTCACAAGCATGCTGTTTAGGTACAGTGGGAATCATTCATTTTCAGACACCTCTGAGATGAAAAAAAAAAAGTCCTATTTACTATATAAGGATCATTAAAACGTCGACTTCTGACATGTCCTATTTTATACAAATGCTGTATAGAGACAATATTGCATGTGTAAATAATATTATTCTTTTTCGTAGACAATAAATAAATAAATAAATAAACGGCACGGCGGTGTAGTGGTTAGCACTGTCGCCTTGCCCCGCCAGGGTCTCAGTTCGATCCCCGGCCAGGCTCGATTCCCATCTCTAGCACGAGGTGGGGTACACCCTGGATAGGTTACAACAATCCATTGCAGGGCACACACTATTGGCAATTTGGGAATGCCAATCAGCCTCATCTGCATGTCAGGGAAGAAACCTGGAGGAAACCCACTAAGGACGGAGAAGACATGCAAACTACATTCATACAAAGCCGAAGCGGGGATTCTGGAGGTGCAAGGCGACAGTGCTGACCGCTGACCATTAAGCAACCAAGTCAAAAAGGGAGTCTATCACTGAGCATCATCATATTAACATGCTGGCTTGCATTTGAGAGATTTTGAAAAATAAAGTAAAGCTGTTGTTAGCCTGAGAAGCCGTAGCTAACCTTTTCATTCCATAATTTGTGTAGTTTTACTACAATAAATATTACCAAGTAAATAGGAGTTTAATCTTTTCTATTTAAACTTGTGCAAAGAATTTGAGGCTTTGAGCTTGGCCATCTCCCAAACTCTTTACCCTCTTTAGACCAGAATGTCCTCATAATTTCTCCCAGCTACGTTGTTTAGATATCCTCGTGGATCCTCACATGAGAACTATTATGAGGAATTCTTTTGCTGAACTTCTTCTTGTTTGAAGATGCTAATTATGTTCATATTTATCGATTGCTTACACTGAGGAAAAAATGCAATGGACAGCATGCAATATGAGAGTGTACACTAGGTTAAAGCTGCACTTGAATAAAGAATATGGGCACTTTTTCCTTCTCTATCACATAGCTTTCATCACATTTCAAAGACACGTTATTATAATATCCCGGGCCACTAAATATCATTTAATCATGGACCTTTATAGACTTTGCGTTGTGCACTGGTGCGCCGTCATGATGGAATTGGTGTGGGATTTTTTTTCTTCAAAACTTGGGCTCATCCCCTTACTTCCAGTGAAAGGAACTCTTAATGCTTCAGCATACCAAAACATTTTAGACAATTTCATGCTCACAATTTTGTGGGAACAGTTTGGTGTGGAAGAACTTGACTGGCCTGCACAGAGTCCTGACTTCTCATCTCTTCTCGTTCAACATCAGTGTCTGGCCTCACAAATTCCCTTCTGGGAGAATGGTAAAAATTCTCAAAAACACTCTCCTAAACTATGTGGAAAGCCTTCCCAAAAGAGTTGGTATAACTGCAAAGGGTGGGCCAACATCATATTATAGTCTATGGATTAAGAATCGGATGTTAGTGAAGTTCATATGCATGTGAAGGCCGGCGAGCGAATACTTTTGGCAATATAGTGTATATAAATAATTTTTTTAAAATGTAATCGTCTTTTGGAATCATTATGGCAAAAGAGCATTTTTTTCCCCACCCAAAAGAATCGTGAGACATAACTTAATTGATTCCCCCCATCACCCCTCCATCTCTGCGAGCAAGTTGTTGTACAGTATTGGTTCACTTGTTTCTTCAATGTCTAAAGCCGCTTCTCATTAACATGAGTTCACTGTAGCATTACAGTAGATTCATTTTACACACTAAGCAGCAGGAAGAACAGAAGCTGAAGAGTATGGCTGCAACATGCCAAGAAAACCTTGACACTAAAACTAAACCTACTCTCACCTGTGGATTTACGAGCTTAAGTAAGGATCCCCATCTCATATGGAAGATGTTAAGCATGCTGGGCGCTAAATATACTCAGACGTCATGTGATACAGATTTAAGAAAATCACTGTCTTGTCCAAAGTGTGTATCTAAATCCATGCCTGCAATTGAAGTCTGAAAAACATCTCCATTAACTTTGCGTAACCGCCCCCAAGACCCGGAGTCTACTGTTGTCTACACTGTTATTTCTGCTCACTTCATTTTATTAGCATCATTTACGAACTTAATCAATGTCTTCAAAGAGAAAGAGAATGTTAGCAAAAGTCTAATATCCAACAGATCATACAGAGATATCTATTATAGACAATATACTGTAGTTGAGAGGAAATGTCCTGTCCTCATATGAGGGCATTCAGGTCTCAAGAGGATGAGCTAGGTACTCACCAACTGACTGAATGTTGAAACACTCCTATGCAAAAGCATTGTCCAAGTCAAACATCACTCCGGTGCAAACCATAATCCAGGCTACTACTGAAAATAAAAAGATCTAGGAACTCTAAGAATCATTCCTCTGTTACTGGAGCATGGACGGTCCTCGAATTAATGATATTAGCATCTGCTAAAGTTTGCACCCTGGAGAGAGGGTGCTAATTTTGCCACACTATTATCACCATGCACAAAAAGCGTAAACATTCTGTCACACCTAGCAACATAACAATATTTCCCGTAGTGAATCATTTCCATTACTGAATCATTGTAAACGGAAACAAATGAGACACTTATGGTTTGTTATTACCATCAAAATATTATACAGTATTTGCCCTTAGGAGAGGGTTTCATCAGGGCACATCAGTAGTGGACAGGTTGCCTCATGCCATTCGGTTAGCAATCTGGTGCGCATTGGCTTAACATTAAAGAAAAGATACAGAAGTTCATGTTGGCCCAAAGCGCCAGTGAGTAACAAGGAGTTCCAGTGTTAGAGACTTTTGAGTAACGGAGAGATTTGCAAAGTCCCAGAGGAAGAAGGTCAGCAGTGGTTTTATTCTCACTTCTATTTTTCCCCCCAAGAAGTACAAAGTACTGCATAAAGATCATACTGTACCAAGGGGGGATCTGGTTTGTGATTTTCAGTAAGAAAGGTGAAAATGAAAACTATATCCTGTCCAGAACATTCTGAAGGTTTAACACCTACCAGTTTGGCAGTGACCCAATTTGACCTGCGTAATATCAGAGACTGGTAGTGATGGGTTCCTGCTTTGTGTTTGCTATGATGTTGCATCATCAGTGAAATCCATCAGAGATCTCCATTGGATTTGGAAATCCCTAAAGGTACTTGAGCTCATATCATTGAAATCCAAGACAAGATTGTGGCTTTTGGTAGAATTAGAAAAAGAAAAAAAGAAAAAACTGGACAGGCCTGGCCGTCGCCATGCTGACTTCACCTAAACCAAGGTAATCCATAAATGGGCAAATGGGTAAAGTGAACAGTACCTGGCTTTTGGTTGGAACATGCCGACTTACAGTACCTCAGTCACCACAAGCTAACTAGTTTACCGATCTTGCCATTAAGAATGCGTGCCTTTTCCCGCGAGATCCCGCGTTTGGCTTAAGTAGACTGATTAATTGAAACACGACTGCCCCCTACAGGAACGTCATTTTCACAGCTTCCCGCGCGAGATCCCTTTTCGAAGAAGCATGCTTTCTTAATGGCCAGATCTGTAGCTAATATGCTAAGTTGGATAACATTAGTTTATATGCAAACATTAATTTGTATTTAATTGAATCCATAACCCATAATGATTCCAGTTATCTGGTGTCGTGGTGGTGATGCGGTTTGACACATAATTATATGGCTTAATATAATTTTAACTGATGAGCCACATTAAAAATTCACCTCTGAACAGTTGTCAAGAATGGGAAACCTAACTATGGAGGCCAAAATAGTTTTTCATACCAAGCTGCAAACGTTTCTTTTTGTTGTAAGGTTGGGCATTTTAACACTGGGGATTGACTCACTTTTGGAGCCTAGTGGTTGTTCAAAGAACTGCATGTTTTGTCCTTTCTGAATTGGAGTAATTTTTCAGTTCAGAGGTATCATTTACAACACAGGGCCATCTTGTTCACTGACATACACTAGGGTTTTTGTGGTACATGTCTGTTTTCAAGTTAACAATATCGACCAGCTTTTAATATGTGAAGACAAGCTTGAAGTCTGATCCAGACAAAGCAATCAAATGTTTTGGAAACATGGGCAAAAATGCTGAGCTTCTTTTATTAAAAACAGCATAAAAAACTATTTGAAAGCACACACGTCCCAACATGGCTCATGTAAAGACACATACTGTATAAGACAAAGCTACTGTGAGCTTTCTGTGGAGGTCAGCTCAGCTCTGGCCGGATGGAGATGTGTTTTTATGTGGTTTACCATACATGGAATTACAGACTCTAATGACTGTGGTCAGTTTTCTGGATCGACTCTCTACTGCTATGTACCCCGAGGCAGAGGGAACAGAGAGGTGATGGTCGTCTTCACAATCTGCAATGACTCATCAGCCACAATGGGCCTCGTTACATAACAAGGAAACAAGCTGTGTGTTCGGGTTATATTATGGACACACCAGCTCGCTTTACAACATGGTTCTTCTTGGTTATGACATCCAATGCCACTAACTGTTTTCGGAGCAGTATTGTTATAGTACCTGTATAGTATACACATTTGAACAACTAGACAGACAGCTTTTCAATCTCAGCTACGTCAATCAAATTGTTAATGGAACCCAAGCATAGGTTTGTTTTAGTTAGTTCTCACTCATTGTACTGAGCCTAGCCTAGAAGACTTAGGGCAGCAGGCAATGAACACCCTGGACAGCGTGCCAATCCATCATAAGGCACACCCATACATACACTCATTTGACATTTGAAAACGCCAGTTAGCCTAATCTGCATGTCCTTGTACTGTGGGAGGAAACCGGAGTACCCGGAGGAAACCCACCAAGCACTTCCTAAGTGGATGTTTTTTTATAAAGTTTGGACACACCTTTTAATTCTTTCCTCATTGGTTTCATAATCTTTCCTGATTTTTATTTCTCTCTACACTGTAAACAATGCCGAAGTCATCTAAAATATACAATAATGTCCTATGAACAGTTGATATTGAGATGTATCTGCTACTCATGCTCTGTAAAGCTTCATAACGGCGCTCATCTGAGGTGATTTGGTGATATCCGAGACTCTAAATGAACTCACTTTCCTGGGAAGGTCTTCATGAGAGCCAATTTCATCATGGGGCTTGATGGGTTTTGCAAATGCACTTGACACAATACTGTTCCAGAACAACTAACCTTTGTGTCAGTTAAATATTAACATTTATCATTAAAGTCTCTTGAATAGGACTGGCACTGCATGGCGTGGCTGGGTAGTGGTGAGGTGTTGCAATTCGCCAATATCTAGGTTGTTGACTTTCTGAGGATCTGGGTTTGAGCGCCGATAGTGGCTATGTAGAATGAGATGTGGCAACCCACCAATATCGGGGCTTTTTCTTGGAAAATTTTTTTTTAAACTAGTTGTCCTTAAAACTTCCATTTTTATAATTAAGCTTGCTGTTCAGCACACCTGGTGATGTATATATACAGGTATATATATACGTGCAGTATATACAATATGGTTGTGTGTGGGATTTGTTCACTTGTGCAAGCGTTGTGTACTTTGGAAAGCTCCCCTCATTCCAGACTCATATTTCACAAGACCAGCTCTGACTCAACCTTAAACATTACCAAAAGTAGTCAGTAACCCCCACGATGTGCATACCTACATAACAATTCACATAACTGCATCAGTTAATAGTCAAGAATTTCAACTCCTTACCCACGCATCTGCCTCTGCCTTGGCAGAAAGATGCACCTTTGTCATTTCTCGTCCCATGACAATTCCATCTTTCAAACCAATCTTAAATTTTTTTTAAAAGTCAATTTAATTCAGCATGCAAACGGGCGCTCGAAACGAGTGCTCATCGTTTCAGACACTGCAGTTATTCATGCTGCAGACAAAGGAGACATATAACATATTGTGTGCTTCATTAGTAAATATGTAGATTATCGAGAATGGTGTAATCATACTGTATATGAGAACAGATCTATTTAATTCCTTGCTAATCCTGAACGCTTAAACCAGGATGAAAGACAAAAAAAAGTCAATGCAATTGTGTGTGTGTGTGTGTGTGTGTGTGTGTGTGTGTGTGTGTGTGTGTGTGTGTGTCATAATATCCTCTGCAATTACCTCCTGTTCCTTCTGTCAGTGCTGTGTCTTTAAGATGGAAACCACAATTTTGGCACCACTAACCAACAAAATAACAGCAGTTGTTGCACTCCAAGCCTTAAAAAGCCATATAAAGCCAATAAAGTTGTTTGGCCTGGACTGCAGCATGCCTGGCTTTCTCAGGCCTCTTTTTTTTTTTTTTTTTACCTAAATGGGTACAGAGAAAAGGAGAAAGCGAGCGGGAGAAAGCGCGTGTACACGGCAGGAAAAACTCAAACGCCCATCTAAGATTAAGAGAGACATCGGAGAAAGTCAGCCTAATACGGTCAAGCTTCCTTCTGATAGCCAGGCCATAAAAGCGCTCAAATAACTATGCACAACATGACAAGGCTTTAGGAGTGTTTATTCTCAACACATGGTTAAAGCACGTCGGCTTCCCCCGAAGGCCCCTCTCTCATGTGGAGCACACCAGGGCCAAGGATTTGTTAATCAGCGTTTTTACCCCAAACACTGCCATTACAGATCACCTCAATATTACGGCATTTGAACTTTTTATAATTACGAGATCAATCTGGTTCCTACCAGCGATAAATTAAACAATACCCATGTTTTATTGCTGCCGTTTATCATGACTTAAAAATCTCCAGGAGAATTAATTCCAGTGTCTCTACACACAGTATGCCTCTGATATAGTATGAATTACGCAATACATCAAAATATTACTATTTCTTTCTGAGGTAATCACACATAAGCTGTAAATGTGGTAGAGAACTTTTAGAGGTAAAATGAAAAAATACTTAATTTAAGTGTCAGTGCTATTAACTGGTCCGTTATTATCAAATCCCAAGGCTATCAATTGGCCATTATGAGGCCTTGAGCAAAGTTTGTGATTACATCATTCTTTATCACTTTTCACACTGCATGACATAATCCTAATAAAGTCTCAGCTGAATACTCTAGCAGACAGTATGATCATATGATATTCGTTTTCCATGGCAGGTTTTTGCAATGAATATCTTTTAATCTGGATACAGACCTGCGATTAGTTACAACTCCCTATGTTCTTTTTCCGTCATCGATCCAGGCTTGTGCAGAAAACTACAGAAATAGAAACAAAGTCAGCTTAAAGTAATAAAGATATTTTTTGGAACGTTGTTCGGATTAGGATTCATCACTGCCACTGCTGTATGTTTTGTGTTTTATCAAAGCTCAAGGTTTTAATAAAAAAAAAATAAAAAAAAGTCTTCATATTCCAAATTAGCACTGTCGCCTTGCACCTCCAGAGTCCAGGTTCGATTCCCGCCTTGAGGTCTGTGTGCAACTTGCCCGTAGTGGGGGAATGGCGATGTGAGTGCGTGCATGTGTACAGTTTGTGTTTGTGCCCTATGGTGGATTGGCACCACGTCCAGGGTGTCAGAATAAAGCGGTATAGACATATGCGGTATAGACGATACTTGACTGGATGAAGGTGATGAATGATTGTTTTCTGGAACAGCTAAATTATCCTAAAATCTAGCCAGTGAAAAGCTGAAAGTAAAAAGTGGTGTGACGTTAAATGCTGGCGACTTACCAACAGACAGATAACAAAAAAACAAAACAACAAAAAAAAAAACAGTTAAGATTGGTGATTACATGTCACTGTCTAGACATGGTGTAGAATAAATTCGGCATTCCTGCTTGGCTTTCAACCATGGAATCATGTCCATACCACTTAAACTTCCATGTTGCATTGAAGTGATGTAACAGACAGTTTGAAATCTGATTTAAGTGGATCTTATTCCAAACTAATTCCAGTCTGGATATCAGATTTGGGCTGGCAGTCTGAACAAGGCCTTAGCTATCAGTAGCATTAGATTTAACCTCAATGACAAATAAAAATAACCTGCTTATGTTTTTAAACAAAAATCCCTAAAATCAATGAATATCCTATTTGCATGTAAGTTTTTACTCAGCTAATATGGTCCTAGACGGCATGGTGGCTTAGCACTGTCGCCTTTAGTGTCACCTCTAGTGTCTGGGTTCTGTGTGAATGGAGTTGAATGGACATGTAGGTTAGGCTAATTGGCGTTCCCAAACTGCCCATAGTGTGTGAATGAGCGTGTGCAAGTGCATGTGTGCCCTGCAGTGGATTTGCACCCCATATGCCTGGGATAAGCTCCAGGCACCCGCGAAAGATGTACAGATGGTGAGTAAGTAAGTGAGTGAGTGAGTAATAAGGTCCTCTATGACTTATTAGTTACTGCTTTTAGTAAACACAACAAATGAATCGTTACTACAGAAGGAAGTATAGCTTCAAAACTTCTGAACTTTCTCTCATGTCTCTCATAGAAGATAAGTAGATCAGGGTGTTCTTGAATATACTGTATACAGAATCATCTATGCTTTGGGCTTCTGTTTATCCAGCAGGCCCTACATGGACTCCAGGGCAAGAGTCGTTTCCTGGCCTGATGTTGAGCACTGAGCTGCGGAATGTCGCATAGCCAGTACAGTAAACTTGGCAATGACATCAGATACATTTCCAAGAACTCGTGGCTACTCTGCAGCTCTGCTCTCCTTGAGACTGTCTATAAGCTTTATTTAGTTCTGTTTCATTCCAGCCATCAAAATGGAATCACCTTAATGAATTGGAGTGCATCCTGGGAAAACACTAAATGATTCTAAATGATCAATCTTATATACGATATTGAGATATCACTTTGAGGAAACCATCCAAAGTAACAGTACCTCCATGGCTAATTTGACAATGACCAGATAGTTGTCAGAGATGTGTGTTGGCCCTAAAGCTAACTGAAAACATCTGCAGAATGAAAATATATTATACACAATACTGTACATCAACACTAACAAAAATGACTGGACCTCCACTGACACCTCTATGGTCCATTTAAGGTTGCCCGAATCCATCTCATCTCCTCCAGCCATTTTATCCATCCTTCATCCACTCTTTCAACCATCCAGCCAGCCATCCCATGATCCATCCATCATTCTAATCTAATCAAGCTTCCATCTTTATACAAGCGAGCAGGATGTCTGTTGTTTGTTAAACAAATTGTTTTCTAAGTCTAATTGGTGTTTCAGCTGCTTTATAGACTGCTAGGTTCCGGCTCTGACATCAGAGGCAAACATGGAAGGACAGCAGACCTGCATACCAGCTGCATGGGGTAACAGACAGGTTAGACTGAGATAATGAATTTAGCTAATGAATGGGAGGCCTGAGGGGTGGCGACAGTAATTACTACCATATGCCGTAATGCATGAGGTGGTCATGTTTTATCAGGCTATTTTCTGGTTCATCCTTATTTATCTTCATCAACCGTAGAAGTGTTACAATTGGTTTCCCTTATTAGCTGACAGATCTATCTACGTAATAATTATTAAAGCTAAAATATTACACAAAAATCTTGGTTTTGTACAAGCAACTTTGTTCCAACCAGCACGCTCCCACCATTGTAAGTTTATGGAGTTCATCTCAAAGTTTTGGCTTTTGGTTAAGATCACGTTGTAAGTAGTTAAGATCAAAGTTGTATGAAAAGCTGAAACTTGTTAAGATCACAGCTGGATTCCTCATAAATGAGTGCTCTCTGTACAACCTAGTTTCACACACGCAAAAAAAAAAAAAAAAAAAAAAAAAAAAAGAAAAGAAAAAAAAAAAACACTGGCTTTGTTGCTCTTTCTCGTGCGTAATTCCTCCCTTCAATTCTGTCTAATCGAAAAGGGATGAGTTCCTCTTACAATGCAAACAGACATTAAATTATGTCATCTAACAAGTTATTCTTCTGTTCACAGATATATTTTCTGGAGTTTTTAGGATAATGCACTCCATACAGTAATTGGTTCCAGTTGACGTAATTCCAGGCTTGAAACTAACAGCTCAGTGACTTCATAACTCCTTTGTTTTAGGTCCCATCGCTGGAGCTTCAATTCTTCCTGCCAGATGTTTTGGTCAGGTTACAGAGAGCAATGTCAGAGATATGAGGCAAGATCTCTGAGATATGATGCTAAAATAGAACTATCTATTCCAATGCTTGGTGGAAAAAAAGCACAACGTCCTACAACAGACATCACAGTGAACACATTTTTTCCACAGGAATGTTTGAAGGTAACGTCACCCAGGCTTTGATGGGATAAGCCGGCTGAGTCATCGGTCTGGGAGCATGACCAACCAGTAGGCGAAGGGGAAAAATGATGACTGGGAAACTGGGACTTGATATGGCATGCAATTTAGCTACCTTCCATTTATGTCTGTTGTCTATGGTGCTGTGAGAAAACAATAGTGCAACAAAACTTTCCAGAAGGCGGAAGAATTGTAGAAATACAGTATTTTTAAGTGTCATTTGTAGCATGAAGGTGAAGTTCTGAAATTTTATTTTTAAGGGTTTGATATAGATGACTAGCTGACATCTATTCGTGGCACATATATCAAATGTCATAAAAATAAAAGAGACACAGCTTAGGAAGTCAGTTGGAGACTGATGATCCTTCTCAAAATATTGAAATTAGTCCCTATTGAATCAAATGGAAAAAATAAAAAAATAAAATAAAAAATACGTTAGGCATCTGGGTGGCAGACCAGATCAAAGAGTCTAGTCATAACCCAACGCTGGAAGTTCAAGCCATCTTCTACTTCTTTATAATTGTCTTGTCCCCGGACCACCAGCATAGATTCAATGCTAATTTGTCCATCTGTCAACTAAGCCAGCCCTCTTTAAGACAAATGCCATTGTCATCAATTATTTACTTTTCTCCTGAGTTTGTCAGCTTCTCCATCAACTATTCAAGCAATTTAACAACCAGTGAGGTCAAAAAAAGGCCCTTCTACTCAACTGCCCATGTCTTATTGTTCCACTAGAAAGAATTGAATTTTTTTTAAAATATATTAAAATAAAAATTCAATATATATAGTCTGGTTTTAGGTCTTCCATTTTTAAAGAGCTTGTACATTAGATCTCATTTGCCAATCTTTTAGTAAAGTTGCACATAAATGGTTTCATACACTCTAAAAATGCTGGGTTGTTTCTGTAAACACATTGTTGGGTTGTTCATGCTGGGTCAAAATTCTGGGTTATTTCGGGGACTTTAAACACATTTGTTGGGTTGGGTAACGCTGGGTCAAATGAGATGTAGTGGGTCATTTACAAATGAACACCTGGTTGGGTTGTTTTGGGTTTATTCTTTATCCTCAGGTTTCTCCAAACAGCAGCCTGCAAAGTGTTTGAAATATTGCAGTTATTGTGTCACAACGTGTAGTTTTAAGAGTTGTTTGCGAGAATGTGTGTGTGTACAGCTCAAAACATCAATCTGTTATGATAGCGTCTATTTTAAAATTTGCCCCAACGATTTCGGAGATTTGAGCTCCACACAATCCTGAGGTGCTTCGCGCTCATGTAGCCGCAAAACACGGCCTCATCATGGCAGAAACTTCTGGAAACGACCGCTGGCTGTGACGTCACTGCTGTGCTTAAAACAGAGGATTTTATCGTATTTCTAACAGGTAATCTTTGGTATAATACGGTTATGGTATAATAATATCGCGGCTGTGAGGCGCATCCTGTACGCTGCGTTACATTTGCACTATACTGAAACCCTCGAGTGTGCACTTCCAAGTCAACTCCGCTCTTTGGGGAATTGAGACACGGCATGAGGAACTTTCTGGATTCTTCACTTCTGAAGCGGGGGGCACGAGACCACTTAATGCTGACAGGATTTTATGCTAAGTTTATATAAATCTTTACCTAAATTTTAAATGTTGTAGTTGTGGTAGGAGCTCGTTTTCATGTTAATTCGCTTTTCCGCCTTTTTAGTCGTACTTTGATATGGGGGTGAGGGGAGTTCATGTTTTAATATTCAGTTCCAACAGTCGGCTATAGTGTATTTTATGATAAAAGTGCGTTTGTAGCACACACAAATAAAAAAAAAATACTAAATGTAATCTTAAATGTAATTTTAGGTAAATTACTAGTAATCTTCACTAAAGCTGTGTGTGTGGAAAGTCTCTTGGCATATTTTATAATATTTAATAGGTGCCAGAAGAAGCTGTTGGGATATGTTTAATGACAGTCTTAATATGTCTTCTGTTTCTGTCTGTTAAAAAAAAAAAAAAAAAACTGGTTATTTTGACCCAGCAGTTGGTTTATTCTTTGGAGAACTTTCTGGATTCTTCACCTATGACTGGATAATGCTCAGAGCACTCAGTATTTTATGGTAAGTTAATGTAAACTTTTACTTTTTTTATTAACTTGTGGTAGGAGCAAGCATTTTTTATTGTTTCAAATATTTTTTTATATTAATATTGTGTGGGATTAATATTGTTTTCCCATTCTGTTTGTTATTCAAAATTAAATCTAGATGGAGCGCCGTATCCTGTTATCCCTCACATTTTACCTAAATAGTTAGGTAAATTATTCCAAAATATACACTAAATTCATGTTCACGTTGTGTATTTTTGTGTATTGACGAGAAAAAATGTTTTGCATTAAATGCATATGTAGCTGTACGTCCTTAACAAAAATGCTCAGCGTAAGTGATGCTGTATAATTCATAGGTGGAGCAACATGATGAGGATGATATCTGCAAAATATGGAGATGACTGGAGCATTGTTCCATGTTTTGTTCCTTGGGGAAGAGACAAGAGGGACCTGACAGACCTTTTCCATTGTTGGAGGCAATGCTATTGATACAGACTCTTTGGTGAAGGCTGTTTTTTTTGTCATTGATGTTAAAAAGTGTCTTCTCACCTGGGAGTTTCTCCAGCATACTGTAGATCAGATTGGTGGACATGAGTACTCATCTCATGTCATAAAATTTTTGAGGACAACAGTTTTTTCAGTCAACATTTAATCAATAATATTTTTTAAAGTTTTATAATTTTTGTTTTTAATGTCATTTTTGAAGGAAATTAAATAGTAATAGTTAAATAACGGATAGTTAAAATATTAAGATGGGAAATATTTGTCATGTGGGCATTATAAGATTTGTATTGAAAACTTATATATAAAAAGTTTTTAAACATTGTATTAAATGCAAAAAATGCAACTCAGATCAGACTTACAGGGGTCCCTTGTTTTTGTTTTAAAGAGTGTTTGTTACAGTACATTTATTTTATATTTAACAAATGGTCACCTTGAGATTATATGGTTTTGTCCGACATTTTGGTAAAAATTAAGTTATTCACATTTTCTTATTCTGTGACAATCTATTTACATTATGTGAAGTTGTGCACATTTTGTGTCTTTTTTGAAAATAAAAAATCTAATGGAATGTGTCAACCCAGCAAGAGTGTTAATTTTACCCACTGGTTGGGTCAAATAAAATAACCCAGCACTTTACCAATTTAACCCAGCAAGAGTGTCAATTTAACCCACTGGTTGGGTCAGATGAACGACCCAGAAATCTGGGTTAAATGGTACAACCCAGCACTTGGGTAAAAAAAAACCCAGCGCGCGTTCTGTCCAATACTGACCCAGCAGCTGGGTTATGGTTGGGTTGTTTTTTACCCCAGCAGTTTTTAGAGTGTAGGCAAAACTATACAGCACCTAACTACACCTATGTTGATAAATGGTGATCAACCATAAATTACCTATAACCTTCAAGGCACATTTTCATGTACAGTATTTCACAAAATGCAAAGCTGACAAATCTGACAGAAACTATTAAACTGTGAAAGAATTTTGCATATATGGTAAATCTTCCAATAATGCAGCTCAGCCACTGCAGCTCATCACCTACTACAGACATACACTACTGGAACTCTTCCTCTTGCCATACAGCATCAGTTGCTTTCTAGATGATCTCTTCTCTTAGTCATCGATTTGGATCTTGGGATTTGGAATGCTTTCTAATAAAACGTTCTTAATATGAAACAACAAAATTTCACATGAAATAAAGGGATTAATCAGTGACCATACTTGACAACATAATTCGTTTAAAATTCATTCCCAGTTATTTTAATTGAAGCCATGTGGTATTTTTATAGTTTTTTTTTTTAAGTAAAAAAGAATTTCGACTGAATTCTTTTATATCCAGTTTAAAAGACAATTGCTATTAAACACAAAGAACTTCTTACTGTACATATGCATTTTGATTACGGTCTTGCCCTGGGGAGAACAGGCATTCCATACTGATTGTAAAGTATTCTTGCCCTGCATGAAGTATATTAGCAGTCACTAAGGATGAATGAACGAATAGCTAGTTAGCTCCCTTTGCCACAGCTGTCTGGCACCCTCATTCCTGTGATAAGACAAATTCTAAACTGCACCTCTGTCCGTCCTCAGTGGTATTTGGAACACGTCCTGAACCTACGATGTTTTGTTTGTCACATTGAAAAAGACGAATACAATCAGTCATCAGGTCTGTCCAAATAGATCAGGAGACATAAATCCCTGTTTTAAGACGTTTCCATAAAAGGAAGAAGATGTGTTTATGTACTCCATATTGGTGCACGACAGTGACGCATGTTTGCAGGCTCTGTTATACATCAGATCTGTAACAAAAATCTCAAAGGACCATGCAAGTATGCATACAAATCAATACGAAGAACAAGCACAACTGCGTGTGAGTTACAGTACAGTGACTTCCCCCAATTCGCTTCAGGCGAGTTCTAAAACGCTCAACTTGTTTCCTACTTTGTATGGCAAATGATGAGCAATCCTATCTGCTCAATATATTCAAATCTGTGTGTGTGAGAGAGAAACAGAAAAAAAATTATTATTTTTTTAACTTTAAGGGTTACAAAGAGATCGAGACATTGTCTATTAAGTAAAACAATAATAGACAAGTACCCGGCTACAACTCAAAATAATTTGCAAGGTACAGTAAGTCTCACTACACTTGACCCATAGTCAAAAAAGAATCCTTCTATTCATCTTCATCATCCCTCCTTTTTCATTTTTCAGCATTTCCAGCCACTCCCTTTATTCTTTATATATATATATATATATATATATATATATATATATATATATATATATATATAAACACTATAATCCTCTCTCTTTCTTCCTCACACAAACACACATGCACATTCTCCCCTCCTTCCTTCTCTCTCGCCCATACATGGCTGCGTGCGTCTGCTTACAATCAACCATTATTAAAAGATACACACATTAATCAGAGACAAACGCATCTCTTTCCATGTATGGCTCTCTGATCAGCCCAGATGCTGCATACCGTTTGATAGTGGACAGCCAGACAGAGCTTTCAGGGTCGAAACAGGTTAAGGGATCGACTCGGACATGTCTGGCTGTTTCGAAACACGTCGGTCAATGTTCTTTCACAGACTACTGCTACACTTGCTCCTGTAACCCGAGTTATGTTCTTGAACTACTTTTTAAAAAACAGCACAGCAGCTTTACATTGTAGGATAAAAGGTGTACTGTAAGCTGACACAACGTTTCATGGAATGCTCAGTCCCTAGCAAGGAACCATGTGAAAAAACACAAAGGGTAGTTTCTGTACACCTTGGAATGCTGCCCTACGTGTTTCTATTGAGTTTTTTACTTAAGCAGAGGCAACTTTACATTCGAGATTGTGGGTCAAAAGATAAATAAAAAAACTCCTGGTCTTTTCAGACCATCCAGTAGGGTGACTAAGTAGACGACACGTCTAAAATCTGAGTTTGGACTTTGCTACAGCAAGGAATGTCCATTATTACCATTGAATGCAAGTGGTTTCCCAATGGAACCTTAGTCATATTTTTGGCCATAATAAACTAATGAGGCACTGGTTCCTTTTTAGTTTAAAACTGACTCGTTTTGGTCATCTTTGAGGGTGTAGCATTCATTGATTCTGAGGCAGATTTTCCATTCATAACTGTACATACTCTATGAATGATAAGTGGTCAATCCGAACGCCTGACTGTTATCCTTCGAAGTGTGTTAAATGTTTGCACTAAAAATAGTAGGATCAATTTCTCAAGTATCACTATGGGGCTCAGCACTGTTCTCAACCTTTTATTGATTGGTAATCACTGATTGGGATGGGGGAAAGTAGGCTGGTATGGTCCGGTACCGAGTACCACTAAAAGATTCAGCAATTGTACAATTGTAGGTAGTACTGGAAAGAGAGGAGAGCAGCTGCCTGCCAAAACCCACATTCAAAACTAGTCAAAGAAGCACTTTCAGCAAGAAAAAAAACAAACATCTGATATAAATTTTTGCCACCTTAAACAACACTTTTACTTCTTAGAGACTGCTTCTAAGTCGCCCTGAATTGCCTATGAACCATCCATGTACGATTTTTCATTACTGCTAGGTAACGTGAGTGTGGGCTTGTTCACAGCTAATGTGAGCTGCAAAGCTAAGTTAGACTGAATACCAAATTCCTCTCCAACACATGAACGAGGAGACTACTTGATATGTGGAACAAGTGATTCTACAGCCTACATAGTGTACTAGCTTTCTTTTTAACATTTTTTTTTTTTAGGAACAGTTAGTACGCTGATGGCATTATAAGGCGGAGAAAGTGCAGGCGCAAAGAGAAACTTGTGAGAATTACAAGACTGTCCACCACCTCCCAGGGTTTCTTCACCTCACCATTTGGCTGCCTATTACTGGTAAGAATTTAAAGGCACTTTCACCCCTGCTGATTTGTCATTTGAAACAATTAGGCAAAGTGACTGGGCTTAGTCAAACACAACTTACTGTAATTCAGGTTCTTTTCAGAAAGAGAGTCACTATTACTGTATATTCTAAAAAGTCACTAAATTTAGTCCCTATGTTGGCAACATTGGAAGCAGAGGAACTACTGAAGAAGAAAATATTAATCAGAATGAATTGTTTTTTAACTTTTTCAAAAAAGTTACTTCTAGACACCTTCAAATATATAGAAGCATAAGCGAATAGTCCCCAGGTATATACAGTGGAATATTATAAATAAAAAAAGTGTGAAAAAGTACATATCTTTTGAATGCATGCCGAAGGTAACACTGGTAATAGTAAAATTCTTAAACTTTGCTTTGCTGCTTTTTACTGAAGCAAACAACGTGTGAATGGCTCCCGGGTGTGCCTACAACTTAGCC
Source organism: Clarias magur (assembly GCA_013621035.1). Taxonomy (NCBI): domain Eukaryota; kingdom Metazoa; phylum Chordata; class Actinopteri; order Siluriformes; family Clariidae; genus Clarias; species Clarias magur. The sequence continues at coordinate 2,514,426 of QNUK01000023.1, read as the reverse complement.
AGCGATCAGTTCGTGCAGTTCATTAAAATTGTTTGCAAAATTTCAATTCAATTCAATTAGGGTTAAACTGTGTAAAGAAGGGCATTCATATCCCGAGATTCAGCTGTATAATGATACTACTGTTAGCTCCCACGATAGATAGCAAGCTAATGTCCTACATAATATAATAGTGTTATGTTAGCCAGCTAAAAGTAAACCTTTCTCCTGGTTAACCCAACATGCTAATTAGTCTATTGTTTATTGTGACCTTATCTAACATGACAGGTCATATTAACTAGCATTTTTTTAGCAATCTTGGATATTTGTTTACACAGCCTTAATTTAGCTAGCTTATAAGAAGCTTTGTGGGCTGGTTATCACAATGTGAGACAATGTGCTTTAATCTAATGTTATCTAGCTTGATCGGACATCTTATCTGTTAGTTTCCATAATGTGGTTGGTATTCTATAGAGATCTTTTTGCATAATATTACAGTTGGTATCTAATGTTATCTACAGTAGCAGCAAACTGCTAACCAGTTCAATAGCAATATTTTGTATTGTCTTACATTGTTTAATAGTGTAATGTTAGCTAGCTAATAACATTCTTGGACTCTTTTACACAATACACTGTAATAGCTAATCTAATGTGTGCTAGCTTGTGGTTATATGCTGTTCATTGGTTTCTACAGTATGAGATGCTATCTTGCTAGTGACTTGACTACTAATTTATGCAGCATAACAGAGTACTTTAGCTATTTTGTTAGTTAGCAATATTGCCTGATGTTACAGCATGTTTATTTCTATTGACAGTGTCAGAGACGCATGGGAAAGTTACTGTACATAAGTTATATACTGTTATGCCCCCACCCCCTTTACACACACACACGCACTGTACTCTTTTATCTCTTGACAAACACACTAATGGGCTTGACACCAGTCACATTTACCTACCATACATAGGAAAAACAGCTATAGAGAAGGACAGGAAACATTCAGCCAGATTAATCCCTGACCTCTTAATGCAGGATCCTCCCTTTTATGATTAAGAGGAACCGCTGTGACTCCATGAAACCCCACTTCTGAGAAATTTCTCACTCATGCATGTTAAAGTCAGTAAAAAAGGAATCTTTGAAGGGAAGAAAGTCTTTGAAGACACGAAACGAGCCTCAAAGTTCAGCAGTTTAGCATGGAAGTATTATAAAAACATGTTTACCATAAAATTATACATTTAAAATTTAAAAATTTATATTTTGGTGCTTAATGTTAATACAGGCATCACTCACAAATATACAACAAATGTGTGGTTAAAATATTAAGATATATACATAAATATGTTATATAATATTGCGAGTGTACTCTGTACAACAGCAATGTTGCTTTCTGGATTCTGATTGGTCATAGGTTGTTGTTTAATTATCCATAACAGCAGCACCTACAGTAGTCTCAGCTACAAGGCCAATCACAAGTTTATATGAACAAATACACAGTAATGTCCTAAAACTGAAACACAGTCAAGCTCAAACACAGTTAATCATACAGCTTTAAAGTGTCTAAATTACTAATTCTGATAATTATGAGAATGATTTCCAAGCACTAGTCTGGAATTTCAGCATCATATACGTCCCTGTATCTCCTTTAAAACAAATCAGAGCGTTGAATATGTAAAGCACCTGAGAACAAACTAGCTCAAAGAGCTCCATATATTAGACTATATGGATCAGACCCTGCCCCAAGTAAGAATTGGGTATTTCTGCTCCGAAAGACAATGACAGTCCATCAGATGTTACTGTACCTTTCTGAATGAAGCACTGAAGGTCTGGATAAAGACTACAAGTTGAACTCTACTAGGTTGTAAAGCATGAGTGTTGCTATGGAATAGGGAAAAGTGAACTCACCAAAGTCTGTGTCAGAGATCTACTGGAGTGTGTGATGGTACCGCTGTGCATAGAGTCCTTAGGAAAACACAGTCTCTCTCTCTCTCTCTCTCTCTCTCTCTCTCTTTCTCTCCCACACACACTCTGACTACACATTTGACCAGCTCAGACCTCTTGTTTCTCTCTCTCTCTCTCTCTCTCTCTCTCTCTCTCTGATCTCACCGACTGGCTACACATTCTCTCTCATTCTCACATTCACTCACTCCCTCTCTTTTACTTTTACATTTAACCTCTATTCACTCCCTTGATAGAGTAACTGCCCCCATATAAGCACACACACACACTTTTCACTGCCTGGGGTGAACGTCCCGTCACCAAGGGTTACCATGGAAACGATCGGGCAGCATATACCCGACTCGTTCTTGGCTGACTTTCTACACTGAACAGGGGCATTTCAATGGGCACCAAACTTAATCTTTGTGCGAATAAGGTAGTATTTCTACAGCGAGCTGATAAAAACAGGGGAAGTCAAATACAAAACAGCCTCCACCCTTCTAACCATGATAATCTCCTCCATTCATGTTCTCGTTTCTCTTTTTCTACAGGTTGCGACTTAGAAAAGAACAGGTTTCTCCAAGTGGCTCAGACAGAGACTGACATAAGCCTGGAGTAAACACTAATCAATCCCTTGATTCATATACAATTAACCCAGCTGTATACCAACGTATAGAGCTAGAGATTATGTTGTTCTGCAAGTACAGACATCGCTTCTGAAAGAGCTGTGTGTTAGAAAGACATTAGGACTTGCACAATGGCTTGCCGATCCCCTACGTGGGCAGTGAAGTACCGTATAGGAGCATGGCTACACATGTCCGACCTTGCCACTCCGTTTAAGACCATGCACTTACAGTCACAGACAGGTGATTTCATTACTTCATTATTTTGAAGACACAACAGGAAATCTGACTTCTTCTTCTTTTTCTTCATAAAATGTGATGGATTATTTTAGGCTGGAAATATCGAAAGAGATCACCAAGCTGCTGGTTTTACAAGACCAAATAATATTTTTTTTTAAAGATTTGATAAAATAGCTGGCACTGAAACTAAGCCTCAGCATGATAACCAGTGCTGAAGTGGATCGAGAGTTGTGCAAAGCTTGTAGTACTTTGACCACAGCGCCGTTGTCTTTCAGCACAGGTTTTAAACCAGATGCCCTTCCTGACGCAACCCGCCCATTTTCATCCGGGCTTGGGACTGGCACTGTATTCAGTGGCTGGGGATCGGACCCGGGCGTTCTGCATAGTAGCCGAGAAACCACTGAGCCACCGATGCCCTGTTGAATTCTCGAATATTATGGTCATTTTCCATAACAGCAGTTCTGACTTTAGCTCCAGCTGCAATGCAAATGATTTCTATGCTTTATATATATATATTTTTAGCAATAACTAATTCACTGAGAATGTCACATTTGTTTTACATAACCTAAACATAATTTTAATGATGTCCCTGGCCCATCCTGTCACTGGTTTATTACTCTAATGGGTTTAGCATGTTTTATGTAAAACCCTTTATTATAGTGCTGTTATTTGCCATGAAGTCTTGTCATGTTTTTCTAACTTTCAAGTGTCCTGACCCCACCTGACCTTAGACTTCCACTTTCCACGCAAGCCACTTTCTGTCTAAAAAGTTTGTGACTCTCTCGTAGTTCCCATTTTATTTCTCGCAATTCCCTTAAAAATTTCAGGTAGAATCACCTCCGCTGCAGGACAGTAAGTTGGTCTGAAACTTTAACACAGTAAAAAAAAAAAAAAAAAAGATGAAATCAGGGAGAACTCTTTTAGGAGATTTGGTTTGCTCTTACTGGAAGAATTGCCTGGATTAAACTAAGCCTTCAGTCCCCGGAGACAAAACAAGAAGGATGACATAGAAACTGGCCCCATTGAGACCGACCTTCACGCCAACAACAAAGCAAACTATCAGAGGATGCAACAGAAATGTTGGATGGACGGATAATTACTGACCAAGAAACTGCTGGTCAACTGAGGAGTCTGGTAATGGATAATGTAGTCTGAATTTTTTGCAACAAAGTTTGTAATTGTGAAGAGTAAAACACAAGCAATTGTGCAAAATAAAGTCTGAATTCTACCAAAATAAAAAAGCTGGAATATGTGAAATGAAGTTGAATACAAAAAAAAAAAATGACAGAAATGCATGAAAAATGGCAGAATTGTAAGAATTAAACTTACAATTGTGAGAAAAATGTCTGCATTATGAGAAAAACAAGGACTGTGAGAAATAATCATATGCTTAATCATTTTATTTAGAAAACAACAAATCACAAAAAAAGCTTGGTTTTCACAGACAGTGTCAGAATTCTGAAATTCTCATGAGAAATGTAGCAGGAATTCTGAGAAATTATGTCATAATTGTAGGCAATGTAAACAGAATTTTTAAAAACAAACTTGCAAAAGTCACAATTGCAAAAAAATATAAAAAATCTGAATTATGAGGCAAAATGGTCAAAATTGTGAGAATTAAAATCGCATTTGAGAGTAAAAAATTCAGAAGAAAATTTTTTTTTTTTTTGGGGGGGGGGATTTTAAACAGTGGCAATTTAGAGTAAGAAAGTTGCAGTTATGAGAAATGAAGTCAGGATTCTGAGAAATAAAGTTGTGATTGTGAGAAAGAAACTCAGATTTCGAGAAATAAAGTTGCATTTTTGAGAAATAAAGTCATAATTGTGGATAATGAAATTTGAATTTTTAGAAACAAACTTGCAAAAGCAAAAAATAGGTCAGAATTTAAGAAATAAAGGAGTTAGAAAAGTGCATAGAGTATCTAGAAAGTGAATAGTGAGAGTTCATAAAAAATTCCAGAATTTTGAGAATTAAATTCACAGTTTTAAGGAAAAAAGTCAGAATTTTTATTATTTTTTTTAGAACTTTATTAATCCCCAAGGGGAAATTGCTTTCTTCGCATATCCCAGTGTGACTGGGGTCAGAGCGCAGGGTCAGCATGATACAGCACCCCTGGAGCAGATAGGGTTAAGGGCCTTGCTCAAGGGCCAAACAATGGCAACCCGGCTGAGTCGGGAATCGAACCACCAATCTTCTGATCAGTAACTCAGTGCCTTAGCCCTCTGAGCCACCATTGCCCAAGGATTGTAAGAAGTAATGTGGCAATTTAAAGTAGCAAAGTCACAGTTACGCGAAATACTCTCAGATTTCAAAAATAATGTCGCAATTTTGAGAAATAAAGTCACAATTCTGAGAAAATAAAATCATAATTATTAGACATAAAACAAACAAATTTTTATGTAGTGCAACCAGGTTTCCATACAGTACCTTCATTCTATGCGACCTTGCTGTATACACTGCTTTTTCCTCATTTCTACAAACCGAGATTCTTGTTCTTGGTTCACAATCATATGCAGCTCGGACCGAAAAAATGCTGAAGTATCCCTTTAAATGCGTCTTGTTTTGTTTGGCTAGCTGTCAAACCCAGCGCAGCATAAGAATGCTGTGTACATACTGTATACGTGATGAGAAACATCTGAAATGGGCAAAACTTGAAGGAATAATGCACACTAACAGTCTTAGCATGCCACCGATAACCATGACCTGGATTAGCTGGAAAAATTCCCCGAAGACAAAAATGTAAACAAAACAGGGTCATAAACAGGATTATTTGTCCTGGAGGAGACAGAATGGTTTCTGTTTAACGTCACTAAGGCACAGAATCTAAACCAGTTCTCCCGCAGGTGAAGAGTTTCAGATGTAAGCTCACACAGCAGCGTGGCCTGCAGGAGAGGCGTTATGTAACCCTGAGGTCAGGTGACAGGCTTCATTATTCCTGCAGCATGCAGTGTTTGCTGTTCATATACACACACGCGCACACACACACACACACACGCACGCACATGTGAAAACTATGTAGTTCCAACATGACATGTATGGTATATACACAATTTTTTTTCTCAGTAAGTGAATAGACTGTGTGTGTGTGTGTGTGTGTGTGTGTGTGTGTGTGTGTGTGTGTGTGTGTGTGTGTGTGTTTGAAGGAAAGCTGCTTATGAAGGTCTTTGGCTCTCTAGAGCTGTAGGAGTCAGCAACTTTTTAATAATTCAGTGGTTTGGAAGGAGGCAGTGTAACTCAGGCTAGTATCTGAAGTTTTGTGCGTGTGTGTGTGTCAAGCGTCATGCATTTGAAGAGCATTTAATTACAGAGACTTCTAAAAAAGAAAAGAAAAAAGAAGAAGAAAACGAGAAATGAGAAGAGAATAAAGGGCACACATAACGTATACACACTATCCTTCATCCTACCTGCCTAAAGTCGAGCCGTTGCAGCAGCGCATACAGCACTTGTAACTGTCCACAGGCAACACGGTTGTCCAATTTAGGGAAGGTATTCAGTTTGCTCGTTATCATCAAGCAGTAATAACCGAAAAAATGCCATAAATGACATCAGTGTTAAAATTATATTAGAGCCTAAGCGTACAATGGCTTAACTAACACTTTAACACTCAGTCAAACTGAGCGTATTGAAAGAGCGGCGCTATGGGCAAGGCACAGTGTTATATAAGACTGTGTGTGAGTTTGGTTAACAACTCTGGCAAATATTTACTTATAATACTGTGATCCTAATAAGGCTATAAATCCACATGAAGTACAGAAACAAACAAACATGTTGCATCTTTTCTAGTCTTTGGCAGTTAACTAGGATGATATTATTCTAAACTAAAGAGTGGACAAAAATTGTACACATGTACTGACTGTTAAAAGCACCGTCTATAAGGAGTAATTTTCCTGAAATGCATCTAAATGCAAGGATATGACTGAATTTCTATGCCTTACTGTATAAACATATTGACCTGAACTCATTTGAAGAGGCATGATCCATGTGGATGGCTCTAGGGAACTGAAAAAACAAACAAACATGTAGTGTACGTAAAACATTAAACCCACGTAAAGTACAAGCTTAATGATTGTGAAACGTTGTAGATGTAGTGCCCATGAGAGTGTATCACTTGACTGAGCTGTGCTTGCATACGTCTATATTGCTAACAACCACTCATGGTTGATGGTTGATCACCATTCTTCCAACATCCATTACCTGCTCACTATTGTCCCCAACGGTATTGTTTGCAAAAAACAATCACCAATTTTCCCCTGCAACCAAACACTTATCACTATTCTGTCTAGCAACCAATAACTTATCCTTATTGTCCCCAACAATAACTTACTGATCACCATTGTTCCCAAAAAACATGACCGTTCCTTAATATCCAATTACCAATGTTCCAGTGTTCTCAATTAACAAACACGGATCACTATTGTACATCAAAAGCAATCACTAATCCCCTTTGATTTCACCAACCAATCACTGATCACCATTTTTTCCCCACCAACCAATCACTTAACACCATTGTCCCAAACAACCAATCATTAAACACTATTGTTCTCAAAAACCAATCACTGATCACAATTTTCCCCAGTAACCAATCACTGATTACTATTGTTCTCAAAAAGCAATCACTGATCTACTGGACCATTTGGCCCAGCAACCAATCACAGATCATCATTGTTTTCAAAAACGAAAGATGATTTTTCCTCAACATGCAGCATTCTCATTGAACAGTCACTGATCACTATTGTTCCCCCAAAACCAATCACTAATCACCATTGATCTCATCAACCGATCACTGATCACTATTTCCCCAACAACCAATCACTGGTTATTATTTTTTCCCCAACAATCAATTACTGATCAATACCCCCACACACACATACAAAAAGCATGCCTGTTCCTCAACATCCAATCACTAAGTACCAATGTTCTGAATGACGAATCACTGATCACAACTGACAAACAACATTGTTTTCCCCACAAGCAAATGCAACATGTAATAAAAACAAGGTGTGGCTTTTGTCTGTACAACCTTGTGAGGGAGGTGTGGCCTTCACCCCCAGTAAAAAAAAGCAGTGAGTGAGGCTGTGAGTCCCAGTTAATGAGTTATGACCTATGTTATAACAAACCACCTTGTGCCTGTCAGTCGCTTAATAGAGTTTTGGCCTTCCTCTCCTCAAAGCTAAAATTACTAAGCTGTACTGCTTGCATAATAGCATCATGCCCTGTGACAGACTGGCATTCCATTCAGGGTGTATTCCCATCTCATGCCAGTTTTCCTGGGACAGGCTCCAGGCACGCCACAACCCTGACCAACATAAAGCACTTACTGTAGATTAATGAATGAATTACATGTTTCCTCAGTCCTGAATCAAAATGCACCACATTTAAACAGGTAAAAAAAATAAAATAAAATCATAGTAAAGAGTAACGCCAAAATGTTTGAATGATACACACCCTAAAAAAAATGTGTCTTGAGCATAATATGAAACGTACTTATTATGGCACATGTAACATGTCAAACACAGTGCCCCAGTGTTTGCCCTAATGCTGGCATTCACTTTAGTCCAGTTCAACAATGCAGCTTGGGAAAAATGCAACTAGTGAATAAAACAATGGCACTCACACAGCAGTGTTCAGCGTATGGGTTTGTCTCCCATTTACAAGTCACAAACTCTGTGCCTGCAATCCGGAAGATCATGTTATGCTAGCTGCCTGAGTTCACATGAGGGTATTAAAGTCTCATTTCTCAATATACAGAGTGGAGATTTAAATCAAGTAAACATGCACAAAGGAAGTAATTAGATGAACGATAGCACACATGGTAAGTGTTAGGTAGTGAAACGAATGCAGAAACCAGTGCGGTGACAGGAGAGAAACCGGTACCTACTGTGAGATGAAGTTCCAGTCAAACAGTTAGAGGGAATGAGAGAAGCGGGAAAGACACTGTTGTGTTTTTGGGCTGGGGGCGTCTACTAATGGGCTGTGCTTCTGTGACTCAGTCTGTATGCAAACCAGAATCAGACACACACACACACACACACACCTCGCAGGGCCTAACAAGATGGGGGCTCCATAATAGTTTCCATCCAACACACACATGCACAGATGGAACTAATAGAAACACCAGAGCTCTCTCAGAGGCAACTCCCTCTTGTGTTTTAGAATCAGGAGAACAAACCCATTTCCTGTCACTGTTTGAAAGCAGTGGTGTGGGATTGATCTGTCATGTGGGCATACAGAATGACTGGCATATCTGCACATCTGAATGCCAGCCTTGTTAACACACACTGTAACCTACTGTCTGGATGTTCTTCTAGGTGTCTAAACAAGCTCCGGTTAGTCCAGTGTCCTTAAAAGAACTAGAAGATATGAGCGTTTCATCCTTTCCCTCTCCTATCCACACTGCATTGGCTCCCATCGGTTCTTAAATACCACTATTGACATATAAAGCACTAAATGGCCTCACACAACGGTACCTGAATCAACATCTAGTGTTTTATGATCCGCCCCGCCCGCTTTGCTCAAAAGGTGTAGACTGCTTGTTGGTACCTTATGTTATGAAAACTACTGTAGGTGGAAGAACTTTGTCTAATTAGCCTTCTAATTAACGTCCAGGATTTAGACACAGTCTCAGTGTTTATGTCTAAGCTCAAAGCATATTTATTTCATCAGGATTTTGTGAAAAGGTTTGCTCTTAGGTGGAGAACTCATGTGCTTAGAGCAGGGGTGTCAAACTCCGTTCCTGAAGGGCCGTAGACCCGCAGGGTTTTGTTCCAACCCTGCTCCAACATATATGCCATGTAGTTTTCAAATAAGCCTTAATGATTTGATTAGGTGGATCAGGCGTTTTTAATTATGGTTGAAGCTAAACTCTGCAGGTCCTCGAGGGTTGGAACAAAACCCTGCGGGTCTGCGGCCCTTCAGGAACGGAGTTTGACACCCCTGGCTTAGAGTGTTCGAGTGAACTGATATGTTTGACTTCTGTGTTCCCTACTCTCATTGATCACTCAGCTTTGTTGATGGTAAAGTGCCTGGTTGCTTTACTTCCCAGGAAGCCCTCATGTTTGTGTTTCATTCCGGCTTTCCCTTTTAGTTATGATGTCATTGCGAGTTCTGCGGAATCCTCTGCTTGTACTCTGCACTGAATATATACTGTGCATCCACCTTATCTAATCTATGACTGTAAAGTGATCTTTTTCTCTCGCTGTTTCTCTCTGTCACTCTCTCCCTTTCTCCACACACACACACACACACACACACACACACACAGACGCGCGCAAATAAAAAAATGATCCATACTCCAGTTATATTAGCACTTCTTGAGCTGCACCGTTCAAGGCTACTGTTGATCCATCAGTTCATTTGTAACTGAGATACGAGCAAACGTGGATGTCCCACTTGTGATTTGCATGAAAGAAGAGCAATGTGCGTAATTAATTGCAGTTAGAGTGTTGGATCATTATCAGGAAAAACATTCACAACAGTGCTTGTTACAGCGAGCAGCTTAATGAAGATCTGAAGCCTAAACTTCAGAGGGCTGCTATCCAAGGACGTTGTGATCATACATGCATGTCCGTCCACTCTGTCATGTACAAAAGAAATCCGGTTGGTCAGAGGATGTCTGATGTAGTATTTCTACAACAGTTTGTCTGACAGTAGTGCAGGCTGTAATCGAAGATTACAGACGGACTTTGTTTAATGCAAATCGTTTCTATGGTAACAGCAGTTGTATAGCAGACATATGACAATCTAAGCATTATAGACGATTTATAAAATAATACAATTAATAGTAAATCTGCAATTTCTGATTCCTCTGTAACAAAACAAGCTGTGTTCTTCTTTCTGTCTTTGTAACTATTTATTGCTATTATAATGTAAGTGATGACTTGTTTTGCTATTTGACATGAATTGTAACTATAAATGGATTTAAAAAAACATGATGTATCAAATTTTCATTGATAAAACATGCAATACTAGGTAAAGGATCAACACGATTGCGTCATTTGGTCTTCATAGCTAGCGAGCAGAACTCCTTCCAGCACATTAGGTCATAAGACACATGATCTGTGACCTTATTGCTACTCTGAGTTTGGCCTGCTTTTTGCTATAGCAACTATCATTTGCATAAAAATACCAGGAATGAAGGGCAACACAGTGGCGAATCAGATTTGAATATTACAGACCATAAGAAATTGCAGTCTGATTTAAATCTGGTTAATAACTGTGTAAATGCCTTTGGGCAAAATCGTGTCAGAACACAAATCAGCTACATGTCTGCAATCAGCCCAGACACTAACGGACTTAAATGCCGTATTAGCCTTTGCACTCACACGTCTGGATTCCTTGTATGCAATTAGTAGAGAAATTGCAAACACACATACATGTACGCGCACACACACACACTCACACTCAGCTGGAAGAGATCAGTGTTTCTCTCACAGTTTCCATATTCAGGTCCAGCTCCAGGCTGGCACGCTGGTTAACTGGCCCTTTCTGCTCCATTAATGTGCCTCTACTATGCTCATCAAATGCCAACAATCATTAATCTCATCTAAATGCTGCTGCATTTACAATCCTGACATTTTGGAGGAAGACCAATTGTCGGAAAGCAAACCCCGAACACATGTATTTGACTAAACATACATACATGCGTCCAAAAAAAAAAAAAAAAAAACCAGCGTGCAGCTACAGTAGTAACACCTAGGTACATTACAACATTATAAGGTGTTCCACATCACTGCATGTACACCCGTAAAAGAAGCCAGACAGACGTCCGGCTGTAATACTTACTCTAGCGTGACAGATTCGGCAGAAAGGCAGATGGCGATCCAGGCAAAAATAGAAAAATCTCTGAGTAAATAGTACGAATCCTGCCCGTCCCTTTGCTTAGCTGATAAAAGCCTGACAGGCAGGTACTTTGCACCTGACGTGGGAAGAAATTTCTCAGTAAGGCTGGGTGGGGTAGCAAGCATTTCATTTAAATGTGACACGTGGCTTAATTCGCCTATAAACTTCATCACAACACTGAAGTACAGTACAAACCTAATTCTACTGCAATACAAAACACCAAAATTCAGTAATAACATTTTTACATCAATTTGTATCAAGTCAGCAAGAGTGCTGGCATTTTTATTGCATAATACAAGTGGCGTTTAAGTCAAACTGTCATTTACAGAAGACTTCAGGGACAGTACATTGATGAGACTCAGCTGCAGTAAAATATTTGAATGGTGCAAGTGGTATAGCGGTTAGCATTGTCGCCTTGCACCTCCAGGGTTGAGGTTCGATTTCCCCTTGGGTCTGTATGCATAGAGCTTGCATGTTCTCCCCGGTGCTTGCTGAGTCAAAGATGTGCAGGTTAGGCTAATCGGTGTTCCAAAACTGCCCGACAATTGGGCGTCGAGCTGGCAACCTGACCCCTTAAATAACTGCCATAGAAATTGTTGGGTCTTTAAAAAATATATTTTTCCTTTTTGGTTCATCCACATTGTGCAACAGACACTCAAGATATTTCCTCAGGTTGGTGAGTGTCCGTTGCACAATGTGGATGAACCAAAAAGGAAAAATATTTTTTTAAAGACGGCAATGCACCCATGAATAAAGATAACGATCCTGGCCATGCCATGGTGCCTTGGAGTCCACTGCTGCTGTTTCAGTAAACATTTAACAAGTGGAACGCCTAATCCTTGAAAATGAATGGATAACTTGTCACAAACTGTGGGAACTGTACACACAATCGTTCACGAACACCACTTGCACTTTACAGGAGTTTATTGCCATATTACCTCGACCCAAGCTCTTTCCACATGCTTGGACTGTTAAAGGAGTTCCTGAGGGGCCAGTGTTTCAGATGTGAAACAAGCATTCTGACAGCGATTCCGGTGGACTGAAAACACATTCTACCTTAATGGTATCCAAGCACTAGTGAAATACTACTATAGCAGTGCATGACTATAGCGGGGGATTATATAGAGACATAAAGGGAGTTTTTGCTCTCATAAATGTGGACATAACATAACATTTTCAAATTAGAATGTGAAGGTAATAACGACAAATGCTGGAATCATATGTGTATATGCGTGTGATGGTGTTAACAAAGGTATTAGCATGACTACGGAAGCTTTGAAAACTGCTCAGTTTGAGACTCATAGAGAAAGGAAAATAAAAATTGAAATCAGATTGCCAATAGCGAACGAGCAGGAAGCGCCTGAGAAAGGCAGAAACTGAGAGCATTTGAGCTGGACATAACGGATGGGAGCATTGATATGACGTGAGAGGAGCTCATTTACTCCCTCTGCTTATTGTTAATATGTCTTTTGGTTTATCACCTTGAGCAAAGAGCAGCACAAACACTTTAAGTCTCCCACTGTCTCATTTCTCTCTCATTGTTTTAGTCTTACTCTGGTGTCTCCTAATTGCTTTCTTTCTCTCCTTGCCACTTTTCTTCCCTAGCTGACTTATTTCTCCTTCCTCTTTCTCCTTTCACTCCTGCCATCTTAAACAAATATTTAACTGCGTAAGCAACGGCTAAAGGTCATAGCCTTCTTTTTTCTTCTCCCCCAACCTTTCCCTTTCTTTTGCTTTTCCCTTCTCCTCTCTATAGTGAGTTAATATTATTTACTGAACTGCCATGTCTTGAAATAACTGCACATTTCCTTTAACAGGAATCTCAGGGGAAATACTTCAGAGCTAAGCGTTTGTCTTCAGGAGAAGTTACAATGATAACAATGCTCCAGCACGTAAACGATCCTCTGTCGCCCTCTGCTGGTCAGACCAGTAAACCCACACACTTTCCAGCATAAGCTTCATACTGTTCCCAGATGGATAAATAGCGCCCCCAAACCTGACTGTCGGTACCACCGATGGTGAAAATATAACCCTGACACCATTATTAACCATTCTATAAACTGTTTTAAATTCTACACGATTCTTCTACATATTGTATGAAATGCACCATATAAAGTTTATTAAACAACACCATGTTTCTTTCTTTCTAATAATGTTAACACTTGTTATGTAAATGACTGGTTTGTTGTTAATGCAACGCAGACAGTCGTATCGCTTGGTTTTCTGTATCCTGTTTTTTTTTATTTAGTTAATTTAGTTGATTAATTTGTTGATTGATTAATAGATTGATTGATTTATTGATTGATTGCGACAATATTTTCAATGCTACACAGACGTAGTGTCTAGGTTTATGTATCCTGTTTTATTAGTTTGATTAATTTACTCTTTTTTATGTGTGCATTTGTTTGTTTCGTTATTGATTTACTGATTGATTGCAACAAAATTTTTAGTGGACCACAGACTCCACTCATTGTTTTGGGGACGTTGTGTCCTTTTGTTTATTTGTTTGATTGATCGATCGATTCAGTGCTACACACTTGTAACATTTACGTTTCTTTGTCCTGTTTGATTAATTTAATAATTGTTCACACATTCATTTTTTTGTCTGATAATTTGATTGCAATCATTAGATTGATAATTGATTGATTGATTGGTTAATTGATTGACATTTTGATTGACATTTTGAGTTGACCACCATTCGCCATCATTTTTAAGACTCTGTATCATTTTTGTTTGTTTTTGTTTGTTTGTTTGTTTGTTGGTTGGTTGGTTGGTTGGTTGGTTTGCAACAGCATTTTCTGTGGACCGCAGGCAGTCATAGCTTTAAGGATTCTGTATCCTTTTTATTTGCTTTTTTATTTGTTTGTTTGTTTGTTTGATTGATTGATTGATTGATTGCAATAACATTTTCAGTGGACCACAGACAGACTCTGTATCCTTTTTTTCTTATTGCTTGATTGACTGATTGATTGCAAAAAGATTTTCAGTGAACCACAAAAAAGTCAAAGATTTCAGGATTCTGTATCCTTTTGCTAGTTTGTTTGTTTTCTTGCTTGCTTGCTGAATTAGTTGATTGATTTATTGATTTATTGATTGATTGACTGCAACAACATCATATGTCAATACTACACCTGTAATGTCAATTTTGCATGTCTCTGTGTAGTTATAAATAAGTAAATGAATATGTTGTATATAAATAAGTAAATGAATATGTTGTATTGCGAGTGTGTAATTATCGATACAGGTCTATAGATCATCTATAAATTATTTTACAATTAATTCTGAGAGTGATCCTGACATGAGTTACTTCAGTACTGAATGCACTTATTCTATCTAACGTTATGCAGTATTATATTATGTATGTATTCTGTAGCGGGATCTACATGAAACCAATAAAACAAAATGTATAACATTTTACCATACATATTAGAAGTCTGTGCTAATGTTTGTCCCTTATTTGTTAACTAGTTTAAGCCAGTAAAGATGACTCTCTTTCTATATTAAGTATTAACGGCGATTCCAGTAAACACGTGACGGTCTGCGTTGCAGCATTCAGGATTCTTCCGCGTCTGCGGTTCTGTCCAATCACGTAGCTTTATGCAAATATAAAAGAATTTCGGCTTCTTTCATTGGTTCGCTGAAATCACTCAACGAAACACCCTGATCCACATCATCGCACGTCGGTTATAGATACAAAATTTTTTTTTTTTAAAAACCCGTGGCTTCATATTTCTGCACAGTAAATTTCCAACAGGAAGTAGTCTGGGATTTAGTAATAATAATAATAATAATAATAATAATAATGATGATTTTTTGTGTTAGAATTACAATATTTTTCTGCTCTTCGATAATGATCAAGGAGAAGGGATTAGTTAGTATTAGTTTGATTTAAGGTTTTGCAAGGATTCATTACCACTACATTAATTAAAAGATTTCAGGAGGCTATTCACAAGTACTTTAAGCCTTATTAAAACATCAACAAACGAAATATGTATATTTACCTTAAGGGCCCAAACCACTATGTCATCAGTAACATTATGGAAAGTTTTTAAGAATCAAATTCTATACCTCTTACCAAATGTTTAGGAATTCCACAATTACTCACAACCATCACATGACTGTAATTAGTCTATTGTGCATCATCATGTATCATCATCAGCATCATGAATGCTGATGAAAATGCATTCTACATCACACTTACAGCAGAAATAGTTTAAATCTGGCCACAGCTGTATGTATGTTTATTCTTTTTCCTTTTGCGTTGATCCACCTTTTCTGGACAAAGCAGGAACACCTATGCTACACATTGACAGAATCACCTACACCTAACTGTTTTTCTTTACCTCCAACCTTGTTAAAGCACAGACATAAATGACATGTAAATCATTTCAAAACAACTGAAAATATATGTATATGAGTTAATATATGAGTTAAATATTTGCATAGATATGGTCAGAAAAAGTAGGCTACGAAAAAAAAAAAAAAAAAAAGAATCCTGCATAAAATAAAGCAATTTAAGAATTGAAGCCAGTCTTCTATCAGCACTTACTTTTCTGTTTGTACAAATATACAGTGTGTTTCATGAAGCTGAAGTTGCCTAAAGGGTTTGGGAAAACACAATGATGTCGTGATAATGCATTTATAGATTAATCCCGGATTTTCCATTAGAAAACCAAAAACATTGTGTTTACCATGCTGACATAATGCCATGAAAAACCCTAAGCTGGATTGTACTGAGTTCTACATGTCTAGAATTGTCAAATGAGTCATGTATTGTTTCTACATGTCTAGAACTGTCAAATGAGTCAGAATTTTTCCACAGGTGAGTGTGTGAAAATCATTGGCATGAATTATATTGCACAATAACGTGCAATAACAGGAAGAGTCCTATTAAAAAACAAATCACATGTACACTGTTATTCTTTATATTTAATAAATAATTTAATATATAATATAAATATTTCTTTATACAATTTGTACAAAATATTTACAGAATTTAATGCATACATAGCATTCAATATTTTTACTTCTATACATCATCTCTCTCTATCTTTCTAAGTCATCTGCGAATACACTTGCGACACAACGGGCACGTCCCGAACTCTGTGATGATCCTGTCGGCACAATGAGGGCACAGACATGAGTGACCGCAGTCCAGGCATACGGTGTCCGTCTCGGAATAGCACACTACACATGCTTCACCATCTAAGAAGAGAAGAAGGCAAGTCATATAAGCTTAGTTCTGGGAAGAGAGCTATATCAAGGTACAATGGCATCATGAGGCTTAAGTAACAAATAGGGGGTACAGAATGATGTGTACTTTTGAGAAATTTATGATAGGTTTTAATAATAATGACAACAATAATAATAATAATAATAACAATAATAATAATAATAATAATTATTATTATTATTATTATTATATTATTATTATAATAAATGTGTTCTTCCTATCAGAAATAATCCGCTCATTATAGAGGATGTACATGAGGAATAGATTGAATAGAGATTGATTTTTTTTTGTGGGTCAGGACACTGATATTTTTTTATTCCGGTTCTTACCTGCTTTGGTCTGAAATAATGGACGATTCAACTCGACACTCTTTCTATACATCTTCTTCAGGATCTGATCAGGGATCTCGTCATAACCACAGTTCTCCTCCGTAGCAACGATAACGGGAGCCGAGCAGGAGCGGCGCGTGCTGAGTAAAGCCTTCTTCTCTGAGCCTGGAATATGAATCATAAACAAACATGATGTCACTGATAAACGTTTGGACGAAAACCATGTGACCTCCTGACAATTAAACTCATAAATCACATCTCATATTTATTCTATATTTGCCGTTGTATTAAGCTACACTCTTCTGGAAAGACTTTCTGTTCGGCATGAATGTTCGGATGTGTGTTTACTCATGTATATAAACATTGGTGAGGATGTTACACAAGGAGTGCAGTCAGAGTTCCTGTTCATCCCAAACGTCAAAGGTGGTCATGTGTATGGTATGAAGTATTCACAGCTTCATGTGATTACAATTGGTATTGTCATGCAGGAATGGGTTCGTATTTCTCATTTCCAGTGTAACACTACAGGATACAATGACATCCTGCTCTACAACTCTGTGCTTCCAGGTTTGCAGAAGACCACATTCGGTTGTGATGAACAGTTGTCCACAAACATTTGGCCAGAAGTGTATTAAAGATACACTATATGGACAAAATTATTTGGCCAAACCTGTCAATTATTGAATTCAGGTGATACAATCAGGCCCCATATCCCCAGTGAAGGACAATCTTAATGCTTCAGCATACCAAGACATCTTGGACAATGCTATGCTTCCAACTTTGTGGTAGCAGTTTGGGGAAGGCTATGACTGTGCCCCAGGACTATAAACACATGGTTTGATGAGTTCAGTGTGGAAGAACTTGTCTGGCCCTAACACAGAGCCCTGACCTCAAGCACCTTTGTGATAAACTGGAATGGAGATTGCGAGCCAGGTCTTCTCATCCAACATCGATGCGTGATCTCATAAACGCTCTACAGAATGAATGGGCACGAATTCCCACCGAAATCATGTACAAGTTTTCTTGTAACCAGCCTTCCAAGAAGAGTGGAAGGTGTTATAGCTACATATCGAAGGATACAATGTCATTGCTCGCTTTGCCAAATACTTTTTTGTCCATAGGCTGTCCACAATATACTGAGAGTGAATAGATCAATTGTATGTACGGTCGAAATAAAACTCACCTAGTAAGAGCACAGCGCTTGTCTGGCCGTACACGTCAATCATGGCCCAGATCGGCTTTTTCGTGTCTATCCGGTAGAGTTTTTCTTCGTGCTCGTAGCCGCTGTCCGTCCTGATGCGCAGGTGTCCGGATCCCGTCAGCCAGAACGTCAGCTCGGTGCGAGGGGAGCAGTGACTCTCCGGAACCGGGGTCGCCCAGAACCCCTGTCGTTCGGTGAGGTCGGGAATGGCGAAGGAACACATGGGGCCGGTACCGGGCGGCACGCTGGTGAAGCCGACGCGGAGCGCGCCGTGCCACGCGGGGACGCAGCGCTCCACGCGCACGCGCACTTTCTCATCGGCGCGCAGCGGCCGGCTGCTGAACGTCACGCCGTGATGGAACGAGTGCGGGTCTCGGGTCGCGCGCCGGCCGCCCGCGCTCAGCTTCACGTGCTGCCCCTTGGCTTCGGCGTGAAAGGTGAGCGGACCCAAGCAACTGGTTCCGCATCTGCACGACCGGCGAACTTCTGGAAGAAACGCACAGACTGTGTGAACAAACGGACGTGTTGAAGTGTAACTGTAATAAAAAAAAAAAAAACCCTGCATTATGTCATTGCACGCTCAGATACAGTACCCGAGAAAGCACCTGTGCTTAGATGTGCATGCTTTATCTGGAAGCTAAATCTGAACAGTGCATTCGTGTAAATCCACGATATTGCCAAGTTTTTGCATTATTGCAAAGTTGTTATATTTAAAATTTTCCTCTATCTATCTATCTATCTATCTATCTATCTATCTATCTATCTATCTATCTTGATATTTTAATAATTACAGTAGTAACCTGTTTGACTGGTGACTGAAATACAAATGAACCCAATAAATAACTAATATCTTGTAAATTAATTATAAACTTATTAACCATGGGCACGCCACAATAGTGATACTACACAATACAGTGTAAGTGCTGTGATTGCAGTTGCCTATAAAATTATGAGTCAACGCGGAATTATTATTTTTTGTTTAAATAGGTCTCACAATCCTCATTTAACTTGAATAATAACAAGAAGAAGAAGAAGCATTTAGAGAACGGTTGTATAGCACATGACATGACATTACATATCATTATATATAACTCATTATATCATAACTCATAAATAAATAAATAAATAAATAAATAAAAACAAATAAATAACCATACCTTTGTTCTTACGTGCCATCTCTGTTTCCTTCTTCTTAAACTTCGGTAAAGAAAAGTTTATCGTAGCTCCATAAGCAATTGCGGATTGTCCGTTTACAACCGAAGAGTGACTGTATTTATAACGCGTTTCACCACGTGCTGTGGGTTTGAACTCAAAACATTACTCACCATAGGCCCGAAAGTGAAAGAGGGAGGAGAGAGGCGCGGCTACAGAGGGGAGGATCTTGGAAAAGTACTAACTTCCAAACAGGTTGGATGAACTGAGCAAAGAAGAATGGCATGTTTCCCGTAAACGCTGAACTTGTGTTACAATTGGAAAAAAAAAAAAATATATATATATATATATATATATATATATATATATATATATATATATATAAAATTCCATCATGCAAGCTGTAGCACCAGACTTCATTAACCCATTAGAGCCCACAGCCATTTCACAGTTTTGAAGAACATTATGAAGAACATAACACTATTTTTAGAGTTAAAAGCCAAATGTGACATACTATATACTGTATATATATATAGTATATATGTCAGAGCAGTATTTTCTAAATGTGTTTTATATATCGATCTGCGGTCTATACAGGGTAAGAAATGTTATTAAATCACTAGAATTGTCCAATAGGATGAAATGTACATTCAGTTACAACAACAACCAAAAATTTTTTTAAGTTATGTAGTTGTGCCACATGTGCTATCCCAGCACACCATCACGACGAAATGTCAAGGATACACAAGTTCACAGACTGTCACATGACTGCACCAGGATGTTCATTAGATCTTACTAAGGGACTTGATGACTTAACATCAAGGATAAAGATGAATAAATAACTTTCTATAACATTTAAGTGTTTGTGACACCTGTGTCACTTTGCGTTCTTATGGGCTATCATGATAAAATAGGCAGACGGATGAGGGATGGACAGATAGATAGATAGATAGATAGATAGATAGATAGATAGATAGATAGATAGATAGATAGATAGATAGATAGATAGATAGATAGATAGATACTGTACTAGATCCAGTCACATTGTAATCATTAACAAGTTCTTAGCTGGAAGATCTGGGATATTATATTATAGTATTAAACTATTAGGATCCTGTTCATGGGAACAGGATAATAGCTGAAGCGGATACACACCATTCCACATGATAGCATTAAAATAAATGGTATGAATTTTGGAGGCTTAGGGGAAAACCTTTGTGGCTGAAGTGTTGTAACTTTAACAATATTGCACAACATTTTATGTGGCACAAAAAAAAAAAAACGCTCTAGATGATACATTGGATACACGTTTCATATCAAACAAATGGTTTTAAAGGAAAATTCTGGCAAATGAATCTTGTGTTTTTATAATGACAAAAATCGAGAAATATTCTATGTTTGCAGTTTGATGTGTGTCTGTGTGTCTTGGTATATGCTCTGGAAGAACACTTAAATAATTTAAACAATGACACATGGAGACAGGGTTAACAAATGGTGCCGTGGAACGTGGAAACAAAGTTGGGATGATGCTGGGGAACTGAGAGCCAGGATTGTGATCATGTGGAGGAATGTGCAACCAGGGTTAAGACAAAGTTTGGGAATTCCCCAACAGAAACTAGCTAATTGGCATGGTGCCTCACAGCTGTAGAATCCCAATCTCAGGTTACTGTCTGTGTGAGCTGTTGTGCATGTTCTCCTTGTGTCCGTGTGAGTTCCCTTCAGGTTCTCAGATATCCTCCCACCATTCAAAAATGCCAGGAGGATGAAATATATAAATTCTGCATGGTGGCTTACGATGAACTGGTCTCTTATATGCAGTAAGAGTGCAGTCCCACCTTTACAGAATCAAAAGAAAATGAGGAAAATGGGTATGGAATGTGAGAGAATTTTGCTGTATTACACTTTTATAGGCGGGGGTCATGTTACAAAACAACAAATGACTTCAACGTATCATACAGTATTACTGAGAAATGGTATTGAGAAAGTTTTCTATTATGAAAATTCTACTGGTTTGGAAAATGACAGCACCTTTGACAGCTTCACCTCTGACAGCACTGACCATGGAACATCTCACTCCAGAAAAAAACCCAAGAATTAAATGTTATTCATCCTTTTCATGTGCTTTAATTTACGTCTTGCAAGCCTTTTTATGGAAGCATTGTCTGACTAATCATAATTCAGGAGAAATTTAACAATGTTGTATTAATACTGATGTTTCAAATCCTTGTGAGTTATTAATTAATTACATTATTTTTTTCAGTATAAACTCTGATATTGGTGATATGCAAAGTTTCTTTCAGTATACAATTTTCATTAAAAGTGCACTGTATGCTGTTATGTACCTGTTTAAAATAAATAAAAATATTGTTAACAAAAGTTCACTGTACCCATTTGCATACAGTAAGTGTATTGTACTGATTTAATTGAAGGTTAATTGAAAACTTAAAGGTGTAGCCTTCCTCGTATACACAAGTTTTGAGATACAAGGCATGACAATACTGGGCTTTTCCTAAATACTCATGTGGACAAAATATTGCGTCACTCTTTCTTTATTCTTTACAATCTGTATCCCTTAATCAAATGCAGATCGCCCTTTGGTTTCAAGACTTTCCCAGAAACCATGTGGAGAACCTGCATCATTTTAAAAATCTGATTTCCATAATGAAGTGTAGAGTAGCACTTTACATCTACTTTCTGTTGAAGAGTTAAATTGCCGGGAGCACTTTTTATTGCTTCCAGATGAGTAATACGCTTGTGGCTTGTAAATAAATAAATAAAAAAACTATAACAACACACACACAAAATCCTATTTGCTTTGACACAAGATCACCTTCTTAAGAACTGTTTATATACTTCACAGTGCATGTTTAATTGAGTAATAATCTGGCAGGGCTATTATGGGTCACACTTTACTGTAGAAATTAATTAAATGTAGCGAAGTGAGAATCAGGATATGTGGTTGCATTCCTCGGACATGACACATTAAAAAGAAAGGAAACTTGTATCGAATTAAATAATAAAAAAAAAGGTCTTAGACACACATTGTGCATTTAGTCATATTCATATTCATATTCTTTTCATAGAATAGTGTTGTGACAATTTGGCCCAACAATGGAAAAGTTGTTAAGCTTGACTTTTCTGCACATAAGGACACAATAACATTTATTACTATTTTCTGAAATCATCTGGCTGATGATTATTCATGGGAATCACCAAGGATCACCTGATGCAATATTATCACAATACCTAAGTACCAATATGATTTGTATTGCGATTCTGAAAGTATCACGATATATCAAAGAAATTGTTTTGTGTGTCAGTGTGCGAGTAGGTTAGAGTGCACAAGGGACGGCAATGTTTTAATATCCTCAAATTGAAACGTATATAAATTAAAAATTATATATATACATATACTGTACATCTATATTACTATATATATATATATATATATATATATATATATATATAGATGTACAGAATATGTATATATATATTTATTTATATACATCTATATTTACTATATATATATATACATCTATATACATCTATATCTATATTTACTATATATACATCTATATTTACTATATATATATATATATAATATATATATATATATATATATATATATATAGTAAATATAGATGTACAGTATATGTATATATATAATGTTTAATTTATATATATATATATACATCTGTACATGAATTGCCCCCATAGGATCACAGTACATATCTGAATCGATTCCCTCCCCAACTCATCATGTTTATTCTGATGATTAATTTATATACCAGGACGTGTTGTCACATGTTACAACATGCCCCTAAGAGACCTGCCTATAATAGTTACTGTTTCACACGGCTAACTTATCATACTGTAGTTCTACTGCAAAGAAAATACTAAATTACAAGAAAACATTGCCTATCTCAGATATGAACAGGAAATTGAACTCAAACATGAGTCACACAGAACTTTTTTTTTGTTTGCTTTAAACAGCTGAAGGATTGAGTAATGTAGAGAAATGAGACTATGTTCATAAAACAAGACATAAAATATATTAAAAATGTGTTTGTCAGGCACCCTGAGTCTGATCCACTCATCACATTGCAACGTTAAAGCTGAGACAAACAACAAAAAGTCAAATAATATTGGAGCATTGGTATACATGTACCAATTGGTATCATGTTCAAAAGTTAGTGCTCCCTCACTTAATACTATGTTTTGTGTGTGTGTGTGTGTGTGTGTGTGTGTAAAAACATAATACAAATGAATTGATTGTAGTAGGTCCTAAATAAGCAACTACAACCTCAGATGAACAGCAACATATAATTCATTCTTTTAACAGTGCCACTACTTTACTACTGTAAGTACCCCTATGATTCAATAGCTCGTACTGTAAATCCAGCTTTTATCGACAATAGCATGAAATAATAATTTCCTGTATGATTTTATCAGTCCCTCACATTGTTTTAGCTCATTGTTCAGTGCATTGAGGTTTCTGGGCATTTGTTTCTGCACAGGTCTATTAAGGTCCTGTCACAGCATTTTAACTGGGTTAAGGTCGGCACGTTGACTGGACCATTCAAATACGTAAACATTTTCAGCCATTCTGATGTAGAGTTACTGGTGTTCTTCTGATCATCGTCCTGTTGCATGACCCAGTTTTGAACAGGCTTTAGATTGGGAAGATTGGCAGCTGTGTCGAATGCTTTAGACTTGTGAATAATCTTTCTACAGTGATGAACTCTTGTTTGGAAATGGTTTTATAAAACTTTCCAGATCGATGTGCAGCAGCAGTTGCTTCTCTAAAATTATTGCGTATGTCTTTCTCTCTTGGTATTGTGTTAACACATACCTGAATGCTTCAGACGAGCAAACTGCCAACACGGCTGCTTTGATGGAGCTCTACACACCTGCTGATGATCAATTAATCAAAAAAAGGGCTGATGATTAGCAGCACCTGGTGCAACTTACCCTAATAAATCCTGTGGAATCACAAATCACTGTACCCCCATGTTTAGCACATAAAAAAAAAAAAAAATAATAATAATCTTGTTAGTCTGTGATTTTATTTGCCTAATACTGAGACCTGCTTCATCTTTATATCAAGTTTTTACACACACAGTCCAAGGACATTGTAGAATGGCTGGTGTTTCTAAATTGCCTGTAGTGATTAACTGTGTGTGTGTGTGTGTGTGTGTGTGCCCTGAGGTGAGTTGGCATGATGAGATAGGTGTACCGTGACTCGTGCCCTAAGTTTTTATGATTTCCCCCTGTAACCCTACACAGAAAAAGAAGTGTAAATAATGGGTGTTAGGATGGATATTATTTGTAATATGACTGCAACAATTGTTGCATACCGTACAGTAGTAGCAACACATGGACACAGTAATTTGTTTTTTATCATTCATCAGTCGTCACCCACAAAAAACAACCTTTTTTTTTTGTTTTGTTTTTACAGGAACAAGTGCTGTGGTTGAAATAATCTACACACATTTTCCGCTCAGATTAACCGAAAAAAACATTTGTTGCCAAACTAATGAAGTAAATGTACACTATAAATTTATAAAACTATAAATGTAGTTATTCAACCTATCAACATTGTTTAATGCATGCTAGCCAGGTTAGTCAAATTAAAAAACCCATTACTAAAACTGCATGACTAAAGTTTGTGCTATTCTTAATAGTTAAATGCATTTAATATGAATAACTACTGAGCACAGGTTAAACGCTTTGTCTTTGGCCCCTATTAAAGATTAACTGTTGATTATTGCCCTTCTAAAAGCTGTAGTAAAAGCATCACATGAGGTAGATAAGTGTTGCTGAATTATCATCTCATTAAACTTCATTTTGAAACATCAACATCAAAACATCTTTTGAGCCAAGACTTGATAGCACCTATAAACTGGATTCCTATCAAGAAACAGTAGATATAAAAATGCATTGCATTTTACTGTATGAATAGTAGCAATAGACAGTCTTCTAGGAAAGTATTTAAACAGCAAGGCCAAGTCTTTTGTCAATTCGTCAATTCGATACACTGTAGTCACTTGGGTTTGAGATCAAAAAACAAATATGAGACGAAAGTGCTTGGTAAGATCTTGTGATTAACGTGACCGGTCTAAAACCTTCTCTTTACTTTCCCCTTAATGAAGGCTGTTGTGTTGGCAGCATGCTTTTGGGCCAGGGTCTTGTTAAATCTTGTTGAATTTTTCCCAATAAGTTTGTTATGTTTCTGTAGACATATTGTATGGATTCATTCTGCTGCCACAATCATGAGTTTCATCACCTATAAAGATTAGTGAGCTTGTTCCACAAGCTGCCATGAAAACCGCCGCCGTGCTTGACTGATGACCGCATGTGTTTTGTTTTGAATCATGAACAAATTCTTTCCGTACACTTTATCAATTCCATCACCTTGGTGCTGTAGATGGTAATCTTGGTTACAGATCTTCACTCCTGCCCAGTCGAGGTTGTTGATGTTGGTGATGTTACTGACTGTTGTTTTTTGGGTTTTTTTTTTTTTTAAAGACCTCTTACAATGTTACACCTGGGCAACAACAAATATGTGGTGGTGTAATGCACAAATAGATGGGGGTGGGCCAAAGTGATGGAAAGGCCAAAATATACAGAAATGAAAGATATGTTCATGATCAAACACATACTGTATAAACTCGTTGTGGAGGTAGTATCATGGCTTGTGCTTGCATGGTTGCTTTGTTGATGATGGAACTCGTGATAGTATCAACAAAATGAATTCAGAAGTCTACAGAAATGTATTTCTCTCCCAATTTACAGAGAAATACATCAAATGTTAATGAGAAGAACTTGACCAAAAACATGCTGCCAACACAACATGTCATTAGCAGGGAAAAAAGGAGAAAGTTTCAGACGGGCCAAATGAAGCATTAGACCTTAACAAGACCTTTAGTGAAAGCTGAAACACTGATCTCTTATCTCATATTCTAATTTTGATCTCAAGCCCAAAATTATCGCAAAACCAAAAGGAGTGAACAGGATGAACACTTTCTGTAACAATAATCATAACTACTACAGCACACTCATGTTTTGTTATCCCACAGCAGCAGCATTTGGCCTATCAAATGAGATTATTATTTACACTTTCATATCCAATTCATATCCAAAGGAATTAAAAATTAACTCTATGCCATATTCAAGCATTAAATATTAACCATTCTATCCTTTTAAACCACTGGCAATTATTAAACACATAAAGCCATAATAATGATAGATAAGTTGTTTTGGTTTTGCTTTATTGGGTTGTTTATCAGTTATAATAGATGAGGGTTAGTTTCAGTTTGAAGCAATGGCTGTATGGAGAGATAAGTCTTACAATTGTCTCATTCTTGTAAACCTTTTGTTTTCAGATATGTGGCTGGTATCCAATGCTTAGTAATAATCAGTTCATTCAGGGCAATCGGCTTGCAATTAACTAGATCACTGATCTCAATATAAACACACCTGTTCCTGGAAGTCCAAACCAAAGTTTAAAGAATAAATAACTAAATGAAGACCAATGAGCTCAACAAGTTGGGGACAAAGTTTGTTAAAGGATCAGTCAGGGATCGATTATAAAAATATTTTCTCAAACTTTGAAGCACCATTAACTTCATTATAAGGAATGGAAAGAAAACTTTCAATCATAATTGATTTGGCGTAGAGGCATGTGGTCAGTGAAACAAACAGGAAGGCTTAGGTGACACTTAACGTGATGCTACCACCATCATGCTTCACATTCTTTTACTGTTACATGCCACATTCATGACAGCAAACACATAGAAAAGAATGGAAGAATGAAGATTTTAACACTGTTGGTATGACATTTACATTTACGGAAAAAACAGATAGGAACCTAAAAGAGGTTTTAAGTTCCCGGACAACGTAGTTTTTCAGCCAACACAGGCATGTAACCAATGTGACAGATGTGACTATGTTTGCAGGAAGTACAGATTTGCTCTATTCCTTTTTCAGACCTTCAGTTTTAGTGTGAAAGTGTATCATTCAGCAGATGATATTATTTCTGTTGCATTTTGTCTGTCTTTAACAGTCAAATTGTGCGAATCTGGTAGATACAGTAATACAACCAATGCAGACTTTGAGTTATAATCCTGAAAATGACCCTGTGTTACACTTAAAACATGCTATAAACTGGAATTAGTCATTAAACTTGCACCAATTTATGGTTTTATATATATATATAATCTAAGTATAACCTGAGCAATATAATAGATATGCATCCTGCAGCATACTGTACATTTGGTTTCATTTTGATGCAATATCTATTTTATCAAGATAAGAGAATAAATGCCGACATGTGTTCCTATAAAACTTTTTTTTTTTTTTACAGGATAGACCACAAGTGAGTGAGTGAGTGTGAATATTAGCTCATGCACTACCTAGTTTTTAAGCTAAATACATTTCCACAGCACATTATGTTAATCGATTTTCCTAAATGAATTCTAAAGCAACCTTCCTTTGCTAATAAGTTATAAAGTTATCCAGCTAGGCTACCCTTTACCTCCCTAAATTTATCTGTGGCATGGTGCTACTACTTTTTTCCCCTCTGTTCCAATTTATTAGGAATACATGTACAGTACCACTACATGTTCATGCTGTTAGACAATTATTCAGCCAAAAGAATGCAAATGAGGGTAAAAAGCTCCGGTTAATGTTCAAACCAACCGTCACATCCACTTTTTCTCATCTTTAGCTGTTTTTTTGTTGTTGTTTTTTTTGGTGAGCATATTCTTGGCTAACAAGAGTGGAACCTGACATAGTCTCCTGCTATTTTAGTCTGAAAGTTTGATGTGTTCGGAGATGCTTTTCTGCTCCCTGTGGTTGTAATGAATAGTTATAATAGTTATATATACTGTAATAGTGGATGCTTTTAGTTTCTCTTTTTTTCTGTCTATGAATTCTCAGGGCAGTTTCTAAAAATACTCAAACCAGTTGATCAAGCCACTGAGAACAGTTTAGATTTTCCACAACACAAAATACGGTTATGCATTTTCCATATGCAGTAAAAGTTTCATGTTTACCGTGCTCACTGCGACACATCAATTTAGCTACATGACAAAAGGTGCAAACAAGACAAACAGCCTTTCTGTAACTGGGGTCATTATCTAATCTTTTATTTCTGTAACAATGTAATGCTACAAAACCAAAATGAATGCATATCACAAGACACAAACATTAGGGCACACAAAGGTTCTACAGGTTCTAGGCTGTAGATCCACCAAACCCTGACCACGATAAACTGTAGATGAAAGAACTAATTAATGAAAGTAAAGATGTGCGTATCTAACACAACACTTTCACTTTTACTACGCCCTGTCTTTCACTTTATTTTCCTCAGGTTCAGTAATATGTATTGCAGCACATGTTCGTGTTTTAACTTGTCAACACAATGGGAGAGAACTACAAATCTTCGTATTATGCTCATCCTTTCTGCTTCATTTTAAAGTAAAATTACTCTAAACCAAATTTTCCTTAATCATTCTTGCCATTTTGAACCCATTCTGTAGTTAAATCATTATTTTTATGTGCTGAATTTTGTGTGCTGCACAACTTTGATGTGTGGGTGAGGTGAACATTTTCTTAGCTCAGAATCTTCTGAAATGGGATCACCGGTTCTTAGTTCCACTCAGTTCCACAATGCATAAATCATGCAGCTACAGGATGTAAACGACTGCTTCAAATGTCATCCGGGCAATTATCTAGATTTTGTGTGTATACACCTGGTGTAGCCTCAGATTCCTGTTCTTGTATAAAAAAAGACAGTTTGACATGTTGTGCAAGTTGAGATGTTTTTCTTCTCACCATGTTTGTAAAAAGTGCTAATTTGAATAATCTATCACCTGCAGTCTCATTTTGTTTTTATAACAATTCTGCATTATGCAGCTGACACATGATGATACATGCTTATTATAATAGCTGGCTGATTGATTAATTGCTGAAATGAGCATATGTACAGGTGTTCCTTTTAAAGCGGCCAGTGAGTATGTGGTGGCTAAAATTTGTACTTTAGTTTCTGAATATATGGATATATATATATATATATATATATATATATATATATATATATATATATATATATATATATAGTTCATTCAGGGCAATCGGCTTGCAATTAACTAGTCACATGATCTCAATATAAACACACCTGTTCCCGGAAGTCCCCAAAGTTTAAAGAATAAATAACTAAATGAAGACCAATGAGCTCCACAAGTTTGTTGATGTTTGTTAAACAATCAGTCAGGGATTGATTATAAAAATATTTTCTCAAACTTTGAAGCACCATTAACTTCATTATAAGGAATGGAAAGAAAACTTTCCATCATAATTGATTTGGCGTAGAGGCATGTGGTCAGTGAAACAAACAGGAAGGCTTAGGTGACACTTAACGTGATGCTACCACCATCATGTTTCACATTCTTTTACTGTTACATGCCACATTCATGATAGCAAACAAATAGAAAAGAATGGAAAGAATGTTACACTTAAACCATGCTATAAACTGGAATTAGTCATTAAACTTGCACCAATTTATGGTTATGATAATAATAAAAAGATATATATATATATATATATATATATATATATATATATATATATATATATATATATATATAATCTAAGTATACCCTGAGCAATATAACATATGCATCCTGCAACATACTATACATTCGGTTTCATTTTGATGCATTATCCACTTTATCAAGATCAAAAGAATAAAGTGTTCCAATAAAACCTTTTTACAGGATAGACCACAAGTGAGTGAGTGAGTGTGAATATTAGTTCATTCACTACCTAGTTTTTAAGCTATATGTCCAGACTAAATATATTTCCACAGCACATTATGTTAATCGATTTTGCAAAATGAATTCTAAAGCAACCTTCCTTTGTTAATAAGATATGAAATTATCCAGCTAGGCTACCCTTTACCTCCCTAAATTTATCTGTGGCATGGTGCTACTATTGTTTTTCCTCTGTTCCACTTTATTAGGAATACATGTACAGTACCACTACATGTTCATGCTGTTAGACAATTATTCAGCCAAAAGAATCCAAATGAGGGTAAAACGTAAAAAACTCCAGTTAATGTTCAAACCAACCGCCACATCCACTTTTCTCATCTTTATCTGGTTAGTTTTGGTGAGCATATTCTTGGCTAACAAGAGTGAAACCTGACATAGTCTTCTGCTATTTTAGTCTGAAAGTTTGATGTGTTCGGAGATGCTTTTCTGCTCCCTGTGGTTGTAATGAATAGTTATAATAGTTATATATACTGTAATAGTGGATGCTTTTAGTTTCTCTTTTTTTCTGTCTATGAATTCTCAGGGCAGTTTCTAAAAATACTCAAACCAGTTGATCAAGCCACTGAGAACAGTTTAGATTTTCCACCACACAAAATACGGTTATGCATTTTCCATATGCAGTAAAAGTTTCATGTTTACCGTGCTCACTGCGAAACATCAATTTAGCTTCATGACAAAAGGTGCAAACAAGACAAACAGCATTTCTGTAACTGGGGTCATTATCTAATCTTTTATTTCTGTAACAATGTAATGCTACAAAATCAAAATGAATGCATATCACAAGACACAAACATCAGAGCACACAAAGGTTCTACACACTAAAAATGCTGGGTTGTTTTTACTACCCAAACGCTGGGCTGCCTCTGTTGGGTCATTTTTTACTGGGTTATTTACAGGGAATTGTGTACTTTTCAGTGGCTGTGTCAGCTTCGTGTCTTTTTGTCTTCCTCCTCACGCATTTAAGAGGAAATGTAAACGTTCAATATAAGGTCTGTATACACACTTTCACTCACTTATGACTGAATTTGTTCACTGTATGTAACATTTATTACGGTTACCGTGTTACACTCAAACTTTCAGCCTGGTCTGTGCTATAACATGCTAGTTTATCTGACAATGGCTGCTAGCTAGCCAAACCAAAGAACCTCACCTGTGTATGAAAGAAACTGCAAAACTGTCTGAGCTTTTTAGCTTTCTTTGTAGAATGCTTGCAGGGTGTATGAAGATGCTGAAGTGATGAATGAACGCTAAACTGTTAACTGTAGTGCCAGCATGACGCTAGCATTTAGCTAGGTTACTAGCGTTAGCAACGACATATAAAAGGCTGAGGTGTAACAAAACACTAATCTTCTTACAAATATGCATACTAGCCAACCGTCTCGAATTTTCCATAAACTTTTATTTACTTTACTTTCTTTAATTTCTTTCTCTCTAAGGTTGGAACCAATACCGTGGAATATCTCCAGCAGGCTGAAGTGTCGAGGCCGTACACCTACATGCTGATGTTGGGAGATAATGACCAGCACTGCTCTCAGGCATTTGTGCTTCTCAGTAATAGTATCGTAATGATGTCGCTGTTGAACTTTTGTATTATCTGATCTTGTGCTTTTGAAAAATAAATATGAATTTTTTAAATATGATTTGTACAATTAATTGCGTGTTGTTTATTGCATATATGTATGTTTTTTTTTTTTTTGTAATAGACCAGTTTATCAAAGTAATTTAACTGTTTAAACTGTTTTACCCATAGACATGTAAAACATAAAAATAATAATAACCTATTTGTGAGGTAGAATTAAAAGAGCATTATACAGTAGTTAAATATGACCTAGCATTTGGATTGAATATTTTACCCATCTTGCTGGGTTAAATAAATAACCCATTTTGCTGGGTTAAATTAACCCAGCATGTAGTTGGTCCAATATTTATCCAGCAGCTGAGTTACCCAGCATTTTCTAGGGTGTAGGTTCTAGGCTGTAGATCCACCAAACCCTGACCACGATAAACTGAAGATGAAAGAACTAATTAATGAAAGTAAAGATGTGCGTATCTAACACAACACTTTCACTTTTACTACGCTCTGTATAAATTGTCTACGGGTTAATGGCATGCTCAGGCCATATCAGAATACGTGGACTAATGCCACAGTTATGTAAGACTTTCACTTTATTTTCCTCAGGTTCGGTAATATGTATTGCAGCACATGTTCGTGTTTTAACTTGTCAACATAATGGGAGTGAACTACAAATCTTCGTATTATGCTCATCCTTTCTGCTTTATTTTAAAGTAAAATTACTCTAAACCAATCTGTCACCTGTATTATGCAGCTGGCACATGATGATACATGCTTATTATAATAGCTGGCTGATTGATTAATTGCTGAAATGAGCATATGTACAGGTGTCCCTGCCAGTGAGTATGTGGCGGCTAAAATTTGTACTTTAGTTTCTGAATATGGGGATACAGTATACAACCTTGTTTTTCAGTCAACACAGGCATGTAACCAATGTGACAGAAGTGATAATGTTTGAAGGAAGTACAGATTTGCTCGATTACATTTTCAGACCTTCAGTTTTAGTGTGAAAGTATATAATTCAGGAGTCAAGCAGATTATATTATTTCTGTTGCATTTTGTCTGTTTGTTAATGCTTTAACAGTCAAACTGTGCAAATCTGGTAGATACAGTAATACAACCAATGCAGACTTTGAGTTATAATCCTGAAAATGATCCTGTGTTATACTTAAACCATCTAGACACTGGAATTAGTCATTAAACTTGCTCCAATTTATGGTTATGATAATAATAATAAAAACAATATATACACACACACGTGGACAAAATTGTTGGTACCCTTCGTTCAATGAAAGAAAAACTGATAATGGTCACAGAAATAACTTTAATCTGACAAAAGTAATAATAAATAAGAATTCTATGAATGTTAACCAATGAAAGTCAGACATTGCTTTTTCAATCATGCTTCAACGGAATTATAAAAAAAATAAACTCATGGAACAAGCCTGGACAAAAATGATGGTACCTCTAGAAAATACTGAAAATAATGTGACCAAAGGGACATGTTAATTCAAGGTGTGTCCACTAATTAGCATCACAGGTGTCTACAATCTTGTAATCAGTCAGTGGGCCTATATATAGGGCTCCAGGTAGTCACTGTGTTGTTTGGTGACATGGTATGTACCACACTCAACATGGACCAGAGGAAGCGAAGGAAAGAGTTGTCTCAGGAGATTCGAAAGAAAATTATAGACAAGCATGTTAAAGGTGAAAGTTATAAGACCATTTCCAAGCAGCTAGATGTTCCTATGACTACAGTTGCACATATTATTCAGAAATTTAAGATCCATGGGACTGTAGCCAACCTCCCTGGACGTGGCCGCACGAGGAAAATTCATGACAAATCAAAGAGACAGATAATCTGAATGGTAACAAAAGAGCCCAGAAAGACTTCTAAAGAGATCCAAGGTGAACTTCATGCTCAAGGAACATCAGTGTCAGATCGCACCATCCGCCGTTGTTTGAGCCAAAGTGGACTACATGGGAGACGACCAAGGAGGACACCATTGTTGAAAACAAATCAGAAAAAAAGACAGACTGGAATATGCCAAACTACATGTTGACAAGCCACAAAGCTTCTGGGAGAATGTCCTATGGACAGATGAGACAAAAATGGAACTTTTTGCCAAGGCACATCAGCTCTATGTTCACAGACGGAAAAATGAAGCATATCAAGAAAAGAACACTGTCCCTACTGTGAAACATGGAGGAGGCTCTGTTATGTTCTGGGGCTGCTTTGTTGCATCTGGCACAGGGTGTCTTGAATCTGTGCAGGGTACAATGAAATCTCAAGACTATCAAGGGATTCTAGAGAGAAATGTGCTGGCCAGTGTCAGAAAGCTGGGTCTCAGTCGCAGGTCATGGGTCTTGCAACAGGACAATGACCCAAAACACACAGCTACAAACACCCAAGAATGGCTAAGAGGAAAACATTTGACTATTCTAAAGTGGCCCTCTATGAGCCCTGACCTCAATCCTATTGAGCATCTTTGGAAGGAGCTGAAACATGCTGTCTGAAAAAGGCACCCTTCAAACCGGAAACAACTGGAGCAGCTTGCTCATGAGGAGTGGGCCAAAATACCTGCAGAGAGGTGTAGAAGTCTCATTGACAGTTACAGGAATCGTTTGATTGCAGTGATTGCCTCAAAAGGTTGTGCAACAAACTATTAAATTAGGGGTACCATAATTTTTGTCCAGGCCTGTTCCATGAGTTT
Organism: Clarias magur; assembly: GCA_013621035.1. NCBI lineage: Eukaryota > Metazoa > Chordata > Actinopteri > Siluriformes > Clariidae > Clarias > Clarias magur. Next base: position 2,479,779 of record QNUK01000023.1, on the reverse strand, counting down.
ATTTTTTTTTATAATTCCGTTGAAGCATGGTTGAAAAGCAATGTCTGACTTTCATTCGTTAACATTCATAGAATTCTTATTTATTATTACTTTGTCAGATTAAAGTTATTTCTGTGACCATTGTGAGTTTATCTTTCATTGACCGAAGGGTACCAACAATTTTGTTATTATAGATATAGATTATATATATAATCTAAGTATAACCTGAGAAATATAACAGATTTGCATCCTGCAACATACTATATTTTCGGGTTCATTTTGATGCAATATCTATTTTATCAATATCAAAACAATAAAGGCTCACATGTGTTCCAATAAAACTTTTTTACAGGATAGACCACAAGTGAGTGAGTGAGTGTGAATATTAGTTCATGCACTACCTAGTTTTGAAGCTATATGTCCAGACTAAGTACATTTCCACAGCACCTTATGTTAATCGATTATCCAGCTAGGCTACCCTTCACCCCCCTAAATTTATCTGTGGCAATGTTTGTCCTCTGTTCCACTTTATTAGGAATACATGTACAGTACCACTACATGTTCATGCTGTTAGACAATTATTCAACCAAAAGAATCCAAATGAGGGCAAAAAGCTCCAGTTAATGTTCAAACCAACCGTCACATCCACTTTTTCTCATCTTTATTTGGTTAGTTTTGGTGAGCATATTCTTGGCTAACATGAGTGAAGCCTGATGTAGACTTCTGCTATTTTAGTCTCACAGTTTGATCCACCAAACCCTGACCATGATAAACTGAAGATGAAAGATGAAAGTAAAGATGTGCGTATCTAACACAACACTTTCACTTTTACTACGCTCTGTATAAATTGTCTACGGGTTAATGGCATGCTCAGGCCATATCAGAATACGTGGACTAATGCCACAGTTATGTAAGATTTTCACTTTATTTTCCTCAGGTTCAGTAATATGTATTGCAGCACATGTTCGTGTTTTAACTTGTCAACATAATGGGAGAGAACTACAAATCTTCGTATTATCCTTATCCTTTCTGCTTACTAATTATTACTAATCTGTCTTTAGAGTAAATAAAATTACTCTAAACGTTCTTGGTATTTTGAACCCATTCTGTAGTTAAATCATTATTTTTATGTGCTGCACAACTTTGATGTGTGGGTGATTTGAACATTTTCTTAGCTCAGAATCTTCTGAAATGGGATCACCGGTTCTTAGTTCCACTCAGTTCCACAATGCATAAATCATGCAGCTACAGGATGTAAACGACTGCTTCAAATGTCATCCGCGCAATTATCTAGATTTTGTGTGTATACACCTGGTGTAGCCTCAGATTCCTGTTCTTGTGTAACAAAAGACAGTTTGACATGTTTTTCTTCTCACCATGGTTGTAAAAAGTGCTTATTTGAGTCATCTATCACCTGAAGTCTCATCCTTCTTTTATGACAATTCTGCATTCTGCAGCTGCCAGATTGGCTGATTGATTAATTGCTGCAATGAGCATGTGTACAGGTGTTCTTTTTAAAGTGGCCAGTGAGTATGTGACAGCTAAAATTTACACTTCTGTTTCTGAATATGAGGATTCTGAATATATAAATAACTAAATGAAGACCAATGATCTCAACAAGTTGGGGACAAAGTTCATTAAAGGAACAGTCAGGGATTGGTTACAAAAACATTATCTCAAACTTTGAAGCACCATTAAATTCATTATAAGAAGTGGAAAGAAGACTTTCCATCCAAATTGATTTGGTGTAGAGGCATGTGGTCAGTGAAACAAACAGGAAGGCTTAGAGACATTTAACATGGTGCTACCACCATCATACTTCACATTTCTTTACTGTTAAATGACACATTCATGACAGTAAACACATTGAAATGGCTTTTATACAGGAAATGGATTGTATTTCCTGCTGCATTCTGTCCGTATGTTAATGATTTAACCCTCAAATTGTGCAAAACTATTAGATAATACAACCAATGCAGACTTTGAGTTATTATCCTGAAAATGATCTTAATAAACTGTAATTAGTCAATAAACTATTGTAATTAGTCAATTATTATTATTATTATTATATTATTATTATTATTATTATAAAAGTATAACCTGAGCAATATACCAGATCTGCATCCTGCAACAGTCTCATTCTTTTCATATGACAAGTTTACATTTTGCAGCTGTCGCTTAAATGAGCAAGGGAAGAGGTGTTCCTTTTAAAGTGGCCAGTGAGTACAGTATGTAGTGGCTAAAATGTTACTTTCTGATTCTATTTTTAAATCTAATACTTCCTGAATATTGACATTCTGAATGTTATTCTGAATATATCAGGGCTGAATATGAGGTTATAATTTCCTTTACTGTTGTCTTATGTTATTCTACTTGTTGTCTCATGACTGAAGGAGTGGCAGAACAATAATTTTCCTTTATCTGTAGTGCATTTCTTTTCTTTTGTCTCTACAGGGAGGGGCTTAACGATGATTCAAAATGAAACTGAACATGTACTGCATCAGAAGACACATACTTTACGTGAGTCATGTTATTTTAAGCAATATATGATTTGTATATTTCGTTCATAGTCATTTACTATAAGCCAAGTGGATAGTACTGCGTGTATCAAGTATGTATTACTAATGACAAATCAGGGCCGATTTCAAACAATCTTGGTTCTGTAAGCATGTATACTTTGATTGCATTGACGATTTCAAACCCAAAATGTTTTTTTTATTTTTAATAATTACAAATTAAACATGTAGATGTAAAGCATCATGGTGTTGCAATAGTTAATGCTGCTGTCCCACAACTTGCTTGTTTGATCCTTGAGCTTGTCTTACTCTCTGTGTAATATGTCATATTTTTGCATGGGGTCATTTGGTGTTCTCCTGCATGCATTGTATTTTAGTGTAAGTGTGACGTGTCATATCAAATCAGGTGTTAAGTTGCACTTTGGGTGATCTGAGTTATGCATATTTTTAGAATTCCTGGTTCGATAAGTTTCATCTCGATGCCAAGTGTTATACTGGATCGTGTCCGGTTTCTGAGATACGGCCAGTGCAAATTTGTTTACGAGGAATGCCCTTCGCCAGAAGTGTGTGATTATGGCAGGTTTTATACTGCAACATGCATGTGTTTCTATCACACATGGAGTTTGGACAGCGTTGAAACAACGTTTAGGATTAAAACTTTCTTGATGCTAAAGCAGGTGTAAAAAGGTTACCTGAGGATAAATGAATTAATAAATGGATGTAATAGTAAACGAAAGCAAGTGTATTCTGCAACAGTTGAGCAATACGCACAGACACATGCCTTATCTAGATATCTATCTATCTATCTATCTATGAAGTACTGGCTTATTATACAGAGTGTCTAAATAGTCAGCAATCAGTGAGAGTAAAACCATGTGTACATCTTCTAGACATCTTTATAACATTTTCTTCAGATTTTCTTCACCATACAGTATATAAGGATCGACATACAGTACACTATCTGCTCAACATACTGTACAGGATTCCCCGCAGGTGAACAGCTCTCCAAAAAAAAAAAAAAAGAAGAATCACTGAATATTGCTCCTCTCAAGTGCTATAATATTCTTCTTTATTACTGTAGTTTCCGGGAGGCTTGAGATAAGTCAGTGAGTCAGTGAGAAGGTTTCCGATAAAGTAACGTAGAGCTTTCATCTATAGGCAGGATCAGTATATCTTCAGTAAACAAACCCCATTTACAGTAATAGGTTACTCATTAGGTGCTAAAGCGCTGGGTACAAAAGACATTAACAGTATATGCATTGCACAAGCGTTTTATAATGCAGTGTTGTAGAATTTATGTAAGGCTTACATATTGATAGTGTAGAAAACCCCCTAAATAAATAAATACATTTTATCAATGTACTTAGTATGATTTAATGAGTTTAATATAAACATTAGCTATTTTTGTACATACAGGTATTTCACTGCCTTTAATTTAAATATGTTTTTAGATGAATCATTTTTAATTCCAGGGAAGTGTTGGCTCAGACGGTTGGGTTGCTGATTGGAAGGCTTGGGGGGGTTCAAGCCCCGCAACCACCAGGCTATACTGCAATCCTATACCCATACATAATACAGTAAGTACAGTAGCTAAATGAGAAACGGGTGGGTTGTGCCAAGGATGGCATCTGGCTTTAAACCTGTCCCAGTAACTTGCGTATTGAATATCAAATGAACTTTTTTATTAATCACATACAGTACACAAGCATACACAGCACGATATGTGATGAAATGCCTCCATGACTGTTTGTGACCTAAAAAGATAAGAAAAACAAATAAGAGAGGCAAAATGCCATGCCATGCAACAGTACCATCACTGCACCTAAAGAGAAGTACAATGGCAGATAGAGATGCCAATTCTTTACTATTGTACTTTCTTATAAGGCTGTGCTTATTATACTGTAATAGCATTATGCACAAATCATTCAAATAAAGTGTTCTTGAAGAAATCAAGTGATGTGGCTTTAATATGTTTTTTTTTTTTAGCCAGACGGAAGCTACTGGCCTTGTGTATCATGTTACATTTTCTGAAATCGTTATTCTGACCCTTTAACAGAATGTTTAAAAAGTTTAAAAGGTAAAGTCCCTGAGGTTGATTACACACAACATGACTCATAAATGTTTAAGCATTCCAAATGTTCGAGTGTGGGACTTTCCATATCCAGGGACAGAAAGTGTCTGAGAGAGAGAGAGAGAGACAGAGTGAGAGACAGACAGAGAGAGAGAGAGACAGAGAGAGAGAGAGAGAGAGAGAGAGAGACAGAGAAAGACAGAGAGAGAGACAGAGAGAGAGAGAGAGAGAGACAGAGAGAGACAGAGACAGAGTGAGAGACAGACAGAGAGAGAGAGAGAGACAGAGACAGAGAGAGACAGAGAAAGACAGAGACAGAGTGAGAGACAGACAGAGAGAGAGAGAGAGACAGAGAGAGAGACAGAGTGAGAGACAGACAGAGAGACAGAGAGAGAAAGAGAGAGAGAGACAGAGAGAGAGAGAGACAGAGAGAGAGACAGAGAGAGACAGAGTGAGAGACAGACAGAGAGAGAGAGACAGAGAGAGAGACAGAGACAGACAGAGAGAGAGAGACAGAGAGAGAGAGACAGAGAGAGACAGAGAGAGAGAGAGAGAGAGAGAGAGAGAGAGAGAGAGAAATAAGAAATGCAAAGCGAAACAATCTGTTTATATTTCAAATCACTCCAACAGAATATTTTGGCTTCAGAATTCTTTCCACCAAATAAGATATTAATCAAGATTGAGATTTTACAACCTGAAATAAAAAAACAAAAACAAACAAAGCTCACATGATCCTGCCATTTGTAGACGTCTACATTATATCACTGCACAGGGATCCTCTGATCGTCTGATCCTCATTTCCTGGGATTTTTTTTTTCCTTTTAGGAATGCTGACATGATTAAAGTCTGCTTCAGAAAACACCCTGAATTTCCCAGTATACCCTTGGAATTGCCAGTGCATTTCCACAGTGTGACTTTACTTCCTCATAACCGACATAAAACATATCAAATTTAGGGAATGTGGCCACTCATGTGATGTATCTAGCACAGTTCCAAGTTGAAAGTTGAGGAACAAAAAACACTATAAGGTTGCAAGTCTCCTAACACTTGACTCGGGATATTATAGCCTGCTACTGTAGATAGTGAATTGTTTGAGTTTGAATCTCCTAGGAATTGGCATCATATAGCCGTCCAGCACATAGTCATCCAGCATACAGTCCAGCGGTCTGTTAGAAACACCACCGAGCCCTATAGCGGGTTTCCCAACTTTCCCAAGGGTTGCCAGGTTTGGGCAAAGTTTCCACTCCAAATTCATCTCAAATGCCACACCAAAGACTTGAATCTAGCCCAAACATTTGGGCTCGACCGCTACTTCTTCATGTTCTCAGCCTTTGTGTGGGAAACGATTCCTTTTTGCGTTTTATGTGATTCATTTATTTTCACTTGTGCTTTTCACACGCATTTTAGCATTTTAGCTTTTTCACGTTGCTCACGTGTTCTTGAACATGGTTACTTCGATTTCACATCTGCCCATGTGCTTGCTTTTCATTTATTAGCCTACATTACATGATTTATAACATATAGCACATTATAACATAATTATAATATAATGTGTGATTTTTCCATAAAGCTCCATGGTTTTTCTTTCCTACAGTATTAAGATAAATAGCAGAATAAAAGACAACATAGCATTAATTAATTAATTGATTGATTGATTTAGCATTAATACAACACACAGTGTAAAAACCCCCTTTATTTTTCTATATAACCCTCTGCTACACTAATGCACTCATCCCAGGTTTTCACTAGTGCTTGGATATCATCAAAGTACAAAGTTTTCTGGCCTCCCAGGAACTCCTATAATGGTATAATGTATAATGTATACGTATAATGACCCATCCTTTAATAAAAAAATCAGCCTAGTTTCATCACCTGTTTGTGCACGACCTCATACTGCCCACCGCACCACTTGCACATTACAGGAACTCGACTGGGAGTTATTGTCACATCCCTCCATGCAATCCTGATCTCCAAGCCACTTCCACATGCGTTCTCCATTATAGAGAAATAAAGGTAGTTTTTTACGTTCGTAACTGTGAGTCTGCTCATCTGCGCAATCAGAAATCCTGGTTTAACTTGTACAACAGCCTTCACGGATGTTATTCATTTCTGACTTTAAGCACGTTCTGTGTGCGTCATGTCCTTGAATTAACAACTGCACACCCTGGAGTTGGAATTTACAAGTAACAGACGTTTGCCAAACTGCCAGCAGGGTCAGGACTAATTTCCTGCAACAGGCTGTTAAAATTAAAACGATGCTACATGTTGGCAGGCCACACACACTTATTGCTCTAGATTATTTTCATCTGTTATTATACTGTAGATGCATTGTAGGATTTTTTTTTTCCTTTCATGTTGGTTCCCTCTCAATCAGGGCACAGAAGGTAAAAATATAATAAAACTTGCCTTTAACAAATAATTATTGTTTTAAATGTTAATCATTAATATCAAAATATAGTTCATGAATATGATGGTTGGAACATTGTTGTTTTGTTGTTTTTATTATCTGAAGCAACAGGGATTGAGCTGGAGCTCTTTTTCTCATCCTGAAGAACTATTTTCATTTATTATGTCTAATAAACGTCAATTCATATTCAGGAGTCTGTATAACTTTTATGCAAAATGTGTAATATCAGAGACTATTGATTGGTTATTGACAAGTTAGTCATAAATAGTGTAGAAACATATTTAATCATGTACAGTATATTACATCTTTACACTGACCCTTAGTCATATTCTTCAGTTCAAATCGTCTTTATGCTTTATGTAACAAAAACAAACCGTTGCCATTTTTTACTTTCTGTATCACTGGGATAATGGTGTTTTCCCTTTCAGTCTTATGATTTTACCCAATCTTGGCAAACCTCTTGTCGCTCTCAGCAAGATAAGTTCCTCTTTCAAAACAACAGGAAGTTCTCGAAGGTCACTCCAACTGCTCCACAAAACTAAACATAAGTGTAAATATCGCACAGTCTTATGACTGTCCGAATCCTGTCGAGTCTCTGACTGCTCTCAGCAGCATCTTGTTGAGCTCTACATGACTCCTGACACCTCGTTGAAGGAACAGTCCCATCATGCAAGTGGACGTGTATGGTAGACGAAAGCCTTTCCTTTCAGGTTGGTAAAAGTGGATGCTGAGTTTTTCAGGGAATCCCAACACCGGAACCTCGTCTGCCCCCGTGATAAAAACGAGCAGCTCTTTGAAACGAAGCTCTGATTCTCTGTCTACGGAAAAGACAAGCAAACATAGCTTATTGTATTAAATCTGGTATGCGCTCAGTTACAATAATGTGCATGTGCCTGTTAGGATGGAGCCAAAAGTGACATCATCATATAATTTTCTGGTGTCGTTCAAAGCCTTGGCCCTGGTGTACTGTAATAACTAATACGCCAGATAAATCACATAGGAAAACATCACAGAGATCTGGAGATAGTGACGCTCACCCTCGATCATCTTTAACACCAGCTCCCAGGAGTAGATGGTCTTCTCTTCCTCTTCTCTCCTTTTGGTGCCTTCTGGACTCCAGCTGATTTTGAACAGCGCTCTGAACGACGACCGTGAAATCCATTCGCTGGTTTTGGCAAAAAAAGGAAGGAAATCGATCCAGTTGGTTTTTATTAGATCCCAGAGATTTCCACAAGAGTTCAGGCCTTCGGTGAACTGGCTGATCATATTCGACACCCTGAAGAAAAGAAATACAAACCTTTTATATTTGCATTCCTTATACAGTAACAGTTTGTGTTGAAATGTTTTACTATTTCTATACAGCACGGTTTTGGCAATGATTACATTTAATTTTACATTTGTTAATGTAAGACACATGATACAATCTAACTTTTTATAGTTAATATTTGATGTGGTGGAACCTCCATAAAACAGGTTGGTTCCTGTAAATACAGGATATAAACTGTCTTTTCTACTGCAGCCTTGCTCTCACTCTCTCTTTCTGAAAAAACAATAAGACGAAAATAATGCCACTCAAATAGAAGGAAGACGAAAAGAAAAGAAAAAAAAAAAGAAAGGACTTATTATTCGGTCTAAAAGTCCGTAATTGTTACAATGTAGAAAGCTTCACTGCTCACGTTAAGATAAGAAATGCTATTCTCCGGCACGGCTGCATTCCAGTCTGCATGCATACTGAGAATTTCATTTATAAGAAAGACAAGAGCTAAAACTAAATGAATTGGAGGTGGCCTTTACATTAACCGGCGCTTTCTATAGATTACCTGAGATAAATGTAGTGCTTCACGACGTAGGAGTAAATCTTAGGAACGTCTTGGACGCAAATGTTTGGTCCATAAATCCCTGGAAATCCACAGTCACAGATCCAGTCTCCTAACTCTCTTTGCAGAGCACAAAGGTGTTCGGATGTTGTGCAAGATAAGATCTGAGAAGACACAGGAAATAAGGATTGGGCTTTTTTTTCGCTCGCAAAAACATGAATAAAGGAATATATATAGTTGCAGACAGAAGCATACTTTCTGTGCTTTGCTTTGGACATCAGCGTCTGGTATGAGGCGCCAGTCAAAGTCAGCCAAAGTCAGCATTTCTACGCCACACATGAGCTGGTAAAGACGAGTGTCTAGACATTTGAGTCCTGGTCCTCCATGAATTATAGACCAAGCTACAAGCTTCCCAGCCTGCTCGTATTTATGCTGCTGTAAAGCGATCTGGTCGTAAGTGAAGAGCAAGTGTTTTGGGTGTCCCTCAAAAATACCCAGACTTCTTTGCACCTCAATCATCAGGAGTCTGAAAGCAAAGCATTAGGAGAAACGGCAAAATTAAAGATCTTTATTCTGCATGTCGACAAAAACACATTCAATTTATTTCCCAGGTCAGTCATGTTTTTTCCCAATCCTCAACCAACAACAAACTCTTTTTGCCCTTTCGAACAAAAACTCCCAACATAAACACACGAACCCAGCCAACGGATGTTTTCAAGCTGCTGCCCATGCTGTGTAAAATACGTGGAGGAAGACGCTATCCGCCAACTTCCACATGCATGAGCACAGAAACATCTGAGATTGGCCGGTTTACTACCACTGAAAGGGAAGACCAAAGGATTTCATTAAACCCTACCTAAAAAACTCCCTCCTCGGGCCTCCGTTATCGAAAGCCTCCTCGCCAACAAACTTAATCAAAGGTTTTTTAGTCCAGCAGAAGTTCCTGTTGGATAGAGCATCAACCGCACTCTTCAGGAGCCTGCTCCTCCAGACGGTCACATGCACCTCATTTGAGCTGAGGTACTGCTGCTTAAACGCTCTCAGCAAATACGTCACATCCGTCTCCTCCTAGTGAAAATGGAGTAAACACAAAACAAGTGCTTTGTAAAACTACTGCTCGATGTCACACCAGTGTTGCACAGTGGAAGTGTACTAATGGTTACCCTTAGGGTACAACACTATAATATGTCTTATAGTATACAGACAAATGGCTCAAATTCTCCAGCATGCTCAGTAAAACCTAACAGCTGTTTAACTTACAGCTATGTAAAATATGCATTAAAGGTAATATGGTGCATAAGACTTTTGCACAGTAACGTGAATATGTCGCTTCCTTAAATTTTGACATTTATGTCCAGTATTCCTGCAAGCTACATTTCCTCCTCAAGGGGAATATGTTTGCATGTGAAAATTGAATAAATAGCATCTTGTTTACTTGCAAAAGCGCCAAGGAAAATACATGTAGGAGTGTCTTTGGCATGGTGACAGTCCTTCTCTGTTTACTAGCTGAGGTATCAGTTTCGTCTTAGCAGACAGATAACGTATCTATCAAAACTACATCAAAACAGGGCATTCATGCTATAACAATGTTTTTTTTTTTTACCACCATGTTTGTTAACCTACATCTAACAGAAAGATAACATGCCAGAGTCCTAGATGCTAGACCACTTTACATATTTTTTAAAATCAGTAATCATTACCGTTGAAGACTGACGCCTGCTCCTTAAAAGGCTGTCGACTGCAGCCTGTCTGTGTGTGGTTGGACCTGAACTTTGAGAAGATACGGCAGGATGAGTGTGTAATGGTGAGTGACTTGCTTGCCATGGTGGCGCTTCTGTGAAAACGTCTGATTCGTCTGGAAAACAAAAAAGACACAATCAAATACATCTCAGGCGTGCATTTATAACTTATCAGGGCATGTCCAACAATTTACTGCATTTACAAACTGTATAAACTACCTATGTTTACACTAGTATTTGTTAAAGTTTAAGCATGAATTTCAGTGAGATTTATTGAAGCAATGTTGAACACTGACTGCGTCTTCCACCAGATTCACACCCCCCTGATTTCCCCCATAATTTAGTCGTGTCCAATTCCCACCCCTTTCTTTCTCGCTCATCATGACAACATCTACCAAACCAAGGTGGAAATGACATCTTTTCAAACCAGTGCTCGCACAACATTGGGGACAGCGTTAGACATTCTATGGAAAGTCCTTGTGTGAGCTCATAAATGTCCTTTATTGACTAGTCTCATTATGACAGTAGTGGCAATGCTAATTTGCCCACCATTTGGCATTTGCCCACCAGATTTGAACTTTTTTTTAATATTGCCAATCCCATGGTACTGTAGGTGACATGAAGTGTAAGTAAAAAGTACAACAGTGTAACCAGATGAGATTGGAATTATCCATCAAGTACTAGTGGTTCCATTGCCTAATATTGCTCATCCACTAAGTATGTTGGAACTGACAAACTCCAAACAAATTTCTGAAAAATAAGTAATTGCATGCATGAAGCCATACCACAAACACAAAGCTTCACCTTAAACATGCATATATATTTTTATACACATTAGTCTCTACTGAATGCTGAACTGATAACCCTAAAACTGTGTGATGGTTTGGTAGTGGACTATTAAAACCTTTTGGTATTGTACATACAGGTCATTGACTAATAGTTTTCCATAAGCTACTTGCTCCTGCTGAATCGAGTGTTCGATTCAGGTATGCGTGCATGGAGTGTGAATGTTCTCCCTGTGCTTGATGGGTTTCCTTCGGATACTCTGGTTTCCTCGCACAATCCAAACCCATGCAGGTTAGGCTAATTGGCGTTTCCAAATTGCCCTTAGCGGATGTGTGTTTGTGAGTGCATGTACAGTACGCTTTTGTGCTCTGAAATAGATTGGCATCTCATCCACCTTATGCCCCAAGTTCCCAAGGTCCTAATAAGGTTCTGATAAGGAGTACTGAGAATGAGTAAACCCACCTGAGTTTGCATTATCATCAGAGATGAGACCGAGGTTAAGAAAGTTCTCTTCAAGTGCTTGCTCTTTTTTTTCTTTGGACAGACATGGCGGAAGATCAGAGCAGGATGTGCGACTCTTTTTCCTTGAACCTGCATCATAATTAAACAAACAAATAAACAAAAATGTTTTATTATTAAATTACTCTTCTTTTTCTTCTTCTTAATAATAGTATAAGAAGTCTAATAAATATGCTGCTTTTACACGAGAAATGGGTTTATTCTGAGTGTTTGCGCTAATTACCCAAAAGACGAACTGTGCTCAAGCTTCCGCAAAAATCCAAGAAAACAAATAGCTGCTCCTTGATATCTAGTCCTTCTGCTTTCATGTAATACTTTGTCTTATCGCTTGCCCGGATAATCACAAACAATGCATAGTTGATCCAGAACTCGATTTCTGCTCCTGGCAGGCACAAGTTCTCAGGAAGAGGTACCAGGCAGGATCGGCGGCTGTTCCTCGGGCCCTGGGTGCTGTTTAGAGGCGAGTCATTTGTAAATCCGATCCCGATAGCTCTGTGACCATCCCTTGACGAGGACCCATTTTCGATTCGTATCCTGACCTTCTCGTTCACTTTAACTGGACGGCACAGGAAAGCAAGTCTGTCTGCGCGGGATGAGGTGTCCCTTGAGGCGATCAACCCTGCATTCCCTTCAACTTTGGAAAGGAATTTCATGGGACCCAGGCAGCGGCTGCCACACGTGCGACTATGTTTATCTGAAAGTAAATGAAAACAGAGCATCAGAAACATACACAGGGGAAATTATGTGGACCATAACGTAACTGTGTGAAAAAAGAATACAGTGTGAAAGAGATGCAGTGCCTTCCTAATTTATTTATTTATTTTTGCTTATTTGTCACCGTTAAATGATTGAGATCGTCAAACTAATTTTAATATTGCACAAAGATAACCGAAATAAATATAAAATGCAGTTTTTAAATGATGATTTTATTCATTAAGGGGAAAAAAAACTGTCCAAACCTGCCTCGCCCTATGTGAAATGTAGCTGCCCTTTAATCCTAATAACTGGTTGTGCCACTCTTGCAACAACTGCAATGAAGTGTTTGTGATAACTGGCTGAATCTTTCACATCCCTGAGGAGGAATTTTGGCCCAATCGTCTTTGCAGAATTGTTTTAATTCAGCCACATTGGAGGGTTTTCGAGCATGAATGGCCTATTAAAGGATCTCAATCAGAATAAAGTTTGGACTTTGACTACAGTAGGTCATTCCAAAACCTTAATTTTTTCTAACCCAAGTGCACTCACAAACTGATGGCTGGAGATTCTACTTCTCTTTCAAGATATTCCTATTAGAGCACAGAATTCATGATTCCATCAATCATGTAAGGTCATTCAGGTCCTGAAGCTGGAAATCAGACTGTCACACTACCACCACCACCATTTACATTTAGGCATTTGGCAGATGCTCTTATCCAGAGCGACTTACAAAATGCTTTGTACAGTATATGAAGCTTTTGTGTTCTTTTTGGTCAACAGTGGCTTTCACCTTGGAACTCTCCCATAGATGCCATTTTTGCCCAGGGACACATTTCTTTATATATACTCACTAATCAAGAGATTGTTTCCTGTTTTCCAACATTAATATTTTTATTAGAAACTTAATAATCACTAACTAGCATGTCAATAATCATGCTAATATCAGCTACAAAATCCCACCCCTTCTTCAGCAAACATTTTTTCCTCTAATGTGTTTCTTAAAGGAAAAGTAGGTTAGAAAGTGCCTAGTCAGAAAGTCCAAAATCACTAATTATGCTAACACTAATCATGCTAAGAGGCGGTTCCTAGCTAGTAACATTAGCACATTTCAGCTCAGTGTAATATTTCATAGCAAAAAAAAAAAAAAAAAAAAAAAAACCTCTTTATCTTGGTTGTCTTTATGTCTTGCTGTTCTCTTCATTTGAGGTAAATATAAATACCACTAATCTTATAGTAGCAATATAATATAATGTGTAAAAATTTAGTTTGAAAGTGGATGCTACACTACATGAAATCAGATGTAGCCTACAATAAGCTTGTTAGCAAAATAAGCATTTGTGTTTGAATTATTTTTCACAGATGTAATAGACCTACCTAAACATTGTAATGGTTGTACTAATGTGGTTGTAAGCTAGAACATTACAGTTTATTACAAATGTTTTTAATTCTATTATTGTTTTCATGTAATTACATGGGACAAGCAATACTGGAGGGAAAAAAAACAACACCTTGCCTGGACTCCACACCATTTAAACAGGATTTACTTCAAAAACTCCATCATATGTCAAGATACATACAGTACATACTTCATGAATACATACACACTTCTCATATTACTCATATATACTGTATTATCTGCTCTGATTAAAGCTCAGCAGGATGTGGTGTGTAATTTAAGTATACTCACTCATTTCTTCCTTCCCCGTCAAGTTTCGGGACTGTCACACACCGCCGAACATGTACAGGACCAGTTCCCACTAAAGAAAAAAAAAACAATCTTGATGTTCTATGTGTCTGTGTTTTCCATGAGAATGCAGCGCCGCATTAACCCAGGTTCACCTGCGTCAGCCATTTATTCTTGACAACAGAAAGTAAAGAGAAACAAGAGGCTGGACTAAAGGCGGTTACGAAATCGAAATTCCTCACCATCAAGAATGAAGTCACCGATTTGCCGGGATATTCCAAGATATTAGGTTTTCTAGGACTCTAACCCTGTCTGCTAACCCTTAGGTTTTTCCCTCCTTGCACAAATTCCTAACCTGAGAACCTATAGGGGACTAAACCTAAAATTACACGTCATGGAAGACAAGTCCAAACACGTACCTGAACTTCTACTCAACTGTCACATTTCTGGAGAAATCTCTGGCATCAAAACTTGGCTCGGCACCCGCGGTTCAAAAACAGCAGCCTGCAAATACTGTACGTCTAAAATCGAAGTATATATTTAGAATGTAATCGGTATGTCCTGAATAGTGATCCCGGAAAGATAAGATATTATCTTTCTAAATCTCCAGCGTTCACAACAAACCAGATTTTTCCATGGAAAAAGATATTATGATAAGGAAAACATTGTGCAATTTGCTATAATCCCCCCAAAAAAACAAGCATTATAGCTGTTTAAAAGATACTAGAACAGATATGCAGTAGTTAATCAGTCAATAATCTCTTAGAGCACTATTATTTGACATTCTTTTCTACTTTACCACAAAATAACATAATTTATTAACTAATAAATAACTTAAAAACTAATAATTTATCTTGACTGAAAAATAGAAGCTTTTAAATATTCACATGAATTTGAAAGTTTTTTTAGTGTTTGGTAAGTTGCATTTTTTTGTTTTCATCGTGTACCCGTGCTGGCATAGACTCTACAAGTTTGGACAAAACGTTATCATCCAGCTTATCATCCATGTGAGCGTCGCCTGAAGACATTCTTAAATGCTAAAAATATGCCTTTTGTACAAAGCAGTAACATAACCAGTATTACACATTTTATTACATTTAAGAGCACCCTAGAAATAGTGCTGTATCTTAAACATCAATTCATTATTTTCTTTATTTAAAATGTTCTCGAATTCTACAATCTATTGTTTATATCTATTTTTAGTTTTAAAAAAATGCAGATTGCAAAAATCAAGCCAGGACTTTTGATAACGCAGAATATCAGACCACAGTTTTGAGAGTAAAAACTCCCTTCATTTCTCTATATGATCCCCTGCTACACTAATGCACTTATCCCAGTGTTTCACTCGTGCTTGGTTAGCATCAAGGTAGAACGTTTTCTCCGTACGCCAGAGCCATGATTGGACTTCACGTTTGAAACGCTGGCCTTCCTGGAACTCCTTTAATGGCCCAAACATGTGGAAAATTTCTTGGAGCGAGATCAGGACCATAAGTGGGATGTGGCCATAACTCCCAGCCGAGTGTTGATGATGAATGATTGTATGTACAGTGTATGAACAGATGTGTCTCTTCTACAATTCATCGACAAATTCGTCAGTTTTCAAGGATCAGCAGGATCAGTTCCACCTGCAGAACGTTCAAAAGAACAACTGCACTGGGCTCCGGGCCACCTCGACCGGGATTGTCATAAAAGCACAAACTTATTTTAAACACAAGATTTGAGTATGATCTGTTTTTTTTTGTGTGTGTTTTTTTTTTAATTCAGGCACAGTTTTTGGCTACCACAAGAATGATGAGCATTAATAATATGTTTTTAATGTAATTAAATCTAATTAAATCTAATTAAATTAAATGTAGTTAAATTAAGTTCTTTATGGCTGAGTCACTTTCTGGAGCCCCCTAGTGCACATCAGCGTCAGATACATACCTCTAATTGGGAAAGTTAGGGAGTTTTTTTGGTGCGCGCACACACACACACACGCAGACACACACACACACACACACACACACACACACACACACACACACACACACACACACACACACACACAATTCGTATATATACACCCCCTTAACTGTGTCCCTCTTGTATAAGCCACACTCAATATTATAGCTGCTATGAATAAAAAAAATATAACAAAACAGTCATTATTATAGATATTCATAGAGACTTTGTCTTGAATTCTGAACCCAACTCCATATACCCATATACCATAATATTCAGACTTATCTGGAGTATAATGATGATAATATTGCTTGGACTGCTGTTACAAAAGCTTTCTATTTAACATATGCTTAATGTCCAGTGAATTTATGAATGTAATTATCATTCACTTGTAGTACATGTAATTATGCAGCATTCATTAGTCACCTTTCACCAGTCAGTCTACTTTAAGAGGCATTTCCTGCCGTCTGGAAAATCTGTTATTGTTGCTCCAGCCACCATGAAATGACCGACTAACATTTTGTTTACATTTGGTTTCCAAGAAATGTTAGATGTGTGAAAGGTTTTTATGCAAAGTACAGTAGCTATTCATCACCCACAGCACTATTTGTAAAACAAGCCCAACAGCTTTAGTTTGTTAACAACAATGCTGTGAAAAAGTTTTTACTTCTCGATTTTTTTTACGTATGTGTCATGTTGTAATGATTCAGATCATCCCAAAAAAGTATATACTGTAATACACTAAGATAACCTGAGTAAAAACAAAATGCAGTTTTTAAATTATTATTTCATTTATTAAAGGAAAAACGCTGTCCAAACCTACTTTGCCCCCGTGTGAAAATATAATTGCCCCTAAACCTAACAACTGGACTGCAACAGCAATCAGGCATTTGCAATAGCTGGCAATGAGTCTTTTCACATCAGGAATTTTGGCCCACTTTTTTTTTTTTTTTTCGGAAATTGTTTTAATTCAGCCACATTGGAGGGTTTTCAAGCATGAACACGTGTTTAAGGTCATGCCATGGGAAGTCTGGACTTTGATTAGGCCATTCCAAAACCTTCATTTTTTTTGCTTCTTTTTTTTGTTTGTTTGTTTGAGACATTCAGAGGTGGACTTGCTAGTGTGTTTTGGATCAATGTCCTGCTGCATAACCCAAGCGAGCTTGAGTTCACGAATTGATGGCCAGACATTCTCCTTCAGGATTTTCTGGTAAAACTATGGCAAGTTGTCCAGGTCCTGACGCTGCAAAGCAGCCACAGACCATCACACTACCATCGCCATGTTTGGTATGATGTTCTTTTCATGAATGTCTTTCAGTCCACAGAATATTTGCCTGATAGTCCACAAAATATCTGCCCAATTATCGGAATGATAAACATGTTTTTGGCAAATATGAGACAAGTCTTTGTGTTCTTTTTGGTCAGCAGCGGCTTTCACCTTGGAACTCTCCCATGGATGCCATTTTAGCCCAGTCTCTTTCTTATTGTTGAATCAGTTTTTTACATGTTGTTCTGGGTTCTTCTATGAGCTGCTGGGTGAGTCGCTGTTGTGCTTTTGGAGTAATTTCGGTAAGCCGGACACTTTTGAGAAGGTTCAACACGGTTCAGTTTTCTACATTTGTTGATGATGTCCACTGTGGGTTGCTGGACTCCCAAAGTCTTAAATTCCCTTGGAATCCTTTCAAGACTGATAGATCAATTACTTTGTTTAATTTAATTAGCTTAATTAATGCTAATTAAGGGGGGGGCAATTACTTTTTCACATTGGGACAGGTAAGTTTGGACAGCTTTTTTTCTTCAATAAATGAAATCATTATAAAAAAAATTTTTTTATTCACTTGGTTTAGTTTATCTTTGTTTAATATTAAAATTGATGATGTGAAAAGTTGAATGATGTTAATCACGGATATGCAAAAATTATGAGGGTGCTTGGGTTGATGTGTTCTTGCAGACCGGTTTATGTAGGGACAAAAAAGATAGACTTGATGTTAATGATGATGATGATGATATACAGTAGGATGATATCTTTTCGTATTTTTTAATGCACAGTTCTGGAAAAGCACCAGTCAAAGTGTGTTTATGAAGCATCCTAACCTTTAAACAACATGTGAATCATGACATCCACGATGCTGCTTGAATCCATAGGCAAATATTTGTTTAAAAGTATACTGTACATTACCGGCTTAACAGCCTCTGAATATTGTTTTAATGTTTTAGAACTGATGTTGCTCCGTGTAATAACTATTATCTTCTTTAGTGCAGCGATTGATAGATTCCTGACTTCAGATTAACCCAAAGAAAAGAAGTCGAACAATGTCTGATTCTATTCGAGCTTCTGTTCGAGTTTGTTGTTTTTAAGTTAGTGCTACAGTAGTTCTTCAGTGGGATCAGACCAGACAGGGTAGCCTTCACTGCCCTCCACATTAGTGAGCCTTGGGCACTCATGACTGTGTTGCCAGTTCACCAGCTGTTTTCACTTGGGGCACTTTTGCTAAGTATTTAATACTGTCTACTGGGAACACCTCACAGGACCTGCTGTTTTGGAGATGGTCTAACCCAAAAACTATCACAGTTTGGCTCTTAAAGTCGCAAAGATCATCACATTTGCAAATATTTCCTGCGTGCAACACATTGACAACAATTTCCAGAACTGAAAGTTCACTTGCTGCCTAATACAGTCGATACCGTATTCGCATTTGATCTGTGACTATTTTGTTTCAAGCATCTGACTTTAATGTCTGCCTTCTGGAAAATCTGGTATTAACACTGCAACCAACGTGCAATGGCAGACCAACATTTTGTTAGGTGGTTTCCAAGAAATGTGAGACATGTGAAAGGAACTGTGAGGTATGAAATGATGATTTGGGTTTTTACTGTAAATCTGACCCTTCTAGTACTGCCTCTAAAACAAGTCCAACTGCTTCAGTTTGTTACACAAGTACTTTTTTAGATTTGCTGTATGTGCTTTGTATGTGTACATGTCTTTAAGCTCATTTTTACATTTGTTTAACATATCACATTTGTAACCAACAAAAGAAATACAGGTCTTAGGTTGAACTTTTCTAATCTTTAAAACTAAGCTTCGACAAACTTTTTCATGCATGCTAGCGCCTAAAACTGACATTTATTGAGTTTGTTTACGCCTATCTGCAGTCACGTGTAAAAGTGAATTAACTTATTTTTGTGTTAAAGTATAAAAACCGTCGCATCATAGCGGGTCTCAGTATTAGTAAGTAAAGCCTTTATTTTGTCACATATACATTACAGCACAGTGAAATTCCTTCTTCGCATATCCCAGTGTAACTGGGGTCAGAGTGCAGGGTTTCCCTTACTGTATGACTTTACTGTCTCTCACATCACTGTGGAGGGATTTTGGCCCATTTTTGGCCATTGCTCCAGTCAAGGATACTGAAATGCTGTTTGGTTCTCGCCAAACATGGCGCTGGGCATTAAGTCCAAACATCCCCACGTTGGTCCCACATCTGTCCCACTTGTTCAGATGCAATTTTGCAACCGTCAGTCATGCTTCCATGTTCAGGCTTCTAATTGTTCTAGCATAGACATTTATATTTAACATGCTCAGTAAGGCCTCTAGGGTCTCAGATTTAGCTCTTGTTTATGTGATATTAGGGTGAATGAGCTGTGACGTCTACTCCTGGGAAGATTGCCAGCTATCTTGAATGCTTTTGAGTTTTCAGATGTATAACCTCTCAATGTAGAATGTTTAGCTCCAAACTGTTTGGAAATGGTTTTATAACCCTTTCTAGATTGATGTTCAGCAGCAGTTGCTTCTCTTAGACACACACACACACACACACACACACTAGTGGACCCTCTAGTGGACATCAGTGGCAAAGACACACTTCTTATAAGGAAAGTTAGGGAGTTTTTTTTTTTTGGACACACACACACACACACACACACACACACACACACACACACACACTAATAGAATTAAAAGAGGGGCACTAACTTTTACACATAACTGTATATATTAGAAAATATATTGAATATACAGAAGACATGAAACATGAATAAATGGATGAATCAAAGCATGAAACCCTTAAGTGTGAGGTGTTTACAACCAGGTTACATCAGCCATGTAAGTGATTCAAAAGAAATTCCCCAGTATGCACATTTGAAATATTGCATCTTAGTAACCACAGGGGAATGTATTTGGGTTAAATTATATGTAAATTGACATAATGTATTCATTAGCCTAGATAGAAATCGATAAATGTATAAAAATTGCAATCTTCTTGTGGAGTGAATGGAATATAAAACAGAGCTGTGGATGAAGATTGAGGAACTTTGTGCTATAATTCTTTATAAGGAATTTGGGTAAAGAGCATGATATTGCTATTTAGATAGTGGATTCAACTCACAAAACTGAGACGTTTCATTTTTTTTAGGCCAGGCTGTTAATTATTTCGAAATTTGTACCGTATTTGTTTAATAAACGTAATTCTGTATCTGTATTTCTGGAAAACTACAATCCATGGATAAAGTATTAAAGATGCGATAGTATCTTATTATTAGATTTATTACTACAGTAGATCTATGAGGAGCGTTCAAACCAGGACTTGTATTGTAACATTAAGGAAGAACGTTCTCTCAGTACACTGAAGCCACGATCAGACTGCTTTCAGTCCCAGTTTACTTGAACGTCCCTAATAGCAGCCTGTAAAAGTATGGAGGGCGTGCTGAAAATATAATGAAAATTGTTTAGGCAGTGATCTTGATACGCATTTTGTAGACATATTCCAAAGTCAGTTTACAGTACCTCATCCCATAAAAAGTTTGTTTAAAGAGGAAATCATGGCAGGGTTCCAGTCCCCAGTGCATCCATGTTCATTTACTGTAAAACAACAACAACAACAACAACAAAAGACTTGTGCTAACTCTCCAAACAACTTCTAATAATTCTTCATTCTTAAATGAGAAACATTTCAAAGTGATTTTCCAAGCAATACGAATCTGTTAGACATGGAACACAGTGCAGAATTAATAATGTTGCATTATTCATTCATTCATTCCAAAAAAAGTCACCACCAGTTTCATTATACAGTATAGTTACTGCAGGGAGTATAATATTGTTCAGCTGGCAGGAAGTTATTTATCCCAAAATGATTCAACAACCATGTCAGAAGACATATCCTGTGGTCATGGCAAGGATGTTAATATGTTTCAGAAGGGTCAAAATATTGTCCTGCGTCAAGCAAAGAAAACAACTAGCGAGATTTCTGAGGGTTGTAAAATTTGATTAAGAACTATCCAACACATTATTAAAATTGCGAAAGGTTAGGGATGAACCATCATCTTCAAGAAACAAAGGGATCATTTACTGTGGAGCATTGGAAACATGTCATGTGCTCATGAAGTCCAGATGTACCCTGTTCCAGAGGGGTGGCTGCATCAGGGTAAGAGGAGTGCTGGATGAAGTGATGCACCCACCATGTCTAGCGTATATCACCCAAGTGCTTCTGGGGGCAGAGTTCTGATCCTCTACTGTAGGTTGCTTCAGATTATCAGGTCAGCTGACAACCTTAATGACCAGGTTTTTCCATCGCTGGATTTTTTTCGTCCATATCTGCCCGGGCATGCCGACGCCAGGATTCATCGAGCTGAAACAGTGAAAGAGTGGTTTAGGGAGCATGAAACGTACTGTACTTTTCACACATGGAGTGGCCACCACAGAGTCCAGACCTGAACCCCACTGAGATGTCTTTGGGATGTGCTGTAGAAACTGCAGTCTTACTCGCCCATTACAGATACAGTACAAGATCTTGGAGAGAAATGTATGTGATTCTGGAGTACACGTTGTAAATGATGTGACGTTGCTTTAGCTTATTGAAACAATATATGGAATATGAAATATTAGAGTATTGTGTGACTTTTTTTTCCGCCAGGCAGTGGATGCTACTGTATGTATTACAGTCGTATTAAAGTACTAATTCCATTATAGTGTAAATTTAGCTGACATTATTTGTAAGTAAATTATGAATATACTGGATATATGATTTAATCATAAACAGGCTAAAGAGAAAATTTAACAAGAAGAAGAAGAAGAAGAAGAAGAAGTTCATTTTCCTTTCTGGAGAGAAGCTTTTGGAAATTCTGATTTTAGTAGGTGGATCTCACGTCTGGTTTTGGTTTGGTAGGTGTTGGGTGAGAGTGAATTGTTCATGTACCAGACGAATCTTTCGGTTTCCCATTTAACTAGTGACTTGTAGGAATCCTTGTTTCGCAACGTGCCAGGTTGTCCATCGCTACTGGCTCTACCAGTGAGGATCCACCCTTCTACCCAGTAACAGGGCTGATATACAAAATAAACGTTTCCAAGAAACGGCACACTTCACCACGCTCTACAAGTGTGGACTCACCATCCCTTACAACACCATCAACTATCAAGTCATAATGGCAGCTCTCACCCTCCAGCGGTGTGTCAGTGTCTGCAACAGGGAAATTAAGCCCTTTTGTTTCCATGGTTCCAGCTTTTGTTTTAAGTTTACACAGTGTTCATAGGCCTTGTGCATTGATTGCAATAATTAAGCACAAGGCAAAGCTCATCAGCTAATTGATGCTTAATGAGTGTGTGGTTAGAAAGACCAATTACACAGCCATGTTATTTAGCCTTTCTCAGAGGATGGACATGGCCCTTATTATCTATTTCCACCACTTGTCTGGTAGGAGAGGCTACTGCTAAAGGGTGTGTGTTGGATAGACTGGACATACAATAAGGGATGTACAGTAATTGGTAGAAACAATGTTTCACATATTCAACTATTTTTTCATAGTAATTAATATTAATAGAATTAATAATAATTGACTGGTAAAAAAAAAATTCAGAATTGCTTAAGAGTTTAAATGATTTTTGTTGTTGTTGTTGTTTTGTTTTTAATTCTTTACGATTACATTAAAAAAAATAAATATCTTTTGCTCTCTTTTCTGTGATCCTGTCTTTGGTCTTACCACTCAAACACATGGTGTACTTCACGGAGGCGATCAAGGAGAGAATACAAGCAGCACACTCCGTACGATACTCATCTGTAAAATGTCGTCAGCAGAATCTGTATATTAATTCCTGACTATTTTATTCTCAATTGGATTTCAGCAGGTCTGTGAAAGAACGTCTCAATCATATCCTTTAAAATGCATCAGGATTGTTGCGCTTATTGTGAGACTGGTGTCCCCTGCTGGCCAGAGACACTTCTGTGGGTTATGTGTTAATGTGAGGTCAGCCTTGGGATCTAGTTAATGGATGGTGCTGTGCTTATGTCATGTGAAATTTGAAGTAACTGTCAGTTTGGTATCTATCTGTCTGTCTGTCTGTCTGTGTCTGTCTGTCTGTCTGTCTGTCTTTATCTATTCGTCTGTCTGTCTGTCTTTATCTATTCGTCTGTCTGTCTGTCTTTATCTATTCGTCTGTCTGTCTGTCTTTATCTATTCGTCCGTCTGTCTGTCTGTCTGTCTTTATCTATTCGTCTGTCTCTTTATCTATTCGTCTGTCTTTATCTATTCATCTGTCTGTCTGTCTGTCTGTCTTTATCTATTCATCTGTCTGTCTGTCTGTCTGTCTTTATCTATTCATCTGTCTGTCTGTCTGTCTGTCTTTATCTATTCATCTGTCTGTCTGTCTGTCTGTCTTTATCTATTCGTCTGTCTGTCTGTCTGTCTTTATCTATTCGTCTGTCTGTCTGTCTGTCTGTCTTTATCTATTCGTCTGTCTCTTTATCTATTTGTCTGTCTCTTTATCTATTCGTCTGTCTGTCTGTCTTTATCTATTCATCTGGCTGTCTGTCTGTCTGTCTCTATTCATCTGACCGTCTGTCTGTCTGTCTGTCTGTCTGTCTATCTTTTATAAGCTAATATTTGTGTTGGCTTTTAGTGTCTCTTCCAATAGAGGGGGGGTGAAAAGAAAAAGAAAATTGTTAATGTATTTAAAAGTGAGAGATGGAAAAAAAAAGAAGCAATAAAGCAAAAAGACAAGAAGAAAATATCAAATAGTTCTTTATTCTATATATTAAAATGTTATTCATTTGAGTTTACTGTATGTGTAAATAAATTTTTTTTTAAAACTATATAAAAAGCACAGTATCTCTTTTCCCCCCATATACATATGCATTTCTTCCTGTTTTGATGTGAAATTTACTCTGTCTGTCTGTCTGCCTTTCTGTCTGTCTGTCTGTCTGTCTGTCCTTTTCATCATAAACCTTAAGGCAAAAATGAAGCAGAAATCCCTGTGTTGTTCAACATGTCATATAGCAGAATAACAAGCTCAGTGTAAAAGCTCTTCTACCAATTCTCCATTAAGTCACTATTTGTAGCTCACAATTCTGCAATCAAAATCAAACCGACGACCATGACAGGCTCCTAAAGTGCCATCTCTTTCCACTCCGCTGTGTAACTGCTGCTCCACACACAGGGCAGGGAGGCCATCAAAAACTCACTTATTCCCACCCTGCCAGTTCAAAAAGACATTAATCTGCCACCAACCAATCCAGAGCTGGCGTCCTGCATGTTGGCCAATCGGACTCTGTGCACGCTGCAGCCTTGTCCAGTCCAGGACTAACGCTGGTCATCATTATCAAGAGAGTGCCACATCTGCGCGAGGTAGCTCGTATTTATGATCTGAGAGCGAGGAGCAGACTTTGAGGGTATTTCTCTGCAGGGAGTAGGACTGGGTTAAAGGTGGCCAGACGCATGGTGTTGACTTTGGAGTTGCAGCACAAACTATGGAACAAAACAGGTGAAAGTTGAGGAGAAGAAATTCGACAGCTCAAACTGACTTAAGAAATAACTTCAGGAAGATCTTCGTCTTGTTCTGGAGGGCATTCCCAAAGTGGATCACACCAAAGCTGGCCTTGGATGTGAGATCCTCCTGGCCATTAAATATTAAATATTCACCCTGGATCCATCGTTATCGGACAAAGACCTAGGACACGCGCTGGTTCCCATGGAGCCCAACCTGTCTGGGTCTTTCCTCTTCAACAACGGTTTGAATCAGTTCCCAACAGATATCAAGGCACCCGTGTGCCAGTACTCTATGCCCAACAGCTTCTACAAGCTCACACCTGGAAACCTGAATGCCCAGCTGCAGGCGGGCACACCACACGGGATCAGTGACATCCTGAGCCGGTCTGTAGTGGGGGGCCCGGCTAACACCGCGCTGCTCTCAGGATATTCCAGCATGGGGGGTTTCAGTGGCACCGTGCCCACTCCAGG
This sequence comes from Clarias magur, assembly GCA_013621035.1. NCBI lineage: Eukaryota > Metazoa > Chordata > Actinopteri > Siluriformes > Clariidae > Clarias > Clarias magur. The sequence goes on along the minus strand of QNUK01000023.1, from coordinate 2,454,396 downwards.
GGTGTATTATAACCGGGATTACACCCCAACAACTCTGGGTGCTTTCCCAAAACCTAGTGAGTGCCCGGGCATGAAGGGACGCACCAGCTGCTGGGTGGAGGGAGGCTACGACTGGAGAGGAGGAAGACAACAGTGCAGCAACAGTAAGAAAACTCAGCATCAAATTACTGAATTACTAAGATCTTCATTCACTGAACCGTTGATATACAAAATGTATTCGTCTATGATTATCAGCTAAAAAACATCTGAAGTGACATTAGCCATACTTTTTAAAGAAAGTTTAATCATCAGATTTTCTAAAATGACATTTACCTAACATAATAAATAATAAAAAAGTATATATAATAAAATCTAATTACTAAATGAATGCTAAATTGCACAAAAAAAAAAAAATATATATATATATATATATATATATATATATATATATATATAATATTTACTAATTATTTAAATAAATAATGTTTTATCCTTTGGACCTTGTGTTAATTAGAATGTTCATCAGTTTATTAACATGAATCATAAAAACAGAATCATAATAATCTATGCATTATTAGACATCTTTATTTAAACATGAATTTAATAAACCGAATTGAGTTTAAACAGTAAACCTGTGCACAGTTTTAAAAAGGCCCAGTGCTACCAAGTACATAATAAAAAATAAAAAAACATTTAAGTCCTTATAGTAAACTTGTTTTTTCCTTTGTTATTTATGATTAATTTCATAATAGACATGAACCCCTGATTGGCTCAGTGCAATGTTTACGTAATTAATTTGAATAAATCAAGATATTCTAATAAAATAAATTTCAATCTGATAATTTAATGAACAACTTGATGACACACACCTTTACTAGAATTAACCCATTTGTGTAACTGTACACAAGTAAATAAAAAATGCAAACGTGTAAGCGTTAGTCAGATCTGTAGTTTTATTTTATTTTTTTCAGTAGACAGTGGGCATCCTGGTGAGACAGTGGGCAGAAAGAAACACACACGGCCCACTTTCAGCGGGCATCAGATCTTCGCCCTGGAGAAAACCTTCGAGCAGACCAAATATCTAGCGGGACCAGAGAGAGCGAGACTGGCGTACTCACTGGGCATGACCGAGTCACAGGTCAAAGTAAGAAACTGTACTCATCTGTACTGTACACACACTAATAATGCATGAGAAATAAACGTGCTGAATAAATTCACATATTATCCTTCAGATTCTCTAGTCCATAAATACAGTTGCCTAATTTATGAAAGGCTTTTCTGTTACACACGTCATATTTATATACTGTCGAGTCATATTGGCAAATGTATACGTAAGATAAAATGAAATAGATCGAAGTAACTGAACTGTTTAAATGAACTTTTTAAAAACGCAGCCTGCAACATAACAGAAGAGAACAGAATGAAGAAGAATATATATTTTTTTAAAGTATATTATCAGAAAATAGGAGCTTTGTAATAGAAGGGCTAGATTATAATTGATTTCAACAAACAGATTAAAGTGAAATTACAAAAGAACCACGTGTAAGGGAATCATGATCAAATAGATTTTGAAAGAGTCTCTTGCGCTACAGTGGATTACAACATGGCAGTAGAATATAGCAGATCAAAAACAGTAGATTAGGACAAAACAAATGAAGATTACAATATACCTAAATATTGTGGACTACTGTAGAATATATTAAAATGTCTATTATAATGAAGCATTTAATAAGAGTAATAAGATGACTTCATAAAATTCATTTACATCAAACAATTTTATATCATTATATATATCATTATATATTATATATATATCACAATAGGCCTAATAGAACAAAAGGTATTTTAATAGGGTGGTTAAAAAGTTTTTTTTTTAAATAAAAATAAATAGATTTTGAAATCTATGGTACAACTGAAGAGACTAGAATAGAATTTGAAAGGGTAATTTAAAAAAAAATCCAAATATAAATCAACAGAATAGAACTGAAGAGAAGAAACGACGAAGAGAATTAATAAACAATAAAATGAGGATTAGAATACAATAGAACAGAATTTTGGACAGAACTATAAATAATTCAATGCTTATAAAATTTAGTTTTTTTTAAAAATATAATTAAATATAATTTACAAAAAGTCATTTCCTTATATAAAAAAGAAGCAAGTTGCTATTGAATAGGACTGAATAGAAATAAAGAAATTACAATAGAGAAAATATATGAGAGAGAAATACATTTAATTCAATATTTTTTAAAGTATATTTTTTATAGATATTCAATTTGAAATAAAAGAATAAAGAGTAAAAGGGAATAGGGCAGGACAGGATAGAGTCATACCTGCTCACGCTCATTCTCATATCCCAGGGGGCTCGGGGCCTGAAGCAGGGTACACCCATTGCAGATCACACAAGAACACACACTCACACTCACACACTCCAAGCCATTTGGGCATGCCAATGAGCCTAACATGCATGTCTTTGCATTGTGGGAGGAAACTGGAGCACCCGAGGAAACCCACCAAGCATGAGAGAAACACACACACACACACACACACACACACACACACACACACACACACACACACACACGTGTGTTTTACAATCCGAGAGAAAAAAAACTAGAAATTTGCTATGGACTAAAAAAAAAAGAAAGTTTCAACAAGATTATATTTAGAACAATTTCAATAGAATTGAAAATGTGTTTTTAAATAGAAAAGAAGAAAAATGAAAGATTTAAATATTTAATTAAAAAATGAATAGAATAGGACAGAACATAATACAACATGGACCACCAAATAATATATGTAAAAAGTTTATGTCGAATATTTTTTTCATTTATTCATCTAAAATCGTACTTATATTAAAAATATAAAACATATTATATAAAATATAAATTATTAAAAAATATGATATAAAATAGAAAAGGAAAAAAAATCAAATTTTAAAAAGATGACTGTGGAACCGCCTCAGTGAGATACAGTTGAACAGAATGAAATAAGTATATTAAAAATGTAAATAGAATAAAAAAGTGTAAAAAGTTATACACATATAGTTATACACATATATTGCAGCGTTCTCCCGGAGATGTGAGCGTCACACTTTTGCTCTTACTCTCTGAATGTGCTCATGATGTGACGCTCTGCTGCGATCCGCACACGTTTCCCCCTCAGGTGTGGTTCCAGAACCGGCGCACTAAGTGGCGTAAGAAGAGCGCGTCTGAGCCGAGCTCCACTCAGGCGTCCAGGACCGAGAGACAGGGCGCCTCAGACACCGAGCTCGAGGACGAGGAGTACAACAAACCCCTCGACCCCGACTCGGACGACGAGAAGATCCGCCTGCTGCTGCGCAAACACCGCAGATCGTTCTCGGTTTTACGCCTGGGGCCACATCACGTCTGACACACTCACACACACACACACACACATCTACAAGTGTATATGCCATAATGTTTACATGCTCAATACCAAAAGTCACGCACATACAGTACATTTACATACAGTACTGTGCAAAAGTCTTCAGATTAAATGAAATGGGAACAAATCAATTTTGCTGTAACAGCCTGCAAAAAGTCTTAAAGATACAATAAAAAAATGGGTTGTTTATGTAACGACCTCAGCAGCGACCTCGTTTCCCGTCTCATCTGAGCATTCAGCATCACCAGTATACTATAGGGGGAACATACAGAACTGTTCTGTACGTGGCCTGATCATCAGTCATCATCTACACCTAGATGTTTTTTGCTTTAATGATTCATAGATTACGGTGTGGTTTAAGTAACAAACAAAAAAACAGATCAGATGTGAACAGAGAAGTCCTTCAGGAAGCCGCGAGAACTATTCCTCCAGGCCGCATATAAAATCTGGGGCAATAGACTCGGGACTTCTGCACAGTACTGGTACTGTATGTGTACGCTTTCACTTTCTTAAACCTGCAGCATCAGCAGATTTAGGTTTTTTCTGTATATAATTTCCAAAATGCTCTTTATTTATTGAACTTGACACACAAGAGACAATGTTCGGCAATACTCGGGTATGCTACCATGTCGATGTTTAATAAATATATAACAGTGCAATAAAGGTGTTGTTAATGATGTTTATTGTTCCTACAATGAGAAATACAGGTTTTTTGTTGGGGGGGGGGGGGGGATGCTGGCTGAGACACACTGGGTCAAGTAAAGGGATAACACATGCTATGGCATGTTATTACAGAAAATGACTTAACAATGGCTTGGAACGGTGTAGTCTGATATAAAAAAAATCGTTTGTTTACAATTATGCAGAGCTGGATGGATGGATGGATGGATGGATGGATAGATATAAATTATAGATACTTTATTAATCCCAAAGGAAATTCCAAAGTAAGACCATTTGCAACATTTTCTGTACTGTCTTTCTTCCTAATCATTTATAGATGCTATGATATATCAAGCTGTAGGTCTTGTTTGGTCTTATGACCTCACAACAGAGAGAGAGAGAGAGAGAGAGAGAAAGAGAGAGAGAGAGAGAGAGAGAGAAATCCAAACTCCTATAATGCAGGGATATTTTAGAGCTGCTATGACATACAGTAAGTGCGTGAAAGAATGGAACAAGTGAACCCACCAAATCTTGGACTATTTCTTGGTCATGTGTATTTTTTTCCCCTTTTGCATACATCATTTTAGAATAGAATATAGAATTAGAGAATTTAGAGAAAGATCACAATAAAAGCCATGTATACATTCCTCACTTAGCTTCAGTTCCTATATCGACCTCATTTCTGACTTGAAAGGGTGTGCTCAAAACGTATTTTAAAGTGCATCAAATCTCATGCGAAGTTCGCCATGAAACGCCATACGCCATTTTCTGAACATATGCATAAAAGTGGAAACATCCTTTGTCGAAATAGTTCCTTTCCTTTAAATCATTTCCTCGCACTTTCGGAGCAAAGCTCATAGTCACAGAAGGGAACAACGCCGTATTACACCATTGTTGGAAGCGATGTCAGTATGACGATAAGTAAAACTCTATATCTGTAAGTTGTGCAGTAACACCCTCTTACTGATAAGGCAGCATAAAGCTATCTGTGTTTGCTTCAATAACACCTGCTGCAGTAATGCGGCGAGTAAACACATTATTCACAGCCGAGCGATAGAAAACATGAACGCGTATTAATATGTACAGGCGACAGCGTATTAGAAACATGATCGTTTATGGTGTTTATTGCTTCGTGTCATTCTTTTCTGTCGTAGACAAATTGACAAAATGTAGCACACAACTGACGTTTGATATAGTTCGCCGTCTTTTCTTGACACTGTAATGTAAAAAAATTTAATATGGCATGCAATCTAAAAACAAGAATAAGTGGTGTTCAAGTCAAACTGGGATAAATAACAGACTGCCTGCTTCATGGCTGAAATCTTGGCCTCCCAGGAACTCCTTTAATGGCCCAAGCATGTAGAAATGGCTTGGTGTGAGGTCGGGACTGTATGGGGGATGTAGCAAAAACTCCCAACCGAGTTCCTGTGAAAGTTTGCAATAGGTGTTTTGTGAGTGATCTGTCGATTTTCAAGGATCAAGCGTTCCAAGCGTATGACCTTCTTTAAAATGTTTGCACCATTTACAGCTCATCACTGCACTGTGCTTGAGATCTTCTGTAAATACCAATTAAATGTTACACTTTTATTCACAAGAAATTTCATTACAGTACAAGTCCCAGTTTGACTTGTACATCCCTCTTATTTGATCTCAAATATTATTTAACCATTTCACTTCTTTTTTTTTCTCTCTCAAAATTTGGGGGGGAAAAGCCAGATAGACCACGTAGCACAAAATCTAAAATGGTGTTAATTCTAAAATGTTTTACTTCACAGCACAGCTGTAAAGAGCTGCTATTGGATTCATCACATCTTCCCTTTTCGGTTGAACCAGTCTGTCCATTTAAACAAAAGCTTTCAGATGTTTTCAGTTTTGTGCACCAGCTCATGATTTTCTTGAGAAAATCAGACATCATGGTGAACGTCCTGATGTTTGTAGTGAACATTACCTGAAGAGCTACATGATTGGCTGAATGGATAATTACAATACACAAATGAGCAAATGTCCAGTGTGCATGTGCAAAAACAAATCTTTGGTATAAATAACAATGGACACATTTTGTGATGTATAGATAAAGTACTTTATAGGGAATTAAAACGGTTTAGTTTTACATACCATTTGAAGATGAAACATTGATTTTAGGTTTAATGTCAACAGCAACTTGACATTCACCTGCTTAAGAGGTACTACACAGTTTTAGAACTACTTCCTGATATTTCAGATACATGTGATAAACATCAAACTCAAAGTCAGGAAAAAAAAAATGTATATATACTTATACATTTCCCTGACACATTTGGCACAATCCGCTTGAGTCACGAACAGAGCCTACGCTTTGTTTCAAGTGATACCGCATTAGGCAAGTGCAGGTGATTATTATAGGGAATTAATATAATTGTTAAGGTGAGACTTTTCCAAGCACCGTCCCTCTATTGACAACTTTCCCCTCGGCAATCAGCAGAAAGCAGAAAACAGCTAGAATCACAGCACCATTAATCTCCTCAAGTGTGTTAATGACTACGACGAGTCGCGATTTAACTGGCTTTCCTCTTTTACATGCCGATGAGCAGGACACGCTGCCCTCATCTGTCTGAACAAATAAAACAAAATAAAATGAGAGGGGAAATAAAAATATTACTTGGTCCCGTTTCACCTAGAGGATTTTTAAGTGCTCGTTTATTCTGGAGCAAAGCCAAGCGAGCGTGGTTGTAGCTGTAGATGTATTACTCAGCGTTAACCGTTAAACTGTCTTACAACGTGAATAGTGGAGGTTATGAAATTCCTATTAGAAACGCAACACTATGGAATGCTAACGATATAATAACCACAGCTCGGTGTCGGTTATTGGCAGTGCAGGTATGAAATAGTTTTTTTCATTTTCACCTGGTATATTTTCATCTTTGCAAGGTTTTTTTTTTAATCTTATATTAATATAAGGAATGTTCCACATATCAGTAAGGCATATAACAGGACATTTCTTGTCAGTACTGTGCAAAAGTCACGAGACCCCTCATGTATTCATAGTTTACTTCCAAAGAGCCAGACTTTCTTGTAAGTTTTAATGTAATCTTGAGGAATAGTTCTCCAGGATTCCTGAAGGACTTTTTTGGCTCTAATTATCATTTAGAGATGATCAGGCTGGTGATTAGTATACTATTGATGCTGAATGCTGAGAGGGGAAATGAGGTTGCTTCGGAGGCTGTTACATAAACAACCAATTATTAAATTGCATCTTTAGGCACTTTGCAGCCTGCCGTAGTAAAACATTTGGTAATATTACATTTGTTAATTTATCATAAGGAAATTAAGGGTTGCTCAAGAGGGTTTGCACAGTTCTAATATACATACATAGAGAGAGAGAGAGAGAGAAAAAATTATATATATATATATATATATATATATATATATATATATATATATATATATATATATATATTATATATATATATATATATAAAAAATAATCACACCTGATCAAATCCCTAATCCAAATAACAGCAAATTTTTTGAACATTCTAAAAACGCTACTTAAAACGCAATAATATTCTTAGTGGTCCTAAATCAACTGTGTAAAATAAAACATATCCCCAAATAAGTGCAAACATTAATGGCTACATTAGCCCAAAGAGACTCCCAGCTAACATCAGTGCCCCATACAACGTACAAAAGATATAAATTATGTTAAAAAAAAAAGGAAAAAAAAGTAGTGTTTCGATCTCATTATAAAATCACAAATGCCAAAAGAACATCAGTGCTTCTCATTGAGCAACATCACAGCCTCGTATTGAACTTCAGCTTGGAGCAAAGCTCTCGAGAGCAATGCATTATGTCGAGCACCATCATGGATCAACTCCAACAAGTCCATTATTGACAAATGGGCCGTGCAATTTAACCCTCGTGCGTAAATTATCGAGCTGATTCTGGAGGAAGGTGGAGGGGAGAGGAGGGGTGGGGGTAGGGGGGTATTTAGATTACACAAGTAGATGGAATGCTAGACGGATTGACCTAATGGCCTGCTTGTCATATCTGTATAAATTTTTTTTTTTTTTTTGTGCATGCTTAAATGGTGGTTAATGAATATCGATAATTAGTGAACCAAATTGGTTTTGAAATCTTAAAACATTCACCCTATGACACACGACCACCATCACACTGTGAGCTTAATGATCCATGGTGGGACTACTTGTGTGATTAGGCCACTAAAGAAACTTAAAATGGTGTCTTAATTAAAACCCAGAATAAAAGAAGCTAAACAATTCAAACAGAGAGTTACATATAAAGGAATAAATGCAAAATGATTCACAGATCTATCTAATACAACTAAAGAGAAGTTGCATGGTTGTGTTTCTTTAAGGGCTTATAGGACACCACTGAATACATACATAAATAGCTTGCCTTTCCACCAGACTATTAATAACACAAAGTAAAGTATTGTTAAAATAATAATAATATTTAAAAATAAAAAAAATCAGTATGCGCATGCTGGGAGCCATTATAGCAGCATGACGATGACACAATACCAGGTTTGGTAATGAACTTGGCTTGTTAGTGGAAAATGGTACCAACGACCAGGGTCTCCTCACAGTAATAAAAGTTTCTTTTTTGTTTTTCCTCACGGACGACTTCCCCCACTCCCAAGAATAGTGCTTAAAAAAAATTTTTTTTTTTAAAATCATACCAAAAAAAAAAAACCCTAAAACGACATTACAGCGTATGAATTATAGGGTGGCATTGTACTGTATGTAAATGGTTGTAGATGAAACCGAAGCTCCAATTAAAAGTCAACGGGCTCGTAGCTGCTTTGGGACGGATTTCTATATTTCACACGGTGCTGATGGCTTTCGAATTCGTCCCCGGCGGTCGGCACGTGCATTTCGTATTGATCGGAGGAGCTCTGACTTACAGCACCGCTGAGATACGGAGACGCTCAAGGGCCGCAGCGGAAAGCCTCGGCAACACCGACCGCATACTACATAAAGGTTTAAAGGCTTTAAAAACGGATATATGAAATCAGAACGTCGCCCGAGCAGCCTGTGCAATTCAGCAGTGTATGTATAGCTTGTATCATCGTGCATGCTAGTAATTAAAAAAAAAAAAAAAAAAAAAAAAACATGGATGAGCATGCATTCCTGTATTCCTTGACTGTAGGTTTTAGTCAGTCAAAGTACTGGTGATGAATATCTAAAACCAAGCTTAAAAACTAATCTCCTGAGAACTATAAAACTATTGAAGTTGTACTAGGTTTGCTTCATTTCTCTTTCGGGAATATGCCTCTCGCTTGTGCACAGTTTGAGGTCTATGCAGGTTGGGAGTACTGTAGTTGTGAGCAGAAGAACAGCCGTTTCTAAACACCAGCAAACCTGAAAGACAAAGACAATGGAAAAAGAAAAAAAATCAGAGAACATACAACTTTTGATTGTTACAGAACAGTTAAAAATGTTTCTGGGTTTCATTTTTGACCCAGGGTCAATTAAACTACTGCAGCCCAACATAAAGCAGGGTTACTGTTTACAAAAAGCAAACAAATAAACAAACAAACAAACAAAAAAAAGATGCTGCATTATTCTTCTTATATTACAACCACTTTCCCATAATGGTATATTTTCAGCTTCTCAGATTTGTGAGAAACTGTAATAAATCCCACGGGGTAAAACCTATTCATTCTTACTCAATTCTGACACTGGAGACTCCAACAAACGGCAAATAAACATCTCCTTACAAAGTTGCTAGAGAAACAGTTATTCGTTTTTGGACTTTTTTTTTTTTTTACATTTATTTTATTAATTAATTAAGGCTTAGATTATGTCGGCCATAGAAGTGAAGTGAATAAGCTGTTACTATAGAAACAATAACATATCAAAGCAAAAGCATTCATTTAAACCAGCAATTTGAATTACAGCAGGAACCAACATCAGAGCTGCACTTGTACCGAAAATCAAATCAATCCACACCTTCTTATCAATCAGAAACCAAATCGGCAAAACTTTTACATTCTTAAGGTTGACTTCAAGACGACAAGCTCCAACAAGAGGCGTTTAACCCTCTGACAGCCGCAGTCTATAGAACACACATAAACCTGGCGGCAAAACAAAATCACGGCCGTAAAAATGCCAATACAAGACAACAGGCCAGGATCTATCCTCCCCGCCAACCCTGCTAGCTGTAATTAATAAACACTGACGGTTTTTTTTTTTTTTCAATTCCCTTTTCAGTGCTACTAACACAGCAAACAGCAGAATGGAGGGGATTCAATAGCCATGAATCTGGGGGGGTAAAAGAGACGACTCAGTTTTTACGATTTCACACAGAAGGAATCTCCGGGGGCCGGCGCTCAGTGCGAGTCAATGTGAATGAGAGCACTGGAGTGGAAAATGGCTCCATGAGAAAGCAGGGAGTTAAACTAGAGAACACGTGTCGGACTCCAACGAACATCTGTCCAACGCTGCGGAAACACCGCGCACAGAAAAGTGCTCGCACAGGCTATGAAGTAGGAAGAGACACTCCTTTATATAAAGAAATATAAAAATAAATTAAATATAAATTTTTTAGATGTTGTGCAATATTATATATATAAGTATTATTATTATTACATTATTTAGAACAATTTTATTGCAAACATCAACTAAAAACTTTATAAAAATTGTATAAAAAGTTTGCAAACATTACAAAAAGGAAACCATACATGCTTATACAAAATTGCGTAATAATAATAATCTACAATTTAAAAAGGTTGTAAGCACTATAATAGAGAATCCATCTGTAATTTGTTGTGCATATTTGCTTATACTAAATAGCATAAATAATTATAATAATACTTAATAATGCATAATAATAATAATAATAATAATAATAATAATAAGCATCTAAATGCCTAACCTTAAATCACATGTATTAACAATATAAACAATGTTTCTAAAATATCTTAATACACTTAAAATAATCAATAAAAAAAAAACAAATATGAATGCAAGTATTTTATAAATAAAATCTGATTAAATATTTTATCATCAAACTCTGAATGAGCGATTCATGTCATTTTAAACAGAAATATAATTTCTGATCTTAAGATCTTTAGGGATGTCCAGCATCCCCCAGACGCGGGTTTATGAAGAGCGTGTGCATTCTGTAATACATAACTGAAAGTGTACTCAATATAGAATTTATTAATTAATGCCTTAATGCGTTTTTTGTCATTTCACCAACTCAGAGTAGCGACAGATGGCTGTGACAGATTAGTGCTGTCAAGATGATTAAAAAGAACATGCTGCTGTTTGATTTATCTGGTTGAAAACTGAACATTTTACTTTCTGCAATAAAAAATTTAATTGGATGGTGAAAAAAAAAAAGCCTTGTCTTTATTTATAGGAAAAGGAAATGTAACGGAAATGATGAGAACATGATAGAACCATCTTAAACAATAAACACACACAACTCTTCCTTGTAAACATACAGCTTGTGTGATAAATCACTTACTCTGTAATGGGTTCACATTGTGTGTGCGCGCACTGGACATTGGATTTCAGTGAAAAGGACAAGAAGACAGGCTGGAAAATAACGACACAATATTGGAGTAAGCATTTAAAACATGTGACTCTCAAATTACATGCTACTTATTCTGTATGTTGAGGTTAAACACTTTTTTTTTTGTTAAATGTCAAATAACAGAGATGTTAATTAAGCTGAATGAGACCATGATTACTCGCTATGCTGCTCATAGTTTTCACAGTCAGTTAATTTCCTAATGCGTTACCTTGTGGTCTCCCATGCAGACTGTCTGGCCCACGATGTCGTAGACTACGTCCTTCTGTCCATAGACAGAAATAAATTAACGTTAAACAGCTGAGTCGGTGAAGATCAGTTGAATGAAAACAGGTATCGGTATAATACATAATATTGTATGTATTATACATAGTTATAATACATATGCTATTACAATGCAAACTGTTTGAGGTGTACTGTGCAAAAGTCTTGAGCCACCCCTTATTACTATGTATACAATTTTATTAAATGATGCAGATTAAAAAATAAAAGAAACGGGAACAAATGTTTTACTCTGACAGACTACACAGTGCCGAAAGATACAACTGGTTATTTAGATCATAGCAGCAACCTCATTTCCCGTCTGTTCCCACCACTTGGCATTCAGCATCAGTACACTAATCACAGGTCTGATCATCTGCACCTGTTTTACACTGGTTCATGTCTTCAGTTAGATGTTTTTTTTTTATCCTTGAATAAATCTGGGTACAGGGACTGGACTGAAAATGAGAATGAATTCAGGAAGCCTGAAGGACTATTCCTTAAGCCTACATAAAAAAAAAAAAACAAAAGGAAGAAAAAAAAAAAAACAAGGAAGTCTGGCTCTTTGAAAGCAAAATATTAAGACGTTATGAGTGGCCTCAAGACTTTTGCATTGTATTGTGGGCGATTACTTGTTTAGCAGCTAATCTAATCTAAAAAAAAAATTAAGACTGGCACATTTGGTGAACAAACCAATTGATAGAGGACACAGAACCAGTGTTTGCGTCTTACACACCAGTCATTACACTGGTAATGGACAAAACATACAATAGGATGTTTATTAAGTAAACAAAATGCAATTGTTAGGACGTTTCTGGGGTACAAATAGAATAAAACATTTAATGATTGGAAAATTACCCATTTTTGGAGTGAGAACAGTAACTCTGCTCAGCCTCTGTGTGTATAACACCAGACTATTTCCCTAGTACAGCATGTTTTTAGTTCACTGATTAAATCTTGCTCTAAAAATGATCATTGTCTGGCAGGGTTTTAAAAGATGCACAAGTGTCGATGCATGATTGGTCAAACAGCCAATCAGATTACAGGAAATCTGAAGGGGGGGGGGGGGAGTGCAAGAAAAGCCAGAAAAGAGTGCAATAAGGACTAATAATCGAACTCCGTTTGGTCAGAAATCCTGTAACTAAATCCATTTTACTACTTTTGATTATTCATGACAAGAAGCATTACTTTGTATTCATTAAAATAATAAACAGAAATCTAGTTCTCCATTGTTACCCTCCCACATAATCCCAAATTCTAGAAATCTTGATCATCAGCTAAATAGTGGGGAGGAGGTGAGGGTCAACTGCTAACCTTGATGATGTCCTGTGCCTTGTTGGACATGAGGATGCGGTCACACCAGGATGGACACCTCGTGATCATGTACTCCGTGGGTTTATCTTTGTCTTCACTGTAGGGGTAGCTGCAAAAGAACAATACAACATTTACACAGGCACAGCGCGCACACACACACGCACGCAAGCACACAGTAAAGACAACACTCGCCGAAATAAAACAAAAACAAGAACGCATGAGACACCTGGGAAGAAAACTAATCTTCTCTTCTTTGATGGCTTCCTGGAAGGCCTTTGTCTCCCTGTCGTACTGCTGGAGCTGAGAAAGGGGTGAGAAGATGATGTGTTTAAGCAAACAGAACAAGCTTCATTCATAGATTTCAAATTATAAATGAAAATAAGGAAAATAAACACAGGATGTGTTCAAATCAAACTGGGACATTTGATTGGGCAGAACAACAGAACACAGTAATGAGTGTAAAAACTCCCTTTATTTATCTATATAATCCGCTGCTACACTAATCCCAGAGTTTCACTAGTGCTTGAATACCATCAAGGCTGTAAGTTCTCTCAGTACGCCGAAGCCCTGATTGGACTGCCTGCGTTACGTCAGAAATGCTGGCCTCCCAGGAACTCCTTTAATGGCTCGAACATGTTTAAATGGCTTGGAGCGAGGTCACTATTAGACTCTGTTGTACTTGGGAGGTGGAAATAACTACCAGACAAGTTCCTATAACGTGCAAGTGGTGTTTGTGAATTACTGTGTGTACAGTACAGTTCTCACAACAACTTGGCGACAATCTGTCCAGTAATTTTCATGTATTAGGTGTTCCACTTGATAAATGTTCATGGAAATGACTGCTGTGAGCTTGAGCCATCTCAAGCAGGATCGTCATTTGGAGAATTATGGCCTTTTGTTTAAAAAAAGTTTGCACTATATATATATATATATATAAAAGTTTGTCACAAGTCCCGGTTTGACTTGAACGCCCCATTGTACACTATTCCTACAAGGTTCTTGCTTGTAGGAAATGCGTGCAGATGAGTTCGAGCTCACCTCTTGTCCACTGCCATCTCTGAAGAGTTTGTCGTGTTTGTATTGAAATTGTTTAATTCCTATGTCAAACAGCACCTCCTGTTCGGATGAAGAAGAGAAACAGAAAGACAGAGAGAGGAAGACAAATTTGTTAAGCAAGTGCAAGAAAAATAAAAAGATAAAAATGAGGAAGAGGGAGGGGGAAGAAAAACAGACAGAGGTTAATGCCACAGAATTGAAGAACAAGACACTAAGTCTGACTGGTTCGGCATGTAAGAATTAATCACACCTCAACCCGAGCGATCTTAATGCAGACATGCATTTTCTCCACTGGCGGAAAAAGTCAATATTGTCTCCCGAGTCATAAATCTAACTGGACAGTGTTTAGCTGAACACAAACAACAAGAGTCAATAACTCATCTCAGGTAGTGTACAGAGCAGCAGGGATACCATTTCCTCTATGGCACCAGTGCTGTATAATGCGCCAAGGATGATTCCACAAATCTCTCTCACACACACACGCACGCACGCCCGCCCGCACGCGGACACGTGCACACACACACCTTGTGGCCATTGTCTTGACTGTTCTCATAGATGATTTTCTTCTCTTCGCCGTCATGCATCAACATCTGCTCGTCTGTGTATTTCGAGAGGTCCTGAACACACACAACAGAATATTTAACACACCCTGTTACTTCAGTGCTGTGGCGTAAATCGTATGTGTGTGTGTGTGTGTGTGTGTGTGCACACGTGTATGTGTCCAGATCGGATGTGAATCGTACCTGGACTAGACTTCGTATATCGACGCGGAAGTTAAAATCTCCAAACAGGAAGTAGGGCATTGACCCGAAGTCATCTGTTGTCCTGCTTGGCAAACACGTTCATCAGTTTGGGGTTATTTTAATGCACGAGATGTCTATATTAAACATACACTACCGCTCAAAAATTTGGGATCACCAGCAAATGTCTGTTTTTTTTTAGCGATTTATTTTCTACACTCTAGAACAATACTGGAGATTTCAATGCCACGAAATAACACATATGGCGTTAGGTAATTATGTAACAACAACAACATTCGGTTATTATTTGAAGACGTGAAGGCCAGCTGTTCTGGAACAGTTCTTGCAAGAACAGTATTGTCAAGTGCATTTGCAAAACCCATCAATCGCTATGATGAACCTGTCTCTTCCCAGGAAAGCGAGACCAAAACCTACCTCTGCTGCAGAGGAGAAGTTCATTTAGAGTTACCGGTCTCATAAATCAAACAGCTTAACAAACAGCACCTTTACAGAGCATAAACAGCAGATACTGTACAATACATCTCAATACCAACTGTTCAAAGAAGATTATTGCACATTTTTGATGCCTTCAGCATTGTTTTACAGTGCAGAAGGAAATAAAAATCAGGAACGTGGAGCATGGAGTTAGAAAGTGATCCCGAACTTTTGAACGGTAGTGTAAAAATAAATCCGGATTGGTTAAATGAGTGTCCAGTAATACAGATGTTGCAGATGTGGTAGCACTGACCTTTTGATGACTTGTTGGAGGGCTTTCTGGCGATACGTGGAGTACACAGAGGGACTGTTTTTTAAGGCTTCGAGGTTTGAAGCATCGTGGAAAAGGTGCACGTTAACCAAGTCCAGGCCCCTACACACAAACACACACACTCTGTACGTGACCGAGAATTAAACAACCAGAATCTTTCTGCTTTAGGTTACGACGCACAGCCGAAATAAGCCATGATCCTGAAGTGGAGTGAACATTTGCACAATGTCTATTTAAAAATATAAAAGCATGAAGGCGTAACTATTCACTAACATGAATATTCACCTTTGCAAGCGTTTGTGTGATTCCACAAGTCCAGGTTGTAACACTATAAAAGGGACGTTGTTGGGGGGGGGGAATACTTATGCAAGCCATTGTAAAACTTCCCAGGTCACATTTTTGCAGAAATTGCTTTTAACTGCTTTTGTTCAGCGTGTGCACAGGTGTGTTTAAGTGTGTCAGTTATATCTTATTATAACTCAAGAGGGAGTGTCTAGGTGTGTGCGTGTGTATGTGTGTGTGTGTGTGTGTGTGTGTGTATATATACTATCAGTGCTGTCACTCTTGCTGGCTGCTGTAACACATTAGCTGTTAGGAGGGAGAATATATTTGTGTATAAATATATATACGTGTGTGTGTGTGTGTGTGTGTGTGTGTGTGTGTGTGTGTGTGTGTGTGTGTGTGTGTGTGTGTGTGTGTGCGTGCACACTGTCAGTGCAGCCAGGGTGACTCAGCTCATTAATCATTTCTCCCTCATACACACTTTCTTCGCACCTGCTGCGACTACTAATGCTTGTCTGATATTAATGCCAATCATGCTCGCTGACAAGCTGCGTGCACATGCTCGCGCGTACACACAGAGTTTTGTTTTTCAAGCAGATGTAAGGTGAGGGGACACAGGCATACACGCACTCGACAACAACAAAAAAATAATAAAAATCTCAAAGTCAGTGATTGTGTGTGAGTTTTATGCACCTGTATGTGTGTGTGTGTGTGTGTGTGTGTGTGTGTGTGTGTGTGTGTGTGTGTGTGTGAGTCAGTGTTGACATACTGGTTGTGAATCATCCACCGTGTCCTCATGTATCCTTTTCTGGACCACTTTTTCTGGAACAAACAAACAAACAAGTCGATTAATATTATAATCTGTATACAATGCTTTTAATCTCTTCATTCTTTCGTTTTTGTATCTTGCTTTTTCTGCTCGTTCAATTCGCTGAATGTCCCCGTAAGTGCATCATTAACTCACATCTGTCCAAAGGTTCTTCTGGAATTTCTCCTTCTTCACTGTCGCGACATCGCAGAGCGAATCCATGTGCCAGTTGCGTCCCAACACCGACCTGAACTCCTTCGCTATTAGAGCGAGGAAAAAAAACAACAATTAAAAAAAAAAAAAAAACCAAGAGGCAGGGTGAGTAAAGGAGAGAGAGAGAGAGAGAGAGAGAGAAAGAGCAAACCATGCAAACGCAAAATCAATGCGCTAACGTTAACCTCGCTCCCCTCCGGTGTGAGCGGAGATTCATAAGACACTGATTGGACGGGGAACTGAATTTCGGCGGTGCCCCGAGCTTTATGGCTCTTCTATTAGGCTTCTCGTTTAACTCTTATTCATGAGACGGCCTGACGGGAAAGTGCACACAGGAAGAAAACGAGACACGAGAGCGAATGGGAATCTGATTTTAAGAGAGGTTCGCTGCGCGGTTCCAGACTGAGCGATTAGAAGTGAATTACGGCCTAATGGAAATAAGCTGCTGGAGTTTACGATGGTTGAGGGTTTAACGGGGGGAAACCATCTTTCACTGCTTGAATGGATTACGCACGGGTTGAGCAGGACTTTTACTTATTATGCTTATACAAGTAAAACAGCCAGAATGTTTAGACTTAATGCTAAAAAGTTATTTTTAGTATGCAGTAAGGGAGTTTTTTAGAAGAGCAGTTCAAGTCAAACTGGGACTTGTGATGAAACTTCTAAATGAAAGAATAAGCCTGATTGACATTTACAGAAGATTTGATCTGTGCAAATGTTTTAAAAAAGGCTCCATGAATGTTGATGATCCCAGCTGAGGTAGCTCCCGTGCAGTCCTGACCTCGGTCCAAGGAGTTCCTGGGAGGCCAGCGTTTATGGTGTTTCTTTTATTTTTTGTTTCAAGCACGCTAGCGCACTGAGAAAACATCCTACCTTGATAGTATCCAAGTACCAGTGTAACGTTGGAATCAAAAGTTTCCATTTTTCAAACGCAAAGTTCGAATGCACTTCGTATTTCCCATTTTGTCCCAAAAATGTTTGTATATTCTTCGGATTGTCCCCAGTGACAGTGTGCACTTTCCCAGAACAGCATGTCTAGCCATGGTTTATTCCTTTAAAAAAAAAAACGTCCTTTAGGTAAAGTGAAAGTGCAAACACAAGTTCACACAATTGCCACACACACACACACCCACAGAGACACAATGCAGCTCTAATAACCACACCGTATGAAATGATAAAAACAGCAGGATTGCCGAACCCTGCAATCGAAACGCTTTTGTGTTAGGCCGTATTAGCGCAAAGATAAAGAGCTGCAGGATACAGAAAAGGCTTTGTCTGGAGTGTTACAGGTTCTGGTGAATGTTTGCACTTATGAGCAGCATGAATGGAAGAAGCGTGTTTAAACTGCTTGACGCCAGGTCTGGTTTTATACACTTTATGGAACAAAAGTGATACGGAAGATATAAAGAAATATAGAGTGTGTATATTGAAACCACATCCACACTTAAAAAAAAAAAATAATAAAAAAAGCTCATCCATCTACACTGGAATTCGTACAATGGAAAAAAAAAAAAGTATATAGAGAAACTGTCATGCTTTTACAAACATAATTTTACAGCATGATTAATGTAATGAACTTTCTATGAAACGGATCGCAGGGTGACCAGACACACAACGCAAAAGAGTGTTTTCAAAGATTTTCAATTTCTTTTCTTTCTGTGAAACGCTCACTCACACAGTATGCGGCAATTTGGGAACGGCAATTAGCCTAATCTGCACGTCTTTGGACCGTGGGAGGAAACCGGAGTACACGGAGGAAACCCACCAAGAACCAACCGAATCAGAGCTTTAATACAAAATAGTTCTTCCAAAGGAGAACTATTTTGTGCAAGTCTTCAAGCCATTCCTCTCAACTGTTCTGAACTATAATCTCATATTATACTAGCAGACCTGATCATGAGTTATATATATATATATATATATATAAAGTGTGAAAACACTCTGCGTGATGTCTTACCACTGAAATCGTATTGCTGGATGTTCTCCAGAGATTTATGGATGAAGTAAATGCTCCCGAGGGCCTGTGGACACACACACGGAGACAGAGAGAGACAGGGAGAAGGATGAATTATACGCTGTTTAATATGAATAAATGCACCTAGAAGACAATACAGGCTTTTGTCAGCTTCGTCATCGATTCTCGCATCTTAAAAATAAATCAAGACCGACTGACATTTAAGCCGGGAGCGTTCAGACTGGTTGCACCACTTACAAAACGCACGTAACATGTAAAAACATTGACATAAAAAGCCACGGGTGCGTAAAAATATGCGCACCCGCTCACGCACACGAACTCAGGAGCCGTGAATGGGGCTGCCTGCTCATCAATCGCGTCCCGCCGAGATCGATACAGACAGAAAATTAAAACAATCACACGGTGATTAAACACGCGAGCCACAGCGCGGGCCGAAGAAAAATCACCTGCCGTTCTGGGCCACTTCGCGCTGCAGCACCTCCACCTGACAAGCCCTTAAAGCGCACACACACACTAACACGCTCCACCAAGGGGTGACAAGACATCCCCAGGAGGAGGGAATAAATCTTGTGAGTAAAGCGATGCTTGTTTAATACGACGCCTGCTTTCCAGATGACCGGCCCTGGGGCAGGACTGCACTGGGAGAGTTGATCCAGAGACAGGACGCTCAGGGAAAATAAATGCTTTTTTAACACGTAGGCTCGAATTTTATTTCCCCATTTTCGACTTGCTTGAGTCTCCTTTTTTTTGCGTGATCACTGCATATATGCTGGCGGATTAGTTTTGCTTCGGTTTTTAATCCAAACCCAAATTCTCCAAAAACTAGTTCAAAGTCTTAAACAAGCTGTTTATCTGTAACATGGCCGGGTCGCCACTGTTGCGTCCTTGGGCAAGACGGTTAATACAGAACCTTATACATCTCAGCCACTGCATTCACATTTATAACTCAGTCCAACCATTTAGGAATCTATTCATCGTATTTATTAACATTTCACGACTATGGTAGAACCTCTGGTCAACATTCACAATTCAGGAATGCCAATTAACCTAACCTGCATGTCTTTGGACTGTGGAAGGAAACCCCCAAAGCATGGGGAGAACATGCGCAGAGACCGAGATTGGGAACTGAACCCAGAGCCTGGAGGTGCAAAACAACAACGCTAACCACAACACCACCGTGCCGCCATATTTATAACTAGAGGTACCCGCGACATCGTTCACACGGAATTTAACTGCACACTCATAAGTGCGTTTTTTTTATTTTTATTTTTTTAAATGTCCACATTTTCTTGTTTTACCGTGAAGTGCGCGAATTGAAGGTGTGAGATTGCGTTTATTAAGTAGATTGCAAGTGCACGCCCATAAGTGCATATTAAAAAGTGTACAGCGTCATCTTTTAAATTAACTAATGATTTTTTTTTTTTCCATCGTCAATTTATTTTTTTCAATATAAGGGCATTTTCCATTTAAATGTCAAATTAGCATATCTTCTCTTTCCGTGGGCCGATTGCGGTGAAACAAAGCCTATATGTTACCTCAAGCTCGGTCAAATACACCTGTGAAAACCCCATAAAAATCTGTTCAGTAGATTTTACGTGATGCATGCACTAACAAACAAAAATTCCAAAAAACATCTTGATGTGGTCTATTATTAATTTTTATGTTTTCCTAAATATATATATATATATATAGTATATATATATATATATTTTTTTGCAAATATCTTCACATGTACAGACACGGCAACTTTACAGTTATATTATGAATAGACTGTACACTGTCTTATCGGTTAAAACTGTCGCCTCAGTCCACCAGGGTTGGGGGCTTGAATCTTGCCTTGTGTCTGTGTGAGTGTGTGTATGGGGAGGTTGCATGTTCTCTCTATGCTTGGTATGTTTCCTCTGGGCAATCTGGATTTCTCGCATATATTGCAGGTGACTGGCGTTTCCGACTTGCCCTTAGTGTTGCGCTTGTGCCCTGTGAAGGACCAGCAACCCCATCCATCATGGTAAGATGTACCCCATCTTGCACCCTAAGCTACCTGGACTAGGCTCCAGGCCCACTATACACAAGATAAGTACATGTAGCACCTCTGACTGTCAATTTAAACATCTGTACAAAAAAAATCTGTATTCCAAAAAATGGAAAAAAATGTTGAAAAGCTGTTTGAGGAAATTATTGTTTGTGGTATAAATGATAATGTATATTATGTACAGTACGTATGTTATGTAGGTAATGTATATTATGTGTAAAAGTTGTCTGGATATTAATGCATGTGTGTGCACACACAAAAACACACACCTAGTTATCCAAATAAGAGCTTATCTCATGCAACCCGGAAATCTTTTGAGAAACCAAACTCGTCCTGGTATTCTGATTGCAGAAATTAGCTTAGCGGACACTTTACTGCAAGTAAGAGGACAAAACACTGATCTGTAATAGAGAAAATTAAAAAGTACGCAACACCAATATGTGTAATCTCCGACCAGAAATGATAAAGAGGAAAAAATGTTTTTTTTTTTTTTGGAAAACACACAAGGTCAGGCGGCAGGACCGTGTCCCCGTTCCACACGTCTCTGCGTTCTCATTTCTCTCACGCCACCTCTATTGATTTGTTATCAGTTTTCTACAGGCTGTACATCATCACTTTCCTGAGCAATAGTGTGTGAGATTGTGTGTGTGCGCGCGTGCCTGCATGTGCGCGCGCCTGCATGTGAGGAGGCTGCAGCAGTACAAATGGTGTTTTGATAAAAAAATCACTTCAATAAGTCAATAATTTTTTATTAAATGCTGCACTAACCTGATTGATGAAGACAGGTGTGGAGCGCACTTTTGGTGAGTGCGAGTGTGTGTGTATGTGCAAGTATGTGTGTAAGGAAAATATGAGTTTGTTTACATTTATAGAACAAGATATAGTTAGTCCATGCATGTGAGTGTGTATGTGTGTGCGTGTGCGCTTAATGGGGGGGAGGTGTAATAGAGTTACAATTGTGGTAATAAAGGGGGTTTGTGCAGTTTCTGGATTTTAGTTTGTGTGTGTGTGTGTGTGTGTGTGTGTGTGTGTGTGTGTGTGTGTGTGTTTATAAAACAAAAAGCATACACAAAGCATATGTACATATCCTGTACTTACTGTCTATATTCCGTGTGTGTGTGTGTGTGTGTGTGTGTGTGTTTCTGCTAAAAATCTAAGTTTGTTTGTTATTGTTAGGAAATGTGTATTTTTTTCTGGTAATAAGGGGGTTTGTGTAGTTAGTGGGTTTTAATTTGTGTGTGGTTATTTGTTAAAGAGCATACATACCCTTACAGTGTATACCCTGTGTGTGTGTGTTTTTACAGTGGAGAGAAGAATTTGTGTAGTTTGTGGGTTTTGAGGGTGTGTGGTTATTTATAGAACATCCCATACACATACCCATACAGGGTATACCATGTATGTATGTATGTATGTATGTATGTGTGTGTGTGTGTGTGTGTGTGTGTGTGTGTGTGTGTGTGTGTGTGTGTGTGTGTGTGTGTGTGTGTGTGCGCGTCCCAAAGCTGTGCAACACCCCCACCTCCAGGTTTATTTATCACGGCCAGACTGAAGATGCTGATCAATAGTTTTAATCTGGACTTAAACGTATTGACTCGTCCTGCTGCTTGGCCCCTCCCACACATTAACCCAGTCCATCAGCTCCCGGGCCAAACACAAACCCGCACACACAGGCTCACCACACAAACACACAGATGCTCACCACACACGAAAGGTCTATCACTCCTCACCTGGGTGGGCTGAGGGTTAATATCCTGCCAGTCTCTCCAACTTCATGCTTTCTGCTCTGAAAGCGATTCCATGGCCTCTCTCTCCCTCAGTGCTTCACTGCTGACGGTCCTGCACCTCTTAAATCTTTGACCGATATTCCTAGTGTAATACTACAATGCCAGCTAACCTCACATTGATATACATACGTATTTTTTTTTTTTTTTTTTTTTACAGACATCTGTCTGTCCAGTTTGAGCAACTCCACACACAGCAATATTAAACACACTCTGTTTAAACCTTTCTGCCTTAATCCTGACTGTCCTCATGAGCTGCGTCTTAAATCGAGCACTGGCCGAGTGTCTGGTGATTAACCCTTCAGCCCTTTGTAACAGTGAGTTTTTTTTCTGCTCAGACAGAGTAGGATGAGCTCCGGGGGGGGGGGGGAGAAATATATAAAAATATCCCAGACAAACTTGGAATTCCTACTCTCCTCAAAACGGAGTTCATCCCAGTTTAGCAAGAAATGTCAAATTGACATGGCTGGCTGTTCACAGCCTTACCTTTAAACAGGTTATACTGTAAATATAAGGGGTGTTCAAGTCAAATCCCCATTTCTACCTTGATGGTATCCAAGCACTAGTGAGAAGCTGGAACAGTTGTAGTAGTGTAGCAGCAGAGAAATAAAGAGTTTTTACTTTCATAACTATGCTCAGTGCAATCAAAAGTCCCGGTTTGACTTGAACACCCCAATGCACAAGGATTTGCTTTAGAACGGTCAACATACACACCTACTGGTTTGTTTAATCTGTAACGCTGATCATTGTTAGTTGTCTCACTTGTTGCTAAGTAAAGCATCAATATCTTCCAAGTTTTCCTTTGATGTCTTTCCATCCTTTCAAGCTCAGACTTCCGACTTCTGACGTATCTCTAATGTACCATTAGTACTAAAATGAACTGTAAGACCCTGTCAGGTTCTGGTGTGCAAAAAAAAAAAAATCGCCATACGTGACTCTGGTTGTCCAAACAAGAGGGACAGAATTAGATTTTATTTTACATAATCCTAGAATTTGACGAGTAAAACTGATGACGTTTGTGTTTGTGAGGTTTGTAACATTTTTTTTTATCTTGGTTTCATCCAGAAACAGACTGGAAACAAATGGTGTGAGCTTGGAAAAGCACACACATAGTTATATTCAATATATATTAATATTCAATATATATTATATAATTAATGGACTTTCAGAGGTGCTGAAGAATATGAACTTTGCCAGATTATTTATTTATTTATTTGTACACCCGCACACAGCCTAGTTTTTTTTTCTAATTGTTTTTTTTTTTTTTTTAAATCAGGCTCATCCCTGGACTGCTGGAGCAGTGCCCCACCTAGTGGTCATAACCATAAAGCAGCCCTCACCGTGAAGTTGTCCTCTGTCCTGAAGTCGCTGTCTATGTAGACACACACTCTGTCAAAGTCCGACATCTCTTTGCTGGACTGAACATTCCTGGATTGTAAGGGGAAGAAAAAAAAATACTTAAATGGAAATAAACATCATATATCAACCTCATAAAAAAAAGATAAAAAAAAGGGAAGAAAGACAAACTGTGAGAGCCACTGCGAAATATTTTTGGCTCTGAGAACTCGGAGAAGTTCATGACCCTAAATGGGGAGAACGTCTAATCAACATCATTCACGAGCTAGGTTTCTAGAATGACAGTGAATTTGGATCATGAACTCTCCATATGTATGACTTTTTCGGTGCATTTTTATAAAATGCAGTAGCTCTGTAAATGTCTGCAAAGAGTACGTTCACATTACAAGCCACATTGTTCAATTCCGGATTTGTTATTCATTTTTCTTTTTTGCCTTTTGTTTTTAGAGGGTGCATGTTTATAAATGCAAGTGGCTTTTATCCATGTCGATGCATCTAAAACGGGACACACATGCACAGTGCACTATAGACGTTTAGGGAGACAAGACCATTGAGAAGTTCTGCACAGATGGATGAAAAAGTCTAAAGCATTGAAGACGAAAACACTGTCCGAGACCATCATCAACTGCAACAAAGGGGATTTCCAAACAGGATTCAAGAGTCGGGTCTGACAATCGCATAGTTACTCTATAAAACATGCGCAGTTTGAACTACAGGACAGTTAATAAAAATAAATAAATAAACAAATCATATAAATAAAAAATAAAAAATAAAAAAAAAAAGGTTGGTGATATCAGGGTGATATTTTTTTTCCCTATTGCTATTTATTCTTTACATAAATACAAATTCCTTATGCTAATGAACATATCCATTATTTACACAGGACACCTACATCTGTAATATTATTTAGATATCTTATTTAGATTTTTTTTTCTTTTCATTTTGAACCTACCCAAAGAAATTTTGAGCATGAACCATGTTTTTTTCGTACTCCTTTCCCCCGACCTCCTGAAAGTGCATGGCGATGAAGCAGGGCTTGTACTTGTTCACAATCTGCTCACACAAACATTGAGTGAGAGTTTGTACTTGCATGTTCAGTAATAGTGTAAGGGAAAAACAGTAAACAGAAGAGGTGCTGCTAAACTCACTTGGTAGAACTGTAGAAGCCAGCGCTCCTGGATATCACCCAGCTGTGGACGAGAGGAGGATTCTGCGGTCAGTGTCACAGTGATGCATTTTCAAGAATATTATTCAGTAACACATACGGTCAATGAAAGGTAAAACTTTGTGTTGATTGATGATACAGATTTTTATTTTTTTTTGTAATACAAGACCATCATCACCATCTGCCTTCTCTGTGTTTTGTCCATGCGTGAATTTCTAACTTTCTCTAAGGCATTGTGTGTGGTTAGTTGTGGCTTTATCCGTTTTTCCTTCATACTATCTCGAACTCGTTTCTGGTCCGTTGGTGGAAACTTAGTCATGCAACCATCCTATCGCGCATCATTTATCAGCTCTGAACTTTGGATGGATTCTGCCTGACTTCAAGCAATGAAAGTCATTTTAGGACTTGAGTTTTACATTTGTTAAAGCACTTTAAAAAAAATAACAAATGTAGAGCTGCCAATGAGAGTTTGTCCTCTTTTACATTCACTCTGTCCAATATATTTAAAATATCACATTGTTGAAAAAAATGGAGTTAATGTGCAAGGTGACCATTTTTTTTTTGTCTACTTTATTAATAAAGTAACTGCATTATTATATGAATAACTGCAAGATAATGTGAAATTATAAATAAGAAATGTTATATTCCCTGCAAATTAATATTAAATTGAAAATGATAAACATTCATTATTATTGTTAGAGCCGTCGCTGACAAATATATACACATACACTGGCTTCTGACTTCATAAACCAAGACCACAGGTCCAGTACATCATCCTTTCAAACACTTTCAGTCCTCAGCTCATTCAAATAAAACCTGGGGCCATATTCACAAAGATTCTTAAGCCTAAAAGTTTCTCCTAGTGATGAAATTCTAACAAAATTCTTCAGGACTAAATCTTAGTAAAGATAAAAATCCTAAAGTAAACATTAAGCAGAGGACAAAATGAAGAAATATTCTCCAAACACTGAACATAAAGCTAAAAGTAAACACTGCTCTTCTGTCTATTACGGTTTTATTGCTGTTTTACTTCCTTTCATCTCTCTTGAATTGACTACATACAGTACCATCTAAAAGTGTAACTTAAATAAACTGTCCTGCAATCATGTAAACTGGTAAAAGCTGAGCCATGTTGCTCCTATCAATCTAAAATGGATTACAAGTAATAAAGTAGAAATCATTAGGGTAAATAAACGTAAGAATTTAAATATAGTAACTACTGCATGGAAATTGGTTGCTTCAAAAGTAGACATATTTTCAACATTTGGCTGTTTAATTAACTTTATGCAAAGTTCCTGTTATAGGCTAAATCTTCTTAAAGTAGCCTGCATTTATGATTATACATTTTCTTTATATAAAACATTATGATTTCACTATATATTCTATTATCATATATTCTTTTTTCACAACCTGTACAATTTTAAGACCTTTAAAGATTTTATATCAAATCAATCACAGGCCTTGAATTGCTGCGTCATCCCTAGTAACGAAGTCAACCACTCCTCCTCACTCCCCATGTGCCCAAATTTTCTTCCGCCCATCGCTTACTCCGAAGGCTAACTACATAGGCGGAGCAGGTCCACTAGATTGGGCACGGTTGGATGAACGAGTGGATCTCAATCTTACACCATGTTATAAAAGCGAGGCACAGAGCTTCGCTCAGGGTCCCAACGACATAGTTTAAAGTTAAGAGAACTGAACAGAGAACTGAACATTAAAATTTAATATGTCAGTATGCTCTTGATATCAAGTTCAGATATTTATGATTCTCCTGTTTGAGCATGAAAGGGGCATGTAAGAAGGGCGATATCCCACTGCGTGGCGCGGTTTGAACCCCGCCATGTTGGGGAAAAACCAGAGAAAAGGCCGCACAAGCTGCCGCAGCACTTTTTGCTTCTGCCGAGTGCGATCCAGTCACAGTGGGACATGAGGGTGTTGCATTCGGCGCCAAGGCCCCTCATTTCCAGCTGGGAAAGCCACCCAGTCTTCAGACGTCATGAAGATTCCAGCCTGAGGCGGCGTCAATTGATGGCTGGGCAGGGCCGGCTGACCACGTCCGTGAAAGCTGCGTAGAAGGGCCATTTCAGCCACTGAAAATAGACCAGCATCTGCACACACCCTCACTTTCCTCCCCCTCTTTACTTCCTCCTTCCCTTTTCCAATTATTTCTAATAAAACTAGGCTTTTTCGCCTCGTGTCTGTGGTGCCGCCCAAGTCAAAGATCTTACAAAATCTTGAACAAAAAAGCCTGCAACCACCTGAAGTGTGGAGAACCCTGGAGCAAAGGCCCTGCTGAATAATACATAAGACACAGGCAGAAAAGAAAGCTGGATACATGAGGAGAGAAGGTGAGTGAGGATTACCTTAGAAACCAGAGCCTGTTCGCATACATCGGTTTAAAGCCGAGGCTCTCGGGTCATGTCCTTGTTTATTCTCATTCCTAAATAAAAAAAATCTTAAAACTGGTCGCGCCAAATTTTGAGGTTCATCCTACAGTCCGTCAGAGATTGCCTTCATTGCAATCCATAATTGCAATAAGACAAAGATTTTATTATGAATAGCTAAATGACTTCCCAGTGTTATGGCAAGACAAAGATGTAATGAAGCAATGTCTTTTGCCCAACATGCACAATAAAGACCATGGTAAAAAAAAAGAAAAATGACTACGGATCAAGGTTGGGGACTTGCAGGAACAATCTAATCCAGTTGGACACTAGTTCTTGGCCAACTGTTTGAAATACGTTAGAAAGAATGCAAGAGTATTCACATGAGATAAGACTGAAACCAGTTTCTGTGCGCACATTAGAGAAAATAGAGCTTTCTAGCAATGTGGGCATACATAAAAGAGCCAAATCAAGGATGATGTCATACTGTTGTGTGGCAGTTTTTTTTCTTTCTTCTTCTTTCTCCAAACATCCTGTCTACCTTGGTAGCATGAAAGCGATCTTGGACTTCTGAAGATTTTTTAAAGGAGGTTTTATATTAATACAAGTCTTACCTCAACCCACCGTATTACACTCGTGGGGCTTTGCATAAATGTTTTGCATGCATGTGAGTCAGCGCTGGTCTGTGTTGCGTGGGCTGAACCTGTAGAACACTCAGCAATGATAACAAAACCACTTTCACTGAATTTCACCAAAGCGCTGGTTTGCTTTCCAGTTGCAGCAATTACCTCAGCTTGCTCATAAAGCAATTTCCTCGCTTTGTTATGGAACATCATTAAAGGTAATTTGTTAAACGACAATTTCCTAGAAGAGTTACACAACCCAAAATCAAACAATTCTTTCTTTTTTTAATTTTTATTTCATAGCACAAACTGACATATTCATCTTTAAATGCTTTCAAATTTCTTTATTATCTCCAGGCTCCAGCATGGCAAACGTCAATGGAGCCAACAGAGGTGTGAACATAATCGATGATCTTCTGTTGAATTAACTGAATCGATCTGTCAGGTTTTCAATTTAGAACCTATTTTTTAATTGGTTAAATAAACTTCCAATTGTTAAATGTTCGGGGGGAAAAATTAATTTCTTAAAAAATAACTACAGCTGTCGTAGTTATAAATAAACCACTTGCATCTATGGCGAATGCTCATGTTTTGCGAGTTTACCATGTCTACATCTTTTGAGTTTATGGGCTTTTGTGCAGTACCGCCACCTACTGGACTGGAGTGTTAGACTATTGACAAGAATAGGGAACTATTACGCTGCATGAGACATGGTATTTAAAACAAGTAACGCAGCATTTAAAATGTTTATTAGACACTTCAAAACCTTAAAACCTAAATTATATAAGAACTACATCAGACAGTAAACATTAGCGCTACTGAATCGACTCGACGGTCTAGCTACTATTCACATACTGTAGCCGTACACAAGGTACTCCAGGCGAAAATATGTGTCTATCTAGTAAATGGCAAAGAGCAGCTAATCCAAGATCACTGAAACCAGACGAACGAGGTCTATCTTCATCAGGAAGTCAAAGTAAATTAGAAACGATTTAGGACCCGGCAAGCCTGTAAGTAAAAAAACTCCAAAAGGCTGCAAGGCTCGACTTATCTTATAAGTCGTTTAATGTCATTTTCGCAGATGAATCATACGAAACACAAATAGCTTCATGTGAAACAGATTAAACAGAAGGCTGTTTATATATATGGATACAAATTTAATGTCAGTATGCTCTTGATATTAACTTCAGATACGAAACAAAACACGTTAATCAAAAGTCAGAATGCATACAGAAGCATTCTCCCACATTATTCTGTCTGAAAGCAGCCTAGAAGCAAATGTCTTCACTGGTAAACTCCTTGAGATAGGAAAAACAACAAGGCCAGTGGAAATTTCCTTCATCTCCTGTCTCGGGAGAATTCTACAAATTTCTGCCGCATCATTTCCTCTGGCTGGACTTGTATCCAAGGCTACTGTTTGAGACATTGTCACTCTTAAAGGCATTTAATCTGTACTTGGATTCTGGTTGAACAGGACACGTTCACGAGAGAAGGAGAACTAAGTCCTGGCAAGTGCTATGTGGTTTCAGCTGACTGACATTACAATAGTATGCAATGTGGTTTCTCAGAACACCCTTTACACGTTCACTGAGCAGAAAACGTCAGCAATGCAATGTTTGACGCAATTCGGACATGTAACCGATGTATGCTAAAAAAGTAAGAAAAAGCTGCTTTTTGTTTTCACACTATCAGTCCTCCATGCGGTGGCTCAGGAATGTCAACAACAAAATGCAATTCGCGACTATCAGGGCGCACCTGAAGATTTCATAACTTTTCTACACTAAGACACACAGCACCTCAGGTTTGGCAAGCTCATGTCACATCTGTTAACCAGTGACACAGTTAAGCCCCACCATTTTTGGACATTTACTTTCACTGCCAGCACATCGACTCTCCAATCATTCTGAGCAATGATCTTCATCTGTTTATGGTCACAACTGACCCAATCATGAACTCTCTGGGCCAAAAATGGTCGCTAGAAGCTGGATGTGTAGGAAAAATTTCCACTCTTGTACAAGTACTGTAGATTATAACGAAATCAATGTTCTGACCAAAACTCTTAAGGCAACAATTTAGATATTGACATAAAGGTTTGCATGACAGGACACTGAGAATACACACAGTTCTAGAGGAGAAGAGCATCAAATAAACTGCTGATGTTTCATAAGGTCTGTCAATATTAACACGTTAATGGATCCACATTTAATGTAGATAATATGATGACTGAGGGAACATCACCAGGTTTGCTGAATGACGAGTTTCATTATAAACATTTTCCAGATGGAAGTTATGATAAAATAGGCATGGCCTGGTGCCTATCCCAGGAGATTTTTTCGCATGAGACAAGGTACATCCATCCTAAGGTGCACGCACGCACACACACACACTACAGCCAATTTGGCAATGCCAATTAGCCTAATTTATACGTCTTTGGACTGTGGAAGTAAACCGTAGTACACAGAGGAAACCTACCAAGCACAGGGAGAACATGCAAACTCCAGACCCGGGACGGGAATCGAACCCCGACCCTGGAGGTGCAAGTGCTAACCCCTAAGCCAATGTGCCGTCTTGAATACAGTACACCCCCCGCGACCCTGTATACAGGATAGGGCGGTATAGACGACGCCGACGATGAGATGCACGCGAAGATGTTCTATTGATGTGGTATTTAAAAAAAAACATTTTTTTATTTCACATCCTGTTACAGGAAAACGTACACGCTCAAGGTGGTCACATCGCACCACAAGATTTAAAAAAATATATTATTCTCCAATAACAGCACATCCCAAGTGTTTGATTCCTTAATTAATATTGAATTCGCAATAGTTGTATTGATATTACTTTGACGAACAGCTCACTGTATCATGTATCTGACTAGAGGTAAAGATCTATTAGTGTAGTAAATGTTTTATCTTCATATTTCCCTTTGTAAAACATGTTTTGTTAATGTAAAGTAATGTTTTGATGAAGTAATAGCTCCATGTTTTTGTTGTTCTGCTGGTGCTAGTTGTTGTGATAAGTGAAATACTAACTCAGGGTCTTTTAATTGTCACTTAGCTTTGAGGCTAACAAACAACTTCATATTTCATGCCTGTCAGTGTTGGCTTCTTGTTTGTGCACATTTTCGCGCCAATACCTTTTAAACGTGACGCGACATGCTGACAATTTCCGGATTTATTTGAATGCCCAGGTTGACACCCCATAACTTCATACCACTGTGTTGAAATTACTGAGTTATTGAGCAGTGTGTACTATTTAGTACGGTAGTATGTAGCCCGGTGTAGCTAGACCCGGGCCGGTCGCTCTGTAGTGAAAAGTATTTTGGCATTCTACAATGCAAGAAATTTTCATTATAGCCTAGAATTTTATATATTTGAGCATGAACTGCTTAACTGTTTCTACTTACATCTTAACACATATAACGTCAAGCTCTTTTAAACGTCTCGGAGCTAGCACTGTCGATTTCCTGTTTTATTTAAACACAAACAGAGAGCTAGTTTCCTGTCGCGACGCTTACGGGGAACTCTCGCAACTAATCCGATGACAGCGCGCTTCGAGTCCGCGACAACGAACTACTCGAGACCGTGGCTTCAAAAAAGCTCCGCGAGGCCTGCTGGAGAAAAATGCGCATACTACCGTACTAAGCAGTATGTCAAAACCGAACGCCGCTCTAATCTTGCGTACCGGTTTAGGGTGCCATTTAGTAAGACAGTATGGTTATAATTGACTCAGGATTTAAGTAAAAGGGAGAAAAATGATAATATAAAAGCATATAAAACGAAGTTGTTAATATTGTACTGAATTGCCTCGTAAGGAGTGTGTGTGAGAGTGTTTTACAAGCATAAGTTGTTCCCATGGAGATAAGGGATCTTTCCTAGCAAGGGCTAATGAACATTAGAGTGTACTCGCGTTATGTAAGGAGCAATCACGGTTGTTTTCAAGATCGCTTAGTAACCTGAGTTACAGTACAGGTCGCCTTCAGTCACATCAGCTGATAAGACAATTGAACACACTCCTAACACACACAAAACAAGACTGACATCGTTTGCATACTCACGTTGTCAAATAACGAGCCAACATTTGCTGTGACTAGTAGAACATCCGTGAAGTTCTCCATCACTCTCCAACTCTCAGGGATAAAAAAGTCTTCTGACAGATGGTGGATTTACCTTTCAGTTCAGAAAAAAACCTGGCCGCTCTAGTTAGTTATCTTATCTTCAGCACATACCTCGCTTCACATCATGCCTGAGAGTTTAACTCTTGCTTCATTCAAGTCTTCAAGTCCACTTGACTCTGAGAAGGATGGAGTTCTCCTGCGTTCATGTTCCCAGGACCATCGCTTATAAACAGCATGACACCCTGCAGCACTTCTTACAGCACTGCATCACATCAAGCGCCTTTCTGGCTCTGTTTATCGCTCGTGAAAACTGTACGACACGCCCACTACGCTGCTCTCTACAGTATTTAACCACGCCCCGAACCGGTATGAACCCTCGCAAAAAGTTTAGAAGCTCCGCCCATTGTGCGGCATGCAACCATTCTTAATTCCCACCCACGAAGTGCCGTGAGTTTTTTGCCCCGCCTACTCGCTTCAGTGTACTCTGAAGTACTGTACAGACTGTGTGTATCTTTTAAGGATATATCAGCAATAACATTATGACCTGTACAAATTTTGATTAGGTATCATAAATTTTGATTTGCATTTGATCATAACACTAAAGTACCTTTAATCTTATCCTCAATTTGAGTTACAGTAGCTCTTGGATCTATTGGATCAGGCCAGCCTTCACTCCCCATGTGCATCAGTAAGCCTTGGCCACCCATCACCCTGTTCCCGGGTTTCTTTCCTTGGAGAACTTTTTGTATGTATGTATCACTGGAGCCTGGGAATATATAGGAACATAAAAACTACAGCTCACTAAAACTGTAGTTTTGGAGTTACACTGACCCAGTCCTTTAGCGTTTACAATTTGGCTCTTCTCATAATACAATACACAAACCATTTTCATTAAGCATATAATGATATATAGTCATACAATGGCAGCTGGAAGTGTGTGGATTGTGGAACGTATATGGCAGCAAGTGACTTTTTTTTGCTGAAGTTAATGTTTTGGAAGCAGGAAAGCATAGGTAAGCATAAGGTTTAGAGTGACTTTGTCAAGGGTGAAATTGTGATGGCTAGAGGACTGGTTCCGAAAAACTCCAAATCTGTGTTCTGACTGTGGTCAGGACCTATCATAAGGAATCCAAGGAAGGAAAACCAGGGAATTGGTGTCAGGGTGATGGGTGGCCAAGGCTTACTAATTTACTTGCTGATGGGGAGTGAAGGCTGGTACGTGTAGTCCGATCCAAAAGAAAGCACTTAGTGTAGATCAAACTGTGGAAAGGGTTAATGCTGGTTTTGATAGAAACGTGTCAGAACACGCAGTGCATCATTGGTATTGAGCAGGTGGTCAAAATGTTATAGCTAATCTCTCTCTCTGTGTGTGTGCGTGCGTGTGTGTGTGTGTTGAGGTTTGTTCTTTCTTTCCTAGGAAGATCTTCCTGAGAGCCAGTTTCATGATGCTGCTTGATGGGTTTTTGCAAATGCACGTGACAATACCGCTCTTGCAAGAACTATTCCAGAAATGCTGACCTCTCTGTCTTAAAATAACAAATGACTGTTGTTGTTGTTGTTACATAATTACCTAATTCCATATTTGTTATTTTAAAAGTGGCACCCATGGCAACGAGCATAGGGTACATGTGCGCACACCCAACCGTACAGGATCATTTTGGATTCATTATTAATTAAGAGAACTAAGGAATTGGGACTAAACAACTGTGTAGCCTTAAGCAAAACACTTATCAGTGAGGCTAATGAAGAAAAAAATGTATGACATTGATAAGTTTATTAAAGTCAAGGCAAATTTTTTTATTTATTTAATTAGTTTATTATACTTTTTTTTTTGGCCGGGCAGTGTATAGATAGATAGATAGATAGATAGATAGATAGATAGATAGATATAATTTTTATGGGATGAGTCATCATTACGCATAGGTGTGTTTCTCTCCATGAATAACGTTTTTAAATGATTTTTGTCATTCGTCCACCGTTCCGTTCACACCGTTGGCTATTCGGCAAAACCTGGTGCGAGTATATGAACAGATTTGCTTCTTTATCGTCAGGCTGCGACAAAAGAGAAAATCAAATGCACATATTCATAAGATAATTTGCTTTGGCAGTTTGCCAGGAATAGCTTGACTGTGGCACAATGGGGGGTAAAATGCTGAATCATGGAAATGAAGTGAGGCTAATGTTCTCATCCCTGAGCAACCCAGAGTTCACTGCAGCCCAGCTTACGGTAGGTTTATATTTCATATTCACCAAAGTCCCTGAGATTGAGTCCCTTTGTGATGGAAACTGAAAATCCATGCCTTCGTTTATTCTAACATTTATTTTAAAAAATGTCGCTTTTATTACTGTCATTACACCTTTAAGAGAGGCAAACCTTGTTTTATTCTAATATTTGCAAATTTCATGACATGTCAAAAACATTTAATCTCCCTAGGATATGTCCACCTCAAGGTTTTGGATCAGAAAGGTTAGGAAAACAGTGAGTATTAAAACACTTAATGCCAAAGAAACACCTCAAGACTTGAGATAACTTTGTATTTCTTTTATTGAATAATTTCATTCATAGACATGACATAAGTACTGTTTTTTTTTCCAGAGAAGGAGGAATGGGTGGTAGAGATTTAACAATTGACCTGATGATAGAGAAGGATTTAGCCTGGCAACAGTTAAGTCACTGGCAGCACTAATGCAAATGATGCAGTCAAGCCAAGAATACACCCTCACCCACAATGTACACAAGGACAAAGTCAACATACAATGGCACGATTCCAGTAGGCAGTTGACCTGTGCATCCTCCACAACCCATCTGCCTAAAAGCATGTGTACTCTTAGAATTAAGAAGCACAGTTTCAATGTACCACAAGTATTCTTAAAATTAGCCCACCTCAGAGGATCAACAGATCTCTCCACATGGTGCTTCATTGAGATCTTCATCCTATCCTCTTCATAAAGCTATAATCTATACTGGTTCCTGCAATTAAGACTTCACTCACAGGTGTACTTTAAATCAAGGGTCCATATAAAAAAAAGAAAGAAAAAGAAACAGCATAAGAATCAGAAACATTTGGCACGGTTTATCTCGAAGCTAGAGATATCAAATAATGTCTGGACCCATTAGTTAAAGTGCCAACTTGTGTGAGTTCATGCCATCTCAGAGGGTCGGGAGTTGTTTTAACAAACCTGCACACACCACACTCGTATGCAGTACATGATACAAGCAACTGATCATTTTGAAGTCTAGGTCAATGTAGAACTTTTGAAGATCTGAAAACGGGATGTGTGCCTCGTTGAACTTGCTGCCAAGCCCTGTATTCATAGGGTGCCATAAAACCAGGGTTGTACTTACAGGGACAATTAAGCAATTTGTGTAATCTTAGGTTTACCCAGTGCATCACTAGTGTATATCTAATTACAATAAAGGAGAAGTTTGGCATTTAGGGAAAAAAATAGAACGAGACAGATATGACAGAAAGTCATGCTTTTAAATTCTTGAGCACTACAGTAATACAGTAAGTAACTCCAGGTTCTTGTGCTGTGTTTGAGGCAAAGTGTCCTCCTACCATACAACTAGTCAGCGGCACTGAAAACACCCCCTCAACTTCGCCACTACCAGTTCCTTCCCTGTTTGCAAAGTGACTTGAAATGAATAATACTGTTAATCATCCAAAGCGTCCCTTCTCTACTTTTAAATTGGTTTATACCATTATAACAAGTTGCTGTTACTAAAAGTTAATCACCAACGTTAGAGCTATCACTAATGTTAGCCGGCCAGCTTGTTACTACTAGCTGCTACTCAGTAATGCTTCTTATTATTGTCTGCTATTGGTGCTGTGCTGTGAGCTAAAGCACTGAGCAAACAAAAGACACCCTTTCTTAGAGAGCGTCCATTGTTTTAATTCAAGGTGGGAAATTACGTCATTACAGCCTGCAACCCGAATACAGCGTTACTGTATACGACACAAGTCCAAACAGGACTGTTGATTGTGCAGAATAAAACTGTTTCACTAGGGTCATGATTGGACTGCCTGCTTCACATCTGAAACGCTGGCCTCCCAGGAACTCCTTTAATGGCTTGGAGTGACGTTAGGACTGTACTGTACCTAGGATGTCCCAGCCGAGTTCTTATCCAAGTGGTGCTGTGTGCGGTATGAGGTCATGCATTGTCCTGCAAAAATAGAATGCCTTTGGTGTTCAAACTAGGCCGTTTTCCCATTAAAGGAAAGAGACAAAGGAGTTCCTAGGAGGCCCTGGTGTACTGAGAAAACTTCCCACCTTACTGGTATCCAAGCACTAGTCAAACACTGGGATAAGTGCATTAGTGTCGTTGGGGATTATATAGAGAAATAAAGGGAGTTTGTGAACCGTGTTCATTTATTCTGTACAATCAAAAGTCCCGGCTTGACCCGAACGCCCCTAATGCTTTATCACAGGCTTTCTATTACTTATCTTAGCAAAGGGGTGTTTTTGTGCTTCAGCTGAGCTACTCTACAAAGCTAGTGAGCTACAAACCCATCTTTTTTTTTATTTCTGTCATATTCAGATGAGTTACACCAAATCTGACCAAATAACAGAACCATCCACGTAGGTATTTAATTAGACCTTAGATGCAACTATGGAATTAAGTGCTACTCAGACAGTTGGGGTATCAGCGCACGATATTAAAATATATTTTTTTAAAAGGTGCAAAAGATAGTATGCGCTGGATCAAGTGCTATTTTATAAACTAAACAAAATTGTTCAATGAAACAAGTGATTATCAATATGATAATTACTATCAGATCTGTTTAGTATTATTAGTATTATTATTACTACTACTACTAATAAAAAACAAAACAATTTTTTTTTCACACAGTCCACATTTTCTGTCCCTGATTTTTTTAGTCTTAAAGACAAATGCTGATGTTTCAAAGAATCTGGCAACCTCAGAGGTGTGAATGACTATTTCTATAGGTTATTTCTATAATCTATGTGGGGTTTACAAAAAAATCCTGTGCGTAATCCGTGCCCGAATATGAGTAACTTTCCCTGAGTAAATATTGATGTAGGATTTGGACTTAAGTTGCCTAGTCTGGGATTTTAATTCCTGTACAGGGAAGTGTCCAGCTGATACGTAGGAAGCCGTTGTCCCTTGTACTGTACTGTACTGTACTTACTCATATGCTGCAGATGCAATAGATAGAGATTACTGTAGGTTGGGAAATGATTGAGGTTTGGTAACAAAATGATGGAAACGAACATATACAGTATAATGCAACTATTAGCCTTGATCTAGGCTATTATTATTATTATTATTATTACTGAACTATAATATTTTGGACTGTGATATAAAAGCATAAAAATAGTTTTTAGCTCAGAAATTCTAAGCAACTTCTGAACTGGTCATAATCCATGTTTATATTCTTGCAATACATTGACAACATCCTGCAGTAAGCACCAAACTTAATTAATCGTTACCGAGCTACGAATAACATTACAGCGTAACTGGGGTTGAAGAACAGAAAAATTGATTCAGTCATGAATTGTGATTCTTTTGTGTGGCGATTCACGTATCGCCATACTGATTCCAAAATAGATTTAAAAAAAGAAATAAACAAAACCAACTAATCACACACACTTACACAAGTCTTAAAACACTGTTAGGCAAAGTTGTCAAAAATCGTGTGCGTTCGAAACGTGCTCCAAGCCACTCAACCCGCGCTCTCACCGCTGAATCACTGTTGTCTTTGGAACCATCTGAGGAGGTAAGACATCACCTTTTCTTTATAATCCTACAGGACGTACACCCTGTACTATTTACACATTTGTGGTAGGAGTAAATTACTATATGTTTCATTAATGCGGAGAACAGAGATGCGCGCTACTCAGATTAAATATACAACTCTTGCATTTGACGTATTGTTTAAATGCGGCAATTGGTTTTTAAGTAAGAAAACGAATGTTATAAGGAACGGGCTACCATGGCAACCGCTCAGGTAGGCTTTCCTGTGACAGCACATCCTGACGTGTTTATTAGGAATTACACGAGAACCTCACGTGCAGTTGCGTTTAATGTTGCGTAACGTCTTGCAAAACAGGTTATAGCAGCTATACAGCAGTATATGGTATGTGGATCATACAAGTCACTGGGTATGAGTTCTAACTCGAGATGTCCCAATACTGATACCAGTACCCAATAGCGTGCTTTACTACTTGTATTTGCAAAATTGTTCCAATACTACAACAAAAAGTGTCCCTCCTCACCAGCATGGCAAAGCGGGGTCAATGCTAACCTCTTCGATGAGAGACTGTAATGGAACAATCTTTCTGGTCGTGAACCAAGAAACAAAACAAAAGACCCATGAAAGAGAACTGCAAGACCAGCAATCACATCCGCTTGTGTTCCTTTCTTTCTAAGTTTAATATGAATGAATACAAGTAAAAGGTGCGCTGGTATGCCAGCTTGCAGTGCATCTCTCTAGTTGATCTGCCATAGCAGTGCAACTCTCAGTCTTTGAGTATCTCATTTGCTTGCCAGCTACGGCATAGTGTACCTCAGTGGTGAAGGCATTGGATTATGGTTCAGATGTTCCCAGGTTCAAACCTCATAACCACCAAGTTGCCACCTTGAGCAAGGCCCTTAACCCTCAATTGCTCAGATGTAATGAGATAAAAAATGTAAGTCGCTCTGAATAAGGGCGTCTGCCAAATGCCTAGATGTAGATGAGAGATGACCAGGCTGGTGCTTGGTTGGAACAGATGAGAGGGGAAATGAGGTTGTTACAGAAACAACCCATTTTTTAAAATGTATCTTTATGCACATTGCATCCCGCCACAGTAAAACAATTCTTTAATTTCATCTACATCATTTAATTTCAATTAATATAAAGAAATGAGAGAAAATTACGCACAGTACTGTAAGTTTTATCTTATTATATCATATGGAGCTGCTGCTGCTGTTGTTGTTGTTTATGAGCGGTTGCCATGGTACTGATGGACCACAAAGAATGAAAAGGAGGCCATTTCCTAGCAATGTACTTACTGCTAATTATGATGATCAGATATGTAAAAGTATATTGCTTTTTCCAGTAAGCATATAATAAAACGATTATTTTTCTCACACTAAAAACAAAGCAGAAGATTAGGTGGATGAAGTGTGTGAAAAAGCATATCAGAAGGAACGATGTTGATCAGTTTCAATATTCAAGGACTAACAAAGAAAAAGTAAATATATCTGATGACGTGATTCAGACGTGGGACATTTCAAAAATCTCTCTTCGTGATATTTTCTGGGGCAACGCCAGGTACTGGCACGTACTCAAATGAATGTACAGTTAATTAAAAACACATAAATATACAGGAAACCTGTTATTCAACTTGGAGCTGAAACTACTATCAGCACTTGCTGTTGGATAAAATAAAATCACTCGGTTTTTTTCGACCAATCAGATTCGAGAATCCTGCAGCGCTGTGGTCGAGGTTAAAATCTCATTATAAACGTAACCGCAAACTCGCATTAGCTATTCACTAGAACTTTGTTTTTTTTCCCTGTAAATATTTACAGGACACAATGCATTCACAAAGCAGAGATAATGTAAAAAAAAAGCAAAAAAAATAAAACTGATTGTAACATAAGAAGTATAAATATAATATAAATAAGATGTGAACGTGATTAAAAAAAAACAAATTCACAAAAACCCACAATGTCTTTCTGTTACACTGTTGTTTTTTCAAGAGTGTGAACAGCAAAGTGCTGTCACAAAGTGGTCACGTTAGTAGCATCGTGTTTGAACTGACTGCTGGAAATCAACCCCCTCCTACCACCAACAGACACAAGACACGGCTTACGGTGCACTCCTGATGTTTTGTTTTTTCGTTTGAAAGATTGAACAATCCAAGTTCTTCCGTTCCTCAGGAGCGACTGCGGTCTTCGTGAGTCCCCACCAAAATCTTGCTGTACATTTTTTGCTGCTCTTCTTTAAAGGTGTCTTTAACTTTACTGCGCTTTAAGCCACCGTCCCTAAACACAAACACACGTAAATATGAATATGAAAAGATAAATCCTGTCAGAACTGTTCACACCTTTAACATACTGTAATATAGCAACTGATGACATTCAGAGGAAAAACAAACTCGGGAAGGTCAGAAGGTCCCAGGTTCAAACCCCTGCCACCGTTGGGCCCTTGAGCAAGGCCCTTACCCCTCAACTGCTCATATTTTAATATGTCATAAGTGAATGTCACTCTAGATAAGAACTTTCAAAAAAAAAAAAAAAAAAAGATTGACAGGAGATGGGTCTGAAATAATTTCCAAAACATTAGACATATCATGTATCAACATCATCTACAAGTGGAGAAACTGGTGTACCAGAGTGACATTACTAAGCAAAGGGCGAACTGTGTGTTCACATTACCAGCCTGACGTGAATCAATTCTGATTGTTTACTCTAACGTGACACAGATCTGATTTTCTTTTCTCTAATTTTGGATCTGAGTCACTTTCACATGTGGTGTTAGATTGCGTACTGTATATATCTGAGACACGGTCATACGATTGAGTAGAACAGGCAGATTAAATTCATGCAAATTTTTGCCTCTGCACATGCATAGGGCAATGGCAGTGTGGGAATTTCACAACAGCGCTTGCAACAGCTGCGAAAGCGGCTAATGTGAGCCGTTATGGCTTTTCTTCTTCTTCTGGACCTCAACTAATACAGCCGACCAACTGCTTGCCGTCCTCCAGAGCAAAACTCCAAACAATTTTTTGCTGAAATCACATCCATTTTCTATCTAAATACACTACCATTCCAAAGTTTGGACGCACCATCTAACTCCATGGTCGTTCCTGATTTTTATTTCTTTCTACATTATAAAACAATGCTGAAGGCGTCCAAAATATGCAATAATCTCCTTTGAACAGTTGATATTGAGATGTATCTGATACTTATGCTCTGTAAATCCTTCATAACGGCTCTAATCTGAGGTGCTGTTTGTTAATTGGTGATTTCTGAGGCTGCTGACTCTAAATGAGCTTCTCCTCTGCAGCAGAGGTGAGTTTTGGTCTCGCTTTCCTGGGAAGGTCTTCATGAGAGACAGTTTCATCATGGTTCTTGATGGGTTTTTCCAAAAGCACTTGACAATACTGTTCTTACAAGAACTATTCCAGAACAGATCACTTTAACAAAATAATTGTTGATGATGTTGTTGTCACTTTAAGTAGATTCAGATATGAACAGTAAGAGACATCAGATTTCTATCGTTCAAAATTTATATCGAAAAACTTTTCATTGCTTCACAAAACTGCCATTTATATCTTTAGAACAAAGAGTCATTTCTTTTGCTCTTGTTAACAAAACGACACCATAACCACTGTCATTTCCTACACGGCAGCTGGGTGTGTTTTGGTCAGAAGCAAAACTTTCTGAGGCTTTACGCTTACTCACCACAGCAGGTCCACCAGGCCGCCCTGTCTTGCGATAGCTGCTTTGACCCGGTTAGCGAACTGCACGGCGTCCTCGTCTTTCTGTTAACATGAACCCAGAAGGCCAGTGTAAAACTTTCAAGACATTTACAAGGTATCAAGTGATCTGGCTTGTTTGTGTGACAGTTTGAAAGAGAAAATGAGGACTCCCATCTGCGAGCTGTGTTGGAATAAAAGAGGCATAATCAAGCCTTTTCCTGTTACTGCCAGCCCAGTCAGGGTGGCTGGAGTTCATATATAGTGCATCCGGCAAGTATTCACAGCGCTTCATCACTTTTTCCACATTTTGCTCTGTTACAGGCTTATTTCAAAATGAATTAAATTCATTATTGTTCTCGAAACTTTACAATCAATACCCAATAATGACAACATGAAAGAAGTTTTGTTTCAAATCTTTGCAAATTTAATTGAAAAAAAAAGGGGGGGGGTGGGGGGAATCACATGTACGTAAGTACACATAGTGGATTCTCTTTCCACTGATCATCCTTGAGATGTTTCGATGGGAGTCCACCTGTGGTCAATTCAGTTGATTGGACATGATTTGTAAAGACACTCCTGTCCATATGAAGTCCCACAGTTAACTTTACATGTCAGAGCAGAAACCAAGCCATGTAGTCCAAGGAATTGTCTGTAGACATCTCAGACAGGATTGTATCCAGGCACAGATCTGGGGATGGGTACAGAAAAATTTCTGCAGCATTGAAGGTCCACATGAGCACAGGGGCCTCAATTATCCATAAATGGAAAAAGTTACGAACCACGAGGACTCTTGATAGAGCGGGCCGCCTGGCCAGAGTAAGCGATCTGGGGAGAAGTCAGGGACTAAACGATGGTTAGACTGAAAGAGCTCCAGTGTTACTCTGTGGAGAGAGGAGAACCCCAGGTGCCAGTCATGTATTCAGACTGTCATGTCATGTAATGCCTGTCTGCATTAAAGGTCCAGATGAGCGCAGAACACAAAACAACCATGTCTGCAGCACTCCACCAGTCAAGCCTGCAGGGTAGAGTGACCAGACGGAAGTCACTCCTCAGTAAAAGGCACATGACAGGCGCCTGGAGTTTGCCAATAGGCACGTGAAGGACTCTCAAACCACGAGAAACAAATTTTATTTTTGTTGAAGCACTTTTGGCACCAATTACAGCCTCAAGTCTTTTTGAGTATGATGCTACAAGATGGTTTTTCTTCTGGAAGGTTCTCCTCGTCCCACAGAGAAACACTGGAGCTCTTTCAGGCTACCCATCGGGTTCTTGGTCACCTCCCTGACGAAGGCCCTTCTCCCTAGGTTGTTCACTCTAGCAAGAGTCCTGGTGCTCCCTAATTTCCTGAGCTCAATTCTGTGAATACTTATGTGCATGTGATTTTTTTATTGTATTTTTTTAAAAACACATTTGCAAAGATTTTAAACAAACTTCCTTCAGGTTGACATTATTTGGGGTATTATTTATAGAAATCTAAGAAAAATTATTAATTTAATCCATTTTGAAATAAGGCTGTAACATAGCAATTTGTGGAAAAAGTCAAGCGCTGTAAATACTTTCCGGATGCACTGTAGACACACCCACACACACACACACACACATGCACACACACACTGCTGTATGACTATATTTCTCATTTTAAAGTACTACTTCTGCATAAAAATGCCAGTACATGTCTAGGCCTATACTCTACCTGAACGGCAAATCCATCATTAATAGCAGTTTCAAGGAAAATGGAAACCTGAATAAAAATACTGTATATAGAGGGGGGAGCCCAAAAGCATCCACATTTCCACATTCAGTTCCCTGGCAGCAGCTTGACTTTACAGTGGCAGTACTGACAAGGTTTCACTCACTCACTTGTTCCCATAAACACAGATTCTGGCACTAAAGTCTTTTTTTTTTTCTTTCCATTAACAGTTCAAAATCATTTGTTCATTCGTCTCATTAAAGAACGGCACATTATTAAAGACCAGTAAATGAAATGCGTATGCACATCAGCGCCAATCTGAAGGTCAAAAGGTCAGAAGCTGATTTATTTTCCTTATCTGACAGTTTTACACAGGTTTATATAAACATGCTTGCTTCCTGGTTGCACCTGATAAAAGAAACCAGAGTGTCCGTCCTATTTATCTACAAGGAGAGATTTATTTAGCATGTTTTGCAAAGAGTACTGTATGAAATGTCTGTACCAAGATTCGCACCAGTCAGATATAAAGTATACATTTGGCGAAACGATAACGTTACTAAGCTGCTGGGTTTTGTGGCTTCTCAGTAGCACGACAACCACTGACACGTCATTTCTTTTTGTCTTATTAACATTAACAGGGAGTAAAAAAAAAGGGAAGTGGTGGATGGACTGTGATAATGTAAGCGAAAAGAGGAACTGCAAGGTTTGTTGTTCCACGATACAAAAAATACCTCGAAATGGACAAAAAAAAAACGTGTGGCAGGTTGATCATTAATAAAGGAAAACGATGAAAAAGATGAATAAAACACTTAATGCATGCTGTCGTGAGAAAATAACCTCCAATAAGGTGAGGATTTCACTACGCGTCAGGCCACATCACACCTGTGTGTTATTGATTATTTTCCTATAGCAGCACACCCCAGGATCTGAAGGCATTTAAATATGAATGTCCTAATCAGTTTATATTGGATTTATACTGAGATTCTTAA
Source organism: Clarias magur (assembly GCA_013621035.1). Classification (NCBI taxonomy): domain Eukaryota; kingdom Metazoa; phylum Chordata; class Actinopteri; order Siluriformes; family Clariidae; genus Clarias; species Clarias magur. The sequence goes on along the minus strand of QNUK01000023.1, from coordinate 2,409,823 downwards.
GGGAAATAAGAGGAGAGAAAAAAAAAAACATAGAATCATTTATTTTTTATTTTTCAATGAAATTTATAAGAATGTGAAAGAATTAGATGGACTTGAAATTTTAAATCTGTTAGCAAGATTGTGCGAGGTTAAGAAATCCCAGCTTCTGCATTATGATCGGTTAAAATAATTCCGTGACATCTATGATTGGTTAGAAACCCTGAGCACGACGGCGGGACTTACAATATTTGTTGATTATTAAACCACACTCATGTACAATTATATTATTTTTAAATGCGACTAAAACGACTCTAATGAAAGATCTCATCTTTTTCGTCAAATCCTATAATTGGCTATAAGTATTCGGTTTAATCAATAATTGGTTGAATCCCTAATGCGCAGAAAATGAAAGTCAATTCTAAAGAACGAAGGTAGGACTTCATTTTTGATGTATTTAGCACAGTTTAGTAGAGGGGAGCTAACGCTTTGTATTTATCAATTATTAAATCTCAGTGTCGTTCAAGTCAAACCAGGACTTTGATTGTGAAGAATAACGAAATATGGTTATAAAAGTAAAACCTTTATTTATCTTTATTTCTCTATATAATCCCCTGCTACACTACGGCTTGGATACCATCAAGGCAGAAAGTTTTTTCAGTACGCCAGAGCCGTGATCGGACACTTCTGAAACGATGGCCTCCCAGGAACTCCTTTAATGGCCAAACATATGGAAATGGCTTGGTCAGGACTGTACGGGGGATGTGCCAATAACTACCAGCTGAGTTCCTGTAATGTGTAAGTGGTGTTCCTGAACGTTTGCGTGTACAGTTCTCATAGATAGATGCGGCTCTTCTGGAAGTTGGCGACAAGTTATCTGCCGATTTTCAAGGATCAGACACTGCTCGCTGAATATTCATGGGAATAACTGCAATGGGCTCCGAGCCACCTTGGCCTGGATCGCTTCTCCAAAACTAAAGGCTAAGAGTCTCATCATCGTACTGTGCTTGAAGTCTATCTGCAAAATCAATCGGTTTTATATTCACAAGAATTTTCATTACGAGCCCCAGTTTGACTTGAACACCTCTTGTGTTCTTGTTAGTTATTTTATATCTCAGTAGTTTTCATTTTGCCACTGGAAACCTTGTCTCTTCATCACCTGGATGAGTAGATGAGTCACTCAGGCTTTCCTAGATCTCGAAATAATAATAATTTCTATAAAAAAAGATTTATTATAAAAGAAATCACTACCACAAACTTTCTGCTTAAATTAAATCACAAAGTTTTTCATGCTGCTGATATTTACATGACGACATATTATTCACAATTCACGTTTTAGTCGTTTTAAGATCTTTAGACAGTTATCCAAAACATTTGTAAAAAAGCATTCCGTGTTTTTTCTCTTTTTCTCTTGTACTGACCAGAGCTTAAACAAGCACACTTGGATTTTTCCTCTATATGAGGTGATCTCATATAAAAACTTCACCTCCTCAGGCCTGTTATGCAGCTCTGCTGTTCTCTGGAAGGGTGTGGTACAGTATTTATATAGACCCTGAAACGTCGCCAGTGAAAAGAAAGACGTTTGAGGTATGAAAAAATTCTGATAAATATGCACGATAATGCCTTCATGCGCACCGTTAAATTCTTGTGTAAAGTTCGGGGCTGGTGTTACAATACGGTGCGTGAAGTGGTTCTAAATTACTTTGTATTATCAGTGACAAGAAATTTATTTTGACTGGGATATGTGAGGGAAAAAAAGTCCACAGTTCTGTGAGGTACATGTGACAAATAATCTTGATTTTGACTTATGGACCAATGGTGAGTTAGTGGTAGATTTCTCGCCTGTCATGCAGAAGACTTCGGTTCGATTCCCACCCAATGCCCAAACCCCAGCCACTGGATGAGGCAGTGCCAGTTCCAATCCCAAATAAAATGGGAGGGTTGCATCAAGAAGGGCATCTGTAAAACCTGTGCCAAGCTGTGTGTGGATTGGAATGTCCGCTGTGGCAACCCCTTGACAGGAGCAGCCAAAAGACTAACAAAACCAGCAATCTTATTTTTGACTTGTGGCTAGCGTTTCTTATGAGTGTTAAATTTTTTTTTTTTAATTTGTACATTTACTTATAGAAAAAAATCATTACTGTATTGTTTTTTACCTCAGACTTTTACTTCAGAATTTACCTCAGAAATTTTCCCTCAGAAATTTACCTCAGAATTAGGCTTTTTCCGCCAGCACTTGAAAGCAGCGCAAGTCCTACGGATAAGTCATTTTAATACATTCAACTAGAATATGTATTGAAATATGTAAAGTATACGACAGAACTTTATTTCTTCTTTTCTATTTTCACATCAAGCGACACAGGTGCCATTTCATCTAAACGTTTAGGAAAGCACCAGCAAAAGCAGAAACCTCGCTCTCTTACAGATTTTTTCCATCATGAATTTGATTATGATATTTAAAGCGAAGCCCCTCCTAACCCAGTCAAATTTCCTGCCGTGGTTTCATAAGTGTATTTGCTTGCGTTTTCTGCGCGCCGATTTGAACATGTATTAGCACCAGCAGACCCATTTGCATGGGCGCATGCAAAGCCAGCCCTCAGCTTCCAACATGTGGAGGACGAGGCCGGGCTCAAGGCTCTGATTTGAGTACCGATGCAAAAAGTGGGTTTGCTATGCAAGTTTGAACGTCCTGAATCCGTGAGTGTTGTTGCTGACCTGTCGACTCATGGGCGGGAGGTACCAGACGCTGCACACTATGGCCCAGCTGCTCATCATGTGGAGGAGATACGTCACCATGCCGAATTTGCTGCTGTTCCAGAAGGCGTCCCCGAAGCGAGGATCATACTGCCCAAAGCAATCGTAAACAAAACGATACATAGTATCGTAAACAAAAATTTTTTAAAATCCTTACAGGCTTGATGAGATGCCTCGCTAATAACCTGGAACTTATTATTGTTATTATGCAAATAAAGTGCAAATCAGGTTTTTCTGCATTTGTAAGCTGCACAGATACCAACCTTGATGGCTACTGGGTAGATAGTTGAAGCGATTTCAAAGCTTCCCTTCTTGAACATCATTACAGATGTGTTGTTGATGCAGGTACCTATTCATAAAGTTCAGAGTCACACCAAATAACAAAATCTCATATAGTTCGCATGATAAAGCGCTCTGACATGCTGACAAACAAAACCAAGCCATGATAGAATGCTGCAAATTCATGACCTTACCTTCAGGAAAAATGAGGATTGGGAGTTTGCTTTTGTCCTCGACGTGATCGCTCAACCTGCAACGAAGTTGTATTGATTTGTATGAAAGATAAAGATATGAGATAATAACAGGCCAAAGCTGTTAATTATTGAATTCAGGTTAATTGTTGAATTCCAATCCTAATGCTTCGGCATACCAAGACATCTTGAACAATGCTACGCATCCAACTTTGTGGCAGCTCTTTGGGAATGGCCATTTTCTATTCCAACATGACTATGCCTCTGTGCAAAAAGCAAGTACTAGAAAAACTTGATTTGATGAGTTCAGTGTGGAAGACCTTGATTGGCCCTAACACAGAGCCCTGACCTCAACCCCATCGAGCACCTTTGGGATGGACTGTGGACGGCTTTCCAAGAAGAGTAGAAGCTGTTAAGCTGCAAAAGGGGGACCAACTCCATATTGGAGTACATATGTTTGGATACATATTGTGTTTGGATTTGTTTAATGTACATATAGGCTGAACCATTTTTGTTTCCTCAATAGTCATATTTCCATACTTCTGAAAACATTTGCTCGGTCACTGTGGCAATGTGGCATTCATGTATAATAACACTGAGGTACACTGGGGCATTCTGGCGCTATTGTACTCTAACTCTGTGCCACTGATGTACTCTTGCTCTCTGGCACTAAACCAGTCTAGACACGCTAGAGGTCTTTGTTTCTATGGCACTGAGGATCACCTAGGGGCATTGGGGTACTCTGGCACTAAGGCACTGAGCCTCTTACACAGTTACAGTTTTTGTGGCTCTTTGGCTCTTGAAGCCCAACAACGTCTTTTCTTCCTGAGAAGGCTGAGAAAGACACAGCTTCCACCACCGATCCTCACCACCTTCTATAGAGGAACTATTGAGAGCATCCTGAGCAGCTGCATCACTGTCTTGTTTGGGAATTGTACCATGTCAGACCGCAAGACCCTACAGCGGATAGTGAGGACAGCTGAGAACATCATCGGGGTCTCTCTCCCTTCTATCGAAGACATTTACACCACACGCTGCATCCGCAAAGCCACCAGCATTGTGGCTGACCGGACACATCCATCACACTCACTCTTCAACCTCCTGCCATCTGGAAAAAGGTACCGAAGCATTCGGGCACTCACATCCAGACTGAGAAACAGTTTTTACCCGCAAGCCATCCGTCTCCTTAACACAAAGAGACTGGACTGATAAACACACACACACACACACACACAGACTAAATAACATCTGGACTGAACTGATAAACACACGTGCACAATCACACTGATGTACATCCATCTCAATCTGCTCATACCTACCTACCTGTGCTGCTCCTCGCAATTTTTTTGCACAATATTTATTTGACTGCTATTTGCACACAATATTCTTGTCAAAATGTAAACTGTTTACTGCTGCTCTTCCCACTACCTCAATTCATACTTCATCAAAAATGGACTGTTATGTGTTACATTGTTGTGTCTGTCATGTACCTCTTTGCTTGCACTATTTGCACGTGCACTTTGTCTATTGTGTATTTTTGTATAGATATTTGATAGTTCTTCTTTTAGATTAACTTAAAAAAAATTAAAAATGTGTGTTGTAAATTTATGTTGTTGCATGTATGTAGCACCCTGGTCCTGGAGGAACGTTGTTTTGTTTCACTGTGTACTAACTGTATATGGTTGAAATGACAATAAAAGCCTACTTGACTTGACTTGACTTGAAGACACTGTGGCACTGATGTACCTTGGCACTGTAATACTGCGACAGTCTGGCACTGAGGCATTGTGTAATTGTGGCTTTCAACCATTCTTGCATTTTGGCACTGAGGTGCTAAGGAACAGTGGCAGTGAGGTACTGAAGCACTATTGCACTCTCTCGCTTCGGCATTGAGGCAGTCTGGCACACAGGTCCTGTGTCACTCTGAGGTACACTTGCACTGTGGCACTGAGGTCAGGTATTGTGGCAATTCTATCCTGACGCAGTACTCTTGCACTAGTAAAAACATTTTTCATATTCTTTTTCATACTGATATAAATTTTATCCTAGCCCTGTAATACTCTTCCACACCTTGTTTGTGTAATTCTGGCGGCTGTAACTTCATAATTTCCCTGTGAGAATAATAAAGCACTCTCTCTATCATTTGTGCTGCAAGTTACCTTTTGGCCACAAGATGGCGGTCTTTGACTTCAGATCGTTCAAACCAGATGTGCGGACAAGCCTTCACCATGGACTTCTGAATGAGTCCCATCAGACCTCCATGGATCTGTCCGACCTGAGACACGCAGAGTTGTCATTAGTACTACATCTGGGAATTTCACCATCAAAAAACCTCGCGCATTACACACACTCACACACACTCGTACCATTGCATAACAGCCGTCACTGGCTAGAATGAGGACATCGATGGGTGAAGTGTGATTAGCGACACAGATTCCTCCATTCTTTGGCTTATTCTCACTGAAAGATGCAAACAAACAAAAAAAAATCAAGGCAAAGTCTGCATTAATAAATTCAGCAAAGCAGCAAAATTCATTTTCCGACAGTAGCATATGGAATCACTGCTGCTCCCAAAATATGAGGGGTGTTCAAGTCAAACCCGGACTTGTCGTCTCAGATCCGAGCGAATCATGTTAGTCGTGCTGGAAAATGACACGCGCATTCTGTTACTGCATAGCGGCGCTAACGTATCAGTCATGAAGCAGGCAGTGCTGAGAAATATTTCTACCTTGACGGAATCTAAGCACTAGTGAAATGCTGGGATAAGTGCATTAGTGTAGCATGGTAAATGAATACATAGAGAAATAAAAAAAATTTTTTACTTTCATAACTGTGTTCTGTTATTCTGCGCTATCAAAAGTCCCGATTTGACTTCGCAAACGATCTGAAGATTGCAATGACTCTCTGAAGCACCTCTCTCTATAATCCTGTGAATAAAATCATTCTGGTAAAGGTGGTGTCTGGCAGAGACAGCTCAGGAGAATTCCTGCGATGGCTCACATGCTAGCACAAGCTGCTGAACATGAACAGTCTATTCATTTTTTACTCTTTACTCACTTCTCAGTTCTACATACAGGATCTCTGTTACTACACGCACTAACAAACAAAGCTTCGATTGTCCTTAAAAACACACAAGTTCACACTCTTCTCTTAAAGCTGTACCTTGAACATGCTGCTTTAAGACACATTTCTATAAGAGCTTAGTGTAAGATGATACCGATCCAAGTCTGGGATAGGAAGACGTGTCTGAAAAGCCACATGCAAATAATCCAGCATGCATGATTGTGGCAAGTCACAAATATTCAGGAGTTCTCATGTCGTGATGTGTTAACATCAGCGTTGCTGAGCCGGCGAGGCGCTATCTAGGAAAACATCTGACGATTATATCTACAGTACACGAGAGACAGGATGAAAGAAAATCAATAACTCAGAGGGCTGGAATCAAATAGAGACACCCGCGGCCGTGTGGACCCTGATTCAATCTCAGCTGCAATGAATCGATTTAATTTTAAAAAAAACAAAAAAAACAACAGGAATCAGGAATCATGCCAATCAAATTATACCAAGTAGAAGTGGCATGGCTCAAACTGAACAAGTAAAAAAGAGGCAATACATATAAAAGAATTTAAACCAAAGTTCATAGGCAAATAAGTCGCACACCCTACGATTTCACTTAGTAACCTTGTGCTTTGATTACAGCGCGCAATGTGGTGTCAAGTTCATGTGTGTAAATGATTCCCCATGCTCCCAGAAACACTCTTTCACAATCTGAGTATATCTGGTTATTCAGTGCATTCAGGTCGTCAGCTGACTTCATTTTATTGTTACATAACGTTGCTGAGTCTAGACCTGAGAAACTGAAGCAACCCCAGATCATCAACTCTGCCTTCAGAGGCGTGTACAGTGGACACAATGCATTATGGGTGCCTCGGTTCATGTGCTTCCCTTCTTACCCTGACACACCCATTGTTCTGAAATAGGGTCAATCTGGACTCACAGCTACAGTATATTTAATCCCGATCCTGTGAGTTCTCGTCATATTGCGTGTGTATGGAAATTGCTCTTACTTTCCTTATTAAACATAGCTGTGGTTTTTACTGTTGATTTTTTTTTTTACTATGTACAGTACCTTCACCAAGTGTTTAAGTGATTTATTATGAATTATTTTTCCGGCCACATTTCTTCCATAAAGTTGACATTTCTGCGCTATCTTTACAGGGTTTGATAATGTGCTGAAGGCTTCTGGACCCAGTTCCAGTGATTTCCTTAGTTGTTTGCTTGATGCAGCCAATAATTTGACCTTTCTAAAATAACAGTCAGCAAAATGTAATAAACACCAAAATGATTATTCTCTGACATACAAGGTTGTGTCTAACCAAAAAGTTTAATTTGAATAACCGCTTTATATATCTTTATTTGATATATTTCAAATCTGCACATTTTACAATAAATTACCCATGACATCATGCTCATATCTTTGACACCAGACACTTTTGACACTGATCACTTTGATGCAGATCGCAAAAACAGTAAAAACGAAACAGAGGCCGAATTCAATGCAGTGTTCAATGCGAAGAAAGAAAACCTTTTCACTTTCTTTTTGTTACTGCAGTTGCAGCCACTCCATCAGTAGTAAATGACTTAAACGTTTATGCATATGAGTCGCTTAACATCTGTGATACGTTTTGTGAAACAGGACAATTGGATGTTGCGATTTGGATGTTGTTCCATGTTATGGGAGAGACTGAATTGTAAAGAACTTTTATGTGCAACCTTTTGTTAGGCTTCCCGATTGATATGCCCCCTTTATTTCCCTTTTTCTCCTGTTGTTACTTTCACTGGTGGTCCATTTATAGTTATATTGGAAAGTATTGAGTATTAAGCAGAGTAATAACAATATGACAGAATTACAAAGACGCATATGCCATTGCCATTTTTTGTACAAGAGACAAAAGATGTCGTGCTGTTGAATTCGCTTTGTCTGGTTTTGTCAGCTACTACTGTGATGTAATATAAACTTTAGACACATGCAGTTTGTTGATGCACGAACCGGATGTCATACTGTATGGTTAATTCTATGATTCTGAATTGCTAGACGTGGAGACTGATGATGCTGAAGATACTGTAAACTGAAGTTTTTGTACTGCTGTAAACTGAAGTTTTTGTATTGCTGTAAACTGACGTTTTTGTATTGCTTATAATAAAAATCATCACGAGTTTGCTATATTTTAATGAAATCTAAATGAATATATTACTGATAGTAAATTTCATACTTAAATATGAATGTAAACACAAATGCAGACTGATTTATCCATTTTGTGTTGAAGGTGGAGTTATATCGTTTTGAGAAAACACACACACACACACACACACACACACACACACACACACACACACACACACACACAAACAGAGAATTCCGACTTATATAACCCAAACTAGATTGTCCTTTTTAACACCTTTGTGACTCATAGAAAACATGCACAAAATAGTCTCTATCAGTTAACAATACGTATTTCTCGCATCATTTGAAAAACTTGAAACAATTGGTTTATTTTGCTGTCAAATGATATTTCAAACACCTTACCTGTGATGGTATGTGATGATTGCGGTAAGTGCTCTCACACAAACCCGGTAACACATCAAATGTACTGTTTCACTGAGAAAATTCTTAATCCTACAAACACACACACACACACACACACACACACACACACACACACACACACACACAACCGTTAAACCTGTTGTTTATGAAAATCTTAAAGATATGAAACTTACAAAGCACAAAAACTCATAAACCGATTATCTGCACCATTATTTGTTCTTGTTATATTTTATTCTTACCTTCCATTGGGCAGAAATCCGATTATGGTGGTGAGAACCACCAGCAGAGTCACACCAGTGATGGCGAGTGTCAACCTGATGGAGATATTTAAAAATATAAAAGATTTCAGATTTAACAAGCTTTTCAGAATTGCTTGATACTTTTTGAATCATTGCAGTCATTGCAATAGCATATTAGGTACTAGTTTCTGATTAGAAGATCTAGTGTACCATAGAAAATCTAGTGTTTCATAGATCATACAGGAGGAACAGAGCAGTAAAAAGAGCATGCTTAGCTGGCTAGATTAGAACCTCTGTAACCTTTAGCTATCTGTTATCGGTTTCTATTACATTTCAGACAAGTTTGCATATCAAACACGATCCAAATTGCCATTTTGTGACCTCACTTCTGGGCTCAAAGTAAGAGCTGTTTGAAACTAAATTAAGCGCATACTGTAATAACCAAGTGAAATCAAGAATCTTCTTATGAGGTGAAACAAAAGTCACTTCAGCTATTATAGTGCCTATCAGGGAATGTGGGTTAAGGTCATGGCCCAGGCAGAGTCTAATCTCAGACAGGCCTGACACGGCCCTGAGGAGCGGCAGAATTAGCCTGGAGATAAATTCGTTACACTAGCTCTACAGGGCCGAATAAGGTTCCATGTTTCAACTGCTACACATACAGTTACGATAGCAAAATACTCCTTAACATTAATTATAACCTTATATAAAACAAACATAAAATGATACAAAGGGTTTTAGACTCACGCTGAAACAGAATCAATAACAAGTGAATATTCAGAACATGGGTTTAGCTGAGCTGTGCTAAACTAGACTAAAGAAATGCTACCTTTACGTCCCGCCTTCATAACTTGGCATGGATTGGCTCAGATTTCACGTTCAGTGAAAATCGAACCAATCACAGATGCGACCAAATTCTAGCTGCCCATCATAATGCAAAAAAAAAAGACAGAAAGTAGAACTAAGTAAATTCAACCTAAAATTGTCAAGTGATTTGATTGAGAATTTTTCTTTTTTTTAATTTGATTGAAAAGAAATAAGTAAAAACAAAGATTAATCAGAAAGTCAAACAATTAATTGATATGATTTTTAAACTTGTAAAGCAGTGCTGCTTCTTTGTCCTAGCCATCTGGTCAAGAATGAATTTTTGCATCATTTTTCTAATTTTTTTTACTCACTCACTCATCGTCTATACTGCTTTATCCTGTATACAGAGTCGCGTTGGTCATAGAGCCAATCCCAGGAGACTTAGGGCACAAGGCGGGATACACCCTGGACAGGGTGCCAAGCCATCGCAGGGCACACACACATACACACACTCATTCACACACTACGAACAATTAGCCTAATCTGCATGTCTTTGGACTTGGACCAGGAGGAAACCCACCAAGCATGAGGAGAACATGCAAACTACACGCACACAGAAGCGGGAATCGAACCCAGACCCTAGATGTGCAAGGCGACAGTGCTAACCATTAAGCTATCCTGCCACCCCCAATTTTTCTTTTCTAACAAATTATTTATACAGATTTTTTAAATCCTCCTATTTCCTTTTAAAGGTTTGCAAGTAAAGGACAATAAAAATGAAATAAATATTAATGCGAACTTTACTGGAAAACTGAGACTTCATAAACTGAATCCACACAAACGAAAACAGAAAAATGTACATTTGTCCTTGATCATCTGGTCCGGTAAAAGTTCGTAGAGTGTTTAATTTCACATATCTCCACTCATAGAATATGCCTGTGCATAAATTGTGTTTGTGTATGAAAATGATAGAATGCAGGTGAGTTTCTGGTTCCGTCATTTGAATACTCCAACATGATAGCCAAAGCGATTTAAAGAGCAAGGTGTGATGGCTGTGTTTACTGAGAGTGCAAATGATAACAATCAGAAGACTGAAACAGAACTAACACCACTTCAGTCAGCAGTCTAACCGGATCGTCCCAGAGTCGCAATTTATCCCAGATTAGCATCTTTTAGCTCTAATATCATTAGTAATATTAACCTATTAAAGCACAGACCTGTTTCTCCTTTAAGGGAAATGATGGGGGGTATGACATAGACAAATAGACAACATGGAACACATTTTGAAAGATGTCACATGGCAGTTAGATATAAAATATGAGATGCTATTAAATCATTAAAATTGTTAAATATAACACAACTTCCTTTTAGTAACAAAAAAATCCAAGCTTTTTAACCTTATCTAGTCATGTCACATGTGCTACCCAGGCACACCGCCATTTTGGAAATGACGTCACGGTTAGACATGGTCACAGATTGTCACATGACTGCACCAGATGTCACTTAGGGACTTCATGAGTTAAAGACGAGGATTAAGCTGAAAAAGGAACCTTCCAGAACACTTAAAGGGTTTTTATTATTATTACTACAGTAGTTTTTACTGTTTTGATGTTTTCTATTTTTTGTTAATTGTTTATTATTAATGTTTTTGTTATTTCTGTTGTTTATCTTTTGTCGGTTGTTGTTTTTGCTGGTGGTGTTGGTATCGCTTTTGTTGTCATAACCAATGTTTTTTCTGCTGTTTAGTGTTTTCTTAAGTGAAATTTTGAATGAAGTTATCAGTACTGGTGTCTCTGTTGTTTATTTTTTTATTAAACAACATAAATTGTTGTATAATTTCTGTGGTTGTCATTACTGTTGTTGATTTGTCATTATTGATGATTATTTTTGCTTATTATTATAAAATAATGTTTGTTTGTTTTTGGTGGTGCTAATGGTATCATTGTTGTCACTACTGTTGTTGTTTTTTTGTTTAGTATTATTTTTGTTTTTATTATTTTTATTGTTATTGGTAACAACAAAACATAACTGTTATTAACTTTTATTTTAAAAAATCTTGGGTGCATTTGTTAGTTAATACTAGTTGTTATTCTTGTTTTGTCATTACTACTGTTGTTTGTATTATTATCATTGGTGGTGGTGGTGGTATTAGCACTGAGTCACTCACTCACTCACTCATCATCTATACCGCTTAATCCTGTATTCAGGGTCACGGGGAGCCTGGAGCCTATCCAAGGAGACTTGGGGCACATGGCAGGGTACACCCTGGACAAGTTGCCAATCCATCACAGGGCACAGACACACACACATACACTCACTCATTCACACACTACGGGCAATTTGGGAACGGCAATTAGCCTAACCTACTGTACATGTCTTTGGACTGTGGGAGGAAACCGGAGTACCCGGAGGAAACCCACCAAACACAGGGAGAACATGCAAACTCCATGCACACAGAGACGGGAATCAAGCCTGGCCGGGGATCGAACCCGGACCCTGGCGGTGCAAGGCGACAGTGCTAACCACTACACGTGCCGCCTTAGCACTGAGTCATTACGGTTTATTATTTTGTCAATTGTTGCTGGTGTTGGTGGTAATTTTCTTATTTTTGTGTCATTAATGTTATGTTGTTTATTTTTGTTGATTCTCCCTTTTGTTATTACTGTTGTTTTGTTGTCATGACAGTAATTACTGTTTTCTGTTGGTGTGTGCCGATGTTGGTGGGGGTGGTTTCAATCTCCTGCTGTATCCTCCTCTCCATCTGTTTTGCATTTTCTCCCCTAATTCTACACTAGTACCCCAAATCTAGCAATATCAAAATCCTTCACGTAGCTGAATATGAAGCCAAACCTCTTCTCCTTCTACTCTCCCTCATTCTCTCAAGATGCATCACCTGAGAGGCAGCAGGATACAGTAGCGGATGATCAGCCCGAGTCCCCAGAGAGCTGTAAGCCGTGTACTGATGTGTCTGAAGTTGTAGTTGCTGCGTGTCAGCAGGTTCCAGGACTCCAGCTCCTCGGCTGTGAAGCGCTTGGTCACTTCATCATCCACGATGCTCTCGACTCCGCGCCGGCAAAAATGAAAGATGTCCGAGACAGCAAACTCTGAGGAGGAAAACGAGGAGCCTATGGGAGAAGATGTGGAGCCATTCAGGTCCCGACCACTGCCAACACGTCGGATTTCTTTAAGTTCCTCCTCTAGGGAAGTGGGCTCTTTGGCTATTATGCCTGAAAAAAGAAATGGTTTTCATACTTTAGATGTTTTTATCTAAATGTTAAGAATAGATATAAAATTAGAACAGAACTGGACCTAAAACAGAGCCTTGTGGGACACCATGTTGTATATTTTAAAGCTTCCATAAATATGCTGATAGGTGCATTGGGGATTGCTACTATATGTAAACACTTCCAGGTGTGAATGCATGTGTAAATAAGTGTGTCTTTAAACACACAATTGTTAGTACTTTATTTTAAAATAAAATCTAGACTTAAATGACTGTTTGTAAAATCTTAAGCAAGCCTAATGAACGCTAAATAATTGGTCTCAAAATTGCCTCAAAAAGCACATTTAATTATGTTTATTTTAGCAAGTTAGCAATAATGGCTATGATAGTGTTATTATTCTAAAAGAAGCAGTTTTCATTTCCATTATAACCCTATGAGTGGTGACAGACATGTGTAAGGTATATTAAGCTGATGGCGCTGAGTATATATTAGCTCACCTGACTGTAAGTGGACATACGGCAAATACCAGAGAAGAGACAATACCAAAACAACTGCACACACATGCTGAATATGAACAAGCCAACTGAAGCAAGCACACACCTATGAACACAGAGCGCAAAGACAAATAAAAACAAGGGCCGCCAAATGCACACAGAAAACTCACCGTTTGTATAGGGCTTGTACACGAGATGATTTTTCTCCTTGGCTCCTCTCTCGATCCTCCTTGTGGCCCACTGAAAAACAAATTAAACCGCTGTTTGCACTTCAGTGTGAAAATTCTATACGGCATAAATGCAGTGGTGACAAAAATGTGTATTACTGATGCAACATCTGCTAAAACAGCTTAAAAGCATTGAGCCAATCAGATTTGTTTCCCTGCTGTTGCTATGTGGGCATAGGGGCATACCAAACTAAAACCTATAGCTTCTGCCATGTAAATGAATAAAGGCCCACATTTAAGGGATAGTTCAGGTTTTTTCAAGTCACACATTGAGCTGCATATATTACATTACAAATTTTTTTGTTCGTTAAAACATTTCAGTCCCAGTATGCCTAGTTCTGGAGTTAAATAAGACCAACTCGATTTAGTTCAGTGGGACTACAGGAGCTTCATATGAGTCTCAGCTGAATTCTGAAATGCATTTTTGCACGGAATGAGGGTTTTGGAATTTGGCCCAGATTACGTACTTGTAATTCGGGAGACAAACTTCAAAGTTGTTGTGCAGAACAGCACAGAAAACCTATAACGACTAAGACATATTGTACGTACACTACCAGTCAATAGTTTGAAAAAAATTTTGCATTTACTTTCTACATTTTAGAGCAATAGTGGAGATTGCAAACAGTATTGTCAAGTGAATTTCATTTAGAGTCACCAGCCTCAGAAATAACCAATTAACAACCGGCACCTCAGATTAGAGCCGTTATGAAGGCCTTACAGGGCATAAGTGGGAGTGGTCTTCCGTTTGATTATCACTGTATTACAATGTCAATGCGCTCTGTTTAATGTGAGACTTTTCTTGGAGCTTGCTAGTAGTGAATGACTGAAGGAGCAGAATCTGTGGATCTCTTTGGAATTTATTTAACTACAGAGACTGGTGTGGCTTGGATTCCCCAAGGAATCCCCTAGCCAAGGATCATCAAGGATCGTGGGGTAGAGGGTAGTTGTCCTCTTTATTCAGAAGGAAAGAAGGACGGATTTCGTTTTCAAGCAACCAGCAATACATTTTCTTGTATTTCATTATTGTTGGTTGTTTGATAAAACTCCTCTTTTTTTCCTTGAGAGGTGCACTTTGAATTGCTCGGTGGTTTTAGAGGGTCGTGTTTTGGGGATCCTTTAAACATGGGATATTTCGTCCTATTTTTGTTTTCATATTCTTCGGAATATAATCAGAACTGCAGTGCTATTTGTTTAAGTACACAAGACCACCTATGACAGGTGTATGTACAGTATGCATGCATGCACATGGTTATCTCAGGACTCAGAACACATAGAGTGTTAGCAATGTTTCCTGGCATGTTGCGCAATATCAACAGACTTAAACTTACATCATCTTTTGTGTTTTTATTGGTTCTCTTGCATGACAGACACTTTACTGATGATCGCCTCAGTAACAGATAAACAGTATAGACACATTCCTTCTCCTTACGTAGCGGAAAAAGTGGTGGTGCATCGTTTCAGCAGTGTTAGAGCTACAGTATGAATATAATACTGTTTATATGTGTATAAACTGCTCATGTGTGTATATACACACACACACGTCATAAGGACAAACTGTATGAGAGGCTTTCTGAGTGCTATAATAAAAGTAGTGTAATTCTAGACCTGCCATTAAAAGAGGCAGCGATTATCACTTGAAAAAAATAATCACACTGCTTTGTTCCTGAATTGCTTTTCTTCCTTTTTTTCTCCTTCCTTGGTACAAAGCGAATCCTTTGCTGCTGCTCTTTGCCAGGCAGAACAGACAGGAAAAGACTCGCACAAGCATTTGCGTAAAGGCATGTCTTCTTGCGCAACGGTCGGAAAAAACTCGGCGTCTAGACTGCGTGTGCGCGTGAGTAAAGGAGAGAGGGAAATACCAAGCCTGTTAAAATTATCAGCACCCTTAGGGGGAGAGGCCCCTCGTTCCCATTCCTGTCCCACTCATTCGGTGTTTTCGGTTTCTTTTCTTCTTTTTTACATCTGACTGTCCGGCACTGCAGGAGGAGCTGGCTTTCTTTCGATTTTACTGAAGGAAGTAACGAAATTGGAGGCTACTTAGAATAAACTGATGCCAACCAGTCCTGAGTAGGTAGATTACATGTGGTTTAGCAAATGTATATATTATCCACCCATCAACCAGGACATGTTTGGTCCTTGCGGTTCGCTCTGTAGTTTTACATTAAAGTCATGAGAATTTAATACTGTACTTAGTAACAATGCTAATTCTATAAGAAGATAGTAGTAATATAATATATAATATAATATATAATAGAGAAACCTACTGACTATGTATCAAACTGCACCCTACAGTATTTCACACAATTCAAAAAAGGTCTCCGGAAATCCAACCTCAAAATCAGACGTCTAGGTCTAACTTCTTCTGTGACTACCAGTTTCCTGCGAGATTCTCCGCACTCACCCCGAACACTTTGAGCAGGCCGTTCATGTAGACTCGTCGGATCCCGAAGGACAACCCGAATATAGCCGGCACGATGATGAACACCAGCAGCAGAGTGAACCACACGGTGAACGAGATGCCCAGCAACATGCACAGCAAGTTATCAAAAGGAGACGCGAATGGACCCATTACTGCGATAAATCCGTCTCTAAAAAAAGTTCAAAAAGTTTCGCTTTCAGGACCCGGAGCTCCAGACCATGCCCCGGCTAAAATGGGAGTCTTGCTGTCTAAGGACAGAGGTCTATAACGGTGTCTTCGACTACGTCGTCTCAGCTTCTCCTGTCACCAAAAATAGCCTCTAAAGTCAACACGGGGCTCGTCTTGTGATCGAAAGCTGATGGGGTTTTTTTGTGGGCAGATTTGATTACTCTGAGCTCTTTCCATTGTGGAGACGTTCTCATGATAAGATCAATTCATTTGCGATTTGTTGGACCGCGATAAATAAAGCTGAGAGCAGCTGCATCCAGTCGTTTCTTCAACCTGGAAATGAAAGACAAAGCATCTGTTTTAGTATCATATATAACAAATTTGTAATATAATAATAATAAATATGAATGACTGCATCTCAGACAAACGAAGTGACTGAATAACACAATAATACAAGGAGCATTAAAGTCAAACCAGGACTTTTGATTGACAGAACACAGTAATGAGAGTAAAAACTAGTTTTATTTCTCTGTATAATCCCCTGCTGCACTTATGCACTTTTTCCAGCGTTTCACTAGTTCTTCAAGTTTTCTCAGTACACCGGCGCCATGATCGGACTGCCTGCTTCACGTCTTAAACACTGGCCTCCCAGGAACTCCTTTAATGGCCCAAACATGTGGAAATGACTCGGAGTGAGGTCAGGACTATATGGGGTTGTGGCAATAACTCCCAGCCCGAGTTCCTGTAACGTGCAAGCGAAGTTTGTGCATGTTTGTGTGTACTTCCCACAGACAGATGTGTCTCTTGCACCAGCTGGCTGCTAGTTATCTGTTGATTTTCAAGGATCAGGGGGTTCCACCCTTTGAACGTTCACAGGAACAACTGCAGCTGGCTCCGAGATGTACAAAATGTTTTCACCGTACAAATGCTTTACTGCAGATAAGAGTCTCATCACCGCACTGTGCTTGAGGTCTTCCGTGAATGTCAATCTTTTTTTTTCCCCCAATAATTCACGAAGTTCATCAAAAGTCCCAGTTTGATTTGAACACTCCTTGTACATATACAGGGTTATACAATTATATTTATTCCAATTTACTTCATGCACTTTCTGTCCAAGCCCTACAGATTCTTTATAACATAGCACTAGAAAAAATAGCAAGTGCATTGCCATCTAAATATTTCCTATAAAAACTTGTCCTTTTCAATATGCCTGCTCCTGCTTTGTGACATCTGCTTCGTGGCATCAGTTTTAAACGAATGAGTTTGCTGAATTAGCGTCGTAATTTCAGCTTTTCTCATTGAAGTGAGTGTAAAGAATTATTCACACAATTGCGAAATCCAGCTGGCAAATCCAGCATGCCAGTAAACATCCAGTCTTTGGGGAGGCAGAAGCTAAGAAGCTGGAATCACACCAAACCGTCCTGACTGACCTACATTTATGGTCATTTTTGAGTGGGAAACCATGAACCAAAAAATGTACAATTAACTTCATTAGTTTTGGCCGCCACTTGAGGATCACGTGTGGATTCTAGAGGTTCAGGGTGGGGTTTTCTATTGATTAAATCTATTGATTAAGAAGAAAGTTGAGAAGTGAAGTGGAGGAACG
The DNA here is from genome assembly GCA_013621035.1 of Clarias magur. Classification (NCBI taxonomy): domain Eukaryota; kingdom Metazoa; phylum Chordata; class Actinopteri; order Siluriformes; family Clariidae; genus Clarias; species Clarias magur. The sequence goes on along the minus strand of QNUK01000023.1, from coordinate 2,391,831 downwards.
GAGAGGGTTAATTTCACATTGGCTCTGGAGAATCAGAACAAGGAGCTGTTTGAGCGAGGTTCCTCCCACAGTCCGGGAGTGGGAGAAGATCTGCTGCACTAACATAAATCCGACTTTAGCAGAGCTGGTGTGACGTTCTGCCACAGAGCTCATATTGTGATACACAGAGCACTGCATGTGGACATCAACAAGAACAACTGTGCGTTGTCTCACCAGTGAAACTGAGGCGACTGTCACGCATGAATTAAGTATTCTCAGCTTTTTCCTTAGCTGGCTGTCATGAAGTGGCCGGGGTTACCAGTTTACTGACTTTTCTGTTAGATTTGATAATGGCAAGCAACTTTATCTCAAAAAAAGCCCAATGACGAAACGAGTGACTTTTTGAACATCTGTTAGTTGCACTCATGACCTGGAGGCATACAGAGTGCACATCACAGCTCCTAGTTAAACAAGCTGAAAGCTCAGATTCAGTCGACAATGTTGTGTGAACACGACAGGTTCCAATGACCGAGCACATTTCACCATCAAGCAGCCAATCACAAATCATTATTATTTCCAATTCCCAATCAAATATGATCATTATTATTATTATTTCCAAAGGCCAATTACATATAATAATTATTTCCAATGAACTATCATGTCATTATTATTTTCAATCACCAAACACAGATTATTATTATTTTCAATGGCTAAACACATAGTTGTTTCCAATGGCTAATCACAAATTATAGATATTTTCAATGACCAATCACAGATTATTATTAATTTTCCAAAGACCAATCAAATATCAGTATTTCAAATGACCAATCACGGAGCATTATTATTTCCAATGGCCAATCATAGAGCATTATTATTTCCAATGGCCAATCACAGAGCATTATTATTTCCAATGACCAATCATAGATTATTATTTCCAATGACCAATTACAGATCATTATTTCCAGTGACCAATCACATATCATAGTTATTTCCAATGCCCAACCTAAACATAAGCCTAACATAAACAGTTAGTGAGGGGTGCTGATTGTAACCCACAGCCTTAACCACTTAAGAGTTGACTTATGGGTTAGTGTGTTTATGTACTATCTGTAAAAATTTTTTTTTTTTAACTGCAGTTTTATTAATGATAAAAAGTCACCAAACGAGGCATAAAACGGCCCAATCTGGCAACTTGACCACAAGCGCTAAAAACAATAAATACAGACAGAAAACAATCAGTGGAACAAAAGCTATCAGTTGCTAGGTTACGCTTTTATCTGTGTGAAAAAGAATCAGGTAATCATCGGATATTCTTTCTGGGTTTTTGGCTCTGAAATACATTTTGGACGTAATTATCAACAATTAACGTTATTTCTGCTAGTCTATAATTTCATCCTATCCTTTGATCTCACATACTTTGGATTTTCGCTACTTAAGGCTTTCACTGCTTTAGTGCCCTGCCCAGAAATCCATTCTAGTACTCCAAATGATTTATGGAGTCATGATTAGTATTGAAAGTATTTTTTTTTCTTTTTTGTTCTATTGTTTTTAGTATTTATCATTTCATCATATTGATTAGCGGATTAATGAATAACGGTAACTTCAAATGTCAGAAAGTACTACCAGTATTAAAGCAACAGAGAGTGTACTTTGATACTGTTAAAAACTGCATGTCACAAAGTGCTACGAGTTGTTGTTGGTCTTTCAGCTGTTCCCATCAAGGTTTTGCCATCCAATGTGCACACAACTCGGCACAGGTCTTACAATGGTCTTACGCTGGATACCCTCCCTGACACAACCCCCAAAGCCTCCCCCCGCCCCCCCCGCCCCATTTCAGCCGAGCTTGTGTCACGAACTAACCGGAGATGAACCAGAAGACTAACAGTTAGCCCTGTGGCGTGGATGGTAAACCCAAACGCGGAAGTAGCGCAAGCATTCAGGATAACCACGCTGGTTATTATTAGAACTCTCCCAAAGCAAGAGCAAGAGTTTACACAAATAAACCCGCGTTCTAAATACACACACCCAATCGAAGGCGAAACCCAAGAAAGTGAGTACTCACGTTTAGACGAGCGAAGCGTCGGCGATAGCATGGGCAAAACTCAATGACCATGGGTGACGTAAGTTGAGATGTGTGGAATACCGGGTGGATCCGGAGCGCCGCAGGCAGCTGGAGCTGGTAGGTGACAGGGTTAATCCGGAGGTTGATGCGGTATGGTCCGATGAATCTGGGTGATAGTTTCCGTGATTCTGTCTGCAGGTGTAGATTTCTTGTTGATAAACATACCTTGTCACCTACTTGGTACATTCGTCCCGGTGGGTGTCAATGGCGATGTTGAACGGTGTAGTGGGTGTTAGCAAGTCGGATGGCGTTGTTTGCTTGCCTCCAGAGCCGTCGACACCGGCATAGAGACGACCAGGCGACACACCTGCTAGTATGGTCCCCACAGTCTGTGCCTGGCAAACCCTCGTTTCCAAATCCCAGTTAATTGGTGCAAGGATCTTGGTTGGTGGTAGGACAGTAGCGGGGTCCGCCCGGGGGACGTCTTCTTCGTGCTGTCGTGATAGAGCGTTGACTTTGGTGTTCTTGGACCCCGGGCGGTATGACAGGTGGAAGTTATAATTTTCGAAAAACAATGCCCACCGCGCCTGTCTGGGGTTGAGTTGTTTCAATGTGCGAATAGTAATGAGGTTCTGATGGCCGGTCCAAACGATGAACGGCTCTCTGGCGCCCTGGAGCCAGTGTCGCCATTCTTCCAAGGCCCACTTTATGGCCAGCAGCTCGCGGTCCCCTACTCCGTATCACTGCTGAGTGGAGTCAATTTTTTGGAGAAAAAACTGCAAGGGTGCGAACGGCACTGGGAGAGAACGGCTCCAGCGCCCACATCCAAAGCGTCCACCTCCACAACGAATGGTTTGTCAGCATCCAGGTGAAGAAGAATGGGGGCAGTGGTGAAGCAGGGACAGAGTTCGTGGAAGGCAGAGATGAGGGGCGAGTCAGAGCGGTTAATGGGGCTGCAACTGTACTGTAGTCCCGGATAAAGCGACGGTAGAAGTTAGCAAACCCGAGAAATCGCTGGGGTTGTTTGTTAGTCTTGGGTAGGGGCCAATGACTCACAACTTCCAGTTTCTGCGGGACCATGGCCACACCCTGGGACGAGATGACAAAACCCATGAGCGTGGTGGAGCGCTCGTGAAAAGTGCACTTTTCCAACTTACAGTACAGTTGGTGGGCGAGGAGTCTCTTTAGGACCGCCCTGACGCGCTGGACGTGTTCGTTGATGGTTCGGGAGTAAATGAGGATATCGTCCAGGTAGACGAACACCCAGCGGCCTAACATGTCTCTGAGAACGTCGTTGATAAATTGTTGGAATACCGCGGGTGCATTGCAGAGACCAAAGGGGATGACCAGGCTTTCATAATGTCCGGTAGGGGTGATGAAGGCCGTCTTCCACTCATCGCCCTCTCTGATGTTCACCAAGTTGTAGGCGCTCCGGAGGTCCAACTTAGTGAAAATGGTGGCGCCAGAGAGGGCGTCCAGGGCAGAGTTGGTAAGAGGCAACCGGGGTCGGTTCTTGATGGTGATGTTGTTGAGTCCCCGGTAATCGACACAGGGACAAAGACTACCATTGCGTTTCTTCACAAAAAAGAACCCCGCGGCGGCAGGTGAGGAGGAGGGCTGGATGGTACCATGGCGAAGTCATAGACATACTCCTCCATTGCCTGCATCTCGTTCTTGGATAGGGAATAGAGGTGGCCGCGGGGTGGGATGGAGGTGGCTGAAGTTCGATCGCCAGGTCGTAGGGGCAATGTGGAGGTAGATGGGTGGCACGTTTCTTGCAGAAGACTTCAGCCAGGTCCCGGTGGTCTCGTGGGATATTATCTGTGTCGACATTGGGGACCTTGGTCTTCCAAGGTCATAGTTCGTTGCAGGTCGGTCCCCATTGTTGGATCCGATTTTGGGTCCAGGAGATGAGTGGGTCGTGACGCAGTAGCCATGGGTGTCCCAGGATGATAGGTGGTGACGGAATGGAGGTGATGTAAAGCTGGATCTGTTCCTGATGCTGGTTAATGACGAGGGTGATAGGCTGGGTTCGGAGGGTGATGGGACTGGAGGAGAGGGACCGACCATCAACTGATGTAATAGTTACGGGCTGGGATAACGCCTCTGTCTTTACCCCCAGTCTTTTGACACAAGAAGAGTCAATGAAGTTGCCCGCGGCACCGGAATTGATGAACGCGGTACTTCCAACTCGTTTGTGGTCAAACTGCAGGTGTACTTCTACCGTGAGACGGGAATCATCAGTCAAGGTGGTGGAGAGGGAGATGGAACCCGGTGAGCCACTCTCATTTCTCACCAGGTCTGCGCGTTTCCCGGTCGCAGAGGACAGATGGCTCGGTGGTGTGTAGCAGATCCACAATACGCACAGAGCCCCTCTCTGAATCAGCGTTCCCGTTCTGCAGCGGTTAAGGAGGCGCACCCTAATTGCATGGGTTCCCCGGCTCCTGTGTTAACCACGACGGGAGGTGGAGAACCGACGGGTCCGGTAGGTGGAGCAGTGAATGAGGATTGGGCTTCATAGACTGGAGCTTGGGGGAAGAAAGTGGTGGATCGAGGAGCAGACTGATGTAATGGCATCGTGATGGGCGGCAGGGTACGGGGAGCTGGCTTGGGGCGAGCAAGCAGACGTTGGTCGATCCGAAGGGAGAGTTGGATTAAGCCCTCCAAGGTAGCTGGGAGCTCTTGTCCGGCGAGCTCGTCCTTTATACACGAAGCCAGTCCCTCGTAGTAGGTCGTCCAGAGGGCGGAGTCTCCCCAGTCGGTCTGCACAGCAAGGGTACGAAACTCCGCGGTGTAGTGGCTCACGGACGACCCTCCCTGCCGTAGGTGATATAGTTTGGAGTCGGTCTCCACCTCAGCAGCAGGATGTTCGAAGGTGAGTTTGAGTTGGCGGGTGAATTCCGTGTATGAGTAGGCGACGTCTGAATCTGAGCGAAGAACTGCCGTGGCCCACTCAGCTGCCTGCCCGGATAGCAACGAGACTAGAAGAGCAATGCGCAATCGGTCTGTGGAGTACCTGGTGGAATTGAACTCAAACACAAGATCCAATGCGGTTAGAAAAACACTGCACTTCCCATCTGTGCCATCCCATTTATCCGGTAAAGCCAGAAAAACATCAGAAGATGGGGAGGGAGTTGGCAGTGCAGCAGCCGCTGCGATGGGCGTGGCAACAGCCGGCTGAGCAGCCGCCCCGCGGAGGGTCACATTCTCCTGTCGCAGCTCCGCCACCTCGCGGCGCAAGACCGCGACGTCTTGGAGCTCCTTGCGGAGAGATGCGACTTCTCCACGGAGCTGATCAATTAACTTGGCGTGCTGGTCAACCACATCGCAGCGGCAAGCAAACTCTGCTGGGTTCACTGCTGATGGCTCAGTCATTCTGTCACGAACTAACCGGAGATGAACCAGAAGACTAGCAGTTAGCCCTGTAGCGTGGATGTTAAACCCAAATGTGGAAGTAGCACGAGCAGGCAGGATGACCACGCTGGTTATTATTAGAACTCTCCCAAAGTGAGAGCAAGAGTTTACACAAATAAACCCGCATTCTAAATACACATACCCAATCGAAAGCGAAACCTAAGAAAGTGAGTGCTCACGTTTAGACGAGCGAAGCGTCGGCGATAGCATGGGCAAAACTCAATGACTGAGCAATGTGAAGCGCCATCTTGTTTCCTTTTATGCTTCCTGAAACCCGACCGTATTACTTCCGGGTCCTAGTGCCGGTCGTGTTACAAGTGTGCATGACAGCTTGGGACCAACACTGCATCTAGCAGCTGGAGTTTGGGCTTTGTGGCAGAACTCAACCTAGGCCTTCTGCATGGAAAGTGAGAAACCTACCACTGAGGCACCAATGACCCTTCAACAGTGATACCAGTATGTCAGGAAAATCTACTGGTAGGAAAGAAAATGACAGAACACCATCATCAGATGTTTTCACTGACATCATGGTAGTCACGTGACTGCAAAAAGTCTATGGCAGATACTATCAGGAACTACTTTTTCACTCACACACTCATTGTCTATACCACTTTCAGGGGCGGATCTACCGGGGTGGCACGGGGTGGCAATTTCCACCCAAAAAAAAAGCCCCATTTGCCACCCCAGCAGTGTCCTAAAAATAAAAGAGTTTTTTAATTCATCTGACATTCCAATCCAGATATCAGGTTCAAGTCAATCACACATCAGCCTTTATTTAATTTTTATAGGACAATGTAAAAATGTAAAAAAAAAATTTTTTAAAAACACAAAAACCATGCCAGGATGCTTGCTTCAGTGTTGCCACCCCACATCATTTTAATGACACCCCCTTGAATAATTTTCTAGATCCGCCCCTGACCACTTTATCCGGTGCACAGTGTTGCAGGGGCCTGGAGCCTATCCCAAGGTCCAAGGCAGGGTACACCATGGAGGGAGTGCAAACTCCATGCACACAGACCCGAGCAGGGAATCGAACCCGGACTCTAGAGGTGCAAGGCGTCAGTGCTAACCACTAAGCTAACGTGCCACCGTTATCAGATCTAAATTTGTTTCCTTATAAACAGGTGCCAACAGTTTTATTCCCTATGTACAGTATTTTTCATTCTGATTATTATTTTTTTATTTTTTTTTGGCATTTTGGACAATATGCAACGTAGTCTATGACGTCTTCTGAGCGCTTCAGGACTCAGTAGCTACTTTCCCCTGAAACGACATGGGAACACTTTAACTAAAGGGAACGTTTTTCTTTCCTCCAACTGTTGCACGTCAACAGAGAGAATGTAGAACTACAAAGCACTTTAGAACACATCATCAGGTTACTTTGTTTCTTTTTTTAAATACTTTTTTATAACCAAACCTCAGATCTCCCTTTTTAACGGTACTACTGAACCATTTACAATATATCCTTAGATTAATATGATGATCAGTATAACTGCTTGATTGTCACAATTAGGTTTCCAAAAGCTGTCGGATTGTTGATTTCAGAGTGATCTATTGATAAAAAAATACATATATATATTTATATACCACGAATAGTTCCGCTTATAATAGATCCTCTTAATCAGGATCATGTTATTGTACTTACTGTTAATCAGATTATTTATGTATGTCTATGTATATGAAACTCAAATGTCATGTTGGTCTCTCGCTAGTTTAAGTGTTATAATATCTTATCCTATATACTCACCCCCGGCGGCTCAAATGGCTGTCGCTCAGCTTTGTCCAGTTTCCCTATAGTTTATTATTCCGCCGGACATGACCGCCGCCGGCTTCACGCAGACCGCTGGGTTTTTTCTTTATTCCACCCGTATTCAATAAACCCCGCCTCCTGTCTCAGGATTGGCTATTAATCATAGCCGTCATGCACTATCATTGATTTAACACTTCATGCGTCCAATGAGAAAAGTGTACGCGCTCGCGCAAGAGGTGGGGCCATTGGAAATACAGGTGGGGAAAAATAAAACAGCTTATAGAGCTAAATATGGAGGATAAAGGTGGCTAATGTTGCCCTCTAGTGGTGCAATCTGTCTGAAACCGCAAGAGTTACATTTATATTGAATGAAAGTTTAAATATGTTTTTGGTTTATGTTTAATCTCAAATAAACAGTATAATAATAATAAATAATAAATTTAATGGCTGAATGTTTAAATGATAAATAGATTAAAGGTTTTCAAACGTTTTAACCCTCTAATACCCCACATTCCATATAACATATAACATATGGTTTATACAGTTTATACTTTTAAATTATATATTGAATATATCTATATTTTTTTTATCTAATTGTATTTAATTATAACTGAATATTGTATCAATCATTCTTAAGACCTGGGACAATATATGTTTTTAATAATAAATAAAAAAAACTATATACTTTATATCACTTTATTTATATTACTTTATCTATTACTTTACTACTTTATTATTTCTAAAAACTAAAGTAAATATATTGTTGAACAGTGAGGTGTGGGTTTTGGAATTTCCTCATTTTTCCTCATACGAATGACAATTTCTTCAGTGCATTACAGGATTTTTGTCAACACCGTCAGACAGTAAAAGATGTATTTAAATTATATTTATTTTCGTGAAAACAAAGGTTTTGTCTAATAATCAAGTTTCTTGCAATTATTTCAAAATGTAGCACCTTTTAATAGCATTTATTTAGGATAAAAACTGGCTTTTATAGTAAAGTAGTAATCATATAAATAATATCTTCCTTAATGTTTAGAAATGTTATATGTAATATTTCTATTGTGAGAACAATTTACCAAAAAACAAATACATAAACACCAAATATCTGACGGTATTGAAATCTATAGTATATATATGTTGTTAGTCGTTCAGCTAAGTAGCCACAGCGTGCCATCCGCTCCACATATAGAGAGAGAGAGAGAGAGAGAGAGAGAGAGAGAGAAATTCTGTTTGTTTGTTTGTTTGTGCGGTGGTGTTTGCAGATGCGATTATCAGCTTTATCCACATTATCAGCTGTGTCATAGGCGTACCTTACCAACTGTAACGATTGGCAGCGTCATCAACTTTTACATCATACTGTGATTGTGTTACCAGCATTCCTCATCAGCATCGTCTGCAACGAAAACAGGTACATCAGGCTGAGCTCAGGGCTACTGAAACCCTGGATAAGACCGCAGGGCCTCTACAGCGACAGCGCATACGACAAGCAGAAGTAAGGACTGCTGAAACATTAGAGCAGCTTGAGGAGCGGCAGCGAGTTGACCACACGCTCCATTCGCAGGTAATGGTAGCACACAAGCGGCAGGATCTGCACGGGTAAACCTCATCTACACTGGTGGAACCGCGGGGAACCGCTAGTAAGTTATAAGAGAAAAGATCTTTGAAAGATATCAAAGGTTTTACAGATAACTATTAAATTTAATTGCAAACATTTATGCAGCATCTAACACTTGGAATCAATCTTCACATCTTCAAAACACTTTTAATGTAAACAAGTTTTCAAATCCAGCTTTCATATTTTTGAATCAGGAAAGACCATAGAATTAGAAGGCGTGTCCAATAACTTTTGAATAGTACTGTATATAGTGGTTTAAAGAGCTTTCATGTGAAATAATATACAGTACATTATTCTATATACAAAACTATATATAAAATAAATAAATAAATGTGTAAAAATGAAAGGAATTTTAAAAAAAAAATCCCAAAATCTAGTTTTATTTATTTCATCTTGAAAAATAAGCCTTTCAAATCCCTGGTAATTAAAGTTAATTCACTACACCGAGGACAAACCACAAGTCCAGAAGATGGTGCTCTTGTTTTACAGGGTTTGTATTATTTACATCCTTTTAAATGTACCCCTTAAATCCAATTGTTTGTGAATACAGCAAATCATTTATTATTATGCACTAAATTGTATGCTTTTATAATTATACATATATATATAGTTCTTGTTTTGATAAAGTTATTTACTAAAAACATGTTAAGGCTCCAATGTGCTGTCACCTGCATTTACATTCATGGTATTTTCCATGTAAATATTTATTCCATGTTATTTTTAGTCCTTTACACATGGGTTGGGGGAAAAACTGACTAATCATGGTCTTAGGCTTACAGTTCTGCAACTAGTGCCTCCACTATAGAAAAGGATTGAAGAAACTGGCAGGACAGATAAGTATAGAGATCCCTACAAAATCTGACCTGTTATATCCCAACCTTAGAACATTTCAAATCCAGTAACAAAGAATATGCAAAGAGAAGATGCCTTACCAGCCAGCTGCGGACACATCGTGGACAGCCCTCATCTCGCTAGACGTCAATGTCCTCATCGAAAACGATGGACGAACATCACAACTTATTGTTCCTTGATCCAATAAATGAATCATCAAATCACTATTGCACCCCATTCAGAAGACATAAACACCATTCATCCTGATGTTTCAACCACCACTGGATGTTGTCTACACTACATAACTATCCTCCTGCCATCCTAAAAGCTCCTGTTTCATATTTGTCAGTTGACCGATCTTCTTCATCAGCTACATGATTTGTGTTTGTAGGTAAAGCTACCGATCCCAGCCACAACTAAAGAACATATGAATTTTAATACCTGTCAACCAGCTACAACTTTTTTTTCCCCCAGGGCCAAGCAGAGAATATTGGGATTGACTTGCTGACTTGTGGTTCCTCCTAAGGTTTCCTTCTCCAAGCTCTGCCTGAGCTAGTTTGTCCTGGCCTCTGTCCATTAAGAGAGAAAGAGTCAAGATTCAAAGAAATTTATTAATCCCAGACGGAAATTGCTTGTTCTTGGTTACAGTTGTTTTCCGGGAGGAAAGGAAAAGAGGAAATGAATAAAGGAAAAGAAAAAATAAATTAGACAAGGAGGAGGGGGGGGGGGAGCATAAAATACCATACCATATTGCGAACTAAACATGTACAGTATGTAACATGTAATTTAAGAGTATGGCTTTTACAGATTCAACTTCAAGATTTCTCAGCAGATTTGACTCATACCATCATATTACAAGCACACTATGAAATGAAACGAAGTCTTTATACTATGGCTGAGAACACTGTATGAACCCTAACCCTATCTACTCAGTAGTTTTGGAATATGAGTAACTCAACAAATTATTAACCTTATTCCACTTTTGGGTATGAAAGGATACTAATCAGTGATGACATCATACTGTACTGGCGGCACCATGGCTTTTTTTTTTTAGCACTGTGGCCTTGCACCTCCAGGGTCCGGGGTCGATTCCCACCTTGGGGTCTATGCACATGGAGTTTTGTGCTTGGTGGGTTTCCTCCCACAGTCCATAGACATTCAGGTTAGTCAAATTGGCGTCCCCAGTTACCCAGTGTGTGAATGCAAAATGTTGACCAGAGGTCCTACCATGGTCATGAAAAGTGATTTTTTTTTTTTTTTTACATAAATGGTCCAAGCTCCACTGTCCCTAGTCGAACTACAGAGGTTACTAGATGGATGGATGGATGGATGGAATAAATTACATACATGTATAAATGCAGGATCAAATACTTTACTAATATAGTGTTCAGTATAATATGGTTTTACAAACTTTGTTTTTTTAAACCATACCCACAGTACTGTAAGCCTGCTCACTTCTGGTTTCCTGTTCGCATTATTACATTTGGTTTGGTTTTCTTCAATGATCTAAACCAACCAAAACATGTATTACATTCAATGTACTGTAATTTATACATTTTACACCTGACCAACACAATAAACAGTAAACCTTCCCATTTGATGTGACCTGAGTTTGCCTTCCTGTATCCCTACCTTCCTCCCAGGGGAAGAAAAAAAATCCCTCAACAGGTGGTGCTTTTACTAGAACCATAAGCTCTTTGAAGGTCATAAATGAGTTCAGTGCTGGCCTTTAACAAAGAGAGTCAAAGAGCCAGACGGTTAAGTTAAACCGCGTTTGATGTCACTCTGATGTCTGCGTGACCTGAGATCAGGTTTAATCCCTCCCATGATGACCTACTTTAGCCATATAGTACGGGGACAACTGATCTGTGTTCTGCTGGTGCAATGTCGACAGAGGAGGCAGGATTTTGACTTACTTTGATTGGCTGTGATGGCTCTAACAGTGAGGGGAGTTCAGCGTTCCCAGATTATAAATACGTCCACAGGAACCTACAGTGTGTACCAGCAAAAGGAACCTCCACTTTGTTCTTTTTATGAAGTTCCTTCAAAGAGGTAAGAGCCAAAGATGAAAAGCTTGCTAACACTTTACGTATATGCATATAAAATGGAATGAATTGAACAGTGGAGTAATATAAAATGTTATACTTGAATATCAATTTAATACACAATGGAATGTGCATACGGTATTCTTTTTTTTTTTTTTTTAATAAGTCTGTTATTAAAAGTAATAATCCATTTTAGACATCCAGATCATTTTAAATGTTTAACAAACCAATTCAAGTCAAGTGGAATGACACTGAACTTTTTTTTTTTTTTTTGCCTCTCATTCCAAAGGGTTCATCAGTCCCTAAAACCCCATTAATTAATTGTTCACTTTTTAACGCAGAGACAATGTGGATCCTTCGAAAAGTCCAAGAGAGTGCCGAGAACTTTCCATTGGAAATAAGCCGGCTTGTGTGCAAAAACTCAGACGCGATTTCAGCCAAAGCGAACCTCTTCAACAAACTTCACAGCAATATCCTGACGCCGGACCAAATTCCCGACTTCTTCCTGCCCCCCAGGTTGAGCAGACGCTCTCTAGTTGCAGCGGAGAGCATTGTTTCACACCGCCCCAGTGACACTGGAGTCAGCTGTAGTCAGAGCTCTCAAGCAAGTTCTGCCACAACCCCTACAGTGATGGAGACAGATAAAACCAAGGGCCCCAGTGTAGCCATGAGAGGACCAATCAAACCAATTCCATTTTCATTGAAAAACTACGAGTCAGGATTTTTCGAGAGTCCAAACACTCGACGCAAGGAGTCGTTGTTTCACTCGGCACTTTCGAGCTACACACTTGATCGGATGACCAAAAGGGCGGCTCCGAAACTGCCCTCCATAGCACTGCTGAAAGTGGGCAGCGTGGAGAGTGACACCTGTTCTTCTGCTGACTCCTCCCCTCACAGCTCACCACCTCCGAGCAGGAGCAAACATGAGATCATTTCAAAGACGCACTCATCATCAAAAGAATCCCTTCATAAAGATAACTTACTCAGCCTCACAAACACAAATGACAAATCCAAATTTCCAAGAGATCGCCATGTTACCCAACCTCCTTCTTCAACCTTAGCCCCTCCTTTACAGTTCCAGCTGGACATGCTACACTGTCAGGAACGCCTCAATACCGAGCACGTCCTCCTCCTCCCACGTAGGGGCTGTATTCGTCTCTCGGCCTCTCATGCCAACATGGATGAAGATCTGTCCACCATTCGAATCCGAGTGATCTCTGTAGAAGACCTGCGTGAACCCGGCGATCTCCGGCCACTGCACTGCGGTCTTACCTTGAGCCTCAGTCCAGGCAAGCTGCAGCGGCAGCACAGCGCTGTCATCAGGAACTGCCGCAACCCCGTGTTCAACGAGGACTTCTTTTTCACAAAACCAGAAGGGGAGGAGCAGTGGTTGAGGAACTTTGCAGTCAGGGTGAAGGTGCTGGAGAAGACCTCTGGTCTGGGGAGGGCCGCAATGCTTGGGGTTATCATCAAGCCACTTGCTGAGCTACTAGCATTGTAAAGGCAATACTAAAAAAGATGTTTCCACCATGAAAAACGGTGTGCTTGATTTGATTTTATCTAGTATGTCCTATCTGTGTTGTTTGGGTTTCCTCCTGGTTCTCCAGATACCTCCCACTTCCTCCAAAAATTCGGTATACGGATTGGTAAATTACGTAGATCTATTTCTGCACAGCTTGTAATCCAAGGCGTATCCAATGTTCCTGGACAAGCCTCTAGGACCGCGTGATCCTGACCAGGAAGAAGTGTTTACTAAAGCTGAATGAATGAATGAAAGTTCACAGTCTAAACTATCAGAAGAAGACGACTGTCACCTTGCACTTTCAGGAGTTCAGATGGCACAGCGTACCTCTCCTTGTGCCCTAAGTTTGCTACGATATGTTCTAGGCCCCTACCAACCCTACACACAATAAGCGGTATAGATAATTAATGGTTAATAAATGACTCCATCATGAGTTTAATTTAGTATTATCTTTTCCATAAATTGGGATTAAATTATACACTGTATAGTATTTTTAAGTAAATCTCACATTGAAAAGACGTACAATAGAAAAAGCATATATAACCTAAAAGGTTTAGTTGTAATTGATAATTAGCTGACTTTGTTCTTGTACAGTATATGTGTTGTACTGTATATAGACATACAGTATTGCATGGGAATTCAAGTATGTTGCGTTATTGTGTTGGGAGATTACAAGACAACTTCTGATACTGTATATCATGTCTGCGTTATTATGTACAAAGCCATTCAACAGTCCCAAAGGGTAGCTCAATAGTTAATGCATTGGACAACTGATCGCAAGGTCTCAGATTCAAACCCCAAGTTGCCACTGTTGGGCCCTTGAGCAAGGCCCTTAACCCCCTACTGCTCAGATGTACAGTATCATGAGATAAAAATGTAAGTCGCTCTGGATAAGAGTGTCTGCCAATGCTGTAAATCTTGCTTCCCAAACATAACTTATAAGAAAAAATAAGAAATACATAACATTACAGAGGAATATTTGTATGCCTGTAAAGAAAGCGACATACTGTATTACATGACAGACCAGTTTTCAGATGAAAAAAAAAAAAAACCTGTAGGCTCCTGGGTTTTGCATACAAATAAGAAGGAAGAACTCACACTCAGAAAAACCTAACAGCTGTTTTACTGTGCAAAATTTTATTTTATTCTTTTCCATATGAAATCTGGTCTGTCATGTAATACTGTATGTTGCTCCCTTTGCAGGCATTCAACTATTCTTCAGTAATGTTCTTTTATTTATTTATTAGATTTTAAGTTTTAAACATAATAAGGCAGACATCAGAAAACATTAAGATAATAATACTAAAGATTATACCGAGCCGAAAACTTTTGCACAGTACCGTAGCTATTGTCTAATGTGCCACGCTGTTTGAATTTGTATTTAAGGGCAAGGCACCAATATGAGAACGTGTGCATACTGTATATGGTGAAGTGATGTACTGTACAGACAAATCTCCAAAGCTAGAATATTTATGCATTTATTCATAGATGTTTACAAAAGTGATAAATGTCACATTGTGTTTCGGGGGAGACTACACATTTTACATATACTCATGTATATATAAATATGACAGACCTGTGTAAAAAAAATTTATGTGTCCATTTAAAATTGTTGTTTTGATGTACATTAATGAGAAAAATTAAGTGTTATGCTTGTTTTGGCAATATGATGCATCCATCATAGATGTAAAAAAAAATAAAAAATACACAAACGTAGATAAATAAAGAACTAATGAAATTAAATATTGCTTGTTGATCACTACAGCAGAAATTTCAGAAATTCGTTAAGATTGTTTTTTTTTTCTTATAACACTAATTTTAACAGAATATGTTACAGTATTCCTGTAATTTCAGAATAGTAACATCAGAGAAGTTAACACAAGAGGGCAAACAAGAGCTTCATGCATTCATGGCACTAAATGACATCATTATGAGTCGTTGAGACTAACAGTTAAAAAATGAGTTGTCTGGAATTATATCACTTAATCAAAGATGATAGTAATTAATGTATATAGGATATAAACAGTGTTTCTTACTCCCACCACATCTAACCATACTGTATATACACACATACACACACACATACACACAAACACTTATGCACACCCGCTGCAGGAGGTGGCACACGTTTGGTTGAGGGCAGCACTGAGCAAGAATAAAGACCGTCTTAATTAGTGCAATAAAACCCCAAGTGCTGCTCTAATGGAGAGATGAATGTGCAGAGGAAGCTGCAAGGGACCTTTCTGTTAACCGCTGTCAAATAGGCAATTATCACAAAATGAGTCGTGTGTGCACCTTCGAACACGCAGTAGCAGTGTCCATGAAAGATGAGCACAGCACGAATGTGTGCAAACACTTATATCAATAAATGATGGCTTAATTTCTTTGTTAGTCACAAATCCAGATCAGATGCTGGTGCTTAATACTTAAAGTAACCGTCTGGTCTAAAAGACAAGGTTTTACCTTCAAAGGACACTCTGAAGCTACTAAAGAGAGCCTTGCCAAAAAGATATCACTTTAATAATTCATAAAAAGCGATCATTAGAAGTAACCTAATCTCTAATAATCGACTATATTGAACGCCATTAAAGTGGAAGTTGGTGAAGTAGAGGACCTCGTTCGGTGCACAGAATGATGATTGTTTCATTAGCCAAAAAAAAAGTGCAGAGAGCGAGAATTATCGTAATTATCTTCAGCTGGATGAGGTTTTTTTTTTACTGATGTTGGCTCAGCCGATGTTAAAGTGGGCATGCAGGGGACACGCGGCCAGGACTGGAGCTCGGCCATGACAGGAGAGGTCCATGGGCCTCGGCTGAGATTTTCCAGCTGCTGGCTGTAGAGGGAACGGCTGCTGTGCATGAATCACATGCCGGATACTGGCTTATCTATAATATCACGCTATAACTTTAGGAATGAATAGGAAGGTAACATTTGAAACGATCAACATTATGGCATTTATATTCTGATTAATTATGGTTTAAAACAAGTTGTTCATGATATTCCTGGTGAACAAGGTTGCTCACTTCACCCAAATGTTCCGCCACTTTTACAGATCTTCATCATTTTTTTTTTAGGTGTGTTACAGTATATTAAATGTATTGTAAGCATGAAACCCTAAAAATGACAGGTAGAGGCAGGTAAGTCTCCAATTCATACAGTACATTCGGGGTAGGGTTTCTATATGGTACAGTATAGGAAGGATACAAATAAATCAGAGTGTGCTAAATTGCCTCACTGCTTTAACATATATCCTTTTATATCTCCATAGTCTATATAAAGTGCATATTGCATTGTATGCAATCAAAATCAATAAAACAGCATATAAAGAAGTTCTGGTGTACATTAACTACAGAATGTTCAATTCTTTCTTTAGTGCTAATTGACTTTATGACTAAATGGTTTATTGATGGATCAGGAAGCAGGAGATGGACATGTGAAAGGAAAGTATAGGCGATGGGGATTAGAATTGTCCTAGAATGGCAAAACAAATTGTGTGATGAGCACGAAAGCATCCTAGAATATTCAGCATGCTAAACCATGAAGTGGATAGGCTTCAACTAAAGAAGGCCACATTGTGTTCCTCTCCTGTCAGCCAACAACAGGAATCTGAGGCTTCATTATGCAGTTGGACGGTTGAAGATTGGAAAATGATCAGCCTTATACACAAAGGTCAGGCACTGCACTGGGTTCAAAACACTGATGCTCACCTACGAAGCTAAAAACGGCCCAGCACATACTTCGTAATCACAACTAATCACACCCTGCACTGCACCACATTCCCTCCAGCACTGCCAACTGGTGCCATCATCTCTCAGGGATCGAGGAAGACATGCATGTACTGTAGACTGTTCTTTGGTATCAGCTAGGTGATGGAATGAACTTCCTCTAGATTTCTGTACAGTCGAGTCATCTGTTTCTAAGATATTTGGGTACCTCCAAATTTTTTCAACAGTTCAAAGGCCCAACTACATCCAGAGATACTGGTTTTTGGAACCTGGTACCAGAGTGCGTTTTCTCCTCTTATTGTATAAATCTCATCTTTCTTTATTTAGGTCACAAACAGTGCAAGCATTTCACTGCATATCATACCGTGTATAGTTATGTAAGTGACAAATCAAATTATGATTTGAATATTATAAAGCTGACCTCACTATAATAAAGGTACGGTGATTTCCAAAGCAACAGTTTTCCAAAAGTAAGGTTTTACTTAATAATATATCGGAATGATGAACTCACACGTTATAATAACAACAACAATTCAATTACTTGTTACATGTACCTTAAAGCACAGTGAAATTATTTTTTCACATCTCCCGGTTAGAAAGCTGGGATCAGAGCACATGGTCAGCCAGGGTATAGCACCCCTGGAGCAGATAGGGTTAAGCATTTTGCTCAAGGGCTCAACGGTGGCAACTTGGCAGTGCTGGGGCTCAAACCCCCAACCTTCCGTTCATTAACCCAGTCACCCACAGCCTTAATAGTTTGAGCCGGTTAAGCGGCTAAGCCACTGCCACTAAGCTCCAAAGAGGAAAAGTTTCATTGTAAATTCTTGACTTCGGTATAAATTGTAGGACAAATATTATAAACCTACTGCAGCTACCTGAATAACTAGTCATATGCTTGCTGAGGGAAAAAAATATTTTTTTAGTGGATCTTTAACTAGTTTATCAAAAAATATAATATTTTTTGAATAATTAAATTATACTATAGAATGTTTATTTACTTAATCCCACATTAAATTCAGGAAGGTATTCATTCGAATATTTGAGTTACACTAAAGTTTTAACTGCCATAATAAGAAGATGTAGCAGTTGGCTGTTATTATACATTTTCTCTTTGAAGTGTGCTAATATTATTTAGCGCACTGTAATGTACAAATGAGCTAAGTATTGGGTTATGGTTCCAGGCCGTGCTACATCACTGAGTCCGGATCTCCAAGTGCAGCTTTAACCATCGGCGCAAGCCTAATTTCTGAAAGCAGTCGAATTAAACAGTGAATCTATCAGTGCAATTATGTGTTTTAAGCAATTAAGATAATATCTGTTGCAATATTACCAATCTGCACCAAATTTACTGCCTGGCTGACGGAATATAATGCTGTACTAAGTTTCTGTGCTGTTTCCGATGATGAGAAACCTAATGAATTAAGCTGCTCATTATGAACGAAGGGTCTTTCTGATCATTAAGACAAGCGCGTAGAATGTGTCACCTCCGCCCTGTCGAAGTCGGCGTAATTAAAAATAATATCTCATATCCGATTCATGCTGTCAACAGTCGTCGGAGCACCAGATTCACCATGACCTCATGTCCATTTATCATCATTGTCAGATAATTAATATTGAAAAGATTTTATATGCAAAAGTGGGGGGGAAAAATGAAATGTTTCTTGGGCTGATCATCCACATTGTCGAGTCATGAGGATTTTGCAATTTGACCACATATTTAATAAAAAGAAAAAAAGTTTATTCTGCTACATACATTGTTATTTAATTAGATATGAATGTGATTATATATCGTATCAAATGTATTACTGTAAAATCAAGACAGATGGAGGGGGGCGTTCAAGTCAAACCGGGACTTTGTAAATAAAGACATAAAACTGATTGATATTAACAGAAGACATCAAGCACAGTAAGGTGATGAGACTCTTAATACATTTGAACGGTGCAAACATTTTAAAGAAGGACATATGTCCACGAACGACAGGGGAGTGAGTATAACTCCTGATCCTTGAAAATCGATGGATGACTTGTCTCTAACTTGCAGAAGTGTTGCATCTGTCTTTGGACACCAGACAAACAATCATTTACAAACATTGTCACATCCCCCGTACAGTCCAGACATCGCTTTAAGCCACATGTTCACATGTTCACATGTTTGGGCCATTAAAGGAGTTCCTGGTAGGCCAGCATTTCAGACAGCAGGCAGTCTGGTTACAGTTCCAACGGACTGAGAAAACTTTCTACCTTGATGGTAGAACTTGTAATCTTGATGGCATTAGTGTAGCAAGGGATTCTATAAAAAAATATGTTTTTTTTTTTTTTACTCTCATATATGTTATTTTGCACAATCAAATGTCCAGGTTTGACCTTAATGCCCCAGATAGATAGATAGATAGATAGATAGATAGATAGATATAGATAGATAGATAGATAGATAGATAGATAGATAGATAGATATAGATAGATAGATAGATAGATATAGATAGATAGATAGATAGATAGATATAGATAGATAGATAGATAGATAGATAGATAGATAGATAGATAGATAGATATAGATAGATAGATAGATAGATAGATAGATAGATAGATAGATAGATAGATAGATATAGATAGATAGATAGATAGATAGATAGATAGATAGATAGATAGATAGATATAGATAGATAGATAGATAGATAGATAGATAGATAGATAGATAGATAGACAGACAGGTTCATCCTCATCAATATTGACTAAGCAGGACACTGTGGGTGTAGTTTTCACCTCACTCGACCACTTGTGCATCTAAATTATTTGTTCAGCGGGCAGGTTCGGTACACTCCCGGTGTGAGTGTGTGTGTGAGGGTGTGCGTGTAGGTGTACGAGAGCGCCTTTGCCATGCTAAACAGTCACACTCTCAATGGCTTCCAGACTGGCAGCTTTTGTGCTCTGAAGAGGACCAGCTTGTGAACTTCAAAGCTGAAATTATGTCAAGACCAAGGAGACAAAACGACTTTATCAAACAGCGGCTTTTGAAGTCATGGAGGTGCTCAACCTTGTGGTCCTGAGTCCTTACCAGCAGTCATCAACTCGCCAGTGAATATATGCATGCGCTCACACACAACACACACACACTCACAGCAGTCTTGTGATCTTTAAAGGGAGGTCACCCGTCTTAAATGCAGCATGTGCTGATAAATACTGATATTTCTGCATGTAAACCTAGACAGATTTTATTGATGCACATATTTATAACGTGAAAGCCTGAACAGCAAGTTCCATATTGTATTTATGCTTATATGGGGTCTTTGCAACACATTTCTATATTGCTTAAAAAATCATAAAAATCTCATATGAAAAGTTACAACGGTTAAGGGTAACTGAATTAGCATTTTTACTGTTTTCATTCATTTCATTTCACTACTTCTCTAGCTTTGTTAAAAGTCACACATACCTGGTCAGTCTTAACTGTCAGTTTTGAAAAAGCACATTAAATCAGATCCCTGGAGCAGACGACATGTGACTCATCGGTTAATTGCAGGATTTTCATTCTTTTAATTTTCTATGAAAAAGATCATCCACAATTGTTATTTACAAATGAGACTTGAAATTGAACTCAAGATAATCTGAAAGGCATTGTGGGAAACTGTGCCAAAAAAATTTGTTAGTTTACAGAGTGCTAGTAGGTATTTATTTATATAAATAAATAAAAAATACCATGATAAACTCACTTTTATTCCCTAAAATAGTCAAATAAATGCTAAAACATTTGAATGAAATAAGCTAAACATTGTTGGGGAAACCAACAGAAGCTAAAAGAGCTAACTAGCTGGGCTTATGCTTGGTAAGAAACACATGCTAGTCTTACAGCTAACTCGAACAGAAAATTCTAAATAGGTTAAACAAATACTGTTAGCTTTGTTGTTTGATAGGTTTAAGATTTTTTTTTAAATAATTGTAGTAATATTAACAAGTGAATACTTTGCATCCCTTTTCATACTAATCTATTTTTCTATTATCAGTTGATGTGTTTTTATTAGCACACATACTATTTTGTGCTAATTAGCATTAGAGTCTTTTGTAGCATCTGTAGGGAGAACAGAAGGTTAAACATAAAATGACAAATCCATTTAAGAAGCCATAATGGAGTGTTTGTGGTACTACTGCTGAATAATAGCACTCACATCAAACCATGTATTTGCTTCAACCTTTAAAATAGTGGCTTTCCCCCCCCCCCCCCCCCCCGCTCCATTCTTTTTTTGCACAAGTTTCCTGTACTTGTTTCTGGTCCGGTCGTGAAAATGTCAAGTCTTGCCGCATTCCTGTTTCTGTCAGCTTCTTCTTTAACATCTCTGCGCTTGACTAGAATTCTGCCTCACCTTGCTTTGGAGAAATGCAGCATGCTCATATATATTGGAATGATTCTATCATGTAGCTACTGGTGAACAAAATGAGATCATATTTAGCATGGAATTGTTAAAACATGGTGGATAATTAAATCATTTTTCTTCTATTAAGAAATAAAGATTAGAATAAGACTCAGATTAGAAGCAACAGGTTTTTGCCGATCTTAAGCCGAGGTGGTCTGAAGAGCTGTTCATACAGCAGCAACTGAATAATAATTATTAATGACTTATGTTTATGATTTAATCTGAATTAAATATTAAAATCCACATAAAGATCTGATATGCTAACAGATTCCAAAAAAAAACAGCCCTGAAATAATTATATTCCCATTACATTATATAAAAACTAATTAGATTCATTCAAAAAATAAATAAATATTTCCCACAAAAATCAGTGTCATTAACCATAATTAAAAAGGCACATGCAGATCTTATCATCTTAACATCTGCATACATTCTGCTTTGAGTTCTGTACTTTTTAATTTCCAGGACACAGATATTAGAAAGAATCGCACCCAGAATATGGGGTACACGACAAAAAAAAAAAAAAAAAAAGGAAAGGAGTCGACATTAAATCAAATTAGATTTATTTTAGAAAAAAAATGTGTCATTATAAATATTTTAAGAGAATACTGATATCCCCAAAACATCTCATTTGAGTTCCTTATCTATTCCAGTTTCACCACGATAAATCATTAAATATACTACAAATATACCATTCCCCATACTGTATATTAGGCAATTCAATTTTGCTGTGGAATTAAGGCTGTTCGAAGGACGAAAACCCATATTTAACACGAGCAAGGACCTCATTAAAGTAGTCCTTACATGTTTGTAAGCACATCACTGAACACTTACATTTCTGTACATAAAACATTTCAACATCTTTCCTTCTTCTTCTTCTATTTTTTAACAGCAATTTCACATTATGACTTTGGGTTCATTTAATGACAGCGTTTCTTCCCAACACAGTGCATTCCAGAAGAGCATCTTTACAAAGGCAATCATGCATGCCAGGCATGCTATAATGTGTACAAATATTATTCAATATGCATTAAATTGATTTTGACTTTATACAATTCAGTAGCACAGATTTACAGAGTACAAAAGTCGTTTTATACAGTCAAAAGGGAGTCGAAAGAAAAGCAGAGACAAAGCCTAAATCAGGCTCCTTGAATTTATAAATAATACAAAAAAATTCTCAATAAACACAGACAAAGTTTTGTCGTGTTTCACGATGATTGTTACAACACGTATAGAGACTACCTGCAAACAGCCTACCTAAGTTTTGCAAGGGAAGTGCAATATGCAAATTAAACAGTATGTATTTATACAGAAGAGAGAGAGAGAGAGAATACAATGCTATACAAGGTTATCAGCACCTAGGAAGCATCTAAGTTCACGATAAAAGGAAACAAAATGTCACACTCCATGACATACGATCTTTATCAGTCTCTTGTGGTTACTTGGTATGGAATAGTGTCCAAAGCATGCAGCAGTACATACCCTCACATCACGACACTCTTACTGTACCGCTTTCATTTCAGGACTGCAGCAGAGAGGGATGAAGCGCTCCGGTTTTGTCCTCCATCAGATCTGTTGCTTCTCTGTCCATCCGGGTGCAGAGCTGAGCTGACCCTGGTGCCAAGCCGCTCAGAGATGGCACAGCACCTAGTGTCGGCGTGGGCTTAATGGGAACAGGCACAGCAGGCATGTTAGGGCTTCCTGTGTGGTGGTACAGCCCCTTGACGGCCACCCCAAATGGTGGATACTCAGATGAGACAGGGGGCGATTCAGAAAGCACGCCTACGTGTGGCCACACAGAGTTGACCACACTGGGTACCGAGTAGCCCAGATGATGCATGACAGAGGCGATGGGCAGCCCACCTGCCATCACCCCCTTGTAGTCTCGTCCGATCAGGCTCTCGATTGCAAATGGGTGTTTGAAGCCTCCGCTTTGCCCACCCCCCAAAGCGTAGCTCTGGAAGTGAGACAGGCGCCCAACGGTGCCCAGGTAATCTGGATGCCCCATACTGAGTTTGTTAGCATGCTGGTGCGCATGATGTGGGTGATGATGCTGGGCGTGAGGGTGGTACGGGTGAAGGATGGGGGCACTCTTGCAGGCGCTGTGCTCCATTCGAAGCACCTTGAAGCGCTTGCGGCGACGCAGGAAGCTGCCGTTCTCGAACATGTCGCCACAGTCCGGGTGCAGCGCCCAAAAACTGCCCTTGCCAGGCTGGTCGGGGCGCCGTGGAATCTTTATGAAGCAGTCGTTGAAGGAGAGGTTGTGGCGGAGCGAGTTCTGCCAGCGCTGTGTGTTCTCACGGTAGTACGGGAAGCGGTCCATGATGAATTTGTAGATGTCGCTGAGAGGGAGCATCTTCTCTGATGAGTTCTGGATGGCCATGGCAGTCAGAGAGATGTACGAGTAAGGAGGTTTCTGGTCGCTGTACGAGTTCTTGCCTGGCCGAGGCATGGCTTTGAGTGATCTTGGGTTTCTTTTTGTAGAATATCTGAGCTATTAGCGATGTCAGTGGGTTTATTTATTCTGAGAAGTCTTCCCGTTGGAAAAAAAGACATCCATCATTAGGTCCAGTGCATCTACAGTATGTCTGGCCTGTTTATTGCTAAACGTAAATCTATTTCTGTCATTTTTTTCGCCTCCAACGAAAAACGTGGAAATGAATAAATAGAATAAAATAAAATAACGATCAGATTAATTCGTAAGGCGCGTGAAGAAAAAGATGACGCACACGGTCGCTATTTGAAAGACTTTTGAAAGTTACCTTGTGCGCCATGGGCTCGTGCGTCTTCGGTCGCGCGCTCTCACTCTCTCTCTCTCTACGCGTGCCAAGCGCCCGGAGCTGCACTGACACCGAGCCGCAGCATCACCACAGCCCGACTTTTATGCGCTCGTCGCTCCACGACCCTTTTCATAAGAATATTGGAGGTTCCGACCCCCTGAGAGTCAAGGGGGGGAAACAGAGGGAGGAACCAAATTTATATGCACTTATAGGCAACTTCATCTGTGCCAATCGGAGGGCGTTATTATTACGCGCGCCGGCAAATCACGACTCTAATCATGTTAATGCGCCTCAGGTTAAATCATGGCGTGAACAATATAACTAAACATTTTAAAACACACACACACACACACAAAACATATAATAATATTGCTTGAAATATATACATAGCATAAGATTGCTGGAGCATAATAATAATAATAATAATAATAGTTTTATTTATTTTATATATATATATATATATATATATATATATATATATATATATATATATATATATATATAATATGAACAAAATTGTGTATTTACTTTGTGGGTTGTCTAGTAAAATAAAAATGAGTTTCAAACTCCATTCCCGTCTCCATTCGGGTTTTAATCCTCCTTTTTTTTAAAATAAATAAATAAAAGAATTTAAAAAAATTATATACAGTAGATCATTATTAAGTGTTTTCTGTAGCAACAAAATCCAGGAAGTCTGACAGAAAATGCAAAACTGACCAAACAAAATCCTTATATATATATATATATTTTTTTTTTTTAACCTGTGACATTTAATTCAAAAACAATCACTAAAATAATATGTGCAATAAAACGAACAGTCAAAATGAATAAATCCAGCATTTAACCTCAATCATGTCAGGGAGATAATGGAAGTGCCTATAAACTTTCTCACTCAGTCGTTAAACTCTGGTTACAGAGGCCAACTTAAATGGAGTAGTAAATGATTTATTTATTTATTTATTTATTTTGCAGTACCAGTAGTTCACTTGCTCATGATGCATAATTTGAGAAGAATCCTTAACGCTCTCATTTTAATTGTCTAACTGGCAAAATTAACAGGTTTAGAAAAATCATTATTTTTCTATTTGATGGAAATGGAAATGGAAATATAAGCTTTTTATGATTTTAAAAAAATCCTGAATATGTAACAAATTAAAAGAAAAAAGTTTTTTTTTTTTTTTTTTTTTAATAATGCACACATTTAGTATGCGGGCTTCTCCGTGTCCCCATGCGCATTAACGCAAAAAGCTGAAAGATTTAAGTCTAAAAACTAATCAGTTCTGTTCCTGTCTAGTATCTTGTCCACTTGTCCGAGATTATTAATAAGAACAGTCTTCAGAGCCCCGGCGCCTGTAAACAGCCTAACAAAAGAGCCGGAGCTCCTCGGACACGAGCGGCGCGTCCCCGCGGGTCGTCGAATACATTACATTAATTAGGCCTTCCGCGATTTACCTTCCTGAGAGAGCGAGGGGTCCGAAGAGAGGCTATAATTAAAAGCGCACCGATTAGATTATGTGATGAATATTCACAGTGATGTCAATTAATTCCAGCAGATCTCTCTCATTATGGCCCTGAAAGTGTTTTAATCCTTCAGCAGCTTAAAGGGTCATCTGTGAACAAGTGTCCTGACACGTTCAACGCCTACTGTCAACATATTCCCCATATATGAATAACAAAAACTAAACACTTTTGGCACCTATCCACATAACCCCGAGGTTTGTGTTGATTACCAAGTTTTAATGTTTTTATTATTATTATTATTATTATTATTATTATTATTATTATTATTATTATTATTATTATTATTAGGAGATGCACATATAAAATATTACATTTTGTTCCTCAAGATATGATGCATGTTTAATTACTTTGCCTGAACCAACATGTTTTATTGCATTTATTTACTTGCGAATCTTATAACTAATAGTTTGCATTCTAGTGCACTTCTCATCCCCAAACCTTGTTAGGTCAACCTGGCAAGTTCTTGAAAAGAAGATGGAATGCACTTTCAGAAAACAATGGATACCTTTAAAGTTTTAAGGTAATTATGGTCCAGGTATGTGGTTTTAATTATGTATTTTATATATTTTATTTAATTTTTTTATTTTACATATATATGTGTGTGTGTGTGTAAATATTTTCTATATTCTCTACATTATGGGATTTAAAAATAATAATAATAATAATAATAATAATAATAATAATATGGTAGATTTAGAAACATTTAGGAGTGCTTGTTTGTTGAAATTACACTCTTGGAAGAAAAGGGTACAAAACTCTTTCCTTGTGCTCATTCCTTGTCACTGCAATAGCAGCATCAAGTGTATGCAAACATGCAAAGAGTAAACAGACTCCCACAGATTTATGATAAAAATGTATGCAATAAAATCTGCTACATTTTCCAGCAAGTAATGTCTAGATATAAATCCATTATTATTATTATTATTATTATTATTATTATTATTATTATTATTATTACTGTGCTGACTTTGCTTTAAGAGCAAAAACTCCACTATGCTTAGAACGAGTTCTTAACAGATCTTCGGAGAGCACAAAGATCTTCTTTAACCAGGTGACCAGCTTAACCAGATGACTATACTGACTTTTTACCTTTTCTTTAAATTTCTCAATTTGGAGCTATTCATACCTGCGACAGTCCACCTTCATTTTTGGCATCCATCAGGCCCTCTTGTCCCGAGCGACTCATTTTTTAATCTCATTATACACCTGAGCTTGGAATATTGAGAGAATATTGGAATATTGGGGGTTTAGGGACCTTGCTCAAGGGCTCAACAATAGTAACTTGGCAATCTGGCATCTTTTAAAATCAGACATTTCCATGTAATTTTCACTTCAAGGTATATTTGTATATTTGGTGTTGGGTATATTACAATCTTGCATATCCATGTTTGTCGATACCATCAAGTGGACATCTTTAGTACTTTTAACATGTATTCCCCCCCCCCCCATCCCCCCAATAACAGTTCACTATATCCAAATTTTTTATAAAAAATCTTTACAAAATTAAAAAAAAAAAAAAACACTATTCCAGTATACACTATAAGACTATTCCAGTGATGTGTAGTACACTGTGTAATACAGTGTAGGACCTGTTTTTCTTAAGAATGCAACAAAGATGCCTCCCATATCCAAAACAGACGTATTTATGTACCTTCATACAGTTCTTACTCTATTTCATGAAGGCTCATCGAGAAAAATGTGGAAGTTCATATTATGTACAGTTGCATAAAAAAATGGTACTGAACCATGCAATCCCTTGCCTCTGCAATAAGGTCTTATACATTTCATGCCCCTAATGGTTTTTTTTTTTTTTTTACATAGAGCGATACAGCCTTACTATATAAAGTAATTATGGTCCAGACAGATGCTAGCTCTCAAATCTTGGAGTAATTCTTAATCCAACAAATAAAGCGACATCTAGAAATCAGAAATGAGGGTTTCAGGTTTTCAGGGTTCCACAAGTGAATTGATCAAAATAACCAATGTTTTTTAGGCAGCCAATGCTTTTTCAAAATACATACTAATAACGAATAATTGTGAACAAATGTAATACAGATGGGTGTTAACTTGCACTTTCATTCACCCCAAACCTGAACATAAAGCCTTGTTTATTATGTTGATAATGGACAGAACTGGAATGGACTCTGTTAATGCTGGCATAGAGCTTGATCTAAAAGAATGTGTACGATTATGAAGAATATAGCAGCTAACAGACTAGCTCATCTGACATAGCAGTAAATACCAGGCAAGTGTTTATTCAATATGTAATTTGAATACTTTCTTTTAATAGTAAAAGAGTTAGAAAGTTTTGAACTAAGTTTTGATTTGAACAAATCTCTTGGTTTAAAAATTGTTACATGTAACTCCTATGGATGTCTGAAGTAGGCCACATCTTTAAATCGCTAGATATTACTAGCAGATAGTTTTGGTAAAGTCTTGAGCCAACCATCATTCCTTCATATTTTGCTTCCAAAGAGACAGACTATCTAGTATTTTTATGGAATCTTAAGGAATAGTTTTTCTGGCATCATGGATTACTTTTTGTTACAGAGGAATGTTCTCTTGTTTGATTGTTAAACCCTATAAATCATTCAAGCAGAAAAAAAAAACATCTAGCTTAGGGCGTGAACCATGCAGTGAAAAAAAAGGTGCAGATGATGGCAGATGATCAGCTTTGTTAGTCTGCTGGTGATGCTGAATGCTGGGCAGTTGGAATAGATGAGAGGGGAAATGAGGTTGCTGCTGAGGTCGTTACATAAAAATCTTTAAGCACTTTGCAGCGTATCATGAAAAACACTTGTTCCCATTTCTTTAATTCCCATTTAATTTAAGACTTTTGCACAGTACTGTACACATTAAGTTAGTATCAGTAATATGATATAGCAATAGATATGAATAAGTCATGGCAACACATTTGCAACTTGAGTAATCCTTTGCAAAGTTTCCAAGACATGCCGGATGGCGCGGATAGATTATTGTGCTGTAGCTCTACTTTCTGTATTTGAAGCTACAAGACGAACAATGTTAACTAGTAGTAGTGGAAACATGACCACTAGTTAGAAAAATATAAAGCTAAAACCATAGTGGATTTGTGCTGGGTTATCTGGAGAAAAAAAAACATGCAGTTATTTATTTACTCATTTATTAACCACTTTATCCTGGTCTTTGCTGTGGTGAGGCCAAAACAGAATGTCGACATAAGGTGAGGAATACCTTTTAGATTGGAATACCAGTCTATCACGGCACCACAAACACAAACATTTTTACACACACTCTGTCACAACTAGGAGAAATCCAGAGTAGCTAGTGTCATACCTACTGGCACGTTTTGAGAGGTGGAAAGAAACTGGAGATCAAATCGATCAAAATTGTCTTATTATTTTTGCCATACTGAAATCCCAGAGGGTAGTTGGACAGTAAAATTGTGTTGCTTGACAGCATGGGCAACATGTCTTGTAACATCAAAATCGGTTAGATGATCTGAAGGTCCACTGTATGTTTCCATAAAACTACGCATAATCATTCATAACTTTTGAATTCATGGTTAGAGTTGAGCTGTGGTGTTGATGGTATTACTGGTAAGTTAACTTTAATATAAGTCTCTGTAATTTTATCAAAATCTGTGAGAAGCCATGCATGTCAATTTCAGCACCATCTGCAACTAACATCCAAAAGTAAATAGTTAACAGTGCGACTAATATATAAAACATCATCCGTGGCACTTCATTACTTATCAAAGGTTCCTCTGTAGGGATCTACAGACGTCTGCAATGAACCATAGATCTATTCTTAAGTAACTGGTTTTGTTCGAGCCCATACCACTGGCTATTTTGTTACCTTATGTTAAGCCTTAAGTCTTCTAAAGACTTCTCACTTTCTAGTCTCGGTTTGTTGTTACACTGAGGCTATAGAGTAAGAGTCTGCCAGAGACACGGCAAGCTGCGATTTTAAATCAGTGATCCATAGCAAAGATCGTAGCTCAGTGGTAGCTGGGGAAGCCCATTGGTTAACGGCGTTGCGCTAATGATTAGAAGGGTCAAACCCCAGCACCAGCAAGTTGTCACCATTGGGCCCTTGAGCAAGGCCCTTAACCTTAACCCTCAACTGTTCAGTTGTATAAGGATATAAAATGTAAGCCGCTCTGGATACAGGCCACTGCTAAATGCTGTAAATGTAAATCATGAAAAGCAGTAACCAGGTTAAAATTGGGCTTAGGATCGACCTGGTGAGTCTGGAGCTGTGACAGTTGATATTTAAGGTATATTTCAGACCTTGAGCTTTATATATTTTTTTTGTATTTAAAAAAGTATAATGCATATAGCAGTGAAGGCCATTTTGAAGCAAAAATCTGTTAATTCAATACAAAAAATTGGATTTAAATACAAATTTGTGTAAGTGTACAGTAGTTTTCCTGATTCTAACCAGTTGTCTAACTGGGTTTCCATTAATTGTTGGCTACCAGTGCAAAACCAAGCAGCAGAACTCAGAGACCAGACATATGGTGTACAGGTGAGTGGGGAATTCGTGTGAAAGTGATGTTTCCCTAAACAACTCCTTTAATATGTTGTGGGAGTGTCACACTTAATACAGAGGGCTCGAAGTAATTATTTCTCACTGAACGTGATCTTTTCTTGATGTTGCCGCAAGAAACCTTATGGTCTAAATGCATTAATTACTTAGAAATTAAACAAAAACAGCCATCATGCTACCTCAGTAGTGTTGTCCCTTGACAGGCGAGGAGCGTGTAAAACATGCTTTTGTGGCGGCACATCGCTGCCACGCGTGTCACGGTGAGGCCCGGCGAGGCTGATGCGGGCGCGTGCCTCTGTGATGTTGTTGTTGTCGTGGGTTTTTTTTTTTTTTTTTAGATCAATATTAAACCTTCTTCCCCACAAAGCGCCGTGTTAAGTAGACGCCACGCTGCTGATACGCATAAAGAAATTAATTAGACGAGGTTTTTTTCCCCATTCAACTCCTGGACAAATAACTACTTGTAAAGCGCACCTTCTGGGCATATCGAGCATATGCTTGGAATTATCCTTAATGGACTAATTACATAAATTACTCGTTAATTTTACAGCACATCAATTATAAAAGATATATCAATTAATTTTGCATAAATTAAAGGGCTGAACGTGGCAAAAAAGGAAAGTGGGAGATGAGCGCGCGAGGAGGGGGGTCTGTTCTGGGGCCGCAAGGCGAAGTGCGTGCACGCGGGCGCGCGTGTGTGTGTAAGGGGGGTGTTCGTCTGTTTGTTCCAAAGATGCTAATAATTATTTTTGCAGCTCTGGGCAAAAGACTGCAGCTCTCATTTTTTTGGAATAGGACGTGAAGAAACCCGCAATCAGAGAGGCAATAATAATGGCACAGACCCCTCGGTAAGCGATCACGAGGCATTTAAATCAATTAGAGAGGTCCTGTTGGGAAACTGCGTTTGAAGCGACTTTATGATTTATCGATACCGATTAACACGGTGACACACTTAACACACTTTACCCCTCTATGAGGACATGGCTTAACGTGTCAAAAGGCCATGAATCTTCCATGCATTCCATTTTGAAAGCCCATATTGAAGATAAATGTTTTCCGATGTCACCTACTGGATTTTAGCATCATCAAAATGTTCACACAGATCATTTAGGCTACATTATTGCCATTCTATAGATTATATATTATAAACTAAGAAAATATGATACAGATCTATGTGCTGGTTGAGCTCAGATATCTTCTCACAATTGCTAGATAAATCTGTATAAGAATGCATCTTCTGCTTCAGCTTATTGATCGATACTCTTCTTCTAATCGAGCCACGTCAACACCACATACATACCACGTTCAGCCATTCCGCCTACACTGGAGAAAAAAAAACGAAAGCTTCAGGTTATGAATGACATTCACTCACAAGTTTGAAAATTTTGTGTGAAATTTCCATTTTTTACCAGACCAGAAAAAAATCACGATCGTAAGAATAAAAAGTTGTGGAGAAATAATTTGCGATTTGGGGGGTGGGGGATGAGTTACATTAACTTGTCCAAGTCCAATCTGCATGAAAATAGCTTGCATTTATGAAAGTCACACTTAAGTCATATTTACTGTTGAATTGTGAGATCAAAATTCAAAGTTGTGTTTATAAACCGAAAGAAAAGTACATTTCTGAGAAATTGTATGAAACTGAAATATTTAACAAGATTTTTAAAAAGTTACAATTGAGTGATATTAACTTAATTTTGAAACATTTGTGCGAAATTCCCATTTCTTACAAGATAATAAAATTCACAATCTTAATTTTAAAAAGTCAAAGTTGTGTAAAAAAGAATTTGCAATTACAAGGTAAAAATTCAAGTCGGATTCACTTGCAATTCTAAGGAAAAAGTCCAAGGTATGTGAAAATAGCTTGCTTTCACGAAATTTAAATGTCACATTTAAGCGATATTAACTGTTAATTAATTGTAAAATAAGAATTCAAAGTTGTGTCTAAAAAACTAAAAAAAAACATCACAGTTAAACGACATTAACTCACAATTCTGGGGGAAAAAAAAGTAAGTTGTGTGAAATTGTGAAAAACGTACAATTTAATGATATTAACTCACAATTGTAAGCTCATAAATGCAGAGTTGCATGAAAATCATTTGCGATGATTTTTGAGATACAGTATATCTCACATTTAAATGATGTTAACATAATTTGAAACTAAGACGTGATAAAAACTTTTATTCAGATTTTTTTTTTTTTTTTGGTCAGTTAACTTTTTTCTCACAATTGCAGGTTAATATCACTCACACAATTGCGACGGCAAAAACAAGCTACCATATGATCTCTATTTTGAGAAACACACAAGTAGCTATAAAATCCTCGTTGTTTGAATTCTTGTGATGAATTCGATTCCTGCAGCAGGGAATCCGATGTTAGTGGACAGCTGTAGGTTTTTCACAGCCGAGTCCATCCCATGTGTGCCCCCTGGTCTATGTGTTTAAAGCAGAAAAACACATTCATTCATCTCTACCTGTCAGCACTGAACCACTCTCACACAACCACACACTGAACTACACATACTCAGAAAGAATAGGAGACTGTTGACATGTACAGAACATATATTTGAAGCAGGTGGATGGAAAAACACACAAAATCATATTTATATCGAGAAAAAGGCATTTGTACATTTTTCGGAGAATATTAATAAAAATAGAAACACAAACTCTGTTTGGAATTTACACACATACCCTGTTTCACTAACTTTATGAGGACATTATTATTAGTATAGATAATTAGTGCTCTATAACATTAACCTTAACCTTTTGAAGTTTTTTTTTGTTTATATAATAAACAGAAAACTGATTTTTTATATAAAATCAGTTTTGTGAGGTCTAAGCAGTTTTCCTCCCGGGGAACTGCCAAATGTCCCCACAAGGTAAAAAAAAATGTCATGCGTTCCTAACCTTACGGTAACATTTGGTCCTCTGAATGATATAAACACATGCCCACTGAGACACACACTTTCTTTCTCTCTCCCTCACACATTTACACACGCACGCACACATACGCACACACACACACACACACACACACACGGCCTCTCTCTTCTTTTCCCTCCCCTGGTGAGAGCTTAGTGAATCGTGCAGTTGGCTGAGTTCCAGTCTGTCTCTCCCCATTACCACCCCCCCAATGGCCCCTAAGGGGCACCAGTAGCCCTTATCTACTACAACTCGTTCTCTACACTTACATCTTACATACCGCATCTCTGTCTTTTCACTTACTCCATCCCTAACATCATCATATTATCCCTATGGAGGCCATGCTGAGTGCCTCCGAACATGTCCGGCAAGTGCAGCATGAACATTTAGGGTCTGTGTGTTATAGCCAGACCTATAGTGACAAGCCGGAATTGAGCATGTAATTAGACTCACTGGTCATTTTATTAGGAACACACTTTCACCTGTTCCTTCATGCAGTTATCTAACTGGACATAAGGCGTCTCCCATGTGATCTCATTGACCTTTTTCTGGGTTAGATTAACCCTTTCCCACCATGGTGAGCGGAAAAAGCATCTCAAAACACACTACATGTAAAACTCAGAGGCGAACGGGCTACAACAACTGAAGACCACATCTGGTTCCAGATGTGTCAGCTCTCAGCTTAACCGAAACAGAAGGGTTGAAGGTTCTAAAAATGACCAATTGTATTGTATTGTATAACAGTATAATTCATGGTATGTCTCTTCCCCATATAACTTACAAAGTAGATCTGGTTTTGACATACTCATTTTTGAGGAAGAATATTTTTTATGTTTTGTTAGAAAAATTAGGTTCATTGCTCAGACTTAACACCATCACTGAAACGCAAAACTCTTTGGAGTTATCAACATTAGGGGGTAAATTGAAAAGAATTGTGAACTGTAAGACAAAAGAACAAAAAAAATTTAGATATAGAAGCATATATTGATTTTGCTAGGACTCACAATATATTTATTTGTTGTTTCCCTTTTAAGCTTAAATTATGCAGTTGAGTATGTCGAAAATATTGTCACTGCCAAAAATAAAGGTGGTTTTCCTTTTGGAACAGTGCTATCAAGATGACATGTTTTGTGCCTTCTGCGTATATTTTCTCTAAAAAAATAAAAAAAATAAATAAAATGTTCAGTCCTGAATGTGGTGCCAAGCTTTGTAACCAAACAGTTTAAGGGCAGAAGAAATGGCAAATCTCTGTTTGCCAAGTGGTGTCTTACAGAGATGACACAGATTTATACATCATGGAATTTTACCCGTATCTTAATGTCTTCACTGCTACCAGCTTCACCCAACAGTAGCTAAATGAAGGTTCAGAATGCATGATTAATAGGTTATGTTTGCTTTAATGCTCACCAATGGTTTTCCAAGTTTTTCTTTCCGCAAGAATATCAAGCACATGCTGATGAAAACAACAGAAAAAAATTATAACATAGCACTTGGGCTAAGAGTTCAAAATCTTCAACCCCCCTG
The DNA here is from genome assembly GCA_013621035.1 of Clarias magur. Lineage (NCBI taxonomy): Eukaryota > Metazoa > Chordata > Actinopteri > Siluriformes > Clariidae > Clarias > Clarias magur. Next base: position 2,357,200 of record QNUK01000023.1, on the reverse strand, counting down.
CGTTACGAAACGGTCTCTCCCTGGCTATGAGGCGTCAAGAGAGTCGGCGCCGCCGAGACGATCTCCTCAATGGCCTCTCGGATGGCTCCGGCTCACAGCTCACCCTGCGCCAAAACTCCTAATGCGCTCGCCGACTCACTGCCTCGGATTTTCATAAAAGTCGTTTTCGTTGCCCTTGCTGCCCAGTGTGCGATACCGAGGCTATGTGTAAAATAAATGATGTATATAGCTGTAGGGGGAAATCCGACCTCCCCCGGCACTACCTTGGTGTCCAAGGAACATTGAACATTAGATCCTCGTTTAGTGAATAAATAAGCATTCAGCTGAATGGCGGTGTTAGCCACGGACTTTGGTGCATATTTTACCAGAAAAGGAGTTAAGCCATTAGGGAGTTAATATCAAATAAATCTCCACTGGTCGGGCAGGCAGAGAGGGACCGGCGGCTCTGCAGCGCCCTGTTGGGTTACTAATGACCTGCGCAGGCTTCAAATGAAGCTGTTATATGCATGTCATTTGCAGTATGTATATATTTATATATTATCTTCTAATTGTGTTTGAGAAGAGAACAAAGCCACAGCCACGGCATTTAAGACAAGGGCCTTAAACGCTTTGTAGAGGACAAAATAAACTTGTTTCAATTAGCATGTGATGGCCTGAGCATGGGCGCGTGTGCGCGTACGCCGATGAAAAGGATCGACGTGGAAAACGTACAAGGATGTGATGCCTCGTGGTCTTTGTGCTGGGGTTCAACACATCACTTGATAGGGGTATAACTCGCTTAATAAATTGCTCATCGAGTTGTTTTTCTGTATTGCTGCATTTCTACAAGACTTGCAATTATGTAGTAGTCTATTTTGTGAAAAAATGAGGCAGGAAAGAAATGATCTGGATCCAATTTGTTATTTTTTTTTTCCCTCCCTCTCTCAGTATTATAAATTGTTTATATTTGTTCCACTATTAACTTAAAACTCCCAGTTTATTATTCAGTTATTCATCTTACAGCATATTAACTACTATGAATAATTCAGTAACTACAGTGAAACTAATAGACCTTTCCTACATATGTACTTACGGGAATGAGGAATGCAAATCCGGCCTCACATACATACACATTTAAGATTTTCTCAAATGTGCTGATGAGTGTAATATGGCAGAGTGTCACGTTAAACACGCTCTCGAAGATTATTATTTATTTATTTATTTATTTATTTATTTATTTTACCGAATGCCATATGGCTTTTGGGATATTTTGCCTAGTTTTGCCATAGGGGTTATTGGTGAATAGCGCGGAAGGCTATTAAACTTATGGTTACTCGGAGGTTATTAAGGCTAAATGGGTGAGCAAATGGGACATAAATGTCATTTAAACCTCAATGTCGCTGTTTTATTCTATATCCTGAACATTATTCACAAATTCCACCAGATTTCTAAAAATCAAGCATGATAAATTCGGGTCAAATTGTACTTTATTTCTTTTAATGAAAGCACCTCTTTCTTAGTTAACCGTTTCCAATATTAAATACCTTTTCCTTCTTGATGGAAATGTACATTTATTCCATTTATTTAGTTGTACAGTGTGCATTCCTCTAGCTTAAGTACTGCAGGTTTACCAAAAGTAAATACCGTGTACCCGTCTTTAACACTGAAAGTTTAAAGAGGACTTTCCCCTTAAATGTTCTCGAGGCTAATTAAAACTTCAGGGTAAAAAAAAAAAAGAAAGAAAGAAAGAAAAAAAAATCCACCGATTTCTCAGCAGAGCTTCAGAGCCATCTGGAGCTCTTCCATTCTTTCTCCTGCCTTCACTTTCTCCATCTTTCTCGCTGCTGGCGCAATTAAATACACACAAGAGACACTGCTTAGTAAACAGCGTTACACATTCTGTTTGAATTAGCCTCCCATTCTCCACCAAGAACTGAAACATCCATACAGAAGATTGTTCAGATTAATCATGGCCTGACATGCCAGTCATTTCTGACAACGACTAGCGCGTCGTCGGAAGCTCTGCTTCAGTGTTAGCACAACGCGCACTGTTTGTATTCGCTCTGCACACAGTGATATTTTCTGTCAGGGGAAGAAAACAGGTTATTTTTAGACAAATAAAATATCATTTAGCCAGAACCTACAGAGGCAAATGTTAGCAGAGTGGAAACATAGAAAAGCTAACAAAATCATAAAAGCGCATTTAATTTCCCCTTAGGGATAGCCTGACCTTTTTCTAGCTAACACTGTGTCAGAAACGGTATTTACCTTTACATTTACGCTATACACGTTAGCTTGACACGCGACTGCCAACAGCAGCGGCAGCAACAACAACAAAATAAAAACACTATAAGCGTTTAAGTGCAACTTGGCACTATATTTATGATGCGAAAGATAAATGTACTAAAAGAACCCGAAAGGAAATGATAGATATCATAGTTTGGGAGAGATGTGTGCGGTTTGTAGCTAACCATGGTCCAGTAATTAGCATGTGCAGACGCTACGTTGGTTAGCAGTCCTCGTGCTGAGGAGTTGATGAACTGTGCCAGAGATAAAAGCCTGGAGCCACACACAAATAAATCTGTCATTTCACACGTTATCATATTCATGAGTGTGTGTGTGCGTATGACTGCAGATGTTACAATAGTTGTGCTTCTCTAAAATGTGTTTGGGAAGCGATCGACAGCTTTTTTAGACCAGAAGTTTTTTTTTTCTTCTCTCAGGGAGCGAGAGTACATGCTGCTAGTGTTTTTGCCATTTGGGCGAAAACGAGCGGAGAGCTAACGATGTTTGTCGTGTGACTCCGAGCCGCCTGTTTGTTTATGCTAGGCCAGCTCTGCCCAGCGCCGCCTGTAAATAATTACCCACCCTAATTATGGCCTGGAGTTAGCGAGTGTGCTAAATGCTTTTCTGATGAGCACTGCCCTGAGTTAGCAGGTGCTGGGCCGGCCCTCCTAGGGACTCAGATTGAAGAGGGGGGCCCTCATCCCTGTCTAGCTTTACCTCCTTCCCTCATGTCCCACAGGCTGAACGGGTTGTGTGTGCGTTTGCACCCCCCAAAGACGAATACCCCCCAAAGAATAATGTGTTTTACACAGGGGGGGTGACTCTCCACACGGGGAGTAGGAGGGTGTTACTCTGTGTGCAGCTGGCCCCTAATGCGAGATCCATTACACTGCCCTAAAAATGGCCTCGTTTTTAGAGAACTTGGTCATTAAGACGTGTCTTGCTGATAAAAATCAAAATCAAGTGTTCAAACTCCGAATAAAAGCCTGTAAGCTCCTAGGATCATTTTGGTAAAGTTTTATGGTGATAATGGCTGCTGCCTACTGGGTCCATCTTTAATCGGATTTCTAAAGATTTAATACTTTAAAGTCGCAACCAGGTACTCGCGTTTCACGATATCCCGAAAGAATGCGATCAGGGATTAATGTCAGGTGCCGGATAAAGCATTATCTATGAAACGACTTTACCGTAGGTCTGCATCTTTGTCGAAAAAATGGCACATGGGGCCAGCTTGCGTGGCCTCGACTCTGCGTGTTATTTGGTAGCATGTCGTACCATCAAACTTTTACCCCCCATGATCGTTCCCAGTCTGTCTCCTAAAACTTGCGCAGACTTGCATTATGTCAGCTCGCGCTTTGCCACCCCATTTGCTGTAGCCGTACCGCTGTGAGCGCAGACAGACTTATCAATCAAACGCGGCTTGATGGATTCTTCAGAACGACGGAGCAATCGCCTCAGAAGAGCCGAGGAGTCTCGGAGCGTTTTGTTTTTTTTTGTTTTTTCCCTTTTTTTTCTTTGACATAAGGGTATGCAAAGAGTGTAAATGGATGAACGGTTGATTGATTCTCGCCAGCGAAGCTGTCGACAGCAGGAAATGTGTTTTTGCATTGACTGTGTTTGCCTGGGAATTTGCTCGGGACATGAGTTATCACGCACGAGTTTGGACCTTAAGGCGATTCCACATTAATGTGTATAATGATGACAGGTCGGAGGAGCCTAGATCCGCTGTTTAACAGCCGTTACCTGTGGAGAGACAGAAAAAGGAAAGGGGAAAAAAAAGACTAAAAGCCTGGGAATATATTAAAAGAGATGGGCAAAACTAAGGAGGCAGGAGAAGATACAAATAACCTGGCTGTATTAAAGATAAAATAGCATCGCTTGAAGAGGCTGCATTTGACAAACCAACAACATTGAGTGTAGCGTATATTGTAGCCATTTGCTAATACGGCACATTAAATAAAAGCATATCAATGTGAGACTCTGTAGTTGTAAACTGTATAAATGCCCCATTAACCCTACAAAAATAAAAGTGTAATCAAGAAAACATTTCCTTTAATGTTAAAAGGCCGGCCTTACTGAAAAATCCAGAATAGTCTGATCAACCACTAGCTGCTAAATATAGGCCGAACTGGTCAAGAGTCACTGGCGGGGGGGACAGTTTTGAATTATTGCTGCTAATTCTATATCGTAGACAAGTTGTTTTTATTTAAACAGTAATGCGATAAAAATAAAAAATAAAAAAAAAACTCAAAATTTATTTCTGAAGAATTTTGATAACAATAGGCAGTTAATAAGGAAACTAGTAAAAGATTATCTGTTAGCTTGACACTGCATTTTAGTAGCTTAGCTGAGCCTCAGGATCAACCTAGGGCTGTTTACAAGAAAGCAAAACTATGTGTGGTGAAAGAAGAAACCCTCGAAAATGAATTAGGCTTCGCAAAACTACAGAGTGGATTTTAAGTAAGATAGCTGCTAAAATAAAAGCATTCACAGCAGATGTCTTAACTAAATGGCAAAAGTGAGCGTCAAACTTAGCTTGCTATCTAGCCCTCAGGCCTAATCCAGGCTACTGTATCAATTTTATGTGAGTAAATCTATTTTCAATGGTCAACAAACTTGTGCTGGGGATGATTAGGGGACAATAATATATGACAGTGAAATAAAACATGAACCTTTTTCTCATGAAGAAGCTTCGTGTTAGGAATATTAATGTGAAAATGCTATAAACAGACCATAATAATGAGTACCATATAAAGTACCCCCCCCCCTTTTTTTTTTATAACGATAATTGTAACACACAATATGCATACCGATTTCCCTGTCATGTTCACTCGTCTCATCCTCACTTACAGTAGGGTTCCCATTCTCACCCTGTCTCACATGCTTTCTGTGGCTACTAAACGCACATAGATCACGAGTATTATAATAGATCATTAAAGCAAGAAATAGATTAGAAAAAATACTTTTAGGGGCATGTATTTTTTTTTTATATTTTCAAATGCCTTAAAATATATTTTTATTCCCCTGTTTAGTAAGAGAAACACAGTGTCAGGTTCCGATGCCTATAATACATTATTAATTACCACTGTATATACTAATTATTGACCTCATCTAGCTTCAGATTCATATCCTGTTAAATTCTTGGTGCTTAACTCTACGTTGCATTCAAAGCTTAACCTACAGTATGATTAAGCAAGGAAACTACCTGCAACCAATTATTTTCCATTAAACCAAGACACATGACCTGAAAGTTGTTTGTTCCAGCCATTTCCATGCCTTCAGCCAGTGGGTGGCAGTACAAGTCCTTTCTTTGAAAGTTATCTAGTTCTTTGACTCAAATGGCTTGGCAAGACTGAAACCATAGTCTGAGTTTATGCCAATATCCCGATACATGATTTTATTTCGTTCTACTTGCAAATTTCTTTAGAAAATGGTTTATAAGAACAGGACTATGATTTTATATAGTAAACCAAAACAAATCTAAGTATAGATACCAATCATCTATAACATTAATAGCATTGATAGGTGACACAAATAATAATGATGATTTCATTGCAATGGCATGGGTCAAGGGGTTGGGTATATTTGAGAGCATGTGAGCAGTCAGTTCTTGGAGTTTATGTGTTGGAAACAGGACAAATGGGCAAATGTAAGTATTCACAGATTTACTCACAGATTTGAGTATCTCCAAAAATTTATGGTGTGTTCCAGGTACAGAGTACCGGCCCAAAAATGGTCCAAAAACAGGTAACTGGTGAACCAGTAACACGATCATAGGCATGCAAGTTGTACAGTATTAAGTTTTGTGTGCGGGACGAAGGAAAGCCTGTCTGGTCTGATCCTACAAAAGAGCGACTGTAGATGAAATTGCTAAAAATGCTGTGAATACTGGTCCTGATAGAAAGGTGTCAGAACACACAGTGTTTCGCATTTCGTTGCATATGGGACTGTGTAGCTATCAGAGTGCCCTTGCTACAAGGAAAGCACCTACAATGGGAATGTGAGCATTAGAATATAATATTAGAATAATATAATATAATATAATATAATATAATATAATATAATATAATATAATATAATATATAATAATATATATAAATGTCGAATTTATATATATAATGACAACTCATACAGAAATCATAAATCATTCAGATTCGGATACACTGGCATGATGACAATCAAGTTTATCCACACACACGTTGTATACACAATCACACATTTAAATAAGTTATAAGCATTAAATAGCATGTTTTAACCATCATTGCAAGAGCACAAACAACATTTTTAATTAAACCGCTTTAAAGTTATTTAACACTTAGTTGCTTAAAATAAGATATACTCAACTCTAGAACATTTAAAATCCTAACCGTTATGCTATACACACAGACCAAATTAGCAATTAAACTGCAACTGATTTCATTTTTTCCCTAATTTCCCCAAAACTCATAAAACTCGCATTTTTCCCCCCTCGCATAAAACTTCAAAGCAAACATTTCTGCATGTACCATTCTCCTTCAAACATAAATTAATCACTGTAGATACTTTTTCTCTACTTTTCTAAACACACACGGGGGTCCCATTACATAGCAGTCAATCTTCAAGAGACAAAGTGTTAAAAGGAAAAAAAAAACAACAGCAAAGGAAGAGAAACCCATTCTCTGGAGACAAACAAAACCATTAATTAAAACAAGCTCTCAAGCATCAATCTCTCTGCCTGTCACAAAATTATCATAATCTGAGAATGTTGGGAGTCTGCAGAGTAAACAGTTAATTTAGGGAGCATTAATCAAAAAGTGGGTCTCTCTCTACCCCTCTCTGTGCTTTGACACTTGCACTTCTTCATCCAACTGCATTCTTTACACCCAACGCGGGCAACTTTTCCATCCGGGATCGATTTCAAAGTCCAGCTGCATGCAAAATGCACCCGTGTCACAGAAAAATGCACAAAGGGATACAGCACAGGGGTGAGTTGGAATCTTTTTTTTTTTTTCTTTTTCTTTTTCTTTTTACATTATTTATTAAGTTTTCATACAATTCCCAGGCAATGGGGAATATTAATTTAGCACAAAAAAAGTCAGGCTGTGCTGTCGTCTTTGTATGCATATGTGACTGACAATGAAAACATACAGTATATGATATAACAGGAAACAGGAAGAGTTTAACGACTAGAGAAGAAGCAACAAGGGCAAAGCTAACACTGTTTTTAAAAAACTGTATGTTTTCTCTCCATTAAGTGAATCTAAGTGATCTCCTCATGTCATATAATACAGTAACTACCATGTGATATCACATTTAATATTAAAAATACTTATAAATATAATAAATAAATAAATTATATATATATATATATGAATTATATATTATATGTATATATATATGTATTATATGTATATATATTTATATATATATATATATATATATATATATATATATATATATATATATATATGTGTGTGTGTGTGTGTGTGTGTGTGTGTGTGTGTGAGACATATGACAGATGACAACGTTAATCTACGTTTTTAAAGAAAAAAACTCTTTTAACTATAAATGTATAAGACAAATATATGAGATTTATAAATCTATATTATAAAATTTTTTTTTTGTAAAATGTAACTTAATTTCTTGAATAAAAAGGACAACTGCACTGGAAAAAATTAATGGACAACAGTAATACTGGCAGAAAATACCAGGATTTTTAAAAAATAAATATTTTATAAAATGTTGACAATTTTCCTATTCACCTATTAATAGTCATTTTCTTAACATGGTTCTATGAGGTGTGTTCAAGTCAAACCGGGACTTGTGATGAAAGTAAAATGTGTCAAATTAATTGATGTTTACAGAAGACTTCAAGCACATCAAAGTGGTTAGACTCTTAGTCGCAGTAAAACTGACCGGTGCAAATGTTTTAAAGAAGGCAATAAAGACAGCAATAAATGACGATCCCAGCCGAGGTCGCTCTGAGCCCACTGTAGTCGTTTCTGTGAACAATCAGCGAGCGAAATGCCTGATGCTTGCAAATCGACAGATAACTTGTCACCAACTTGCAGAAGAGATGCATCCGTCTGTGGCAACTGTACATATAATCAATCGCGAACTTCGCTGGACAAGCCATTTTTACATGTTTGAGCCATTAAAGGAGTTCCTTGGAGGCCAGCATTTAAGACATGAAGCAAGCAGTCCGATCATACTGAGGAAACGTTCTATCTTGAAGCACAAGTGAAACACTGGGATAAGTGCATTACAGTAGCAGAGGATTATATAAAAATAAAAATAAAATAAAAAATAAAGAAATAAACATGGTTTTATGTCCATAACTGATAAATTTGCTGCAGAAACTCGTGCAGCAAATTTATCAAGGAATTATAATAGCAAAACAACATCCATTGTTTTTAAAGATGCCCATTACAGATAGACATACTGTCAAGGTCAGTAATACGTGGGTGTGAGAGAAAGAGCGTTTGACAAACACAGTGTGTAGTTTGCATACACACTAGAGCGATTTGCATATGCTTGATCCCTAATGATCTCCAAGCCAGAGGTGATGGAGACGAGGAAAGACACCCAGAGACAGCATGATGAAGAGTCTTTGAGGAGATCCTGGGTGACACCTTAGAAATATGTGTGAGCAGTAACATATTTTCTAAGCATTCAGAAGATTCCAAAACCATATTTTTTGTTAAACTTCAAAAGGAGGTATGTCATCATGCGGGCTTGACAATTATTCAATAAGCAGATACAGTTATGCTGAAAAGTTTGCACGCTCTAAAAGAAATCGTTAAACATAGCCATTTATTTGGAAAATATGACAGATTATGCTTCTTTTTTTTTTTTCTTATTTAAGGATAGTCGTCATGTGAAGTAAGAATAACTGCGATCACCCAAACAACCCTGATCCAATGTTCACATATCCTTGAATGTTTGGCCACAAATGTTTAAACACACAGGTTTAAATGGCGATTAAAGGGAAGTTTCCACACCTGTGACTCATTATAACTGTAATTAGTGTCTATGCATAAATAGTCAGTGAGTTTCTCGGCTCATGAGGCGATGCACTGACTTGGCTGGATACTTGACTAGTACCATGGGCAAGACAAAGGAACTACCAATGGACCTCCGTAATGAGGTAGTTATGCATAACTTTATAAAGCAGGAAAAGATATGTCAACACTTGAAAACGCCATTCAGTACCGTTCAAACTCTGGTAAAGAGGTGGAAAATAAGAGGTGCTTATTTATCAACTTTATCAACAAGGCCTACGATGAAAAGTACCTCTTATGTTTTGATCTGTGTGAGCTCCAGTGGCACAGGGAAGTTAGTCAAAATTTATGGCAAGATGAATATACTGCGGCATGTTATCAGAAAACACTGGAAGACAATTTGCATTCCAACATGACAATGATCCAAAGCACAAGGCCAAGTTGCCCCTTCAATGGCTACAGCGGAAAAAGGTGAATGTTCTGGAGAGGCCACCGCAGCCTCCTAACCTCAATATCTTTGAGCCTCTTTGGGGAGATTGACAAGAACTGGAGGCCTTTTGCCAAGAACAACGGGCAGCTATACCACCTAAGGGAATTCAGGACCTCATGCACAATTATTATAAAAGACTTCATGCCATCATTTATGCTAAAGAGGCCAATATAATATCAAGAACGAATGGTATCCCAACTTTTCAGTAGGGATTATTTGTTCATTTCCTTTTGTTTGTCATGTTTGGATTGATGATTGTGCCATTCTGTTATGCCTGACATATGAACTTGATCATATAAGAAATAAAAGAAGAGTGCAAGATCTAAAAGTGGAATGTTCAGGTGTCCACAAACTGTAGGCCATATAGTAAATGTGTACACATTTTAACGATATGTTTTCAGTGCTTTGTGTCTGAGGTATTTCTCTAAGCATCGAATGGCAATTGGGTCAAAATCTGTGTCGAACTTATTAGCAAATAAATGGGATTGCTCTACCAACCACTGCAGATCCCCAACCCCGTATATACAAATACCCCGAACATGAATACCCTGACAGGGAGGGTACACTGCATCAAATGCCCCCTCGTGTGCGTGCCATTTGATTAGCCGAGCGATGCTGTAAATGTCTGTGACGTCAAATTTAGGGTGTGCACGGAGGAACCCTGGGACACCAGGGATCCGCTGCATTGTAGCCCAAATAAATTCATCTGGGCTGTATGTGTCATTAAACCATGACATCAGCACCTGAGCTTTAGGGTCCTCGATCACATAGCGCACAAAATCACGACTCACCACTATGTACGCGCCACCTGAGAATACCTTAACGCCAAAGGGTGGCCGAGTTTTCACCTGGTTGGTTGCCTGGATTCCACCATTTATCACTTGGTGTCTTTTTTTCCATCTGTACACCTTATTAGCAGGCGTGATATAAGTCTCCAGACTGTTGGAACCAGCTAGTGCTTTAAGAGCACGCACTATTTCCAGGTTAGTTTTGATGGGGAAGTCCTGTCCACACAAGTTGATGAAGTACTTCCATTGACTGCTGACCTTGTAAAGATCCTTCATGCAATTGATATCAGCCTGGACGCGACTCCAGCTGGCGTAGATTACCTGTTCAGATTGACTTGAAAGGAAAACGTTACCGAGGCAAGAGACAATGGCGCTGACTGCCCTCCTAGTGGACTCTTGGGTTTTTTTGTCCACATGGATGCAGTAGAAATTCTGAGGACTGTAAATAGACCTGAGAAGTCTCTCGAAATTCTGCACCTTGTGGTGCATGACAATCGAGTATGCCACCGGGAATCCCTCTTCCTCCTCGCTCAGTGGGAAACGGAAGTACTTCCGAGTCCTTAGGAATTCTCCACAGTCTTTAGCCTGCTCGACATATTGTTCATCAGTGACCTGTGTTGTGGTCTTGAAGCTCTTTGTGATTGCCAGAATCTTAGCGCGTCTAATTTCATCAGTGTCCCCTTGTACAATACTATTGCAGTCACACTCATCCTCTGGAGTCTCATCATCTCTAAACATCAGGGACGTGTAATTCGTCTTTGCCTTTTTCTTGACCATCAGCGATGTAAAGATCAAAACGACACACATCCAAGCTCCAAAAGACAGCAGCATCCAGGACCTTCTCGCTCTGGTGATTATTGAAGCCATCTTCAAATTTGTTACCAGTACCACCTGTAGCAGTCAAAGGGCATTATTTTAGGATTACTAACCATAACATTGTCAAGACTTGTTCAGACGTTTGCACTCAGATACTCAGTGTTCAAACCTTATTTACTGTAAGTAATTATGAATTATGCTGATTGTACCAGAATTATGCTGATATGACTGGAAAAAAATGATGTATAGTAATATAGCTGCAATATTTTTCATGAAGAACAGAAAATCTTCTTTGTGCTACGTGATTTTCAGCTACAGATAGCTCAAGTCTGAGTGGAGGCACCATAATTTATTCGAATTCACATATTTATTTCAATTTTTTTATTATGTTTTTTTTTTTTTTTTAGAAAATTTTGGCTATGATGTCAGAATTCTGACTTTCTTCTCAGGTAACATCTTCTGAGAATAAAGTCAAAATTCTGAGAAAATAAGCCATACTTCTGAGATTATAGTCAAAGTTTTGAGGAATAAGTCAGTAGTCTGAGATTAAAGACAGAATTCAGATTTTTTTTTTTAAGTCAGAATACTGTTTTTTCTAAATCAGACATCTGAGATTAAAGTCAGATTTTGGAAGGGGGTGGAGTCAGACATCTGAGATTAAAGTCAGATTTTGGAAGGAGGTGGAATCAGACATCTGAGATTAAAGTCAGATTTTGGAAGGGGGTGGAGTCAGACATCTGAGATTAAAGTCAGATTTTTGTGGGAAACAATATTTTGAGATTCAAGTTAAAGTTTGGGGAAAAAAGTGAGATTTCTGAGATTTAAGTCAACATTTTGAGAGAATATTTAAAGTCATATTAAATAATTCCCGTCCGTACTTTTCTAACCACAGTAAAACAGTTGTGTTTTTTTTTTTTTTTTTTTGGTTTAGTGGCTGTCTACAGTTTTCCGAGAGTAGAGACACTTCTCTATAAAGGTGACTGTTGCTCTGGTACTGTTTAGTAACACAAAAAAAAAAATGGTGTGGGAGAATCAGCATTGAACTATGTTTCAACACCTTTAACACAAGAGCTTTATGTATGACCTTTATTTTACCAGTGAGGTCAAGAGTCTTTTTAAAAGAGAAACCTGGCCAATCAAATTGACAACAATGTATATACAGTATGTCACAAAAGTGAGTACACCCCTCTCATCTCTGCAAATATTTAGTTCAAATATCTTTTCATAGGACAACGCTGCATAAATGACTCTTTGACACGATGAAAAGTAGTCAGGGTAAAGTTTGTACAGCAGTGTAAATCTATTGTCCCCACAAAATAACTAAAAATACAGCCAATAATAGCTGAACCCCTGGCAACAAAAATAAGTACACCCCCAAGTGAAAATGTACAAATTGAGCACAATTAGTAATTTTCCTTCCCCTTTGTCATGTGACTCATTAGTGTTACACTGTCTCAGGTGTCACCAGATAGCAGGGGAGTTAAATTAGGTATAAAAGCTCTTCCACTCTCTCAACCTGGCCACTGAAAGTTCAACATGGCACCTCATGGCAAACAACTCTCAGAAGACCTGAAAAAACGAACTGTTGCTTTACATAAAGATGGCCGAGGCTATAAAAAGATAGCCAACACTCGGCAACTGTGCTGCAGCAACATTTCACATTTTCACTTAGGGGTGCACTCACTTTTGTTGCCTACTTTTCATTGTGTCAAAGAGTCATTTATGCAGTGTTATCCTATGAAAAGATATAACTAAATATTTGCAGAGATCTGAGGGGTGTACTCACTTTTGTGACATACTGTAACATCCTAAGCATCCACATCCAATATGAACAACCCCACTCCAGAATTTACTAATAGTGAAATTAAATTCTATAAATCGTTCTTACCGCAGAGGGTATTTCGGCCGTCTTGGTCCATTTGCATAATATTTGAAACTTTCTTCTGTCTTGATTCCTTCAAAAGCTTCCTAAGCCCAAAGCCAGCACTGAGTCATAGGAAATACCACTTACCATGACTATAGTGTTGATATATAATACAAAGTTGTTGGCTGTTCTGCTGTGTAAGCTGCTACAGTGCAGAAAGAAGAAGCGTTTACCAGTCTCTTTTGTTACCACTGCTCTGGTAACCGTGAACCAGTGACGTTGTACTATTCCGGAGAATTTCCAAGCTAAACTGACTTCCCTGACTACAAGTGAAAGCTGCCTGCACATTCAGGTTGTGTTTCCTTGGGAGCAGCCAATTGGGCTTGTTTCCGGTTATATCTCTTATCATGACCATGCTGTTGACATATGATACAGCACCGGTTACCTACTGTATTCCTAAACCTATCACTTTCCCATAATGCATTATGCTTCTCCACAGCTCGAAGTATATATAAAATTATATGGATCATGTTATCAAGAATACCGCATCCATGATTTGTGCACGCTATACAGGTAGATAGATATAAAGATGACTATATATATAGATATAACTAGATATGGATGTAGATGAAGTATTATACTACATAAACTGGACATGTCAGTCAACGAGGAACTGAGCAGATATGAAAATATTGGTATGTCTGTTACAACCATTGCTTCCTGGTGTTTTAAAAATAAAGAGTATACACACAGGTAGCAAAATGCACATTTGCTATTCAAAAATTATATGCCTACCTGATGAAAGACTTTTTTTTTTTTTATTAAGAAACAAACCAAAACAAAAATAAGTAAAGCCATGTGCAAGGTTCGTTAGTATTATTCCTGAGAGCAAGAAAAAATTATAATCTTAAAGTGACACACGTTGCCTTTCTGGTTTCTACACTCATTCTGTACATTCCTGAAAACTGCCAATTCTGCTTATATTTGCCTCTAAGCATGTGGTTGCATGGATCATTTCCCAGAATAAAAAATACGTCATTGGCTTATACAATATTTGGATTAAGTAAATTAGAGTCAAAGTCTTGGAAAATATGCTTAGTGTCCAGATTTCAACTTTTTATTTTCATTTGGAGCTACAAAAAAGAACCTGTTACATTAGAGCTCAACTATGTTAGAACCATCATGCAAAATTGTGTCCGTATATAAAAAAGTTCACTATAACAATGAACAAGGAATGGTATAAGCACCAAATAGCCTGAAACATAGTAAGATGTTTAGACGCATAATCATCACCATCGTCACCATTGCTCTGATAATGCTGTTTTAATAGTGCTGATGTCATAAATGACATCAGCGAGGCCGTCTTATTCTTCTAAGGATTTTTGGGGGGGTCTTAACATGTCCAAAAACTCGGCACACAGGTTGGAATCTGCTGCCATTAGGACACCTGCGCGTCTGGAGATTTACAGGAGATTTTGCTGCATAACTCATACACACTTTCACTCTGCAGGTCATGCTCTCAACAGGTAGTCAATTGTTTTTAGGTCATTTGCAAAATGCACATTTATGACGTCAGCATTATTAAATATACACACTACACATCCTACACACAGACACACACACACACACACACACTATATACACACTACACACATACTACACACACACACACTATATACACACTACACACATACTACACACACACACACACACACACACACACACACACACACACTATATACACGCATACTACACACACGCACACACATTACACATACACACTATATACACAAATACTACACACACACACACACACACACGCTCTACACATCCTACAGGTACATATCCTACACACACACTACAGATACTCACTCTATACACACATGCTAAACACACGCCCTACACACACAAAACATCCTACACACATTACACATGCTACAAACACTACACTTCATACACACATGCTAAACATCGAACACATATCCTACACACGCACACACACGCACACACACACACACATGCACACACACACACACACACACACACACACACACACACACAGGGGCGCAAATATGGGGTATGCAGTATATGCAGTGCATGGGGGCACCACACGGAAGGGGGCGCCATGATGAAAAACAAATCTTTGAAAATTGTCTTTAATAAAGCTTTTAAAATATTTGAAAAATTATATTTGTTAAGAGACTATTTTTGTTTAGCATGTAAATAATAATAATAATAAAATACAATTATATACAGTATATCAATTGAGCCCCCCTATCGTTGCCAGACAGTCACATATGCAAAATGGACAGAAGAGGGAAATTTTCTGGCGCGCAGAACAGAAAAAGAAAAAAAAGATGAGGACAGCAATGTCAAAGTGGATAAAAAGAGATTGGTAAGCTTGACGTATCATTTTGTATTACTCTAAGTCTTTAAGTTCATCAACATTTAACATTATTGCCAGCGAGGCTGAGCATAGTTCCATATCATTATTCCTGAAAAAATAGGCATTTGGTTTAAAATAAAATTAACTTATTGTTAAAAATGTTAACTGAGGTTCTCAACACCAAACACAACCAAGTTATTGGGCTCTTGACTTATCCTCTCAGTTTGTTATGTTCAGTCCAGGGGCGCAATAAATGCACGTTTTTTTTTTTTTTCTTTTCTTTTTTTTCGGAAAGCTCTGCTGTGTAAACAGAACGAGACTAGAATATGGATCCCTCTAAACGTTGAGAAAACAAGTAGGTAAAGGCCACACAGTACTGTGACTTACACAGTATTAAGAAACATGCAGAATAAGTCATTGTAGCCTTAAGAAACAAAGTATGTGAAACATCTATTTTGTTTACGCAGCTGTGAAGATGAAGATACGCCAAAATCCACGGCAACGGTCACATTTTTTAAAATGGCCTTCGATGTGGAAAAGTGCTTTGCACCACGTCAGGGTTTGAGCATACATACTGTACGCACGTTTCCTTGTCAGAGTTATTTGAAAATCTAAGGTCGTATCTGATTGGCTGCAGGTTATTTGAAGATCTAACTTATTTTTGCATGCTGCCATTCTAAGGATTTGGACATTGACTGATGCTATTTTATATGTAAATGACATACCCCTCAGCAAATGTGCAGTTCCGCCCCTGCACACACACACATACACACACACATACACACAGTGTCTCTTTCTATCCTGAGTTGAACTTTCTGTCCTGAGTTGATCTGAGTTTAAATGATCTACAAATACAGGACTGCATTATCATGTCTACTAAAAAATATCAGTCAGATCATTTTCCAGATTTATATAGAGTTCTGTACAGCACAAGTAAAGAACGTACACCGCACTGCAATGCATTACAGCTAGACAATCGCATATCTCAGGGAAATGTGTGATTGAATCCTTTTAAAATAATGAATATCTTACATGTTAATTCATCAGACTATAAGGAAAATGTTTCTTCTTGCTCATTGATGTAGCCCTCAGAAGTTAGTAGCACTAAAAAAAATGTATCAAACCCTATTTTATTTTCCCAATTATCAGTAGAATTAGTATTATTCATAGTATAAAGAGAATGGAGCATGGTAATCTTAAGATTAAATTAATAAATTAAGAAATAAATTATTTAAGAGAGAGAGAGAGAGTCTTAATCCTGAAACAGAACAACTTTATTAATCTGTCTAATAAAATCTCTGTCTAATCTTACCAAGGTTTGGAGTTTGGCTGCTCTACCACTGGAACACTAAATCCACCCAGATTGAACAGCACCAAGTTTTTATTCTACTTCTAATGGTTTTCAGTCAGATGCTGTGCTGTAACAAAATGCCACCACCCACAGGAACTCAGACTTTCCTTCCTATCTCTCTTTATAGAGTCTGGGCCCTCCCCTTTAATGCAAAGGCTGTTTTACAGCACGCACTGCACTGGCAGAGTTCTGAAGACAGGAATGAAGAAGTATTGGTTTAAGAAATAAATGCGAAATAACTAACTCTTGATAACCAGTACCACTACAGAAATGTTCCTGTTGGGAGGATATATATATATATAAAAAAAAATTTTTTTTTTTTTGTCTCACATGTACAAAAAGTATTATTTGGTTTAGGGGGCTGTTGTTGTACATAAATAGGGGTTGGTTAAATTACAGAGATTTAGAAATTATATTACATTTTTGTATTGCACTTTTAACACTGGTTCTTTTCTGTTTTTCTGTCAGTTTTTTTTATAGATTAACACTATATGGAAATAAATTTGAAAATGTACAGAAGACTATAGACTAGTTTGCATGTTCTCCCCGTGCTTGGTGGGTTTTCTCCGGGTACTCTGGTTTCCTCCCACATTCTTGCTGCAAGAGTGTGTGTAAAGTTGATGACCCACAGTGCACTTCAGTTCATTTCAACTAGATGTAAATGTACCAACATCCTCAGAATAGAAAGTGATCATAAACCAAGTAGAAGTGTCTCAGTCAACATCAGCCATCTCGAACAAAACTTCAACTAGCAGTAATCCAGACATTCGATTTATGATCTCATGACATAATTAAATTCTTACATTCGTTTTATTTATTTAATCAAGTAAAACCCAATTGAGATTCCACATCTTTCCACACAAATGATCATTTTGACCAGAAACGTGGCCAAGACAGCAGCACCAACAACATGCAGGCGCATTCATAGAAAACAACTTCTTCACTGACACTTCACTGACACATCTCAACTAAAAATGTGATCTTTGGGGTCTTCTTTCATTCTGTTTGGGGGGGGAGGGATTAGGTTAATTGGTGTTTCTAATTCGTAGTGTGTAAATTAGTGTGTGAGTGTGTGTGCTCGTGTGCCCTACAATGGATTGGTACCCCATCCAGGGTATACCCCACCTAGTGCCCCGAGTCCCTGGGATAGACTCTGGATTTTTCATTGCTATACTAAAATGTTATTGAGGAAATGTTTCTTAAAACCAAACTCTGTATCTCGAACTCTTCGTCTGCTATAATGTGCCGCTTCTTCACACTCTATCTTGCCAACGTGCTCCCTCATAGTACCCTTCTGCACCTTTGGTAGGAATCCCATTAGCTGCATTACTGCCACATATAGATCTCACTCTTAGGGACTGGTAGTAGGTTTTTTGCCTGCCATGCATTAACATTCCCACCAATGCCCAAACCCCAGCCACTGGATACAGTCCCAAGCCCAGATAAAATGGGAAGGTTGCATCAGGAAGGGCATCCGGAGGAAAATCTGTGCAATGTTGTGTGCAGATAGGATGGTCCAGCGAAATGAAATAACAAGGCATACAACATTAGAATTTGTGCCTCATGAGGCTTAAAGGTGCCTTCATTTTTTTATTAACTTAATTAAAAGTTGTCCCAGTGTATATTCCTTTATTTTGATTAAAGATTATCTATATAACTAAAAGAAATGTTTTGTCTTTACGTTGGTCAGAACTCACTCTTTCGCTGACATCTTTAAGTTTCATACACTCGAGGACCCAAAACCAGTCTCAGAAAATTTTCTGTCTGTATGTTTGTGTCTGTATACTTGTACTGTATGTCTGTATGTCTGTCCCAGAGGTGGGTAGTAACGAGTTACATTAACTCCGTAACATTGACTTGAGTAACTTTTTGAAAAAAAATTACTTCTATGAGTAGTTTTACTGCAACATATTTTTTACTTTTACTTGAGTAGATTTGTGAAGAAGAAACACTCCTCTTACTGCGCTACATTCAGCTACACTCTGCCATGGTAGACAGGGAAGGAAACATGTTGCGGTTAGTGTAGTTGTTATATTTAATGTGGCAATGTTGAAAATATATCATCAGCAAATAAGCTAGAGGCTAAAAATATATATAGTTTTCTTACATTTGTTCTGCTGGACACAGTTAATGGTTAAGTGAGACCTCTTGTACACATGTTCTAATGTTATTTTCTGTCTGTACTGTCTGCTGAGCCATTTGAAGGGCAACTGAATATACAGTATATGTTACACTGGCAATAGTTTACACTGTTCAAACATACATATGTTACATACAGTATGTATTTGTATTTTTTTCTAAATTCTATGTTGTAAAAAAAAAGTGAGATTAGGAAATTTGAGTTTCTTGTTCATTAATTTGCTATTTTGTAAAGATATTCATTTTATTAATTTATTTTAATATTTGGAATTGTCAGAATTTGTACATTATTTCATCATTTTGTCTGGTTGCTTAGATAATTTCTAAATATATATATATATATATATATATATATATATATATATATATATATATATATTATTATTAATAATAAACCGAACATTCTGATTGAAACAGTTACTCATTACTTGAGTAGTCTTTTCACCGGTTACTTTTTTGCTCTTACTTGAGTAATATTTTGGATGACTACTTTTTACTTCAGTACAGCTACTCTTACTTGAGTTAAATTTTTGGCTATTCTACCCACATCTGGTCTTTTACAGCATTTATAATTTATATATATATATATATATATATATATATATATATATATATATATACTAAAAGATAAATAAAAGACCATATATATATATATATATATATATATATATATATATATATATATATATATATATATATATATATATATATATATATATATTAATATGGCATGCCGTTTAGGAAAATATTCATGAGAGAACTTAATGAAAACTCTGAATATATTGAATGAAACGTGAGAATATTGAATGGATTCCGAATATATTGATTGAAAATATATATATATTGAATGAATTCTGAATATATGGATTGAAACTCTATATATATTGAATGAAGATTCTGAATATATTGAATGAACTGTGAGAATATTGAATGGATTCCGAATATATTGATTGAAAAATATATATATTGAATGAATTCTGAATATATGGATTGAAAACTAATATATGGAATGAAAAGTCTGAATATATGGAATGAAAAGTCTGAATATATTGAATGAAACATGACGTCATCGAAACACAGCGCCATCTTTAGGAAGGACGAGTGAGTCGGCGAGAAACTTGGTTGCTGCAATTGTGAGAAATGAAGAGATGGTGAACACATTGATGAGGGCGTGTCCGGCCCAAAGTGGTGGCACAAGCAGCACTCGGTATCAGACTACGGATGAAGAAATATAGTCGCTATTTCACCGTGGAAGACCGGTGTTATGCGCTAAAATGCCCCCCTGCCACAGATTGCACCCCACCCCTATTTAATCTCCGTCGAATATTATATTAGACAAGAAATTTCTAGGTTTATGATTTAGAAATTACAAATTAGACCAAATGGATTTGATTATAAAATAAGCATTATAAAAAATTACATGTAGTATAGGGAAAAATATAAATTATTATATTTTTATATACAAGATATATTTTTGATATTGCTTATTTAATAATGAAAATCATTTCGTTAAATTTTTCATCATAAATATTTATTTAGTGCAAGCATTTTTGTATTTCATGACAAATCAGGGCAGGGGGGCATTTTAGCGCATAACACCGGTCTTCCACGGTGAAATAGCGACTATATTTCTTCATCCGTAGTCTGATACCGAGTGCTGCTTGTGCCACCACTTTGGGCCGGACACGCCTCATCAATGTGTTCACCATCTCTTCATTTCTCACAATTGCAGCAACCAAGTTTCTCGCACTCACTCGTCCTTTCTAAAGATGGTTCGATGACTCATGTTTCATTATATATATTCAGACTTTTCATTCCATATATTCAGACTTTTCATTCAATATATCAGTTTTCAATCCATATATTCAGAATTCATTCAATATATATATTTTTCAATCAATATATTCGGAATCCATTCAATATTCTCACAGTTCATTCAATATATTCAGAATCTTCATTCAATATATATAGAGTTTCAATCCATATATTCAGAATTCATTCAATATATATATTTTTCAATCAATATATTCGGAATCCATTCAATATTCTCACGTTTCATTCAATATATTCAGAGTTTTCATTAAGTTCTCTCAAGAATATTTTCCTAAACGGCATGCCATAATATATATATATATATATATATATATATATATATATATATATATATATATATATATCCTTTTGTGTTTTTAACCACCTCTGTACTCTGGTTGGTGTTAGAGTTGTATTTTGAAGTTAGTTCGTTTTAATGTCGTCATATCCTGAGCGATGGGCGGGGGGTTGCAGGAATACGCGTGCGTTAGGTATGACGACAAAAAATGACGTAACTCTGGGTTGTTACGGTTTGGAGTGCTGAGTGTGCGTACGTTTAAAGCTGCGCAGATATAGCGGATAAACTGTCGGAACTCTTTTGGACCTCATTATAAAGGGTGTCTGATGCGTTGCTTTATTTAAACCGCTGTCGAAATTTATAAAGAGAGTGTGTTTTGTAATATTAGCGAGACCGCGGTCATCACAGGGTCATCAGTGTGCGACGCTTCCTGCCGGTGTTACTGTAACAGAAGAGATTCGGCTAGCCAGACAAGGCTAAACTACTGAATTGTGTCTGAGATAATATATAAATATTAATTCATTTTTTTAAAACCAGTTTTATAACCGTGGACATGAGGTGTTTGCCGTATTTCTGTCGAGGACCAGTGGTTCGAGGATTTGGACGAGGAAGCAAGGAGCTAGGTATCCCAACAGGTAAAATGTCACGTGCCGCGTCTCAAATCACTTCGGGTAGCTCATATAGGCGAACTGTGTAGGGTATGACTCAGCTGGTTTATTCGACCCTACGTAGTGCCTTAGTTTTCTAGTATCAGACAATTCAGGCTCAGACAATTCCGGCTACATGCTACATATATAGCTGTGCTAAACAGCAATTAGATGTTTAAACTTTGACACAAAAATGTAGTGGTGTTGTTTTTTTGTGAAATATTAGATTATTTTTACATTTAAGGATTCCATGAGTAATCTAATTAGACAAATTACATAGTTAGCTAACTAGCTAACTTGTTTTAATGATCATTCATATTTATTGTTCTGTTAAATAATAGGGATGGGGGGAATCGATTAAGTGATATTTTTGTGATTCTTTTCTGTGTAAAATAAATAAACCAATTTAAAAAATAATAGTAACTTTTAATTTATAAATGTTTGCATTTGAGGTGTTAAAATGTCGCAGTTCCTCTATGATCCTGCGGGGGGCTTAAAACGCTCCAAACTACGAGGTGATATCAAAAAGTTTCGAGACTAGTTTTGTAACTTGCTAGTTACAACTAACTAACTACACTGTGATGACAAGAGATCAGGAAGACCTTCAATGAGCTCAACCCCCGAAAATGTCAAAACCATTTGGCAACTTGTGCGTGATGATCGCCAGAGAACAATCCACAACATTGTCGGTGTGTCATACAAAACAGTTCAGGCAATCCTCATGTCTGATTTGAACATGCGCTGTGTTGCGGCCAAAAAAAAGTAAACCTGACTTCCGCACTCCGTTTACTCCCCAGATTTGACTTTTGCAGATCCTGAAGATGAAAATCCAACTCAAAGGTCGCATTTTGACACCATTGTGAAAAATCCACCGCGAATCACAGAAAGTGCTTGACACTCTTTGAAAAGAAGACTTCCAGGACTTTATCGTAAACAGAGATAATCTCAAAACTTTTTGATAGCGTCTTGTATTCACACTACACAAATTGAATTGGCGCTTAGGTATTGTGGTAATACCGTATTGTGCGGCCGCTGCTCCTTCCTGCCCCCAATTTTATAAACAGTACCGTACACACCACAGTATTTTAACAATACAACATCTAGCACTGTTTTTCTCCCTGTTCATTTAATTTTCATTTTTACTTAAGCTTACATTGTCCTGCATTTTTCATTGAGCTCAACAGAATCAAGTGTTGAAACGTCAGCTATAACATCATGAAGCCTCCGAACTCACAATAAACCACACAATGTTAGTAATCAGCTGGTTCAAACAGCTCTAACTGAAACTAGCTGAGCTGAAAATTGAAAAATTCCCATATGACTGGTCCCGAGCTTGTCAAAGGTCAACAGTGAGGCAATAACTTCCCTTACCATTGACACTCCTGACTATTCCTCATCTGTTGTATTCAGTTCTATTAAATGTTATTCATATGGAGCTTCAAACAATGGTGTGAGGCAATATGTATAAAATATAATCTGTTTGTCCTTGATGAGCAATCCGAGGACGACAAAAAAACTTCCTGAGATGACAGTATGAAGAAGCTTTGAGAAGAACCAGACTCAAAAGGGAACCCAATCGTCATCTCGGATAACAAGGATTGATATGCAGTCATACTGTGTGTTAGCAGGCTGGATGTTCAGTATAAAAAGAGACGTGTATAAGTTAATATGAAGTCCACTTTGGAGGCACAGGTACAAAACTGTTTGTAGGAATTTCAGTCCTGAACTATTAAGCGACTGGTCACAAGCCATCAGAGAACTTCCTCCATCCAAGACCATCTGTAAGCTCATTATCTAACCAAACCAGAACAGTGATGATAAATGTTTGGACCAGTTGTATACCGGTATTGTCTCTGGAAGGTCAAAGCCAATGTGTACATTTGAGGTTAAGGGACGCATAGGCATTAGGTACACAACGCATGTGTTAACCTTCTTTATATGTACTACAGCAAACTTCCCGGAGTCTGTAGTGGACAGTCTGCCTGCTGATATCAACACTGGCATCTATTACGGCTGGGCACGCGTGGACAACGGGGACATCCACAAGATGGTGATGAGCATTGGCTGGAACCCCTACTATAAAAACATCAAGAAATCCATGGTGAGGAAAGATGATTTGATTTACAAGAACGTTAAAAGACTCACCAAACAATTATCCTGTTAGGCATGTCTGTAAACACTATGACATACTGGTAGTTCATTGTCTTTGACCATACCTAAAGCATTAATATCAAATATAGAACAAAAAGCTTAATAAATTTTAATTTAACCTGCTTACAATAATGCACTTATGTGCAACTTTTGCATTTTTTCATATGCATATGTGTTTATTGGTATTGGTCATTTGTTTTATGACAGGAAACACATTTGATCCACAAGTTTAAGGAGGATTTCTACGGCCAGATGCTAAGTGTCATCATGGTGGGCTACATTCGCCCAGAAAGGGGATTCAAATCACTAGGTAAAAAAAAATAATAATAATTTCCAGTAGCATCCACATACAATCACATCTAAAGTGCCGACACAGTGGGTAATACACACATTGAAAAACGACACATTGACTCCCATTGGAAAAATATGATATGCGTTTATTTTCTTTTTGCAGAAGAACTTATTACAGCGATTCACAGCGATATCGAAGAGGCAAAAAGATTGTTGGACCTGCCTGAGCACGTAAAACTGAAAGAAGACAACTTTTTCAGGACGTCTATATCCACAACGACCAGTCAGATCTTGAACGGTCACTAAATAGAACTTTTTCCAGTTTCCCATACTTCAGTTTTATGGGAGTGAAACCACTGTAACATGTATGCATTGATGCATTATTTTTGTACTATAGCATCTTTCAGAAAGGTTTTACACAATGTTAGTTTGACTGGTGCAGGCACTGTTTGTCTCAGACATGTTACCTTAAGTTATTTCTTTAAAGAACATGAAGAGGTTGGATTGCGCTGGTTTTCATGAAGAATCCAAGTTACCATATCCAGTTCAGATCCTCAAAAGATGGTTTCTAAGATGAGAAAGCAGAAACTTTTATTACTGAGATTTGCCTAATCTAGGTCTTTTCGATCATTGATCTGTCAAAGTGTACAATCCAAGCTATATCAGAAATGAGTCATATGCTTGGGTACTTATCAAATAGTTTCTGCAGAATATAATTTACTGTAATTTTGATTTTTACAGGGTGTGATTTATGTGCTATTTGTAGTTCAATTTTATTGAAACTGATGTACTCTCATTTTAAACTGGAGATGCTACATTTACTGGTCATAATTTTAGAACTGATTTGAATAGAGAAATTGTTCTGTATATAATGAAAAGTGTGCAGGAATTAATATATAGATCATAGTTTGTTTCAGAGGGTAATCCAGTGGCCTGAGAAGCAGAATCAGAGGTACAACGGTGGAATTTACAGCCACAATTATGAAAGCTGGTATATTTATTACTGACTGCTTCTACTTCTTGTACTGGGAGACTGGTCACCTGAACTGAAACGGTTTAATGAGAAACATATAATATATCATGAACCTCATGGGGGGAAAGTTACATTTCTCTTGTAATTAATTTAGGTAAAACTTATGTATTCTAGATTGATTACATGAACTAGAAATTAGAACTTTTGTTTTAATTTCAAGGTTTACAGTTTATGAAAATTAAAAATCCAGTATTTCAGAATTATAGAATATTACCCATCATAAATAAAAAAAATAAAAATACAGAAATTCTAAAAAAAAATCTGTTAATTTCTGCACTCAATACTTGGTCAAGGCTTCTTTAACAGAAATGACTGCATCAAGGTGGCATTGCATGGAGGCACTCGGCCTGTGGCACTGTTGACGCGCTCTTGAAAACCAGGTTGCTTTAATGTCCACCTTCAGTTCATCTGTATTGTTGGGTTGTGTGTTTCTCATCCTTCACTTGGCGCATAGTCCATATCTTCTCTGGGGTTCAGGTCAGGTGAGTTCAATCATACGCTGTAATATCATGGTGAGCAAACCAGTTAGTGGTAGTTTTGGCACTATGGGCAGGTGCTACTGCAAGTCCTGCTGGAATAGGAAATTTAAACTCTATAAAGTTTGTCAGCAGATGGAAGCATGGAATGCTCTAAAATCTCCTGGTGGATGGCTGCGTTGACTTTAGATAAAACACCATGGACCAAACACCATCACACCCCAGATCATCACCGACTGTAGAAGCAACACACTGAAAGATTTCCTGAAGACTCCTGTGCGTGGTGGCTCTTGATGCACTAACTCCACTCCTTGTGAAGCAAGTTCTTCAAATACCTGTGCTTGGCAATTTTCTTAAGCATTTTCTAAAGTCTGCGGTCATTGTGGCTTGTGCACCGTTTCCTATCGCGCTTCTTTTCTTCCACTCGATTTTTAATGAACATGCTTTAATACAGCACCTTCTTTGGCTGTCCTCTTGTGAAGAGTGTCGATGATTGTCTTCTGGACAAATGTCAAGTCAACTGTACTTGACATGGGTGTACTGAATTAGACTGAGGGTGGTATGAATATTACTTTATTCAAACTCAGAATGAAATATTCTAATATTTACTAGATACTAGATATTTTTATTTTCATGAGCTATAAGCCACAATCATAGGAATTAAGACAAAAAAAAAGGCTTGAAATATTTCACTTTACAGGTAATGAATCGCTTTTAAATTACAGGGAGAAAACATGACAGATGTACAATTTTCTAAAATGCTTGCTGTGACAGTCTTGTGGAATCAGAAGAGGTTTTGTAGCACAAGGGGGACCTACCCAGTATTAATCATTATGTTTTTACTGTTTTCGCTCACTACAAGCAAGGGTTCCGTTTTAGACAATGACAATTTTGACATCAAGCAATTTGCTTGTCCTAACTCGTTCCCTGTTTTAATTCCTAAGCACGAGCCGATCACAAATCCACATTTTTTCAGCTTCTGAATGAAAATGAATGACCAATCTTATGGCACATATTAAAATAGTTCCTTACCAGTTATTGTGTAGATATAGACAGTTGGCTCCAGCTAACTGATGCTGGATGTCATGGGAGGTGGTTATCCAATTCCATTTGACACTTTCAAAGTGCCTTTTATAGTCAGCACTAGTCAAGGTTGCAATCAGTGCAGGTATAGTGGTTGGAAAATGATTTGGTGTACATGGCCTTCCCCATAAATCCATTTTACTTCCTCTATTTGGGCTTAAATAAATGTTGGTTTGCTGTAACTAATAGTAACTGGAAGTATGAGCAAAGATACAGCATTTGACGAATTCACTATTTTGTCTAAACTTTAAAGGTCCCTTATTTTACTATTTCCTTAACAAGCCAATGCAGGTCTCAGTGTGTGTTAATGCTCCAGCTGAAATATACCTCACTGATAATGCATTTGTATGTTTGAGGAACTAATGAGCAACGTCCCTCCAGAGAACTAAACAACAAGCCGGGCAGGGGGATCTACTTATTCAAGGTCACAATGTGGTGAAAATCAAACTGGCTTGTTTAGACCCTGATCAATACAAAAATGGGAACTTTTTAAAAAAAGGCCGGATGTCCATGAATGAAGATCCCGGCAGAGGTGGCAGTTGTTCCCGTGAACATTCAGTGAGTGAAACGCCTAATCCTAGACAATCGTCAAACTTGTCGCCAACTTGTGGAAGAGACAACGGATTGTCTGTGGGAAATGTACGCACGATCATTCACCAACACCACTTGAACATTGCAGGGACTGGGCTCGGAGTTATTGCCAAATCCCAGCCCAGTTCGCCAACATTTCCACATGTTTGGACCATTAAAGGAGTTCCTGGGACTTGAAGCATGTAGTCGATCGCGGCTCTGGCGCACTGAGAAAACTTTCTGCATTAGTGTAGCAGGAGATTATATAGGGAAATAAAGGGAGTTTTTACTCTCAGAACTGTGAACTGTTATTCTATGCAATCAAAAGTCCTGGTTTGACTTAAACGCCCCTCATCTTTTTCCTCACCATTTTGCATAATAGGTCACCTTTAAACCTTTAAAACTTTAATGACACCTAATCTAAATCGGCATGTGCCAGTTAACCATCATAAAGAAAACTATGGATAATAACGAAAAATCACTTTAAACTCTTCAGAGTTTTAATATTCCAAAAGATTCCCCGATTAAATAATTCCAGTATTACACAGTATTACATATTTCATATCATAAAAAGTTTCTTCCTGTCTCAATCTGTTTTAAAAATCAATAAACAATGTATTGTGGTCAAAATGGAGGCTGGTTAGGTAAAAAAAAATTTTAACTTAAATATAAAGGCCATTAAAATATAATGTATTTACCACACATATTATATTATACCACAGATTCTCCAGGCTCTTTGTTTGAGTTGAGCTTGTGATGGATTTATTACACTGTGAAACATATTCTGATATACAGGACTGATGTCATGTGATGTGATGGAAGCAATAAACAAAAAACCTGTCTGCCATATGGAGTCTAAGATCAGAATGAGGATCACATTAGATGCATTACAGTGGATTGGGATTCTTATTAAATACTGTAATATATAGTCAATAGAAATCCCACAGAGAAAACAGGTTTTGTCAAATAAGCTCCTGAAGTGTACATTCATGGTAAGTCGTCCACTCCTTTAACTGATACAAGTATCAGAAAAGCTTATACAATTGTGAATAGACTTTAACAAAGTAGACGTGATAAAGAAAAGACAGCCATGGCATTCTTTAAAACAGCAACGGATTACGATCATACTCGTTGAATCATTAACAGGCTTACAAATTATCGTTTTTTTTTTGTTTGTTTGTTTGTTTTTTACACCTCAGTGTCTCATTCTTTGTATAATATATAGCAATAAATAATCTCCATCAGCCACCGAAATCAGAAAGTCTTTCATTTTATAGCATAGATTGAGTAATCATACTCCATCTCCATTTCCTCTTCTTCCTGATCTAAAAGGCCGTACTTAAATTTATGATACACCACACCATCCTGACCCATGTAGACAATCTCATCCTCCTCCTCCTCCTCCTCCTCATCTTCATCCTTGTCACAGTATTCACTCTGAATGCTGTCGGGGAGGGTGGCCATGGTAAAGGCAGGCTCTTTGTCCAGCTTGGCGTAGCCATTTGATTTCACCGAACGTAAGGATGCAAGTTTGGGCCGATAGTGCATGAAGAGGAACGCCACCACTCCAACACTTATCAGCAGTAATATTGTAGTTACAGTAACGAGGTCAGATTTGCCTGCGGGCACTTCGTCTTTGCTGCGGAAGTTGAAGTTGAATCCGGGCACGCATACGTCGAAGGAAGCTGTGAACGGATGCATTTTGTTAAATTTACTTTGTATAAAAGTTAATTATGCTAATAAAAGGCATCACTGCATGGCCTACTTGTACACACAAATAACTTATTCACTGGAATCTTTCAACAAGAAAAGAGTAATGAGTAATATAACATGTTGGGGATATGCTGTTACAGGGAAATAATCAAAGGCGGTGTAGTTTAATACGTAGTTAATGCTACATAATATAGTTAACCTCTAAATTGACTATTTTTCAGTAATCTGGTGTGTTTTTTCTCTCTTGTACCACAGAATAATGCCACCAATGATATATATTTATTTCATTTATTAACGAAAAGCATATTTTGTTCATTTTTATTTTTGTAACATCTGCAAGACAGGTTCGTTCAAGAAGGGGGAAAAAGACAACTGTTCATTTTTCCCAAGAATCTAGAAAGCATGAAATCCTTTCTTCATAAAAACATTTCTTGTGGCTAAAAACTTACGAAGCACTGACACTGGAGGCTCCGTCCTTTTCAAGTCTTACATAACTTGAAAATGCAAAAATCATAGTAGTGTAGACATTTGTCATTGTTAAATAACACTTTTTTTTATTATTATTAGCCCTGGATTACCTAAGCACCCAACATGCAGAACTGAATTAGCATTTACTACTAAAACAATAACATAATATCAGCTATGTTAATATTGATCTATGAATTGAATGGGAGCGGGCATTACTCTCATAGATGCAAATTAATTAACACCGTCTGACCAATCAAATTTGTGAACAGCTACTTGAAATTATTAGACTTATTTATTGTTTTCCTTTAATTCATACATTGCCTGGACAACAACAACCAAAAAAGTCATACACACTAAGATTTCTTCCGATGACCTTGAGTTACCTCATTCTCCCAGAAACACTCTCACAATTTGAGTTCTGCAATACACCTGTGACATCAGGGAAAAGCTCATAGATAAGATAACCTGGTCATTCAGTACACGCAAGCCATCAGCTGACTTCATTTTATTGCATAAATAATTTACATGGCTGAGCCTGTCTAGACCTGACCAACTGAAGCAACTCCAGATCATATGCACATGTGCATGATGGGTGCATGGCTTCCTGCGCTTCCCTTTTTCACGCTGATAAATCGGGGGTTTTTTTTTCCGTTGCGTCAAAGTCCAAACTTTAGCAACTGAAGCCTTTTATTATTGATGAGTCTCACTAACAAGGGGTTTTCTTATGGCCACATAGCTGTTTTTCCTAGTCCTGTGAGTTCTTATCACAGTGTGTGTGTGTGTGTGTGTGTGTGTGTGTGTGTGTGTGTGTGTGTGTGTGTGTGTGTGTTTATGGAAATGCTCTTACTTTTAAAATTAAACATAGTTATGGTTTTTATTGTTTTTTTACTATGTAACTTAACCAAGTGTTTAAGTGATCTCCATTCATGACTTTTTTTTTCCCACCACATTTCCCCCACAAAATTGACGGTTCAGCTGTGTTGAAGGGTTCTAAACCCAGTTCCAGTAATTCAAAAATACCCATAGTTGTTTTCTTTGCTTGATGCAGTTTATACCCTTTTGTATTAACCAGAATTTTTTGATGCAATATTTTTTTATTCATTTTATAATGAACGCACTAAACAAATGTTTATTTGTCAATCATTATTGTAATGCTGATAATTCAGAGGTAAAAAAAAATCTAAAATCTTAGTTATGGCAGTTTCTTTTAATTATTATTTATTTATTTATTTATTTTTCATCTTTTATATATATATATATATATATATATATATATATATATATATATATATATATATAAACGCTCATTGTCTCAAGAACTATTATTTAATATTTCTTAATCAACTACAAAAATGGAAAAAGCAATGAAATTAATAAAAAAGTACATTGTTGTAATTGAACTTTGTAATTTGTGACATAAGCACATCGTCCCGTCCCTAGGTTTTTCTTTAGCACTGGATAAAGGATTTTACCGTCATTGCACCGGCAGCACTCCCAGGACAAGGGAGACGAGTCCACACGACTTTCTTTTTCACAGCAAGGTAAACACCTTCCATCCTCTGAGAGACGATGTACAGCATGGCAGGAGGTGCAGTTAAACGGCCCCGCCCCTTTACACTCTAAACACGATGGGTCACACGGTACGCACTTAGGCTCTGGGCTCTGTGTGGGACAAGAAGACATTTTAGAGAGAAGTACAGTAGGTACACTGGTGAATGGACAACACACAAGCACGAGGAGTGGTCCATTTCCAAAGGGATAAAATACTGGCAGTAAATGAATCTCTCCTAACCCTATATGGTAGGTGTATCTGACAAAATAAAAGGATCAATAACTAGAGATAAAGTGTATACCTAATAAACTGGCCACTCACTGTTGTTTAAATGTTAATAAAAATATAAACCTTTTCCATTTAATAAATACAGCAGTATGCTACCAGCACTACACACACACACACAACCATATACCACAAATCAGAACAAATTGGCTCGCCATTCAGCTGTGAAGTGATTTAATGATTTCTGTATCAGATGCACCACAGCACTGGTTATTAATCCAAGCAGCAGTCTGTGTTACCGTGGATATAGCGTACTCTCCAGCCAGACACAATGACGAGCACATTCCTCCGAACATTCGAAAGCCCTCATAGCAGGACTTGCAGTGAAAAACGCCCGATTCTATGAAACAGATTAAACATAATCACTGATCATTTTATTAAAACTGAATATAATACATGTTCTTTATATATATAAAATAGGTATGTCTTTATATCATCTATTCTAGGTTGCACAAGAATCAACCATGCATTTAGAAGTGTCTTACTTTCACAGGTTTTGCAGGTTGGGTCACATCGTTGGCACATTTTATCCGAAGTGTCAGCGAAGTGATCGGATGGACACACGTGCACACAAATCCCTTCGTGCTTTAACAGGAAGTAACCCTCGCTACAGCCTTGGCAGTGTGTCTTACCACTGCCTGAACACTCGTCACACGATGGGTCACATAGTTCACATGTACCACTGGTATCATCGCCATAGAACCTGAAGGAATGTGCACCATTTATATTGATTTGATTGGTGTTATTATTCTTATCATTATTAATAATAAATCATATGCAACACGGTGGTTTAGTGGTTAGCACAAGATCGCCTTGCACCTCCAGGGTGCGCGTTCAATTCCTGCCTCTATGTGCATGGAGTCTGCATGTTCTCCCCATGCTTCATCGGTTTCCTCCGGTTTTCTCCCAAAGTCCAAAGTCATACAGATTAATATAATTGCCGTTCGGCAAATTGCAATAGTGTGTGAATTGGCGGTGGATGCCCATCCAGGGTGTACCCCGCCTCATGCCTTAACTCTTCTGAGATAGGCTCCCACTGAATACAGGATAAAGTGGTATAGACAATGAGTGAGTGATGTGAGTGATAATAATAATAATAATAATGATATGATGATGATGATGATGATGATGATATAGCAGTTAAGGCAAAGGCAGAGATACTATCAATTTAAAGTTAGATGCTTAAATAGATTTTTCCACATCAAAAATCAAGCAATGGGTCAGTAATAAAAAAGTAAATAAATTAAAAACAGTTTCCTGTAAAACTTCCTGTACTGCCAAAATCTACCAAAAGCAACGGGAACCAAACCTGAACATACACTGGGGAGAATATCCCACTAATGTAACACTGCTAAGATTAGAGCTCTACAGGCTGGATTGTTGGTTAGGATCGGTTAATTGGTTAGGATAAGTTCATTTTAGCCTGATTAGTTTTTTAGCCTCTTTTCTCACATACAGTATATTGTATATGCGAATATAGTATATATGGTATATATAGAATACAGTATATTACTGCACAGTGATTTTTTTTCTTTTTTCCGTATATCCCAGCTTGATTGGAAGCTGTGGTCGAAGCGCAGGGTTAAAGCCCTTGCTCAAGGGCACCAACCTTCTGGTCAGTAACCCACCAGGGTCTTAACCCGCTGAGCTACCTCTGCCCCAGAAAATAACCTCCAACACTGGAGGTGTGAAAAGACCTCGGTGCGAACCACTAAAGCCACGGGACTGTGTCGTACAGTATCTGATCACAGGGACACAAGGACACACAGGGACAGACTCTTTAAACTTTCTGCCTTTAAGATCAATTTTGTAATGAACATAAAAAGAAAGTTAGCTGTTAAATATTTCTGTAAAATAATTATTGTGCATTGCATAATTATATATATATTAATAATAAAAAAATAATAATAATAAACTACTTTGCCTATAGGTATTTAATTTAGGAGTACAGGAAATTGGTGGACCTACAGTAAATCACTTTGCATTTGAATATAATAAGAATATGACATGAATATTCACTATGTTTTGTTTTTTTCCCCTTTCAAGAACAAAAGTAAACAAAAGCTGCGTGCCGTAATCTAACCACTCTCCTGTTTGGGGAAACTATAGCTATTAATTAAATGAGGGTGTTAATAAGCCAAGTCCTCTTTTTAAGATAAAAATATACAAGGGGCATTCAAATAAAAAGACTTATGATTATGCATAATAAGAGAATACAGTTACGAGAGTAAAATCTACTACATCCCCTGCTACACTAACGCATTTGTACCAGGGTTTCACTAGTGCTTGAACCATCAAAGTGTTCTCGGTACGCCTGAGCCAAGATCGGACTGTCCTGCTTCACATCTGAAACGCTGGCCTCCTAGGAACTCCTTTAATGGTCCAAACGTGTCGAGTGCGCTCTGCTTTCCTAATGTTTCTTAATTAAGAATTTTCCTTCTATTAGAAAGAACACATCATAATGATAATGTACATAACATCAAATAACATAACATGGATACAGCAAAACAAAAAACAACAACAACAACAAAACAGATTCATCATATTGCTCATAAGCAGCAGAAGCAGAGGTTTCGAGAAAGCTTTTCAGATTTTGCAGGAAGAATTTTCTTAAACATGGTCTTAAACTGCTCCATTCTTTTTATATATAAGAGCACACAAGCATTGCAGTGTATAAAAGCCCACTGCAATATAAAAGGGTGTGTATTTCTGATTTATGTAGCGGGAGACTAAGTCAAAGTCTTTAAAAAGATAAATTGCTAGTCTCTACTGAGCCAAGGGTGTGTGACGCTGGTTGCATATTCAAAGGACTGAACAAATGAATTATTTTAATAGGATATCCACCAAGCTTTTTAATTTGTGGGAAAGAAACAAATCACGCAAATGACACAAACCAGTTTTTGTTTCAGCTGAACAATCTGGCTTTGGAAAACAGACATAAAAATTATATTATTTCAATGAATGTTTTTTTTTTTCTTTTTTTTTTCTTTTTTTTTTTTTAGATTAGAGGTAATTATGGAATCGCTCAAAGGTGGAGGACAACATAAAGGAATCACCTTGTAATTTTGCATTTTTAAAGTTTAGATCCACAAACTAGCCTACAGTTACGGGAATACTTCCAGACACGCACAAGCTGTTGGACTCCACTAATTATAAGTATACATGACCTCAACAAGGACGTTGTCAACTAAGACAATGGAAATGATTATAAAAGTCCTTTAAGGAAGGAAAGGCAACACAGAGTTTGACAAAAGGGTGTGGTTGTCCCCGGTCCGCTGTATCTAAAATCTGGATCAAGGAGGGATAGAAAACTTACAGCTACAGTATGTGCCTTACAAAAATAGGACCCTCACAACAAAACAAATGAAAAACATAAACAGGAGACTGTGATAGAACTGTAAGAAAATCGGGACGGAAAGTTGAATGAAAACCAGCACTAACTGGTTAAAAGTGATATTCAGTGGAATACAGAGGACGTCAAGCACAGTATAATAAGTACAGTGGTGAGCCTCATACCCGCAGAAAAAAAAAGGAGGATTGGTAATCCCGATGACTCCGATCCCAACTAGCAGGCGCAGATTGTGTAGGAACTGTACACAGAATCATTCACCTACACCACTTGCATGTTATAGGAGTGTACCTGGGGGTTATCGCATCATCCGCTCTACAGTCCTGACCTCACTCCAAGAACATTTCTACATGTCTAGGTTATTAAAGGAGTTCCTGGGAGGCCAGTGTTTCAGACATGAAGCAGGCACTCCGATCATGGCTCCAGGGTACACTGAGAAACATGGGGATAAGTGCACTGGTGTAGGAGGGGATTATATAGAGGAATAAAGGGAGTTTTCACTCTCGTAAAAATATCTGTGATATGTTTGTGGGCTATAAAGGCTGGGTGAACATCATCATAAGTTTACAGATTCCATAATTTTTTTACTGGTGGTTGTTTGGAGATTTTCTGTGTTTGGGCCAATGCACATAGCTTTATACTAAGGATCATGAAACATGGATAGATAAGCATGGGAAAAGATTCATGCTCTGATGAGAAATTCTTATGAGCTGCTAAAGTCATAAAGATTTTTTTTTTTTTTTTTTAACTTCACCATAATCCTCAGTATATATATATATATATATATATATATATATATATATATATATATAAAACTCACTATTTCATAGGTACTATTCTTTTAACATGTTAATATTGTTAGTTGTTCTGTAATATGCTCCAGCTCATCAGAGGTGAGATTCACACACATGTTGTTTGAGTGTGTGGTGCCCTCTAGTGATGGAATGCCAAATGCCAGTCATGATGACAGTGCAGAATGAGATAAAGCAGACCCTCGGTTATTCTATTAACTGATAACTCTAATGTACGTATCATTTCTTTATTATTTAGTTACAAAAATATCAAAGAATGACAACTTGGCAAAGAAAAGTGCCTAACTTGAAGGTGTACCTGGAAGGGCACTTTGGCAGGCAGGTGTTTCCCAACCTGAAGAGACCTACTTTGCATCTGAGGCAGTCGTTACTGTGATGCCCACGGCACACTGCACACATCACATGACACCTAATGCACTCGTGCCTGTTCGTATCACCGTAGTAACCATCCGGGCACGTGGTAACACACTTGTGATCTGTCGCGGAGGGAAAACAATATTTGCTTCAGTTTTATTTTTGGCTTCTTAGTAATAATGTGCGCAGTGATGAGAAAGAATGCAGTCTTCCCCCGTCATATAATGTGGTTTTAATTATACTGTAAATGGGAATTAGCCATGTTGTACTATTTTTCCTAACTCGGTAAATTAATACCACTGAGCAGTCGGGAGAGCAGGCAGGAACTCACTGTGCAGGTAATAGTCAGAGCGGCAGCTGAGGCACAGATGTTGACTTGCGCCCGAGCAGCGGAGACAGCTTGTGTGGCACGGCGTGCACTGCCCATCTTTATCCTCGAATGTGTTTGCAGAGCAGTTACTAAAGAACTCACAATGGCCGTTAACATTTTTCCTCGTGTTGGGCCTGCAGCTGAGGCATGAGAATGGGTGAGGGCCAGAGCAGGTCAGGCAGGACCTGTCACAGTCTGGAAAACACACACACACACACACACACACACACACACAAAAATCACCCAGTTAGAATCATCCAGGCTGATTAATCACAGGCTGATTTTTTTTTTCTATACTTTGACAGATACAGGCTCCAAAAACCGACGATGTGGCAAAGGATGTAACAATTAAAAGTCAAATATGAGGGGTGTTCAGATCAATCTGGGACTTTTGAGAAAACATATCTCATAACATAATAAGAGAAAACAAATCTCCTTCTACATTAACACACTTAGCCCAGCCTTGAACTACTGCTTGGATACCATCAAGATAGAAAGTTTTCCAGGAGTATCCCGGAGCCATGATCGGACTGCCTGCTTCACATCTGAAACACCGACCACCCAGGAACTTCTTTAATGGCCCAAACATGTGGAAATGGCTTGGAGCGAGGTCAGGACTGTGCGGGGGATGTGGCAATAACTCCCATCTCCAGAGTTTCTGTAATGTGCAAATGGCATTTGTGAATGATTGTGTGTACAGTTCCCACAGAGATGCGTAAGCAAGTCGAGGAGAAGATGTCCATCGATTTACAAAGATCAGGCATCCTTCACTCGCTAAATGTTTACAGGAATAGCTGAAATGGGCTCCGAGCCACCTCGGCCAGGATCCTCATTCACGGATGTAGAGTACGGCTTTTTAATAAAAAAAAAAGAAAGAAAGAAAGAAAGAAAGAAAGATTGCACCATTCAAATGCTTTAATGCGGCTAAGAGTCTCATCATCATACTGTACGTAGAGTCTTCATGCCTTCAATTCAAAAGAAATTTCATCACAAGTCACAGTTTGACTTGAATGCCCCTTATACAGTATGTTTGCAACATCCCAAAAGTATCAAATGATCAGAAAGGTGCAAATCCACTCCACCCAGACAGCCCCCCCCCCCCCCCCCCCATCATGTTTTATGTAGAATCTTTGGGACTCAATCCAGTCAATTTCACATCATCATCCTAATATACGTTGTCTTTTAAACAGAAACCTTCCTAATGTGCAGTGCTAAATGATGACCCGGGATCCATAAATGCCTCCTTGTGTTTTTGTGGGCAAGATTCCAACTTTTTGTTTAAATCATATTTAGTTCATCTGTACACCATATGGAATGTTGCTTTGAATAAAACGCAACACTATTTTCGCGCTCATTGTAAATGGAACTTCATCATTTTGTGTAGACAAATTAAAGAAAGAACAACACAAGTGATTTGTTTTATTTATTTATGAGCTAGTGGACACACACTGAAAGGTAAAGAATGCGTCTCTTATTTGACTTTTAAGGGCAAAATGTAGCCAAAATACAAATACGTCCAGACGCAATCAACCAATCAGGGCTATTAGACTTGACCATGACAGAAACAACAAATGCCGGTAAAGACAAAACATGCCACCAGTTCCCAGACTTAGATTAATAAAATTACTCGGAGAATAAAGAAGGAGAAACCATGATATATGGTACTGAAACCCATATGAATAGTCTGAGGCTGTAAGGTTTGAGCTGTCCGACATCTGTGCAGCATCTGGTTGTGCAATGTCTAGCTTTTGTTTGTACAGTGGCAGCCTTGGCTTATGTTGTTCGGTTTCCATATTCCGTTATGATTCATTTAATTGTGAAAAATTAGGAGGCCTTAGAATAAGGTCCTGTAGAGAAAACTGGTTTCAAATTTCCAGACTTGTGTTAAGACTAAATATGCTGAGACTACCAGACAGTACAAATGAGAATGACTTTGAATTCTTTTTTTTTTTTTTTTTTTTGGATCACTGATGTTTAGCTTTTTAGACTTTCATAGGCATACTGTATGTTGCTTTAAAAGATGCGATGGTGTACTAGGGACTAGAGAATTGCCAGGGCCCAGATTGCACAGGTTCATGTCTGTGTGTGTGTTTGAGATTGACATACCCCGGCATTCATTCTTATCCTGGTATGTGCCTGTTGGACAGGTGGACAGACACGCTCCATTGTAGCGGACATCTGAAGGATAGTTGCACGATATGCAGTCGTCTTCATTAGGCCCATCACAGGTTTCGCAATTTTTATGACAACGTTCACATTTCTTTTCTTCCAGCTTTGGAAAGTAGGCTTTAGGACAGTCATCCAAACACATACCATCATACAGGAAATAGTACTTTTTACAGTCTGTAAGAAAGAGAAAATGAAAGAACGAAAGAAAGATAGAAAGACTTGTATCTTGTATTTTTTAGATTTGGACCCACATGTCACCCCTGTGGCACCCCCGTTGTAAGTAAGCTGCTAAATACACACAAAAAAAAAATCATTCATTGATCTACAGTACTGTGCAAAAGTCTTTAGCCCGCCCTCATTTCTTTATATTTCACTTCCAAAGAGCCAGACCTTCTTGTCTTTTTAATGTGGTCTCAGGAATAGTTTTCCAGGCTTCCTGAAGGACTTTTTTGGCTCGCATTTTTAGTCCAGTGCCTGTATCTGACCAGTTTCAGAGAAATGTTTTTTGTTTGTTAAACCACGAAGTGGCCTATGAATCATTCAAACATAAAATACATCTAAATTAAGGCATGAACCAGTGCAGATGATACTGGTGATACTGGTGATGTTGAACGCTGAGTGGTTGGAACTGACAAGAAGGGAAATGAGTTTGCTGCTGCATCCTACATAAATTGTATCTTTTTTCACTTGCACTCTGTCACAGTAAAATATTTGTTCCCATTTCTTAAATTGAATCTATATAACTGAATTTCATTTACTCACTCTCTCACTCAGTCATCATCTATACCGCTTAATCCTGTATTCAGGATCACGGGGGGGCCTGGAGTCTATCCCAGGAGACTTATTGCACAAGACAGGGTACATCCTGGACACGGTGCCAATACATCACTGGGCACACACATACTCACACAATCATTCACACACCACAGCCAATTTGGGAATGGAAATCAACCTAATCTTTGGATTGTGGGAGGAAACTGGAGTACCCGGAGGAAACCCGCCAAGCACAGGGAGAACATGCAAACTCCATGCACGCAGAGACAGGAATCAAACCTGGACCCTGGAGGTGCAAGGCGACTGGGCTTAATAAGAAGAAATCAGGGGGGCTACAACGTACACACTACTATATGTAAATTTTTTGACACAGTTTGTAGGGAACAGTACTAATAAGATGATTTACAGATAATGAACCAATGAATGTCCCCAGTATTTCTGGGGTAAATGTATCTTTTAGCTGCAGCTGCCTACATTCCAGGTGCAACATAGCAGAAGTCCTTACCACTGCATTCGCCTTTTATGTCACACTGGGTGCAGCCGTCAGGACACTGCTCACACACTTTGTCTTTAATGTAGTAGCCCTCGGGGCAGTGGTCCACACAGGTGTGTCTATGCAGCAGGTACTGTGGCTCGCAGCTTAGACAATAATCAGCTTCTTTTTCACACGAGTCACATCGTTCAGCACAGCTAAGACAATCGCCACCTTCAGTGTAACCCCTGTAGAGATTTAAATCAAAGTGTGTCCTGATTAGAAAAAATGCCAGGGTTTCATTTATTTTAGTTGCCATGACACAGAATAATAAAACCTTTAAAAGATCACACTATGAAAAAGAAAAACATGAAAAATTTGATGAATTTCATTTCATGTCTATCTAACGTACTGTATGTAGCTCCTAAGTGGCACAACAGAAACATGTTCACCCAACCCTCCAGGGATCGGATCATGCTACAGCCATCTGAAGCAAAAAGCGCTTGGAGAGCAGAGTGGCCGCGCTCTTGCTTCCTAACGGTGTGTAAGCAGCAGTTTGAAAAAAATTTTGGTGGCTTTAGGTGTGTCAGAGGAAGCACGTGTTAGTCTACACCATCCCTAGTTGGTAGCTGTAGGTGATACGGGAATGCCCTAATAAGGAAAGTGGGACCTGGAAACAGCTAAATTATTATTTAGATAGATAGACAGATAGATAGACAGATAGACAGACAGACAGACAGACAGACAGACAGACAGACAGACAGACAGACAGACAGACAGATAGATAGATAGATAGATAGATAGATAGATAGATAGATAGATAGATAGATAGATAGATAGATAGATAGATAGATAGATAGATAGATAGATAGATAGAGAAAAACTATGCATACTTTTTACACTTGGCAACACATAATCCATTCTGTAGGTAGAAGTTTTGTCTGCACTTGAGGCAGTGGTGGGCGTCATGGCACGCGGCACATTGTGGTGAGCAGTCCTCGCAGTGCCCACTTGTCTTGTTCCCAAAAGCACCCACAGGGCAGGATGATGCACATATACTTGCACTTAGAAACATACCTATCGATACATATACATGGATATCAGTATTTTTCATATCTGAAAGATTTCATCAAAAAAATGAAAAGATAATACAGAAGCACTGAACAATCAGAACACTCACCATCAATGCAGGTATTACATTCGTCTGCCCTCGGGCCCCAACACAGCTTACAGGTAGAATGACACTGCTCACATTCTCCCTCTTCTAGACATCACACACACGCACACATACATATACAGTACACACACACATCGACAGAGGTTGAGAGGAGACAGAAGGCACTTACACAGCAAGCAGTAATTTTAAGATGAGCCAAATGTATGATTTACTATCTTCAGGATGAGGCACATTATAAGCAGATGCTAATTATAGCAGCCTGGGACTTGTGGAAAAGCACCAGCATAAGCATATTTCCATGGTTCGTACTGTATATTTAGCTTAATAAAATCTTTCATAAATACGATTAAAACATTTCTCAGTTTGACTACTTTTAAATAATATTACTTGAATAAAACCAAATGAATCATATTTTCCATACTGGTTTATTTCCTCATATATAACATGGTTTAAAGTAAATATAAGGATTGTTCAAGTCAAACCGGGACAAGTTATCCATCGATTTTTGGTTCCACTCGCTGAATGTACATGGAAATTACTGTTGTTCATCACCGTACTGCACTTGAAGTCTTCTGTAAATGTCAATCGGTTTTAGGCCTTCACAAAAAATGTTCATCACGAGTCCCGGTTTGACTTGAACGGCCCTCGTGGAATGTTTTACAGGAAACTTCACCAGCTACATGAATACGTCACTTTACCGTTAAGAAAATGTAACGGGTCACAATGGACTGCTTCGTTCAGGCTGACACACTGGCCCTCCACCAAACGCGTGTCATCTTCACAAGAGTCGCAGTCGTCATAGAATGGCCCGCCACACGAGCGGCATTCGTGGTGGCATGGCTCGCACTCGTGTGTTGAGTCTTCATAAAAACCCTCTTCACACTCATTCACACACATGCCATCTAGACATGAAAAACATTTGCTTTCAGGTACAGTCATAATTAAGGACTTGCACAATCATGCCTAGTACTGTAAATACAAATGTAGATATAATTTTCAAATGTTTTACTGTACACCATTTTCTTTAGTATTTCCATAGAGGAACTGTAAAAAAAACAAAAAAAAAAAAACAGAGCACCCTACGAAAGAACAAGTTTCTTTCATTCTATATTGCACTTCTTCTTCCAGCTGGAATTGAGATGAGAGAAGGTGTGAAGGGCTGGTAGCAGCATGTCTGTCCTCACCTAGCGTCTACAGTACGTAAACCTTCATTTTTCTGCCCTTAGGCAAACACCCATCACACCCACACCCACATACGTCATCATCATCAGACAAAAGACGCACATCCTGACAGACTATCAGCAGCAATCGGATACAACTTAAAGGAAAAATCTACGACAGACTAATTGCATTGAAATCTTTATAATTAATAAATATGAGGGGAATAATAGATTTGTTTTTACGTTTTATGATTCTTTTGTGTGGCAATTCGTATCTCGCCACACTAACTCCAAAATATATATATTTTTTTTATTTAGAAGTGTTTGAAAAGATGGAAGATGAAAAGTGTTGATGTTTCGATATAATCCTGCAGGTGGCACACACTAAACTATTCATACAGCACAGCATCCTGTGCGGTAGGACCTAATTATTTGTTAAGTTTGTTTGGTATTGTAACAAAATCTGAAAAAATTTATATCATATCGCAATGTTTGTAAAATAGTGATACCGTACGTATAAAATCGCAATACTACAGTATGAATCGACATGTAGATATTCGTATCGGGTGACCCCTAGTGACTCCCGTCCCTAATAATTAACCCTTGACCTTCAACTGTATGAAATTTTTACATTCGGAAATCATTTTTCTTTTCCTTTTATTAATCAACATGTTGGTAGCTCTGGTTAACATCTTCCAACATTATCCACAACATGGACAACATGGGCTAGATGCACCAATCTTTTATTCTGTCCAGTTCTCTCACCTCCTCATGTGTACACTTTCCTAGACAATATATTCCACTTTCATGGTAATACCACCTACATCATTACACTTACTGTCTAATCTCATCTCGTCTCATCCCTTGAGTCGATAAAGATTCTCAGTCACCCAAGTAAAGATTTATGTCAATAGGCTTGCTATTCATCCAAGTAGCTTCTTCAATCTAAGAAAGGTTGGTCAGAGTAGCTCATTGGACTTGTGATCAGGTTCAAACCCCACCACCAAGTTGCCACTGGTAGGCCTTTGAGTAAGGCCCTTAACCCTCAAACGCTCAGCTGTAGAGATAAAAATGTAAGTCGCTCTGGATATGGGCGTCTGTCAAATACTGTCATTTAAATGTTAATGTAAATCTCCATGAGCCATTTCTAACCTGAACCAGCCAACTAACCTTTCTCAGACTGAAATAGCTACTTGGATGAGTAAAGCAACCTTTCAAACCACCGAAAAAAATCCAGTTGACATGACTCTACTTTCAGACTCATCACTTGAGACGACTTGCTTAGCCGAGTTTCTGGCATGACCTCATCATATAACTGTTCCGCTGCCAAATGATTTCTCTCCACTATTTCTACAATGGATTTTCATTAAATCACTTTTAAACAACCCAAATACCATGAATAAATCAGTGGAATCTTTCTTTAAAGCACATTCATTCAGATCTGTCTCATACAGATGTTATTCTTTGGCACCTGAGAGTAAGAAGCCATCTTCACAGAGGTAACACTGGGCCTCATCACAGTTGATACAGTTATCATCACATGGACTGCACACCATATAGGTGTCATCTCCATATGTTTTCTCAGGGCAAATCTTATGGCAACTTGTCCTCAATCTAATGAAAACAAATTAACCTGTAAAGATATTGAACATCACATTTAAAATGACCTTTGGAAAAAAAATAAATTGAAAACTCATATAGCTTACTTGTAATATCCTTTTAGACAGGACATGCAGTGTGCTGGGCGTGCTGACAAACAAAGGAGAAGAAAAGAATTAGTCTGTTAATTGACTATGAGTTTCATGAGTAGAAACAGAAAGTAATCCACAGTGTATTAGATCATAGCGGGATGCCCAACATGCCAATCAATCACAGAATATGAAATGTGGCTGAGAGGTTTTAGATTGCCTTCAGTAAAACAACGCAGGTAAAATAAATGAACCAGCCATTAGTTGTCTTGTTCTCTGTGTACCAACAGGGGGCATGCCAACATTGCCCTTCATTGGAGATGCGATTAGATCCACGTACTCACTGGTTAATTTAATCAGACGGTCGTGAAGTAACTCTGCTCCAGGGCAGATGGATTTTGAAATCCAAACTAAGCAACAATTCCCTTCGTTCAAGACCTAGGCCAATACATACTTTATCTAATTGAGGCAAGAATGTAAGGCACCAAGGAAACCGTCGGCCTTTAAGGCACATAGACTATTTGGACTGGATTATGACATGGCTGGATGATTTGTTTAAGGCAAGTTTGCTCACACAGCATTAACATGAATGACTAGCTAATGTGCCAGTCAACATTTCACGCCTGCTGCCTCTAGG
Source organism: Clarias magur (assembly GCA_013621035.1). Classification (NCBI taxonomy): domain Eukaryota; kingdom Metazoa; phylum Chordata; class Actinopteri; order Siluriformes; family Clariidae; genus Clarias; species Clarias magur. The sequence continues at coordinate 2,312,780 of QNUK01000023.1, read as the reverse complement.
AAATTCCTTGGTAGACAGGTCAGTAGTAGTGTTTTTTTTTTTTTTCTAAATCAGTCTACGTATAAAGATGAAGCAGTTTAGGCTGAAAATTCACCAACTGATCCCAGATCAGTTTTGACGACCTCAACCCACTAAGAAAACCCACTAAAAAAAAGCCCCCAGGACCAAGACAGAAAATGAGAAACTCAAGGAGCACTTCTTATCATCCACTCTTTAATCTGATCCAGTTGGCCCGTATTTAATTACACACTTATCTCAAGGAAAAGAGCGCGCATCTAGAACTTTGATGACACACACGCGACATGGTGTGACATCGTTTCATCTTTGCCATCAATCCAGCTCCAGGTTTAAATGGATTGAAAAGAGTTAGTAAGAAATGCAGCGGGATATGTGCTTCATCTTCTTATGCTTGTCTCACACACACACACACACAACTTTTTCTTTGAGCATAAATGTATTCATGTTTTGTGACTGATAAGTTCAAGTCAAGAATAGCTAAAATAGGCAAGTTAACATGAACTGTATCAAGTGAAAATTTGGGAAAGGTTTTATTAAGATCATTTTTATTACAGTGTCCTTTATTGGTATGAATTTATTTTGCCTCTCTATTCAGAATTCAACAGGCTACACAATCAGGCTTTACTGCTTGGAATATCAGACAATGGCGAAAGGCATGTCCGCATGATGCAATGAAGCATTGCATTTGTCACCATATATAGGTTATCTTGACAAAACTGAAAAATAACACTGCAATACCCACCACTGAGGCACTTTTGACAGCCTTCTTCACAAGTAGCACAATCTTCGTGAGCTGCATCATCCACCTTACCTGTATACAGCATACAACATGGTTAATAAGAATATACTGAAAGAGATAGATACAGTAGATAGACAGATAGATAGATACTTTATTGATCCCAAAGAAAATGCAATAATATATATAAGAAGGAAATATAAAGTACAACACTCTGTGCATTATACACTATATTATACAAATATAAATATGGGTTTATTTAGTGTATTTCTAAAACAGACATCAATTATTGATAGCTAGGTTTTAATCAACAATAAATGCTAGCTTAAAATTGAGCTTGTAACCCTAAAAGCAGCCATTTCAGTGCTAGTTATACAAAATAAGGATCTCATTACCCATTATAAAGCAGAATATATGTGAGTGTGTATGTCTGTGTGAGCATTAGCATGTACCAGAGAATCTCTGGAGAAAAAGAAAAAAAGATTGAAGACGGGAATGTTCGTGTATGTATGTGTGAGGCGAATAGTGTATAGTGGCGTCTGTAGCTAAACCCTCGGGCCACAGGAGAGGATCCGTTTATACATGTCTGCCACTAATGATAAGAATTTGAGTTCCAACACAGTCTGTCTCACTTTTGTTCAGTATCTCAGTCAAACTCTTTCCATATCTCTCTCTGAATGTGTTAAGCAGATCTGATTAGATCAACTACAGTGCATGTTGTGACCAGCTGAGACAACCTCAGTACTGATTCAGGCTGATATGCGGTGATGGAAAGAGGGGTGTGAAATGAGAGGCTTAAAATTCTTGCCTTCAACATGTAAATTGACTAATGCACTTTCCTAGTGACCTATATTTTAGACTTACAATTTAAAGATTTTCTGACATTATTGGCAAATACGAGTGTATTATAAAAGTTATTTACTTGCCTCTAAATATGTGCACAAACTTTGCCCCAAAGAACATGGTGTATCTGCTTTGATCTTTTTTATGTTCTAAGTTTTATAGCTCGGAATCACAGAACCATCAAAGAGAATTCTAGCATCTTGATTTTTTTAAGGCCAGAAACATCACCATTAAAGGGCCTTTTAACACTTATTTATATAAGAATCAACCTTAACATAATAAAATAATAAAATTAAAATATAGGATACAACTTTCTCTTAATGCATATATACATAGACATACAATTAAATATGCATGAATTTGCATAACACATACACATCCATATACTATCTATCTATCTACAGGATCTATCAGCCTATCTGTCTATCCGTCTGTCAAACTGTCTGTCTGTCCGAATCCTTTGGGTGCTGTCAGTTGAAGGGTGGGTCCTCCATGGAGCAGACTTATTTGGCTGGTGCATCCCATGAATACTTGATCAGATTGAAATCTAGGAATTTGGTGGACAGATCAACAAACTTGAACTCTATGCCTGCTCAGCCCCATATGCAGCAAGATGTGGTGCACTAAGTGTTCTGATGCTCTTCTATTCTAGAGCCAGCCAGACATTTTTTCAGCGGTTTGTGCAACATGGCTTTTCTGATGTTTATATACATTTTGTAACAAAGTTTTATGCATATATATTTTCATGTTGAAGTGTGTATCCATTTCTGGATCCCTCTGCATGTATACAGTATGTATATGATGTATAGCCAGACACTAGCTTCTTGCACTGTTTCTGAGGGATCTTACTCCATTTCTCTCAATGGCTTCTAGTAAGATTCTTGAGTTGGCGTGCTGCAACTGCTTTTTTCCAAATACCACTTGATATAGATTTTCCATTGGATCCACCTCAGGTGACTGTGATGGCCACTCTAGAACCCAGCATGACATCTGAAACCAAGTCTTGGTGGACTTTGAAGTATCATTGTCCTGTTGGAAGGTCCAATGATGCCGAAGTTTCAGCTTTCTCACAGATGGCATGAAGATTGATTAAATCTGAGGATCGAAGATCACTTCAACAACTCTGATCCTCGGCATATGTGGCAGGGCATCCAGTCCAACCATATCCACCGAAATCTCCTTCCTCAATGAGCTAAATAACTTTTATGCTCGCTTTCATCAGAGTCTTCAGGAGACAATCACTACATTGATACCGCCTGTGAACTTTCAGCCTCTCTCACTTTCCACCGCAGAAGTCTCTGCTGCCTTCAGCAGGATAAACAATCGGAAGGCAGCTGGCCCTGATGGAATACCTGGACGTGTGCTCAGAACCTGTGCTGAACAGCTGACTGAAGTCATGACAGACATCTTTAATCAGTCCCTACGTCAATCAACAGTGCCTACTTGCTTTAAGTCCACCTCCATTGTGCCTGTGCCTAAACACTCCAAACCAATGTGACTTAATGATTACCGCCCAGTAGCACTGACACCAATACTCATGAAGTGCTTTGAGCGGCTAGTCCTAGCCCATCTCAAGAGAAGCCTTCCACCCATATTAGACCCTCATCAGTTAGCCTACCGGGAGAATAGGAGCATTAAAGATGCTGTCTCCCTAACACTGCACACGGTACTTTCTCACCTGGATAATAAGAACACTTACACAAGAATGTTGTTCGTGGATTTCAGCTCAGCGTTCAACACAGTCATCCCCTCCAGGCTGATTAGTAAGCTTACTGATCTTGGAATCAACACCTCTCTATGCAGCTGGATACTGGATTTTCTGACCAACAGACCACAGAATGTTAAAGCTAATAACGTTCTCTCCTCAACCATAATACTGAACACTGGTGTGCCACAAGGCTGTGTACTGAGCCCCTTCCTGTTTTCACTGTACACACATGACTGCAGCCCTATGCATGGTTCTAATACCATAATTAAGTTTGCGGATGACACGACAGTGATTGGCCTCATCAGTGATAATGATGAGACTAACTACAGGGCAAAGATAAAGCACTTGGCCGAGTGGTGTGCTGACAACCACTTGCTCCTGAACACCAGTAAGACCAAGGAACTCATTGTGGACTTTAGAAGGAGAAGAGGTAACACACACTCCCCTGTCTACATCAACGGGACAATGGTCGACCGTGTTACAAACTTCAAGTTCCTGGGAATACACATTTCTGAGGATTTGACTTGGTCCACTAATACCACCAGTCTCCTCAAGAAAGCTTCCCAGCACCTCTTCTTTCTGAGACTATTAAAGAAGAATCACCTTTCTAAAGACATAATGAACAATTTCTACCGTTGTGTAGTAGAGAGCATACTAACCAGCTCTATTACAGTCTGGTATGGTAACTGCTCTGTCTCGGACCGTAAATCCATCCAAAGGGTGGTAAAAACTGCTCAGCGTATCACTGGCACCCCACTTCCTGTCATTGAGGAAGTCTACAAGAGGAGGTGTCTGCGAAGAGCATGAAGCATCGTGAAGGACACCTCTCACCCTGCACATGAACTGTTTTCTCTCCTTCCCTCTGGAAAAAGGTTCAGATGCCTAAAAGCCAAGAGCAGCAGGCTGAGGAACAGTTTTTACCCCACAGTGGTTACCTTACTGAACACAACTTCACTGTCCCCCTTACATAGACGGTACCACCATCACTGATAACCCAACATTCCTGTTTAATACCTCTGTAAATACTTCCCGTTCATTCATTTGTACAGTCTGCACATGGACTGTACACTAATATGTGTATACTCATATATGTAGATGTGTGTATAGGTATACTCTGCATTTCCATCCAGCGGCTAAATTACTCATATTTATCCATATGTATACTCATACTATTGCACATAATGTAAATTCACCTATATATAGTTTCTTTATATCTTTATTCCACATATTTCTAATCAGACATATGTATATATATATTTTTTTTCCTTTCTGTAATACAATTTATACATAGACCTTACTTTTATCATACAAGTTTTATAGATCTGTATATATGTTTATATTGCACTGCTAACTTGCACTTCTGGTTAGATGCTAACTGCATTTCGTTGCCTTGTAACTATGTGCAATGACAATAAAGTTGAATCTAATCTAATCTAATCTAAATCCATCTTGCCCTCTACACGTTGCAGACTTCCAGTGCCAGAGGATGCAAAGCAGCCCTAGAGCATCACCAAGTCGCCTTGATTCTTCACTGTAGGCAGGGTATACTTTTCTGCACAGACTTCATTCTTTCTCCTTCAAACATACCACTTTTTCAGAGGCCCAAAAAGTTAAAATATTAAAGAACTTCTGTTTTTTTAGATGTTTTTTTAGCATATTGGAGCTGGCATTTTTTGTGTATTAGGGTCAGTAGCATGGTACGTCTTGGGGTGTGAACATATCAAAGACTTTCAGTGTTCAGTATGCAGTTTATAGTGCACAGTGAAACTTCAGTCCCTGCTGCCACCAATTCTTTCTGTAGGTCCTTGTCCTTATTTGCGCAAAGCAATGATCTCATCTCTTAACTTTCTGGACAACTCTCTTGACTTCGCCATTTCTGACATGCAGTCAAACATCTCCATCAACAAACTGAGGGATTTGATGTGTTTTAAATCAAGTACACACGAGGCATCTAATTAGTTGCATCTTATGTGCTCAAGACAACACCTGAGTTACAAAAGTAGCGCTATAATGAGGAATTTTATTCAGGGTGTTGAATAATTCTGAAAGTGTAGTAGTCATTAAAAGGGGCCACTTGTGTTGAATTTAGAGAAACCATTTGTTATGCATTTGTATGGCCATTTGACTTTTAGCCACAAGTGCAATAGTGGGGTCAGGCATTAATGTGAAGTGAGGAACCCTGGGATGTCGTCATTCTAATTCATCCCACAAGTGTTCTCTGGGATTGAGGTCAGGGCCCTGTTCATGTCATTCAAGTTCTTCCTTGGTAAACCATGTCTTTATGAATCTTGCTTAGTGCGCAGGAGAAATTATAATGCTACAACATACAAAGTCATTTTTATAAAGCTGGGTGCTTTAAACTTTACAGAACAACTGAGGAAGACCCAGTAATGGCCAGAAATCTTTAGGGGTATGGTGTTTTTTCATTTTGATAAAACAGACAGTACACAAATTCAGCAAACATGAGATTCCCAGAATGAATCTTTCAGCATAACTTGTTTCAGCAAAATTATAATGAAACTATAATGAAATGATAATGAAATACTGATACACTGACTACATCCAATTATGATATAAAATGACTGTTTGATAAGTTGATGATAAGTTTCTTACAATGATGGGAATCCCAAACAAAACCATCTACGCTGTTACAGTTATTATATTTATATAATTCTTATAGTTATTAGTCTGCCTTTTTCAACATGGCTGCAAAACATGAGGAGGTAACATTATTTGTGATGGGTGTATTCGAATGTAGAGAAGCATTTTAAAATTTAGTTTTTTACACTACTGTACTTCTGTCTGTGATTTAATTTTAAACATTGTTGGTCTATTATGTTTTGATGTATTTATGTTATTGATAGCAACTCTGAGGGTGTGAACTTTCATTGTTTTTGCCTTAGCTTTGTTTGGCACTATATGCTTATAATAATAATTAACTCATCCATATTAATTCTCGCTAAAGAGGATGAAGAGAAGGCAAAAGATATCCTGTGGTGAGGAAGAGGAAGCAGAACTTTCTAGAAGTCGGGAAACTGACCGCCTTCGCACTCCAGCTTGATGCACACACCGTCCTTGGAGTAGAATGAAGAGGTGCAATGAACACAGTGCGTCGCGCTTGTGCAGATGCTGCAGTTTGCAGCGCAGGGCTCGCATGTGCTTTTCTCCGAGTGGTAGTGTGACTGTGGACAGCTTTCCACACACTCACTACCAATCAGGTAGCGTTCCACCTCGAAGTTATCTGTCCCCAATTACACACAAATGAAATAGAAATGAAACAACAGTGTAAACATATTACATTACATATACATAATGCATGTTAAAATGCATTTTTCTGTATCATGTTCAATTAGTACAGTGACTCCAGCTAATGTAGCTAGCAGATTGGCTATTTTCCTTACATCATTCCTGAAGTAAGGGAAAAGGTTTCAAAAAAGTGCTTTTTCCATTCCTCAGGTAAATTAGCACTTCCCATTCTTGAAGTATGTTTTCCTTTTATTCCTGAAGTAAATTTATACTTTCTGTTCCTGTAGTAAAATTCCTTTCCTGAGGAAAATTAGCACTTGCTATTCCTGAAGTGAGTATAGCATTCCTGAGGTAAGTTACAGCTTTCTATTCTTGTATTTAATTTTCCATTCCTGAGGTAAAAGCAGCACTTTCTATTTCTGTATTAAGGTTTTCATTCACTTCTGGGGTATCTTAGCACTTTCTATTCTGTACTGATGTGTGTTACCCATTTATTCCTGATGAAAATAAACAGTTTCTATAATTTTAGTATGTTTTCCATCCAATCCTGAGGTACTTTAAGTTAGTGCTTTCTATGAATGTATTAAGGTTTTTATTGATTTCTGAGGTATATTAGCGTTTCTGTTCCTGCAGTAAGTTTGCATTTCGGAGGGAAGTTAGCACTTTCAGTTCCTGAAATAAGTTTTCCATTCCAGAGAGGCGGACTAGCGCTTTTAATCCCTGAAGTTAGTATTTAATTCAATCCTGAAGTAATTTTACATTCCCTGTGAAGTAATTTTACACTTCCTATTCCTGTAATTTTTAATTTTTAACTTTGAAAGTTCAATTCCTATAGTTAGTTTTTCATTTCTATGGATTGAATAAGTGCATTTTCTTTCTGAAGTAACTTCTCTATCCTTGAGGTAAGCTAGCACTTTTTTATTTCTGCTGTACATTAGCACTCTTTGTTCTGGTAGAACCTTCCTAAAGTAAATTTACATTTTCTATTACATTTTTAAATTTCCTTCCCTGATGAAAGTTTTCCAACCGTGAGTTAAGCTACTGCTTTCTATTCCTGAAGTAAAAATACACTTTGCATTCCTGTACTACTGCAAGTTTTACCTTTCTGAAGTAATTTAATGCTTTCAGTTCCTGAAGTAACTTTTCAAATTAAAATTAGCAAGTTAGCAAGTTGAATTCCAGTAGTAAGTTTTTCCACTCCTGAGGGGTAAATTAATGCATTTTATTTCTGAAGTAACTTTTCCCCATCTCTGAGGTAAATTAGTACTTTCTATTCCTTAATTAAGCGTTTAATTCATTTCTGAGATAGATTAAAAAAATTTTTATACTTATAGTAAATTTTCCACTCCTGAGGTAAATGAGCATTTTCAACAAGTTTTTCGTTTCGTTGCACTAGCACTTTTTTTTCGGAACGCTTCTCATAACGGACTGACAGCTAGCTTTATATTATATTAATGAAGACATCCCCAGTTTCTCTGTTATTGTTCTACACAGCTCTGTTACAGTTATAGGGATTTATTTACATGTAATTAACAAATTTTGTGTAAACGTTTCATTTGCTGGTGGTTGATGAAAAAGGCAGCTATCCAGCTAACCATGAAAATATCTTCAGGAGGCATTTGTAGGCATTTTATTTTTCTGTGTAGGTATTTTAGATTATTTTGTAGGATCATTCGAGGTAGAAAAAGGTAGGTATGTCTGGTAACTGATTAAATAACACAACCACTGTCCACTTTATTAAGAACAGCTGCACATTTATGCTATAATCAGCATCATATAACGGACACAGTCTACACCCAATGGTACAAAAAAAAAAAAAAAAAAAACAATAACGAGTCATTTGTCAAGATTCAGTGAGCAGAAACATGTTCATAAAGAAGGTCAGAAGAGGACAGGCGCAGTGGTTAAAGCGCTCGCCCTATCATCCGGAGATCGCTAGTTCGAATCCCGGGTGGTGCTGTAACCTCTCGCAGCCGGAGGTCTAGAGAAAGCTGATTGGCCGAGCTCTCTCAGAGGGGAGGGATGAGAGGTACATAGCGCTCCCACATTAATCACGGCTCTACAGCCAGTCAGGGGCGTCTGTGAGATCGCGCAGCGGAGGGAGCGGATAGCGCTGTCCTCCGAGTGTGTTACGCCGCCTCCAACGGTGCGCGAGCGAGCAGTTCGAAAAGATGCGGTTGGCTGGCGTCACGTGGTTCGGAGGAAACACGTGATAGTCTTCGGCCCTCCCGGCTGAGTGGTAGTAGTAGCCTTAATGTGGGAGCCCCCTAGTGACGGGGAGGAATTGGTACGACTAAATTAGGGGAGAAAATCGGGGGAAAAATCCAAAAAAAAAAAAAAAAAGAAGAGGACAGGCAGAGCTTCAAAAGTAATAATCATAATGTAAAGTATCCCAGAAAAACGTGTGGCTGATTGGCTGCAGCAGAAGACCACATCAGCTTCCACTCATATCAGCTAAGAACAGGACTATAAAGTAACTTTTGGGTAACTTGTCATTTTTCTAATCTTCAACTGCATTTTCATTCATTTTTGTGTTTGCAAAATGATAGCCTACATAAAAAGCATACATTCTATACACATATATAGTATGTAAAGGAATATATACTGCTCAAAAAATTAAGGGAACATTTATCCCCGGTTTGACTTGAGCCGTAAATACGTTCAAGGGATGATCACGTCAAATTGGGACTAAGTGTTCCCTTAATTTTTTTTGAGCAGCATAATCTAGTTTAAACAACAATGACAACATTTTTGGATACGATATGGGATATGCGATTTCTGGTTAGTCCTTGGTATAGTAGCTGTCTATATGTTTTTTGCATTATTAGATTTTATTAAAACTACCTTTGCTGCAGCTGGTGCATTTGTCAGGACCCTCATCAGTACACTCATGACATGTACGATGGCAGCGATGACATTGTCCATCCTTTTGGTACTTTCCAGACTCACACTGTATTACACATTGTCCATCATCAAAGAATCTGCAGAGGAAACAAAAAAGCTAGAAGTTACCCTGGCATTTTGAATATTAAGTAAAATCTCAACAGTAAATCGAACATGTAGGACAATTTATGCAACCAGTGCATATGTCTGCTCTCATGTTCTGATGTCCACTCACATCAATATTATCACGAGCAGTGCAAAAGCTCTTCTTTTTAAAATTACCAATTGACTTACCTAGTCATCATGCAGCTCAGGCAGTGCTTGCTCGTTGGTCCATTACATTTATAGCAAGTAATATCACAAGGAGAATATTTCTCATGATCATCCACATAATAACCTGGGTGGGGGGCATAATAGAGGTTGCTGTTTAAAATGTAGCCTTCTAAAAATAAGTAGTCACTATAGCAGGTACTGAATAATACACATCATCAGCGCTTGAATAACTCAGTTAGACAAACTAATGAGATGTAGTGGCAAATATCATAAAAAACTTGGCCAACAGGTATAGAACAGAAAAAAAAGTAAAGATATGACAATGAGCTTACCTTGGTTTTTCTTACATCCAAAAAGTTTACAAGCATTTGATAAACATTGAATATTTAAAGCACCTTTTGAGTAAAAAAATTTATATACAATTTCACAAGCGCTGTGTTAAGTAACTAACATTTCAGAAATAATATGGCCAGTTTTGTTAATTTTTTCTCCACCAATGAAATTACATTCCACAGCTTGATAGTGTTGTATGCTGCAATGCCAAAGCACAGATAGCCCATGATGATTTTAGTAATGGTTCTACAGGGTGGGCCATTTATATGGATACACCTTAATAAAATGGGAATGGTTGGTGATATTAACGTCCTGTTTGTGGCACATTAGTATATGTGAGGGGGCAAACTTTTCAAGATGGGTGGTGACCATGGTGGCCATTTTGAAGTCGGCCATCTTGGATCCAACTTTTGTTTTTTCAATAGGAAGCGGGTCATGTGACACATCAAACTTATTAGGATTTTCACAAGAAAAACAATGGTGTGCTTGGTTTTAACGTAACATTATTCTTTCATGAGTTATTTACAAGTTTCTGACCACTTATAAAATGTGTTCAATGTGCTGCCCATTGTGATGGATTGTCAATGCAACCCTCTTCTCCCACTCTTCACACACTGATAGCAACACCGCAGGAGAAATGCCAGCACAGGCTTCCAGTATCCGTAGTTTCAGGTGCTGCACATCTCATATCTTCACACCATAGACAATTGCCTTCAGATGACCCCAAAGATAAAAGTCTAAGGGGGTCAGATCAGGAGACCTTGGGGGCCATTCAACTGGCCCACGACGACCAATCCACTTTTCAGGAAACTGTTCATCTAGGAATGCTCGACTCTGACACCCATAATGTGGTGGTGCACCATCTTGCTGGAAAAACTCAGGGAACATGCCAGCTTCAGTGCATAAAGAGGAAAACAAATAATCATGTAGCAATTTCAAATATCCATTGGCCTTGAGGTTTCCATTGATGATGAATGGCCCCACTGTCTTTGTACCCCATATACCACACCATACCATCACATTTTTTGTTCCAACAGTCTTGGAGGGATCTATCCAATGTGGGTTAGTGTCAGACCAATAGCGGTGGTTTTGTTTGTTAACTTCACCATTCACATAAAAGTTTGTCTCATCACTGAACAAAATCTTCTGCGTGAACTGAGGGTCCTGTTCCAATTTTTGTTTTGCCCATTCTGCATATTGTGTGTGCCGATCTGGGTCATCCTCGTTGAGATGCTGCAGTAGCTGGAGTTTGTAAGGGTGCCATTTGTGAGTAGCTAATATCCACCGAAGGGATGTTCGACTAATGCCACTCTCCAGTGACATGCGGCGAGTGCTACGCTGTGGGCTCTTGCTGAATGAAGCTAGGACAGCCACTGATGTTTGTTCATTAGTGACAGTTTTCATGCGTCCACATTTTGGCAAATCCAACACTGAACCAGTTTCACGAAACTTAGCAAGCTGTTTGCTAACTGTAGCATGAGAGATGGGTGGTCTCGTAGGATCTCGTAGGATCATTGAAATCTGCTGCAATGACCCGGTTACTGCGTTCACCAGATATCAACACAATTTCGATCCGCTCATCACGTGTTAACCTCTTCGACATGTCAATGGCTGTGAACAAAGAGAAACTTGTAAATAACTCATGAAAGAATAAAGTTACATTAACCAATCACACCATTGTTTTTCTTGTGAAATTCCCAATAAGTTTGATGTGTCACATGACCCGCTTCCTATTGAAAAAACAAAAGTTGGATCCAAGATGGCCGACTTCCAAATGGCCACCATGGTCACCATCCATCTTGAAGAGGTTGCCCCCTCACATATACTAATGTGCCACAAACAGGACGTTAATATCACCAACCATTCCCATTTTATTAAGGTGTATCTATATAAATGGCCCACCCTGTAGTGTAAATAACTACTATTAGATTTGGTATTTTAGTGATACAAAGACTGAAATATACCAGTGTTGTTATACTTAAATATCAGCACGCCTTCAAATGCTGCTTGTCCAATCAAATTAGTAAAGAGGAAATAACTGTTGTATAATTAGATTGATGTTTCAGATACACATATACATTAAAAACTTTTGGTGCATGAAAACCCTGCAACATACTTACATGGTTCAGTACCATCCAGTTAAACCACACCCAAACTTTAAGGTTAATGTCATAGTTTAGAGATAGGCACATATAAAACAAGCATTTTCTCTGAATTTTATCAAATCTAAACTACCTAAACAATTTCCTCTAAAGTCTGATGTCTTGATTATGGTTAATAAGCAAAAAGCTAAGACCGGAATGCATTTTATGGCTCTCTAAGCTGACAGAGTTACACAGACTATGGTCAGACAGCAGAGCAGATTTTTTTTTTCTTTTCATAAATCTGACATACAAACTATATGTTTGCATACAGATAACCAAGAGTGTGTAGTCGGTTTCAAGTATAGTCACATTTATGCACAAATCCATATCGGCTGGGGGAGTAGTGTTTAATTTATAAAATATATTATTAAAATACTGAAATTTACAGACTACACCAAGAAAAAAAAAGGCACTTTTTTTTCAGTGTTGTTTCCGCTGCTGCTTTCACCTGGGCACTACGGATATTCAAGGTTCTCCCAGTGACATCATTTTTTCTCTTTTATCTAATTTCATCTACAGTAGCTGTCTGGACATAGTTACAAACAGCCATGGCACTAAATTTCTGCCTCTAGCAACATACACTGAAAAATGCGCTGCATTTTCATTCACAAATGTTTTCCAAAAAAAAAAAAAAAGAGAGAGAGGAAAAACCCACACAAAACATAGCTCTATTTATGTAGTATGGGAACATTTGAAAGGATCCATCTGAGCATTAGTACAATGCTGTTGGTCCCTGAAGGAGACCAGACATTCAGCATAACCTTTGACCACTGACTGATGGATGTGCTTAAGGACAGCTGGGAGTTTTCCCATAAAAAGGGTTGGTGGGCTATTGGAGGCCGACCGAAGGCTTACGCTCCAATACACCCCATTGAATTCTGATGCTTCTGAACAGAACTCTTAGTGGTGACCCTGCCTGCCCCGAATTTGGCCTTACACAACACAAATTGTCAATCATTTGCTTTAAAAAGCTAAAAACAAAACTTCGGTGTCATTCCCAGAAAGTGAAAGAATGTCTCTATTAAGAACCTGAATACAATTTCATATAATTCCTTTAAAAATCTTCACATTAAGAAAAGTATTTAGCGTATTATTGTAAATAATAGAGACTTTAATATTTAAATACTAAAATTCCTAATACCAAAATGTGATATTCTAGAAAGGGGGGGAATTACATACCCCCACATATGCCCTGTGAAACTAAGGGAAACTCAGCAACACCGCACAAAAAATGTGCCTGGCTACATATACAGTACCGCACTGTGCAGTTCTTCATATTAAATGTATTTAAATGATATAGATTCAATTAAAGGAAACAAATGCTTTACCGCGAAATATACGATTAAAAAATTGGTTGGTTACGCAACAACCTCAGCAGCAACCTCATTTCCCCTCTCGTCTGTTCCAACCACTCGGCATCACCAGAATACTAAATGCTGGCTTGATCATGTCATCATCTGCACCCGTTTCTCACCGGTTCACGTCTCAAGTTAGATGTATTTTTTATGCATGAATTAATCAAACAAACTAAACCATTCACCTAAAAACCCAGGGACTGGACTGAAAATGAGAACCAGAAAGTCCTTCAGGAAACCTGAAAAGCTATTACTCAAGACTATTTAAAAAATGGTTCCTAGAGAGCAAAATATGAAGAAATGATGGAAAGACCATTGGCAGATAATACAACTAAAACAGACGCTGGCCAAACTGATGTGGTTATGAAAGTCAAACTGTAAATACAGTTACATAAAAATGTACTTACTTTGATGGATTTCCAAATAAAATAAGAAGCTTCAAGCCAACATCATAGTAATAATAAGAACCAAACTGGTCTTGATAGAATATTTTCTACTCATTGTATCTTTATTACACAAGCTTTATGTTTGTGTGAAATTTTTTAAAATAACAACGCTTGAACCTACTTGATCAGACAAAATTAGTTTACTATGCAAGCCCTACCTGATAAAGCAGAGATCACGCTTACTGGGGGGGGGGGATATAAAAAGGTCTTAAATAGTTCAAGCGATGTGGTAGTGCAAATATTCTGCCTTTTTAAAATCTGTTCTTATTATGCGGATAGCTTTGTGTTGCCCCAACACAAATAACTAGGCATTCTCTCGCTCTAAGCTGTGAATTGTTCCCTTCAAAACAAAGAAAACCTTTTGTGAGGAAACAAGAGAACCGATGCATTCCCGCACAACCAGCACCCTACAATACCCCCCCCCCCTCAACGTTTTTACCACTGCTAACATTTCCGACGACAGTCATAGCATGGCAGAAACGTATTTAAACATTACTATATAAGGAGCAAGGCAAAAATAATTTCTTCATCTACACGCACAGAGGTGTCTATTTTTTATTTTAAAATTCATTAATTAAAAGATCAGTAAACGGTCCCATCCACGGTCCCTCTGTGAGAGCTCTTACAACAAATCCTCTTCTATATATATTATTGAGGTTGTCTAGAAACAGAATTATAAAAATGTATTAAAAAAAAAAAAAAAAAAATAAAAAAAAAAAACCTCCCCCAAGGACAGCAAAAGAAACTGGTGCATTTTAGGTTCAAAGTGATCAAAAACTCTTACATTGTCAGAACAAAATAAGTGAAACATTTATACACATACAAGTTATGTAATGGTGCAAGTAGTGTATCTGCAAAAATCTTCATGGTTATACCATTTTCTTGCCAGATGAATGCAAACATGAAAATACATGATTTCCCAGAACATCCCACCCATGGTCCAAAAACCCCACACAAAAACAAAAAACAAAAAAAAAGGACTGTTTCAAATCTTTCTTTTTTTTTTTTTTTTAATATAAATAAAAGGTTACATCATCTCAAACCACTTGGCATCAAATGAATTAAAATCAATTATTCATAAATAAGACATAAAAATCTTCTAAGCACAAGTAAATCGATCAAATGCCTTACAGGAATAAAATACTCTACTCCATTTTGCCTAGTACAATTAGTAAACATATTCTCTGTATATTCAGACCTTTGAGAATTAAGGAGTTCCTCACTCCCAAGGGTTGTTCTGTAGCAGGGAATATATTCGGACCCGGTTTGTCACAGTGGATCCAGCATAACGTTGCCACAGGTTCGAAAACTGTGGTTTGTATAATACCACAAAATTTGTAACAATCCCATATAATTAGCATTAGTTATTTTGCCATAAACATCTTTCTTTAAAAAAAATTATATAGAAGAATTGATTACGCGTTATACCCTTAAGCTACTTCTTTAAACCTAGTGTGAATAATGAGCTTTGCTGGAATGAGACTTTAACGTCATACTGTCTGTAGACATGAAACTAGTTTAAATGGGAGTTTTTTTGTTGTTGGTAGTGGTGTTCTCTTTTCTTTCTTTTTTTAAATGTATTAATAAGTCAATGATTCACAAAGAAAGCAGGACAGCGCAGTACACAGTCCCCATATAAGACTGTTAGAACGCACTGGCATATCTCGTTAGGTCATACGTGGCCATCTTCAAATTGAATCATTCCATCTTTTCCGCCATTAATCACATCATCACAGACAACCTGAACATGCCGTTTGTTCTGCTGAAATGAGGTTTAATGTCATAAAATAAAATAAAACATGGTTTGTAAAATGATTGGAAATAAGAGTATGTGTGCATTAATTGGTTATTAAGTGGACATTAATGTGACCTAGTAGAGGTAAAACAGGAAAAAGACTAGTTGATTGCTAAGCTATTTACCTTATAAGAACCAAGAGTCTTATAAAGGTTTTGTAAACAGTCTTGGATATTAAAAATGAAAATACTATTACTACATGCATATGTCAAGTCCAAGGAGAGCATGAACACAACACACGAGCACACATGCACACGTGTGCACGCAGCGCACGCACACATCCACACCCACACATACATACATACATAGACAGAGCCTGAGGCAACCTTTTTTTTTTTTTAGATGCATTTACGATACTGGTTAAAACTATGCCACTTAAACCTAAGGACAAGTTTTTCCTGAACTGATCTTGCTTAAAAATTCTAGATAGTTAACTTTAGGCATTTCCTCCGCTCATAGTTGTGTAGTTGAAGCGGAAAAACAATAAACGGCTTCAGTGATGGTTTCAAATTTATTTATAAAATGCACAAACTGGGCTTAAGTCATCTTTCATCATACTGTTAGAGGATAAAACAAAGAAACATCACTTAGTCAGTCAGTGTGCCTCTCTGATTTTATCTCTGGACCCAAAGGAGGGGGAAAAACAAAAAACAAAAGAATAAAGGGGTACAAAAATTTTGGCATCCATGCTTTGGTCACAAAATACTGAACCATATGATTTGTTGTTTATTGTTGATCCCAGTTGCAACACCCTGACAGATTCTTCCAAAACCATACACACATACACACACAGGTAAAGGTAGGTTTGTTGTAGTTCTGGCACCGAGAAACCTCTCAGCATAGTCCCGTATTAGAGGTTCTTGGTTGGAAATATAAATTAGCTGAACGTCAACGGCTAACAGGGCCGCTGGAGTTCCTTCAGCCGTTTAGAGAACATGTTCTACAGCAAAGCTGTTGCAGAACCTTCCTCTGGCACAGATTGTTCTTTTTCACCAATACACAGAAACTTCCCTCAGCCCATGATTCTTCATTTGCTTTCCACAGAGCAGGAAGAGGAGAGAAGAAAGAAAAAGTACAGCAGACGATTGGGCAGCGAACAGGAAGCGATGCAGATCAGGTGATCATGACAGGTAGCAGGAAACGGGTTTAGAATCCAGCAGACGGGTCGAAGTAACGGGCATCCGTGTACGATTTGGAATCCATCGAAAGATGCGGAAAAGAGATCATAGGAAGGAGAAGGAGAACACACATTAAGAAACTGATCAGCGATCATGGCAACATATCTGGGCATCATTTTTTTTTTTTTTTTTTTTTTTACAGTGCATTCATGTAGCTCAGGATTTATTGTGCATTTTACGTGTATTATATTTTCAGAAATATTGCATAATCTCTGATTCACTGTAAAACAATTTCAAGAAGCCTTTTAGAATTATTACAAGGTGTCCCAAAAAAATTTACATCATTTCTAACAACAACAGTCTAACAACAGTCAATTCTCGCTCCAATCATCTCAAATTTTAATTAGATTTGTAAAAACCAAAGTACATTTAAATGATTTACTTTTTCTTTTAGTGATTATGACAATGTGCTGTTGAAAAGGCTGAAAGACTTATCGATTTATCGTTTATAAAATCTAGATCCGTTGGAATTTGGATTTTTCAATATGAAGTTTATTTAATCTCCTTTTCTTAGGACATGTAGGAGATGTAGTTACTCGATTTTTGTGGGACACTCTGTACTTTAGAAATCAGTTTAGGATAATTTGTTCAGTAAATAAATTTCCCCACTGTAAAAGAACAGAAATTTGATTTAAAAAATTAAATTAAATATACTTTTAAAGTTCATTAACATGCATTTTAATTTTTTTTTTTTTTTTTTTTTTTTTAAATCAGTGAATCAGACCTTCAGGATAATGAACATTGATTATAATGAAAGACTATCATTTTAGGTCTCTCGAATGCAATTACTAGCATCAAAGAGCAGCAAAAACTAACAAAAGCGGGAACGTGTGTAACAGAAGGAGGAGGCTTCTGGAGATAAAACCCAAGTGAATACGCAAGTTACTCACCATCTTTGCAGATAGTGCTGACGACACACACACCATTTTCGAGGTTATATCCGTTCACGCAGGCACTGCAGTTTCTATCTCCTGGACCTGTGCATGTGTAACATGTACGATCACACCTGGCAGAGAAACCAGAAGAAAAAAATCTAACCTGAGAGAAATAAAGTTCTAGAACACCTTCAATTACTGGATAAAATGTCTGTGTGTGCTTAGTCCGGCTTGATGCGCTACTGACTTGCGGCAAGACTTCTGGACTTCTCCATTGTCTGCAGTTTTCTCTGCCATGTAGTATCCTGGGTTACAGCTGGAAACACAACGCCACTCTTCGAGATAGTATCCCTCTGCACATTTAGTGCATGCCTCAATGCCAGTACCTGAGTACAAGACACGCTTATACCATCAAATCACACATTCTCGTCCATCTTCATAAACAAGTACTATAAATTCCCTCAAATAAAAAAAACATAATAATAATTAAAATTTTATGCTGTGCATAAAAATGTGAAAATTGTAGTTTTCAAAAATGATGCTCTGAACTAATTAGCAGGACGTCATCCCTTTACAAACCTAAAAAACGAAACAAAACATTGCCAGAATTCTAACTGAATTAATTTAATATGAAATGACGAGCAACGTATTAAAATAGTAGAACATGAAAAACGTAAGTACCTGCACATGTAGCACAAGCAGGATGGCAATGCTCACATATCCGTTTGTGCCCGTTGTAGTATGTGCCAGCCTCACAGGTCAGCTGACACCTAGTACCTTGTAGACTAGCAAAGAAAATTTGAATAAAATCAGATATTAAGAAATACAAAATAAAAAGTTAGATCTCAATATGCATAAAAGTGTTGGAGCGTAACTCGAGTACAAAACAGTCTAAATAAAAAAAAATAAAAAAAATAAAAAAAAAAAAATATATATATATATATATATATATATATATATATATATATATATATATATATATATATATATATATATATAAAAATCAGCTTAATAAAGTATCCTGACAGCATCGACAAACTGCATTTCTTCAATTAATTAATGCGGGTTCCTCTATTACCGTGTGTTTAAACATGGTATTGAATTTCAAAAAGAAGTACCAGCAGAAAACTCGCTGTATTTTCAATTTCAGGCTTGTCACCCATCTTTTAGACCTGCGGTAGTCTAAACAAGTCTGAAAAGTTAAACAAAGCAAGGCCTAAAGTCCAAACACGTGGGTGAAAAACCTTTACGGCAGATTCGGAGACATCACTTCTCAAACATATTTTTAAATTGTTCACAGAGCACAGCTGCTGTACATTAGGGAGGCTCCATGTGCCATAACCTGTTACTCTTTCCCTCTGCTTTTTTTTTTTTTTTCCACCTCTCTCTATTCTTCTCCTACTTCTATTGCTGGGCACATATGGTAAATCTAAAAACATTCTCTAGATAATGTGCTTCAACATCTGAATATCAAATGCTGGCTGGACTGCACGTGTTGAAGGGGTTTCCGACCGCCTTCTTGAAATCGGCCCAGCATGTTCTTTTCTGTGAGCTTCTCTGACTTTCGCCACGCTAACCAGGTCCTACAGGTTTTCAAAAACACTAACAATATAAGGTCATGATGCAATCCAGTGGGGTGGTGTTTCAGGTAAGATTAAAGGACAAACCACTGCCCCAGTTTAAACTGGAAGGATAGACAAGGTACAACAGAAACTTTGTTCTATACACTGCCTGGCCAAGAAAAAAGTAGCACATTTTTAGATTTAAGCACACTATAAAAAGATTCTTTATGCTGCCAGGACTCAATAATTGAGTCCCGGAATATGCCTGTTTCATCGGTGGGGAAAAAAACTGATGTACATTCAGGTCACCAGCTGACTTTACGTCGTTGCCACATAATGTTTCGAAGCCTAGACCTGACCAACTTCATGCCTTTCCCTTCTTACACTGATGCACCCATCGCTCTGGGATAGACCACATGACCTTTTTCAATTGCTTCATGAAGCCCGAAGCCCAATAATTTGACCCTTCTGAAATAGCGACTTAGTGTTTTTTTGCATAAACAGCTCAGTGGATCTTATTACCGATCAGAAGGACATATGTTCAAATCCCAGCAATGCAAGGTCATCACTGATAGGCCTTAAACCCTCAAATATTCACATGTACAGTATAAATGAGGGGAATACAAGTCGCTCGGGAGAATGCTAGCAGTGTTAATGCAAAATGAATGAAGAGGAATTACCTGAGCCCTGGCTTACATTCTGTGCAAACATTTGCCGAAGTACATTTCTTGCAGTTCTCGCTGCATTTACGGAACATACCGGCATCTGTAAGAGAAACCAAGGAGTCAAAGCTTCAATGCACCATAACAATGTCATGATTAAACCTGATCTGACGCTGACAAGTTCTACCACTGTGTCCAGAAGCCTGTGGTTTGGAAAGGAAGGAAAAAGTATACACTGGTTGCAAGTTATTGGCCGCATACCTACATTATTAAGCAATATATTGGAAAAGTAATGGGAACTTACCAGGATCCTGATAGTAGCCCTCGGGGCAGGCATAGAGGCATGTACTGGCTCCCTCTTTGAGGTAAAACCCTTGACGACAGGAGGTACATTGATCACTGCGACTACCAATGCAGGATTCGCAGAGAGGGGAACATTTCTTACAGCGCCTCTTATCGTCCCGGAAAAAGCCGGGGGGACACTCAGGCACACACATCCTGAGAGGGGGCGAGAGGTAGGAATGGAAAGAGAAGCAAGTAAGGGATAGCCATCAGAGACAGACAACTCAGCAGCTGACAGCCGTGAGGAAAAGCTTTCCATAAGCGACAAAAGGTCTGAGGCTGAGAAACTCATTGGCTGCAGATGTGTACTTCAAGTATGGCTCTGTGTGCGTTTATACACCCACTTAAAATTCATTTAAAAGAAAACAGAAAATCAGCCACAAACACATACATGCGTCAGATGTTATTAGGGACATGTTGCTACACAGTCATTTGTCGACATTTACCATTTGTTTTTTTCCCCCCATTTGTTAAGGAATTTTTTCACATTTTCTATTTGAATCAGTGAACAATGCTGTACACATGCACCCAGTACCCAGGATCTCAAGGCATATGTTTTCCACAGACCCTAACATACCATTAATAATCAGAACAACAGCATAATCAGAATTAAAGTTTATCATGTAGCGACCTCATGCGGAACTGTCCGAATCAGAATGAAATTTCGATCGGAATCAAAGCGCTGGTGTATACGTTTGCTAATCCATTCAATAGGTACACAGTCATGTGTGAAAGTTAGTACTGCCTCTTTTAATTCTAATGTTTTTGTGTAAAAACATCAAATCATAAATCATCTGATCATAGCAGGTCTCTCAGTATTAGGCAAATACAACAAAATTATGTTGAAAAAATGTAAATAAGAGAACATGTGGGCAATACTAAGTACCCCCTTTACAGGATTTAAGAGGGTATGTTACACCCAGGTGCTGCTGATGATCAGTTCATCAAGGGCAGATTATCACCTCTATAAAAGCAGATATGTCGCCAGTTTACTGGTCTAAAGCATTCAGAGTCAGACTAGGCAATGCTCAGGGACATACAAAATAACCCAACAGCTACATCTCAGATTCAAGAGGCATCATTGAGCATGTTAAATGTTAAAGTCCATGACAGTACAATTAGAAGAAGACTGAACAAGTACGGTTTGTTTGAAAGGGTTGTAATTAAAAAGTCTGGAACAAGACTTCTCATTTGTCCATAGGACATTGTTCCAGAACAAAGTAGAGTTTTCTTTCTTTTTTTTTTTTTTTTTGGTCTTAAGGCCCAGCACCATATTTGTGAAAAACCAAACATCATTTCAGCAAAAATCACCTCATACCCACCATCAAGCACAACAGTTGAGGGGTAATGATTTGGGATTGTTTTCGCAGCCACAGGATGTGTGTACCATGCAGTCATTGAGTCGACCATGAACACCTCTGTAAACCAGAGTATTCTACAGCCAACAAGGAGGCCATCTGTTAGACAGCTAAAGCTTGCGCAAAATTAGTTCATGCAACATGACAGTGATTTGAAGCCACCAGCAAATCTACATCAGAATGGTCAAAACATAAAAGAAAACATTTTGGAATGGCCTAGTCAAAGTCCAGACCTCAACCCAACTGAAATGCAGAGGCAGGACGTTAAGAGAGCTGTGCATAAGCGAATGCCCAAAAACCTCGAGGAACTGAAGCGAATGGGCCAAAATTCCTCCACCATGACATAAGAGGCTGATAAAGTAATACAGAAAACAATTACTTTTTACTATTTTTGCTGCTAATGGTGGATCTGCAAGCTATTGAATCGAGGTGCTTAGTATTGCCTACACTACAAAAAAAAAATTGGCTCCATTTTATTAGATAAATACTGCTGCAGTTTAAAAAAAAAATTTTTAAAAGAGAGAGAGAGACCTGCTACAATCACATAATTATTGTTTTCTACACAAAACCACACATTTAAAAGGGGAAATACTAAGAATCTTGCTGAGTGTGCTTTCTAGAAAAACATCCAATTGTCAATATCAATAATGAGCGGCGTTATAAATTATAAACTACATTTATAAAGAAAATTCATTTTCAGAATATTGTTACCCTGATTTTTCACGCCACAAGAGAATAAATTATAGTGTCAATATCCATGCACACATACACGTGGTGTACCTGGTGTTGTTTTTAAACTTGAGGAAGTAGTGCAGGCAGTTGATGCACTGATGGGGTCCGGGGCCCTCGCAGCCGTTTTCGCTGCACTCCGGGTCACAGGTGCCTTACAAGAGATGACAGATTTCTATGATCAAAGAATGGGACTCTGCTTTGAGTGGGCAGAGTGCATTACTCAAAAAAAAACTTTGGCGACCTTCCCAATGTTGGTGCTGACCGAGGCCGACTTACCTGCATACTCCTCGCCATACTCATCCTCAACTGGAGACTCCTCCACGGAGCGAGGCTTGTCACTACGGGAGGAATACGGGTGCACCGAGGTACCATAAAGCACCAACGACCACTCCTTCAGTTTGCCTTTGATGATGGGAGTGAGAAAGGAGGATTAATTGTGCAGGAAGTGTAGTATATTTTTCCAGTTGTATAGAAAAGGCGAGAGTGTAACTACCTGGAGCCTTCTGACTTCGGACTTGTGAAGGTGAGTCATAGACCTCGAGAATCCAGTCTCCAGCGGCTTTCTCTCCCCAGCAGTGAGTAGTCATGAACTCCCAGTTCTTAAAGCCCTCCATGGAGTGGTCAAACAGTCTGAAAGTCATACAACAGTGAACAACTAGATTAGGCCATTCTTTTCCTTTTAAGCCTACATTCACACAGTATGAAACTGCCCAAACTGCAATTTTACCTGTTGGCAAGGAGCTGCGACTTTGTCCCTGATGGTGACGTCAAATTAATCGACAAGTCTCCTCGTCGTGGGTGGGTTATGGTGATGCGTACAACCACGTGTTCCAAATAAATGACATGGTGATTCGCATTATCCGTGCAGCCCGTTGCCTTGTAAACAGAGCGAACAACATGCTCTGGGCGAATTGTCCTTTAGAAGGAAGCACACACACACACACATACACACACACAAAAAAACAAAAAAACATTGGCTTTGCAATGGAAACATAAACCTGGGCGTTGTAGATATAAAACGGAAGACGTGAGAAAGGGAAAACTCATATAGACAAGTAATGTCATGTTGATGAGTCATGTAATGATGCGGTGATAAAACTACCTTATTTGCCTATCTGCGTTTTCCACACATATATGCTGTTGGGGAACTTGTTTCCATCTCTCAGCTTCTTTCACCATGGCCTCCGCATCCATGAGCCCAAAACCATATAGATGACTTACTGTAGGTGTATGTAACAAACAACAACAAACGGTGACATGAAGGACCTCGTTACAATGCAAATCGTATAAATTTGTTCGTTCATGAATAAAGGACCTCCTGAAAAGAAGGCCAAAATATTAGGACTTGTTAGGCACGTCAACTTTATCTACACGTTTTCAGTGATAATATCTGACAATCTTGTTATCTAGCAATTAAGCGGCTGATGTACAAACATCAAACTTGGTATTATCTTCAGCAGTGTTTTATAACTCAGTTGATAACAAATTTGGAGTTCTAAAATAACAAGAAGAAAACATCCTTAACGGGAGACGTAAACATTTTTGCAGTGATGAGTCTATTAGATATGGTTAGAATGATTCTGAGGAAGTTTTCTTTAGAAAACACTGCATCATGTCGATAGGAGCGAGAGGAGGAACTCTAAGGCTGAACAGGAATTTCAGCCCTGGAGTTTTAATATGCAAGTAAGGTGCTATAATTGGATAGGCTTCATAAAGAATGTATAAGCCAGTACCATTGTATCCTGCTGCATTGGTTTTCCAGTCAGGAGCACTGAGATGGCCAGCTCGTGATGTTTTCACAATGATGTGCTGTACATCCCTCCATGTCAAGAGAGGGCTAGAACGCAAAAAAAAAAAAAAAAAAATCTATATTTATTAAATTCAAAGGTATTTTAGCCTAATATTTCATATCATTATCAGAAAATAAAAATGTTTGGTTTATGTTAGGATATGATCCTTTGCTTTTGGCTGCCTTAAATCATTATACGCCATGCAAGGTGGTATCAAATAACATCTACATGCTACCCATTATATACAGTTCCGTGAATATAATTCAGTATTTGCCCTGAATTTTTCCTCCCAGAATTTTTTTTTTGCACATTTATCACACTTCAATGATTCCGATCATCTAACAAGATCTGACACAGACATTTACATTTATTAAGGTAAAAATCTGTCCGAACCTGCCTGGCACTATGTGAAAAAGTAATTGCCCCTACCAGCAAGTCCACCTCTGAATGGCTCCAAAAATCTTTTTTAAATAATAATAATAATAATAATAATAATAATAATAAAAATAATAAAATCAAGGTTTTGGAATAGCCTAGTCAAAGTCCGGACTTAAATATGATGCTGTAGCATGACCTTAAACAGGTTTAACCCTTCAAAGTGGGCCAAAATTCCTTCACAGCAATTGTGAAAGATTCACCGCCAGTTTTCACAAACGACTGAAAGCACTTACAGCCACCGATTATGGCACAACCAGTGATTAGTTTTATGGGGCAATTACTTTTTCACATTGGGGAAGGCATGTTTGGACAGCTTTAATATTGTGTAATATTAAAATTTGTTTGATGATCTGAATAATTAAAGTGTGACAAATATGCAAAAAACTAAATCTATAAAAATCACACACTGTACCTTTATATACTTTAATACATTATGTCACATATAAGGTTTTGCTTAAAAGCCGCTTTGAAACAGGCAGCCAGGACTTGCACATGTAAAGGTTCCCAACATATCAAAAAGCAAGCTGGCATTTCAAACAGCTTTAATAGAAAAGTAGATGCGAGGAGTGATTTAGTGTAACTGATTTGAATAAGTCTTACTTCGCCTCCAGGGCAAGGGCAATGATCCCAGCAGCCATTGGAGCTGATGCTGATGTTCCAGTGTGACTGTCTGTGCAGCGCTGCCTTAGATCTGTAGTGATCTAAAGACAGGGAAAGAACAGCGTTAGAGATTTTGGCAAGTATTTCATGGCACTGTAAAATTATATTAGTACGAAGTGTTCTGGTTAAGAGATTACAGGTGTGGAATTTAGTAAGTCTCTCCAAGACTGTCTCGGAGGAAAAGCGATTTCTGTGTGTTCGTGCGTGTGTGTGCGTAGTAACTGTAGTAATTCACAGCAAGACAATTGCACAATGACCCAGTGACCAACAAATTTAACACCACACATAGAGACAACATAGCATCATGTTCTGAACCCACAAAATGTACCCACAAGTAACAGAATCTCTCTCTCTATGCGATGTATGGAAAAAAGGTTTACTGTAGCTTACTGTGCTTAGTGCCAAGACTGGGATTGGTATAATTTGCATTGGAAGAACTATTTGCACGGTTGGATTTGGAAAATGTGTTACTCGAATAATAATTTTTTTTTAAAAAGTCAGTAACTGAGAAAAAAAAAAAAAAAAACAGTGAACAATTCATCTCAACTACAAACAACAGGGATTTACTTTTTTATTTTTTTAAGAGCCTTATGTTTTCCTGGCCATCATGCAGATCTTTTCTCATTTCTTTCTGGAGAAATTCTAAAGTTGTATGGAGTGCATTGATGTGCTGCTATTTTCAGGTCTGGGTTCTGGCTGGGCCACTCAATGACACTTACAGACTTGTCTTGAAGCCACGCCCACATTGTTTCGAACACTCGAGCATGTTCCCTTCAAGTTTTTGCTCAATCCTGACAGTCCTCTCAGTCTGCTGTTAAAACACCCATTCATAAAGGGAACTGGCCAGGTGATAGAATCAGGTGAAACAACAGAATCTTGTTTTACATGGCCTGAAAATTATTTTAAGGGAAATGCTTTTTTCAAAGGAGCAACTTCTATATGATTTCCCTACCTTAGCCTTTAGCTTGTTTTTTGGAGGACATTTCATGTACACACTAGACATAGTTCCATTAGATGGATTTTTAGTCATTCTTCTCATGAATGGGATGGCTCAAGATCTAAATAGGAGTATCTGTGATTCAGAACTCATTCCCTTTCTGAATGGTAGAACACAAACAGACAATGTTTGACCAATCTTCTATTGCTTAATTTTGCAAATTGTACCCTCAGTTTCCTGTTGGTAGCTAACATGAGCAGAACCCGGTGTGGTCTTCTGCACTTATAGACCATCTGCTTCAAGGTTTGACGTCTTGTGCATTCAGATGATCTGCATACCTTGGTTGTAACGAGATGTTGTTCGAGTTACTGTTTTCTTTCTATTAAGCTGAACATGTCTGTCATTTCTCCTCTGATGCCTAGCATCAACAAGTCATTTCCACCCAGTCTACTGCCACTCACCGGATATTTTCATTTTTCAGACCGTTCTCTGTAAACGCTAGAGATGTTTGTTTTCGTGAACATACCAGGTCTGGGTTCTGGCTGGGCCACTCAATGACACTATTTCTGGGAAATACCAAGACTTACACTTTGCCATGTTTAACCACTTTTCTTCAGTAACCATGTCTACATGGCTTTTTTTTTTTTTTTGGGGGGGGATTTTTTGGATTTCCCCCCCCCCCCGATTTTCTCCCCCGATTTTCTCCCCTAATTTTAGTGGTGTCCAATTCCTCCCCGTCACTAGGGGGCTCCCACATTAAGGCTACTACTACCACTCAGCCGGGAGGGCTGAAGACTATCACATGTTTCCTCCGAACCACGTGACGCCACCCGCACAGATCTTTTCGAACTGCTCGCTCGCGCACCGTTGGGGGCGGCGTAACACACTCGGAGGACAGCGCTATCCGCTCCGCGAGCTCACAGACGCCCCCGACTGGCTGTAGAGTGGCTCCATGATTAATGTCGGAGCACTAAGTACCTCTCATCCCTCCCCTCTGAGAGAGCTCGGCCAATCAGCCCTCACTAGACCTCCGGCTGCGAGAGGTTACAGCACCACCCGGGATTCGAACTAGCGGTTTTTTACTTTACAGCAGTGATTCCACTAGTACGCGCTCATGCAAGTGTCATTAGCGATGTTCCTAGCTAATTTTTCCATTAATATGTGTGTGTGCACGCACATTACATACACAGCACCTGCGCACGTAAACAGAAACACTTATCTGTCGGGATTTATTTTTACTTTTTTTTTTTTAAGGTAAAGTGCAGGTTAATTTGTTTTATTTTTACTTTATATATTGCATTAATTATTTTTATGTATTTATTTTATTTGGGCTGTGGGACAAATAATTTGAGTTTTCATTATTTCTTGTGGTACAATTCGATTTGGTTTACAAGTATTTTGGAATACGTGCCCGCTTCCAGAAATGAATTATGCTCATAATCCAAGGTTCCACTGTATTTAGTTGAGTCCCTTTATCCAACAAATAATCTTATCTAGCATTTTGCAAGCATTCAAACAAATATTTAGAACTTACAATCTTGCGGTCATAGTTTTCACCGCTGCTGTATGTGGTGGTGAGAGTCGAGGCACATTCTTCCAAGTACCAGGGCTTGCGTCCACTTTCTGCTGTGCTGCTAATGGAGATGGTGTAGATGCTGTTGGTGTAGCCATCACACGAGCAGTGATCTCGACTCCGCCCACCATTACCCGATGCCCACACGAAAATGGAACCGCGGCCTTTTCTGCCCTGTGAAGGTTAAGGAAAATAATTATCGCCATTGTCAATGATACAGAACATGAACAAAACCCAATCTTCGTTCATTTCACTGGTTGCAATCAGTTTCCATTCAACGATATATTTCACCTTCTTACTAAATCTTGACAGGAAAACCCAAACAGGAACTCATCACCGTTTCTCTTCGTCTCCATCTTAGATAACACTTAACAACTCAAGAATGGCCACCGATGCTGCTACAGTGCATATATTTTGTCTACAAAGATTAAAGTTGGAGTTGGCAGGATAAGGTAACACATAAAATGCATACCTGAAACACATCTGGACCACATCAAACAAACCTCTGTCACAGGAACCAGACTAATTACTGGCACACCAAATTATGACTCAGACTGCACAAAAGGTACATAAAGTAAACTCTGCCAAACAGGTTGGATCTGGTCCACCCGTTAGTTTGATTCTGCCCTTCAGCTTGATATCCTAGCTAAACTAAATCTTCCTAACTTAACAGTATAACAGAATTTTACATTAAGTATTAAACTTCAACCAGGAAAAGCCAAGTAAAACACCCCTCATTCATACCGGTCAGATTAGCATACTCTTCTGAGCTACCAGGTCCTTCCCAGTTCGCAAAATGAAGTAAGCTAATCAACACGCTGTCCACAGCATTAAAATGAAAGAAAGTAGCACTTATTTTTAAGCTACAGCAAGTTCCTCCAGCTAAAATACCTGGAGAAAAATGACTACAAAATTAAATCGATCCCAATTAAATCTTGGGGCTTTGACTTAAATACAATTTCATGTTTGATGTGATTAACAGGGCAACATGTTTTTACTAAAAGCAAACACTGAGCCATTTATTTTTCTACCTTGTATGTGGAATACGCAGACATTGTTCATGACAATATTCTGACCTATGGATTGCTAATGAAATAAAATGAACAAATTGACACGTATAGATAGAATTTACGAAAATAAATATTCAATATTGAAACTTAAAATTAGACGTTGTACGCAACATTTACACGTGCCGTCAGAGTGGAACATACGTGTCCTAATGATTTGCTCACAGGTCTGGTTGTTTCACATGACCGGATAATTAAATAAAGTAATGTCATCAGCTTTTTACCTGTCGAATGCCGTTCTCAAAAGCTTGTCTGGCAAGTGCCGCAGGCCCATCTACGGTTTTGCCGTCATCATCTGGCCCCCAGCTGGCACTGTATATATCAATGTGCTGCGGCTGCAAACTCAGCGACCTCGCCTCCACCATGTCCGTCACGTCTCCATCCAACATGCGCACACCTGTAGGGCACAAACATGCACTTAAAAATAAAAAAATAAAAAAATAAGGTACAGCTTGGTGGTACAGTAGCTAAGTACTTAATGAAAGAGACTGGGAGTGAAAATAAAATAGGACTAAGACTACGCAAGGCCACACAGTAATACACACAATAGTTCATGTCACAGCGATGGCAGAAAAATGGGTCAAAGCAATGTAGAGCACTCACCCCCAATCTTGGCGTTGTAGGCAATGCCCACAGTGCAGTGAGAGTTGTTGGCAGATGCTGCCACTTCCCCAGCGCACCGCGTTCCGTGCCTGAGGAGGACACAAGGGTATATTAAGGTATAGACATAGTCAGAAGTAACACACCATATGCATACTACTAGCCACAACACAACATATTCTGATGGAGAAATAGAGAGAGTGCGAGAGAGAGAGAGGCTACAGGGTTAGTGAGGCAACAGCTGTGCTGAAACTAAACATGCTCATTTTGAGCCAAGTCGGCACAAACACATCGAGCTAAATATTTGAGCTATTGAGGGAAAACATTCCCTAGAATCCGTACGCAGATGACCCATATCGACGTTCTTAGCGGCAAAGCTGACCCAACCTCAAGCCCACAAACACTGAATACGACAACTCTCCACGAAAAAAAAATAAAATAAAAAAATCTAATGAAGTCAAGGTCAGAAAGAGAGTGCATTCCGTTGAGGAACCTCCAACAGAGAACAGCTGCTCAGAAAAACTCAGGCTGCCATGGTAACCAGAGTCTCAAATCAGAGCCATTTAAAAGGATGATCATTGAAAAATATATCTTAATTTTATATATATAAATAAAACAAATCTACAATGCCATTAGATCTCTGGCCAAGTAGGGTTGATTTCACCACAGCAACCATCAGATCATGGTGCACAAAGCTCTGTTATCATTCCTAAAGACTGCCTTTTTGTCTAATCAGTACCAAAACTAAGGAAAGGGACAGAATCCAAAAGTCTTTTCCTCATATGCCTTTTATTCTGTGCTACAGTACTGGACTTCGTGTACACTCACATCTGCCAGAGGAATACAAGTCAATGAGAAAACCAGACACACACACACACACACACACACACACACACACACACACACACACACTTGCTTTATGTCATTCTGCTCAGCCCACGCAGAACAACCTGGACATTACCTTCCGGATCACATCAACACACGGCCAACAAAACACATTTCTCAGACAAAGACCTGCGTCTCGTCTCTATTATTACCGCTATATCATTACAGCTACTTAGCACACATTATCGTACACTTTTACAGTGTTGTTTAAATGTTATGGTAGTCAACCATATTTTTATCCCTTCACACCTTGCTATTATACTATTTCAACCTCTACACACAAGTGTCATTTAAACTTTCCTACACACAAACCCCTCTTTAAATTCACGCATAGGTTTTATATACAAAAAGCCACTCGACAATCATTTTTCAGCAAATATTTTTAATTACAATTACTTAAACATCAAAACCACCTGCCTAAAACGTTCTCCTTGTGCCGTGGCTTCCAAAAGTAATATATGTTTTGCCAAAAAGCCTCTCTGGATCGAACATGTTTGTCACAGATGCACAATCAATCAGTGCAAGATCTCGACAATGTAGAGGTCAACACTTTGAACTTTTTGCCATGTCTCTCGAACAATTTCAGTTCGGGGGTCAACTTGGGCACTCTGGCCTATCAATGTGCGCTGTCACACCTTCCTGTCACAGCCAGCATGAACGTTTTTAACAATTGAGCAATAGTAGCTCTACTGTAGAATCAGTCCAGACGGGATAGCCTTTGCTTCCCGTGCACAAGTGACCTTTGGCGGCAATGACCCCGTTATTGGTTCACCACTATTTGTCCTTCCTTGGACCACTTTTGGTAGGTACTGTACTAACCAGTAATGATTGTAATCACATCACCACCTGATCGTGATACAATATCTAGGTGAAGATTCAATCAAACTTTAAACATCTATAAAAAATTATTTTTAAACCAATACGAACAAAGCGCTAAAAATGCGTTTCTGTTGCGCCACTCGGGAGCTTGTGCACTCTGTACAGAATTGTTTATATCCAAGGCTGGTCAGCTAATCAATCAAACAAACTTAAAACCAGCTAATTCTGGTCACTGACTGTATTTTAAGTGTTTTTTTTTAATTTTTTTATAAAAAATCTTTTTCAGTGAATTGCCAAACAAAGAGAGAGGGATTAATAACTGAATTGATTTTTCGACCTCATAACACCACACCTCACATGTTGGAGATGCTCTGACCCAGCCATCTAGCCATCACACTTTGTCAAAGTTGCACACCTTTTCCTGCTTTCAACACAGACTTTGAGAGCCGACTCCTCGCTTACTGCTGAAGCTGTCCCACCCACTGGAAGGTGCCATCGTAAAGAGATAATTAATGTTATTGACTTCACCTGTCAGTGGGTTTTAATGTTATGGCTGGTACAACATAATACACACATGAAACAGTTGTGGATGAAACCCATATCTTTAGCTGTATGGATTAAACCAAGTATTTTAAAAGTTGTTTTAAGTGACAAAAGTGCCTTTGTAACGTATATATTTCTAAGCGCTTCACTTCCTCCATCATCGCTGACAAGAAATCATAGAATCATATTTCAACAGTGAATCATACTGGATTTCCGGTATATTATTAAAGAAAATGAATGAAACCAAAGTAAGCGTGACACAGCAGGACTTATTACAATATCATGGATCAGGTTCGAGTGCGTTAAATTAAATAAATAAATTTAAAAAAATTTAATGGAATGGGAATTAGCCAGTTTAGCATTTATAGGATTCAGTGAGCACCTTATTAGCAGTTTTCAATAACCTATTCTTTAAAAGCCGGCAGACATCCGGTACAAAGGCACACTCTCAAGCAGACAATATTCTATAGAACGTGCCTACACATGCCATGAAGAGCTCCCTGTAACCGCACACTTCCTCAGATGAAGAGGTGTAGGTTCATATTCTCTTCCGAACTCTCCTCGGGCAGTGGAATTACTTAAGAATAGGCGCATTGCCGCTTCTAACGGTTCGAGAGATAAGAAAAGACGGATCTGTCTAGTCAAAGGTACATTGATCGAGTCAAAGAAGCGTGAACCACCTTTACAAAGCCTTGGTCCAGGAAGCGATGTTATGTCTTTGAAGTAAATGAGGAATAAATCCCCAGCTAACGCAACTCTACGTGTACAAGTCGAAACACAAAGAGGACTCAAAATCAGGCGGGTAGTTTAAGACCCGTGTGTTTGAAACTCCAACAGAACAGCGCTGGTGCTGAGGAGTAAACCTAGGCCAAGCTTTTTGGCCCAACCTTCCAAAAAATGCTGCGATGCCATCTGGCACTGGCTCACACATGCTGGCAGCGTGGAAGCCACAGACTAACACACAAACTCTCACACACACACACACACACACACACACACAGAGAAAGAGAAAGAGTGAAAGAGAGAGAGAGATTGAGATAGAGGAGGAGCATCATTTTCATTACCATACACACAATACACAAATTACGACTAAACGTCCTTCTCACATACACACAACACACACAGACATGCTCTGTAAACACAATCTTCCCACAGGTAAAGACGCTCGGGTAGCGTGGAACGCGTTTCCATTCCCCCAGTGCTGCACCCTTACTTGTTCTCATTGCTGGCATCGTATCTGGGCATGGGGTCCAAGTCATTTCCATTTACATCATAACTGGCCTGGTTATCCTGTACACGCAGACCAGAGAGAAAGAGAGACTAAGGCTTACTGTACTTCAAAATGGGACAAAGACAAAAGACAACTGGAATGGAAACTGGAGCAAGCTTTATGTGCTTAATCTGATCCGATCACTCTTAGGAAAAAAAAAAAATATATATATATATATATATATATATATATATATATATTAAATCTTATTGTTATACTGGATTAGCATGAACAAAAAGCGATTCACAAGACAATATCGTGTAGCGCAACATCCAGAGACGGCCCACTCACATAGTTCTGTACGAGGTCCGGGTGGTTTCGCTCGATGCCGTCGTCTAAAATCGTCACCACTACGTCTTTCCCTGTATATCCCCTTTTCCAGGCGCCGACGATGTTCATGTCCGACTGGCAGTTCTGATTGTTGTCGTTACAGTGCTGCCAACGTGCAAAACAGAGAAAATCAGCTGGTTATACTGAGGTAAGGTACAGATTTCATTATTCTTCCTTTATTTTACAAAAGGGCTACAAGGATAGGAAAAAAAAAAAAAACAGTGTGGATTAGGGAACATGATTTAAGGAAATGCTTACATTACCTAGTAAAAGTAACCTTTAAAAAAAAGCCGATAAACACATTCTTTTGGCCTTTGTTTAGAACACACAAGTCAAGTTTATTTGCTCTCAAAGTACAACTCGAAGGAATCCTGCTGAATAGTGGTGTCCAGGTCAAAGTATTTACATTATCTGATTTGCATTAACCATTGACAGAAAATGAGAGAGTATTGTTCAGTGTCCTGATGAGGCACACACACACACACACAACCAATAAACACAACAAGACGCCCAACAACTTGTTGACTGAAACAGATAATCAAATAAAGCATCAAATAGGTTTTTTTTTTTTTTTTTTTTCAGTTAATAACTAAAATGCTGATACAAATGAATTCAATAAGTGAAAATGGCACAAAAGGCCACCAGGGCAAAGTACATCCACCATCTCTCCATGATCAAAGAGCAGAAGGTCAGAGGGTTGTTACGCACAGTAGTACGAACTTGTGACCCCGCCCTTACAGCCCTGATGTGAAAACATTATAGAAATATTAATACATCCATGTCTTCATACTTACCAGAATTAATGTTCTACAGGATGGTAAATGTGATGGAATACACAAAGGGCGTTCAAGTCAAACCGTGAATTAAGGCGTCAAACCGATGAGACTCTTAGCCGCACTAATGAATATGAAAGGTGCAACCGTTTTAAGTAAGGCGGTACACGTATGTGAACAACGATCCCGGCTGATGCTGATGTTCAGTCGTTCCCGAGAACATTGAACAAGTGTAACGTCTGATCTTGGAAAAAATTAAATAAAATAAACTTGCAGGAGAGATGCATCTGTCAGTGTGAACTGTACACACAATCATTCACGAAGACCACTTGTACATCACAGGAACTCGGCTGCGAGTCATTGCCTCATCCCCCGTGCAGTCCTGACCTCGCGCCAAGTGATTTCCACATATTCGCGCCATTAAATAAATTCTCGTAAGGCCAGTGGTTCAGACGTGAAGCAGGCAAGTCCGATCATGGCCGATCATACTGAGAAAACTTTCTTCCTCTATATAATATGCGAGCAGTAGTGAAACCCTGGGATAACCGCATTATATAGAGTATAGAGAAATAATGGGATTTTTTACTCTCATGCCCGCATGTTATTCTGCACAATCCAAAGTCCTGGTTTGACTTGAACACCCGTCGTAAAAACATCATGTTTGCTAAATCCAATGTCAAAGGTCTCTGTAGTAGGCCGTATTTAGGGATGGCCTATTATATATTAGTCACTGTTCATCTTAGTACTTAGTCCTAACATTTGAATTGTGACATGTAGGTGATGGACAACGGACGAGTCTCCAAAAATACCCCAGTAATCTGGATGACAACGCAGCATGTTATTGCACCAGGAACTAACAGAAACTTTGGTTCTGTAATGGATTAGATTT
This sequence comes from Clarias magur, assembly GCA_013621035.1. NCBI lineage: Eukaryota > Metazoa > Chordata > Actinopteri > Siluriformes > Clariidae > Clarias > Clarias magur. The sequence goes on along the minus strand of QNUK01000023.1, from coordinate 2,277,717 downwards.
AATACGATTTTCCTGCACAGTGCGCCTGTTGTATTTCGGAATCTGTGACATTTGCAGAGAAAGCTTAAATACCTCGGTTAAATTTATCGTTTCCATTTTAAGATCATTCTCCGAGAGACAAAAACAACAACAACAATAATAATAATCTTGGCATCCTTTAAAACAATACACAGATGCCCAGAGCTCTGATGTCACATTGTAACGAGAATGAAAAACAGTGGGACGGTGCATCTACGACGTGTCCGTCGCATACCGTAGTGAAATGCTCTCTAGCTGTATTTGCCCCAGGGATTGTTATACTCACTATGTACCACATGCTACTCCATTTTGCATCGTTGAAGTAGATGGAGTCAGCCTGGGGTGCGCTGCTCTTCACTAAACCCTGGTACAAGGGTTTATAATCTCGTTTAACCCTCCTTTTTACCACCTGCTGCTCAATCCATTCCACCTAGGAGACAGCAAAATCATACTAGGTATTAATTATTTTTTTACAGTTCAGATTCTGTTGTTAGAGACAAAATCTGGTACAAGACTACTGAGACCGATCACATTATTACATGACACCCGTGATTTTCTTTTTCTTGTGTATATGACAACAATTCTTATAGATCACAGTACGCCAAGGTGTGTTGTCACCATGGTGACAGCCTGACCTTTGGTTCCATGGAGATAAAGCTGTGTGTGCCACGGCTGGAGAGCGTCGACCTTTTTATCGTCCGGCTGTGGAAGAAATGGTAATAGTCCTTCAGGTCGCCGATCTATAGGAACAACAGAAGATAAGAAGCCTGCTGTTAAGATCTTCTGGAACGCAAACAGCCACGCGACTGCGGCTTTATACATTTTATCCGATCACAACAAGCCACAAAAAGACGTTGTTGCTGAGAGAGCTGATGTAATGACATTGACAGATTTTGCTCGATTTGTACAGATATAATGAACAAAGTTAAGTTCCCCAGTCTTGGAGATCCCTGCAGAGTTTCAATCTTTATTTGCTGCCTGTGAACCTGATCCAGCTTATCAGCTAATTATTAATCTCTGATTGACTTGGGCAAGGGGTATTGAGGGGACCAAAGACTTCACACTAGGCAGGAAAATGAGTCCATATGACAATATTTATCCAAATGCCCCGATAATACAGACAGAACCGGATTGCCTCCTTGTCTTTTCGTGTCCCACCAACATGTTGGCCCTCAAGCCTACCTTCAGACATTCAAAGCAATGGTTTGAACAAGCTACAAGCTCAAATTTGCCATATCGAGCAACAGAACAGTTCAAAGCTCATTCCCTCTTATCTTGGTTTCCGGGAGTCTTTCCTTAAAGTGTGAGTTTTTTTTTCCCCCTATTGTCTATTGTCATCTGCAATGGCTGTGAAGATGTGCCGTGGACATGGTTGAATGGATCTTCTTAACCATTGGAAGCCACTGCTGGACTCCATTAATACATATAGGGGCCGGAGTTGGGTCTCCCTCCATTTCCTCATATCTCTGCTGAACGGGGCCTCCCGGATTACTGCGCTGCCATGACCCCTCTTCCCATGCCTTGTTGTCTAGTTGACTAGAAGACCTGAATCGAAGCCAGCAAGTTGAGGCGCTGTTCACAGCTAACCTCCTTCATTAACATGGCTGCTTACTTAATCCACTGTCTTTTCCTAGGCAGTTCAGTGATTCACGCTTCAATTTTTCCATCCACTAACATTCAAAGGCTAGGAGGATTGTAATTTCATTATACTAGCTACCGTGGTGCCACATATCGACTATGTGGCCACTGTTTCAGTGAAAGCAACTCACTGGCAGATATAAATGCAAACGCCATTATATATTACATAAAATTAAATTAAAAATTAAAAACTAGCCAACTGTAAATGTCCATGGCGAAAAAATATCATTTGATAAGCAGAGAAATACACGTCTTATGACTTGGAAGTAGACATAGCTAAACTGAAATTATTAAATCATGGAGTTAAAGAGTCTCTAGTAAGACCTCACTAGAGAACTCCATCTGGCCCAATTCTTGTCTATGGACTACCAGCACGTTTCTGGAACTGACTGGACTGAACCCCAGAACACCAACATGGCTTCTCTTCTTCTACTGGAGTGCCTATGAACCCATGTAGCAGAAGCAGATCACCTGTCCATCCATCAACAGTCACAATGACACACGGAAGTCCGTTATATAAACAGAGACGTCCGCACTGGGTGGTTATTTTTTGTTGACGGTTACATGCATAGCTAGCATTTTTTATTTAAAAAATTTTTTTTGAGGATCTTCATCTTTAACTCTGCATTAAAATAAAGTGCCTATACTTAAATTTTATCATTACCATAAACCAAGGAACTAAATGAAATTTAGGACGTTTTGGCTTAGTGCTTAATGTTATATCACAGCCTTTTTTTATTAGGACTGGGTGAATGTGGACAGCGTCCTGTCATTGTAAAGACATCTGGTTCTCACAAACGGTTAACTCCATGCACGCACACACAAGCACACAGGAGTATTTCAAAATTGGGGGACCACCCTTTAAAACATGAGTTGGGGCCCTTAGACGTCACACCGTAGCTTTGTAAAGGGGGTAGGGTATAAGACACAAATGAGAGTGTCTCAGCACATACAAAAGTCTTATAAGGAAAACTTGAGATACCAAAAATGACACAGACCACACACCAAAAATGAACAGAAATAATTAAAACGAACACTGCAAAAATACCCTTTTAAAGACATGTGAAGATGAGCTTATACCACACATCTGAGACTGCTTTGAAGATGACTAAGAGAAGTGGGACCCAGTAACCACAACCCTGTTATTTCTAGTCCCAAATGCAATAATCGTTATGCCTCCAGCACTGAAGGCCTACAGCAAGTTCCTACAAAAGTCTTAATAATTCATTCACACTTAATATTTCATAATTGCACTCACAGGAAGTTGGCACTACAGTGAAATTATGAAATTATAGAAATGCATGTGTTAAATTGAGATGGAGCAAATAAAAATGTTTCAGTTATAACAAACGCTATTTTTTTCATGTTGCAATTCTTGTATCACAATGCTGTCCTTTTGAGGTAGCCAAACGTTGCAGTTCCTCTAGGATCCTACAGGGAGTGCACTCTAAACTATTCACAAGTGGCAGGCAGCACAGCAACGTCTGTGGGAGAAGTAAATTATCTTTAGAGCTTCTTCTGCAAAACTATGTCTAGTGTACATAAGGAATGTCTTACACTTTAGCCAGAGTTATGCGTCTTTACAGCCTTGTACTTTGCCCTGTGGACTACTTTGCTATAGAGCGGTGTTCATCAACTGTCCTGTAGTACAGTTTGTAATTCACCAACATCTAAACGCTAAAGATGGGTGTAATCGATTCATTGAATCATGACTCTTTTGCGTGGCAATTCATGTAACGTCACCACTCTGACTCCAAAATCTATTTGTTTTAAACCACATTTTTTTATCTAGAAATGTAAAGTGGTAATTCAAGCTGGTCCTCCAAAATCGTGTACGTGGAACACTCTAAAGTATTCCCACAGCACAGCCTTCTGTGCGGTAGGAGAAAAATATTTGTCAAGTTTGTTTAGAATTGTAACAAAGTAATCTCGAACTGTGTTGTTAATAAAACCGCAGCACAGATCGAATCAGAACTGAAGTATCGTGATGATATTGTATTGGATGGCCTGTGATTCCTATCCCCATTAAACACACCCACTAAACCTGGTAATTAGACAATTAGTTGAATTGGTTGGGTTTCAGCAGAAGAATGTAAAGTCACAATCTTCTACATCACAATCTTTTTAATAGTGAAAGTAAGGGCATTTCAACATGTACAATGTGACAGAAACTCGCAGAATTGGGAATAAACAGCTGAGTGGCTATGACAAAACCAATTGAGCTAGTCAGGCTAGTCAAAACAAAAGACTTCACTTTCCAAGGGAACCTAAAAAGTGGACTTTGGTCAAGTTGACAAAACTGTCCAGATTGATGGCTGCGTCACGGTTAAAAAGGGAAGCGCATGAAGCGATGCACCCATCGTACATATTGGTCACTGTACACTGGTCACCTCTGGAGGCAGCGTTATGATCCGAGGTTAGGTCTAGGCTCAGCAACGTTGTGCGGCAATAAAATGAAGTCAGCCGACGACCTGAATGTACAGAATGGCCAGGTTATTTAATCTCCTCTTTTTTTCCCCCCCTCATAGCACGGCTATATAAATTCAGGCAATATAAAGTCAAGATTCATCTGGATCAATTTGCGGAGAGTGGGAGAACGAGGAATCATTTTCACACACGGAAAAAAAATTCTTCAAAAAGACATGATCAAACATACAAACATAAACCAAAGACAATCCATTGACTTGTGAGGTCAGACAGCTAAAAGGCAACAACGGGGCATTGTTCTAAAATTACCAATATGCTTACACTTTATTTTTTGTTCCGTCCAGGTGCCATCCGGCAACAGATACTCCCCACCCTGAAGATACATCCTTTGTTTCTACGGCAGTTTCTTAAGTAACGCCTGATTGTCATTCAAATACCAATTAGCCTACCCTGCTTGGCTTTGAACTGTGGGGGGGAAACCGGAGTACGCGGCGAAAACCCACCATGCACACCGACTCCACTGAGGCTGGAAATGAACCACGACCCTGCAGGTGCCAGGTGACCGTGCTAACTATTAAGTCACTATGCTTACATTAGTTACTCTTCATTAACTGTATCAAATTGAAGAAATGAGGGAGGGGAAAAAAAATTTGAAACACCAGAAAAATCAGGGTTTTTTTTTTTTCCTCACATAGCTGAGATCAATATCACAATGACTTAGATTTGGCTTACAGTATCTCAGCGACCCCCATTTCCACATTACATCACACTGAAACATTGTAGCTTGGCAGTGATATGCACATGTGGCTTGCAAATTTCATTCAGATTAGGGTTTTTATGTGTGTGTGTGTGTGTGTGTGTGTGTGTGTGTTTCAGCCAGGACCTATTCAAGTTTAAATGTCTATAGGCTCTTTTTCAGGTTTAATTTTTTTTTAATGAACTTTAGACGTCAAATGACACTAACATTTACTTTAACACTGCATTGCTGGACGTGAGTTCATGAGTTTTTATTGACATTTTTAAGTGAGTGGAGCGCTTGGGGAGCACCTGTTGGTCCAGAGATCAATAGAGAGGAAGCGTTTGGTGTGCGTGAGGTGAGAAAAAGGGGGTTTGTGAAGACGGATTGCAGTGAAAAACATGCAGATTGGACTGCTTCAGAGTGAGAGTATGAGTAAGGGAAAAAAGCACACACGGAGACAGAGAGAGAGAGACAGAGAGAGAGAGAGAGAGAGAGAGAGACTGTAGAGACCGAGAGAGGGATGGATGTGGTCCAGAAATGTGTGAAACTACGAGAAACTTTTGGAAAGAGAAGCAGAAGCGTCGAGGGTTTTTTTTTTTTTTTTTTAAAGGAACGCATCGTTCACATCAAACAACTTCCATCAAAAAGTAGCAACTCGGAAAGCAAAAAAGGTGGAAACAATAACCGGCTTGATTTCACGAAATTAACGGGAAGCGAATCCGTCCTTACCTGGCCCAGGTTGCTGTAACCGTATCGGCTCGCGATCTGATCCGCCGCTTCGCTCCCACCGGCGATGCGAACCGCCCAGTGGTTGGTGTAGACGCGAGCTCGCGGGCACGCGAAGCCGAAGCAGAGCGCGAGGACGCACAGCGAGCCCCAGCGCCGCACAGCGCCGTCCACCGCGACCATGTTGACTCCGCTCAGGAAAACAGGCGAACTTGGTGTTGCCGCAGAGCAGAGGGGATTCTCATAGAAGTGCGCGCTTTGACCTCCACATATACTCCAAAAGAGAGAGAGTCGAGGATTCCTCCGTTCCCCTCAGTGCGTGTATATGTGTGTGTGTGTGTGTGTGTTTGTGATGTTCAGCCTCGCATCGCATCGACCGTTTAGCTGAACGCGGCGCTGCTCTCTACTCCGACCGACAGCCAAGTGTGTTTTGCGCAAATTTTGATGCTTTCAAGAAGACCGTGCCGTTAGTTCCCTCTGCCCCCCTTGGGTTTTTTTTTTTTTTTGTAAAGTGGAGGTAGGGCTTAAAGCGCCTCCCTCAAATAACTAGCGACACTCCGTGGAGTAGCTTAAGGGAAACGCGCCCGCGGGGTTTAGGTAGCCTCCGCAGGGTCTTAAACACACACCCGGTATCGTCCTCTACAGCTGCCTCTCAGGGTGTTAAACGGAGTAAAACTTAACCCTTTTGAAGTGGATGAAAAAAGTGGAAAATTCACTCTTTTGTGTGTGTGTGTGTGTGTGTGTGTGTGTGTGTGTGTGTGTGTGTTCACATTATGAGTTCGTTCGACAGTTCGGTTCCCTTTCTGGTCCACTTCAGACGTTTCCTTAGGCCAGTTTCTGTTTACACTGTAAATCAGGGGTGTCAAAATGGACCCAAAACGGGCAAAGGAACCAAAACTCAGTCATCTTGAAGTTGACAACAAAAAAAAAAAAGTAGACTGACCGAAAATTGACTCTTCTCTGTGTCAGTGTGTGTGTGTTCACATTGTGAGTTCTGGTCAACTTCAAACTCCAAATTTTACCCTTGACTGTTTCTGTTCACACTCTAGAACAGGGGTGTCCAACTGGATCCAGTTGGGGGGCGAGGGGGGGTCAGATGGAAAAGAGACAGATGGAAATCTCTCTTTTTTCATTGTGTGAGTTCATTCACAAGTCCAGTTCTCCTTCTCGAAGTTCCACTTCAGCTCAGACACCTTTCCTCAGGTCTGTTTCTGTACACACTATGGATCAGGGGTATCAAGCTGCTTCAGAAAGGGCCATTGAACCAATCTCATTCCTCTTGAAGTGGACCAAAAAGTGGTCAGACAGAAAATGTACTTTTTTGGTGTATGTGAGTTCACATCTTTTAGTGTACCAAAAAGTGGGCTGACAGAAAATTCACTCTTTTGTGTGTGCATGTGAGTACACATTTGTTCACAGGTTCACTTCTCTTTCTGGTCCACTTCAGGTCTGATGTTTCCTCAGGCTCACACAGGTCTGTTTCTGTTCACACTATAGGTCAGGGGTGTCAAACTGGATTCAGAAATGGTCATGAAACCAAATTTAGTCCTCTTAAAGTGGACAAGAAATGGAATTTAAAAATTGTATTATTTTGTGTGTGTGTGTGTGTGTGAGATAGAGAGCTATGTGCATTCAGGCTTTCAGTCCAATCAAGCAGAAAGCCATGCCATTTAATTAGTTGTTCTTGGCTTTCAATAGACTATCAGGTGTAGCTTCTGCTTGGTTGGAATGAAGCCTGCACCCACATGGCCCTTTCTGGATCTAGGTTGAAACCCCTGCTAGAGATCATAGTTATGTCTGTTTGTTTTTAGGAGCATCCCAGGGCAATAGGCCTGGTGATCTGCACGGAGGGCCAGTGTCCAGTACAGTTTGGTGATTCTTCTGCTCAAACACAGCTGATTAAACTAATCTGTTAACAGGTTCAGTGGGTATGTTTAAGTGTTGGTGAATTACAAACTGTGCTGTACATTGTACCTCCAGGACTGGACTTGAACAGCCCTAGTCTACCACAAGCCTAGATGGCTAACATACAATAGCAAAAAGCAAAGCAAACCTGAAGCACTTTGTGTTCACAATGCATGGGGTATCGGTTGTGTGAATTTTTTTTTTTTAAAGAAGTCTGATTGTGGGAAAAATTTCCTGAGTTCATTTGAGTTCATTTTGTGGGCTAAAGGGACCAAGTGTGAAAGCACTCTAACAAGTTCCAGTTTCAGCTCCTAGTGTGTGTTGTATAGTGTGTAATAATCAACAAACCCAGACTATTTGATAACGTGGGTTATCAATAACCTGGATACACTCTCTGACCAAAAAAGTGGCCATGTGAATTAAACAAGCAAATACTTAAAAGCCTTTAACTGGAAGATTACTGCAATCATCAATATGTTTTAGCTGGTAACAATTATTTTAACCCTAACTGATGTTTGGACTAACTTCTGATTTCTTATACAACCATGGAAGAAGAAGAATCGTGGGAAAAGACGTTACTCTGTTTCAGAAGGATCAAATTATTGGTCTACATCAAGAAAAGGAAAACAACTGAGGAAATATAAAATTAACAGAATTGGGTTTAGATATGTTATTAAAACCTGTAAGGATAATGCAGAACTGTCAACTTTGTGAAAGAAATGTGGTCAGGAAAAAGATAAATATAAATTATCTTGGTTGTATATCCCTTAAATGCTTGGTGAAGTTACATCATTAGAAAAGAGACAGTTCAAATCAGAGCTATGTTTAATGGTGAAAGTAAGAGCATTTCTACATGGACAATGTGATGGAAATTCACAGGACTGTGTGCCGTAAAGATGCCTATTTAGTTAGTGAGATGAGAGAAACCAAAAGACTTCACTTTGTTAGGGAACATAAAAATTGGACTTTGGAGAAGTGGAGAAAGGTCAAGTGGTCTGATGAGTCCGGCTTACTCCAGAGCAATGGATGTGTCGGGGTACGAAGGGATGTAAACCCAAAGTGATGCATCCATCATGCCTAGTGGCCACTGTACAAGCCTATGAAAACATTGTTATGATTTGGGGTTGCTTCAGTTGGTCAGTTCTAGAACCTGACAAATGTGAATTTGAATGCACTGAATGACTAATTTATCCCATCAATGGACTTTTTTATTTGATTTATATGTCAAGATTCATCTGCCTCAAATTGTGAAACAGTGATTCAGGGAGGATGAGGAATCTTTTTCACACATGACTTGGCCATCACAGAGTCCCAAACGTATCCCCATTGAGAGTCTTTGGATGTGCCTTTAGAAGGCATTGTGGAGTAGTTCAACTGTCCCCTTATCAATACAATATCAAAGCCAAAAATGTATCTGTAAATCTGAACAAAAATAAAAGGTTTGGCTTTGCATAAGTTTGTTGAATGTGTGCCATAATCAAACCAAAAAGCAGATTTTCTTTGGCCAGACAGTGTATGTGGGCTAAAGCTGATTTAAAAGTAAGATTTTTTTTTTTACAGTGTTACCTCATTATGCAGTGAAGAGCTGGGCTGTGTCAGAGCTCCAGGGGATCTAGCCAATTAGGCTAGGTCAAATGCTTGTAATTGACTGGTCCATGATTTGAAGATTTTGTAAAAACTGTAATGGAATTCTTCACGTGCGCTCCCGGTGTTGATGTGTGTTTCCTCTAGGTGGTTGCCTTCAACCCAAAACCATTCCAGCTGGAGCTGACCTGGAAAAGGTGTTTCATTGAGGTGCTGAAATCTTAAAAGGATGCATGTGTTTCATAAGTGGTGAAAACACATAGTGCAGTAATCGTGTTAACATTCATTGTGTGTTGATTAAGTCTATGTATAGCACACCCTCGTGATTTCTCGTGTCCAGTGTTTCCGGTATCATCTCCAGATCCACCATGACCTTGACCTCGATTAAACAGCTGCTGAAGGTCACTCACTGGCCATTTTATCAGGAAATCCTTCCTTATCGGTGCTTTTTGTAGGTACAAAGGTACAATGAAATGTCAATTGCTGACAGAATATTTTTTAGCACAGCAGTAAAAATTATTAAGCATAATCATATATTCATGTGTAAAAGTTTCTGTAAAAACTGTAAAAAAATAATAAAAATTTAAAAATTTAAAAAAGTTGTGTACAAACATCATAAAAACCATCTGATAGTAGCGCCTCTTAATATTAGACAAATACCAACCTTGGACGAGCAACAACATATAACTTTTTTCCTTCCTGACATTTTTTTTTTTTAACAAAAGAAGCCAAAAAAACATATATGGGCAATACTAATTAACACCTCTGATTCAATAGCTTGTGGATCCACCTATAGCAACAATAACTTGAAGTAATAATTTCCCTGAGTTTATCATTCTCTCAAATTGTCATGGAGGAATTTTGGCCCATTCTTCTTTGCAACATTGCTTCAGTTCATTGAGGTCTTTGGGCATTCGCTTATGCATAGCTCTCTTAAGGTCCAACCTCATCATTTCAGTTGGGTTGAGATCTGGATTTTGACTGGGCCACACTCAAAATCTTAATTCTTTTATTTTGCAGCCATGCTGATGTAGATTTACTGGTGTGCATCAGATCACTGCCCTGTTGCGTGATCCAATTTTTAGGCCTGCTATGATCAGATTATTTTTATTATGTTTTTACACAACACCACATAGAATTAACAGAGGGGGGTACTGACTTTTACGCTTTTACACATGACTGTAGATGTTGCGCTGGTATGAAGTACTATTGCCCCAATTTTTTAACACCCCAGTTTCACTGCTGCACAGGATGATGCCTCAGTGGCTGAACTGTCTGTGTGGAGTTTTACATGTTCTCCCTATGTTCACATGTGTTTTCCTCAAGTTCCTCCTACTGTCCAAAGTCATGCAGGTAGGCAGATTGGCTACACCAAATTGCCCACGGGTGTGCGTGACTGTGTGAATGTGTGTGGGCATGGTGCCCTGTGATAGAACTGGTTTCCCATCAGGGGTCAATTCTCTTTCCTTGATGCCAGTGTTCCTGGGATTTAACTCTGCTCTGATGAGGATGAGATAAATTTTCACTGCTGTTCCAAGAAACCATTAACCAAAAATGACCAGCCAAAAGTAAGCCTACTTCATGGCAATTTTTTTTACAGAAGACAGTACGATGATGAGACCCTTAGCTACAGTAAAACATGTGAATGGTTTTAAAAGAAGGCCGTACGTCCATTAATGATAATCTCAGCCGAGGTGGCTTGGAGCCCTCTACAGTTGTTCCTGTGAAAATTCAAACGACTGATCCATGAAATTCAACAGATAATTTGTCGTCAACTGGCAAAAGAGACGCATCTGTCTGTGGAAACTGTACATACAATCATTCTCCACCACCAATTGTGCAATTGTGTATTACCAGATCTCAGCTTGGAGTTATTGCCACATCACCCCGTACAGTCCTGACCTGTAAGCCATTTCCACAAATTTTATGGTATTTAAGGTGCTTCTGGTGCGAAGCAGGCAAATCGTGGCTCTGGAGGACTTTCGAAACTTCCTACCTCAATAGAATCCAAGCATTAGTGAAACGCTGGGTTAAGAGCGTTAGTGTAGCAGGGGATGTGTTATTTTGCACAATCAAAAGTCCCGGTTTAACATGAACACCCCTGATACTATACTATTGTACGCATGGGTTTTGGGGATCATCAGAAAATTTCACTTTGATTGTTTGTTTTGGTAACAGTCGCCTGGTTACCCTGGACAGCAAACCTGAGTGTATCTGTACTAATTACAGCTAGTTTCTTCTACAACAGAAGAGACGAGCTTCACATGTCTTTGTAAGACAACATTAAAGGGACACCATTCATTCTGAGAGTGTGATAGTGATTTAAAGCAGTGAGGGATGGCAGAAAAACAGACACACACGTGAAAACTGTGTTGCGGAATCAACCATCCCTCTCACACAGGAAGCAAACAGCCCCATTCAGAGTGCCAGCTTGTTACCGGGTGGTTGGTTGGGGGGGGCAAATCCCACGTGACAGCCCTTTACCTCGAGAGCCAAACTCCCCCCACTCCCCTCAAGTGTCTCCCTTTTGTCTATAGTATCCGAGGACAGCTAACAGTGACAGCTCAACCCCACACACCCCCACAAGCATTCCACCGCACATTCCTACTGCCGCACCATGCGACGTCTGCAATTTTGAGAAGAATGAAAAGAAGCAATGAAGGGTTTTTTTTTTCCCCCTTCCAAAACACCAGCAGATCATTTTTAAATAACAGTCTAGACCACCTACAAATCCTCTGGATTTTACTTTCCTATGGAGAATCTGGCATCCAAAAATACTTGGGGAAAATCCTTTTAAAGAGAGGCCCCTTTTTGCTCAATTAGTGTGTAGCTTTATTTAGACATGCAGCACAGACTGCTCTCATTGACCTGTATGTGCAAGTGGGATGGGCAGCAAGAAAACAAGCTGGTGTAGACACAATAGACACTCTGTGGCCCCTCACTGTACCACAGGGTCCTCTGATCCTGGCAGGTGGAATATCCAACAAACCACAACACACAAAAGGTGGCCCCCAAAATAGTTGGCCTGATTATAATCAGGCCTGGTATATGAGTTTTTTATTGCAGCCTTTTTTTGGGTTTCACGTTACCGATGCCATTAGGTTCGGGAATACAATTTTAGCGCTAAACAGCATAAGTATAAAAAGTCTAAACAATGTTGGAATTTAAACAACAAAGTGCTCTCTACTAGTAATTCTGCTACAATTATGTACGGTATTTAAACTAGTATAATTAGTATCAGGGTTGTGCTGAAAGTAATGCAAAAATGACCATAACTTTTTTATTAACTGGCACATGTTGATAGTCTCCATCACAAGCGAAGCACTTGCTCCATCGTTGAACCTAGCTCTCGAATCCTCTTTGTAAATTCCTTTTGTCGCACTTGATGGTCTCCCACCGCGCTACAGAACATTAACAGAGACGACACCATTGACAAGAGCAATGTGCACAGATGGTAATGACGAAGTTGAAAGACGGGGAAACCAGCATCGAAGACAAACCACGCGGTGGGAGACCATCAACTGCGACAAAGGGGATTTTCAAAGAGGATTCGAGAGTCGGCTTTGGCGATGGCATGAAGGCATCGTCTGTGATGGAGACTATGTTGAGTAGTGCCTTTGTACTGAGGAATAGTTACTCTACCAACACGTATAGTTTGAACAATGTTAATAAAAAAGGATTTTTTTCCTCTGAGACTTTCTAGGAATTATAAAAGGTTTTGGCGTGAGGGCGAGATAGAGATTGAAAGATGATACTAAAGATGAATCATTCCGCTAAATCAAATAATGTAAAAATGATGCTCTGTTAAAGAGTATAAACGCTACAAAAATACTGATTCTGGCTACTATTCTGGCTGACTAAATGAGAACTGGTTCTTATAGTGAAAACCACCCATGGAGTTAAACCAATCATAATGATTTCACAACCTAGGAAATGGATGAATCTGTTCAGAGACTTTGAAGAAAAGCTGGTCTGACGCCTGGAACTGACTGTACATTGTGTGTGTTTAATGTACTCAAACAGTCAATATGGGTACAAAGATCACATAAGAGTAACACCCCAATACATCAATAAACTGTTGTAGGTCCGTGTACAGCCAGCATGGTCCTGTTATCCTGAACACGACCAGGTTTATAACCCCACAAGCGGTGCTTCGAGGACTGAATGTAAAGAAGAGTTGGCTGCATTATTGTTAGAATTAATATTTACTTTATTGCGAAACAAAAACCTCACCACTAAACGGTATGCTTTCAATAAAAGGCGGCCAGATTTTTGAGATTGTTATTGACCATTTAATTGGTTAAGTTCACAATACTATAATTTAGCCAAAACCAGTGTGGAAATGTTGATGGAAGAAGTTTTAAATGTTCTCATGGAGCTGGGGATCAAGACATTTCCACATGTGTCTTCAGCTTTTTTTAAAAACATTTCAGGAAGAGACTAGTGCTGTTTTCTCTCCAAATAGTAATTGTGGGGGTGGCAATAATTTTGAAACCAGCGTTTTCAAAAATTGCGCACTCCGAATTTTGTAAGAGTTGCTATAAATTTATCCAGCGTCCTTTATGTTTAAGCTAAAAATGCCACTGGTTACATGTGTATATTTGTGCCTTCTCATGATATGATAAAAACTAGTGCAAATATGCACGATTCTATATATATATATAGGGGTTGAACAATGAAACTGAAACACTGGCCAATTTTGAAGTGTTGAAGGTTTCATGGCTACATTTGACCAGCCTGGTGATTGATTCCACATTCCACCAGTAAGAGCAGAGTGTGAAGGTTTAATTAGCAGAGTAATATTGCAATGCACACAACATTATGGGCGACATATCGGAGAAATATCAGACAAATTGTTGGTGTGCGTCTCGCTGCCGTATCTGTGACCAAGACAGCAAGTCTTTGTGATGTATTAAGAGCCACGGTATCCAGGGTAATGTCAGCATACGTACCATCAAGAAGGATGAACCACATCCAACAGGAGTAATTGTGGACGCAAGAGGAAGCTGTCTGAAAGGGATGTCCGGGTGCTAAACAACTCACTGCAGAATTCAATGTGCAGCTCAGCTCTCCTGTTTCACCAAAACTGTTCGTCTGGAGCTCCACAGGGTCAATGTACATGGCCGGTCTGCTATAGCCAAACCTTTGGTCACGTGTGCCAACGCCAAACGCCGGTTTTGATGATGCCAGCAGCGAAAATCTTGGGCTGTGGACAATGTGAAACATGTATTGTTCTCTGATGAGTCCACCTTCACTGTCTTTCTCATATCCGGGAGAGTTATGGTGTGGAGAAGCCCCAAAGAAGCGTACCACTCATACTGTTGCATGTCCAGAGTGAAGCATGGTGGTGGATCAGTGATGGTTTGGGTTGCAGTATCATGGCATACCCTACTGTAGGCCCAATACTTGTGCTAGATGGGCGCGTCACTGCCAAGGACTACCGAACCATTCTGGAGGACCATGTGCACCCAGTGGTTCAAACATTGTATCCTGAAGGTGGTGCCGTGTATCAGAATGATAATGCACCAATACACACAGCAAGACTGGTGACAGAGTTGAGAACCTGAAAGTGAAGTTGAACATCTCCCATGGCCTGCACAGTCACCAGATCTACAGTAAAGATTATTGAGACACTTTGGAGTGTTTTGGAGGCGCGAGTCAGGAAACGTTTTCCTCCACAAGCATCACTTAGTGACCTGGCCACTATTCTGCAAAAAGAACGGCTCGAAATCCCTCTGGCCGCTGTGCAGGACTTGTATCTGTCATTCCCAAGACAAATTGGTGCTGTATTGGCCACGAAAGGAGGCCCTACACCATACTAATGAATTATTGTGGTCTAAAACCAGGAGTTTCAGTTTCATTGTCCAACCCCTGTGTATATACATTTTATATGCAAAAGCTGGCTTCAGTGTGAATGAGAGCAGCTTCATTACGAGAAAAACTAGCTTTAATCCACTGCTACACTAATGTGCTTACCATCAATGTAAAAGCTTTTCTCAACACGCCAGAGCGTCTTGCCTGCTTGTTTCACGTCTAAAATGCTGGCCTCCCAGGAACTTCTTTAATGACCCAAATGTGAGGTCATGACTGTAACTTTTCCATAAGTTGGCGATCCAATGATTTTCATGGATCACGCCTTCTTTATAAAGCTTGCACCACTCAAATGTTTTACTCTGGCTCTACTGAGGCTCACCACCGTACTGTGCTTGAAATCTTCTGTGAATAGCAATCGCTCTTACACTTTCAGTCCCAGTTTGACGTGAACGTGCTTCATAGTTCATATTTCTGGATGTTTAGTGCGTAACATATAATGTATATTAATTTCAAGTTCTAAAAGGGCAAGAAAACGTTTTATTAAAACGTCAGTAATCTTGATTGTAGAAATAAATGATTGGGTGAAATAGGGGCAGGTGGTTAAGGTGTTGGACTGCTGACCAGGAGGCCCCCGGTTCGAGCCCTGACAACACTGTTGGACCTGTGAGAAAGGTCCTTCACCCCTAAGTGCTCAGATACAATCGGGTGTCTATCTGGCAACCCGACCACGTAAATAACTGCCAAAGAAACCGTGATGCATATCCGTCGCCCGGAACCATCCATCCATCGAAATACCTAAAATACTGTAGGTCCAAGGGGGAAAAAGAAGGGTCTCAAGAGATGATTGCCCAAAAACACATTAACACCCCATTCCCTTAGAGTGCACAGACCACTGGATGGCTCTGTGACTGTTTGTTGCTTTTCCTGATTCACTTCCACTCCATTCAGGAAGTAACATTACTTTGTCTTCCTAATTCAGAGATGATCTTTGAAAGGAAGTCGGATAAACCTGTACATTTGCATGTGGCCTGTCTTCGTGCTTTGCAATGCATGTTACTCACCATTCTATCTTGACACACAGATCTGCAATGTCTTTTTAAGCATCAGATGTTTGACTTTCATTTTAGTTCCCTCTTGTGGTTATGAAGAGAACTTCAGGCTCAAAATACTAAGTGCAAAGGTTCCTGCTAAAATAATCTAAAAAAAAATTTAAATTAAAATGTAAAATTATTTATTCATTATATTTTACATTTGTTTCATGTAAGTCATGTTGGAAGATGATCTTCCATACATACATACTTCAACTAATAATAATGATATGCTTCAAGGTCTGTGTGCATGGAGTTTGCATCCAACGTGCTCTCCCCGTGCTTGGTGGGTTTCCTCCGGGTACTCCGGTTTCCTTCTGTTTCCCATATTGTGTGTGTGCTTGTGTTTCCTGCGATGGATTGGCACACCATCCAGGGTGTAGCCCACCTCACGCACCGAGGACTCAGAATAGGCACCAGGCCTCCTGTGACCATGTAGGTGGTATACAGAATAAGTGATGAGTGATGATAATCACTCACTCATCGTCTAGACCGCTTTATTCTGAATTCAGGGTCGCAGGGGGGCATGGAGCCTATCCCAGGAGACTTAGGGCACGAGGCGGGGTACACAGGGTGCCAATCCATCACAGGGCACACTCATTCACACACACAGGCAATTTTAGGGAGGTAAACTGGAGTACTCGGAGGAAACCCACCAAGCACGGGGAGAACACTTCATGCACACAAAGCCGGAGATCAAACAAGGACCCTGGTGGTGTAAAGCAACAGTGCTAACCACTAAGCCACCTAATGATTATTATTATTATATATAAACAACAGTAAATTCATGGTAAGAAAATACTTACATTTAAGATTAAAGTTAAATCATGATGAAATTTATGAAATTATGAACACACTCACACACCAGTTCATAGAAATGTTCTCATGCTTGGGAGGTCTAATCTGGGTAGTCCTATTTCCTCGCACAGTCCACAGACATGTAGATTAGATTAATTGGTGTTTCTAAATTGCTCATAGTGTGTGTGTGTGTGTGTGTGTGTGTGTGTGTGTGTGTGTATGCTTGTGGCTGGCGATTTCTCCTGGGATAGGCTTCAGGCCCCCTGCAATTTTTAAGAAAGTATTGCTTACGGTCACTAACAATTACATTAAAAAAATCAAGATGTGGAAGCAAAATTAAAAAAAAAAAAAAAAAGCTTAAATCATAAAAATATATCACAATTGCACAGAATGCAGTTTATAAGTAAACATGCTGTCTAGACTGGTCAGAAAAAAATAGCCAAATTAGCATTAGACTAAACAACAGGAAAGAAACAGGATGAGATTTCTTTCTTTTTTTTTCTGGAACTGAGTGAACAGAAACAAATATTTAACTAGTAATCAGAGCTCGTTAATGTGCTTTTGAAAGATTTAACCACTATACCTATACATGAAAAAAACATTGTTCCTTAAATCACCTTTTAATTCAGCACAACAGCTATAATCACCGAGGCATGGACTACACAAGATCACAGAAGGTGTGCGGTGGTATCTGGCGCCAAGATGGTGGCAGCAGATCTTTTAAGTCCAGTAAATTGAAAACAAATCAGATCGGTTGGTCCAGCACATCCCAGAAATGCTCAGTCAGACTGAGATCTGAGGAACATGAAACAATCCTGAACAGGCAGAGAACATTGTCGTGCTGGAGGAGGTCACTGCCAAAACACAGAACTGATGCCATGAAAGGGTGTACTTGGTCTGCCGCAGTGTTTAGGGAGGTGGTACATATCAAAGTAACTGACTACATAAGGGCCAGAACCTAGTGTTTCTAAGAACCTTGGTCCCTTGTCCAGAACCTTGGTCAGCTTGCCTTTTCCCATAGTGCCATCTCTTCTCAAGGGAAAGGGATGTGACATCAGAAAATGGTCCTCAAACGATTTAGGCTGTAGGTTACTGACTGTAAGATTGTGAGATTCAAACCCCAACACCGCCAAGCTGCCTCTGTTGAGCCCTTGAGCAAGTACCTTAACTCCATCTTTTCTAGCATCTTAGTTGACCCTGCTTCCTAACTGGGATATGTATGTTACACTCTACTGTAAAGGTACATGTAACATAAGTGAATATTAAAATGCCATCTACATCAATGATTCCTGGATGCCCATTACCGGCACTAACACCTGAATATCCGTAACACCAGACTAGACCTGTAATTTGGAGACTTCTACTACTTTACCCTGTATTCAGGGTCGCAGGGTGAGACAGGGTACAGGGTGCCAATCCATCGCAGGGCACACCCACATACACACTACAGGAAATTTGGGAACAACAATTTGCCTAATCTGCATGTCTTTAGATTGTGGGAGGAAATCGGAGTATCCGGAGGAAACCCACCAAGCATGGGGAGAACATGCAAACTCCATGCACACAGAGACAGGAATCGAGCCTGGACCAATGAGGTGCAAACCACTACACCACCGCGCCGCCCACCTCATCATAATTCAGCTTTTATTTAAGTCGCTCAAATCCTCCGGCGCTCCACTAGATCAACAGACTAGACTAACACTAGACTGTTACTGACTTACTACTTAACAGATCCTCTGTGAAAATATCCCCCGCCCCCCCCATGTCTCCTGAAAGTGATTTTAATCTTGTGGTTGATCAGTGTATCTGCAACTTTTTATTTCCAACAACATACTAATGTTTAAAAATAATTAAAAGTTTAAGTGCATTTATTCAAGTATAATAAAAAAACCTGTTATCAACACATGTACTCAAACAAAACTTCAACAAAGCGAGGGATTGAATAGCTCAGAACCTTTATTTAGAGGGCAACAGGAGTTCAATATAAAACTTGTGGGTCTTTGTGTGTTAACATTTTGAGCCAGTGAAAAAGGAGAACATCATTCAGCAGACATCTTTTCCCTTTTAAATGTGGCATTGCCCCACTGTGCAACAATTCAAGCATTTAATGCTTCAATTTCCTTAAAATTAACCTCTCCTGAAATCCACTACCCCATCTTTTGCCTTCCTCCTCATAATTCACAACTCAAGCTCTCATTGCGAAGTCGTTTGTCCCCATCGTCCTCAAAAGTTTTCCGTTCTCGCTACATCTTTGCAGTTTTTAAAAAGTAAACAAAAGCAAAATATCCTTCAAAAAAATAAAATGGCACCACAACTCATGTTTTCGGCTTTAACATTTACAGTATATATAAATACTTACATTAATATTTTACAGGAAAAACTAAATTTGGAGAAGGAAAAAAAAAAAAAAAGCCCTAAACAAAAGAAATAGGCAGAGGAAAACTTTGGAGGGGGGTCCAGGAAAGATTGTATGTGTGTATATATTAAGCCAGTAACGAGACTGAAGGATGAGATTTAGACTGTTTTCCAGTATGAGATCAGTTAGCCCAGTAGGGGGAGCTGCTGTAGTTAGACTTGCCCTGGCTCTTCTGCATGCTGCTTGATTGACTGCGCTGAGCCTGCAAGGAAACATACACATTACACTTTTGCCCACAGAATGGATGTAGTTTTACAATTCTAGAGAAATAAATTGCACTTCGACATTATTGCTAATTTGTGATTAGCTTGTCAGTGTGTTCTCATTGCACAGAGCATATGCATGTGTTCACACATTGCATGAGCTTCCATTTCCTATTTTTCCCTCGAGTGTGCTCATGTTTAAAAGGGTATAAATATAATCAGCAAAGTCACATGTAATTAAACTTGCCACGCTGCATATTTCGATTGCCATTCAGCACGTCCCTGCCAGGGAGAAATGAACAACCAGTTGCTTCCTGCTTAGCCCTGACGTGTAAAAGTGGGTGTACCTGTGTGTCCTGGGCCATATGGTGGTGCAAAAGCTGAGAGGGAGGCTGCTGATGGGGAGGCAGGATGTGGAGAAAAGGTGTCGGAGGATAGCCAGGGGCTCCTCCAGGGTTCAGGGGTCCAGTGCCTCCCAAAGCAGAGGGAAGGCTGAACGTTGCTGGGGTTGCCGTTGGGAACCCCTGTTTATCAAATGACTGTTCAAAAGAAAAGAGGCAGGAAAAGGTCAATTACTTTTTAAATATTTGAAAAGAATTGTAAAAAGATGCCCATAAGAAAAAACAAACATAAGAACATAAGAAAAAAAGGCCTTAGTAAGACACCAGTATCTATATCAAGATCTTATGGATGTGAAAAGTTATTTCAGATTAACAGGAGCAATTATACATGGAATGTGCCAAAAAATATTTATATACATTACAGTCTTTCAGTGTAGCTTCTTACCTGTGTTTTGCTGTACACAGCTGCACCAAGATCAGAGCTGGCAGAGCCTGACAGTCCAGGTGCTGTGAAGAGGCACATGTACGTCAGCTGCCATTGTATTTTTATTACTCATATTGCAACATCAGTGCATTAGGGCGAAATGCCAACATGCTTGCCAAGATTTATATTTAATGGTGTTCCGAGACACTCAGAACTCAGGAAATGATAGGAATATTACAGGAAAGTGTGCAAGAGAGACCTTTTACTGAGCTGTTGCTCGGCTTGGCTTGTGATTGAGAGCTGCCGCCGTATCCTTTTCCATAATCTCCTCCACCGTGAGCTTGGGACAGGTCGTCAAATCCTGTGTGATATAAAAACTTTTTAAAAGCAGCTCCTAATACACAAAAATGCTCCTTAATAAAAGGCAGTGTATGGTTACGCTTCCTAATCTTCTGGGTTTAACAAGTCCTTTGTTATGGATGCTGACCTGAAGCATAGGTGTGTCCGCTGTAACCAGCTTGGTGCTGGTACTGTGCATGCTGCTTGGCTGAGGCAGGTGGCATGAAGACGGTTGGGCCGTACTGGAAGGCACTAGGAACACCTGGCATGCCAGCATAGTAGGGTAGGCTGGTATAGCCATAGCCAGGGGGCAGAGGGGGGTTGAGGAAGGCCTGGCCAGGGTTCTGTGGGGCTTGTGATTGGGGAGGAACTGTACCAGGCTCAGATTGCGAGGGGGCAACTGACGCGAGGCTGGTGGTGGGTACCGGGGAGGGTGCATCACCACGTGCAAATTTGGTAGCTTCACCTTCAGAGTACAAGGAAAGAGAACAAATATTTAAAAACAAGCACCATTATGTGTTAGATATGATTTTTAAGCAAGGCACTGCAGTCACCTGAGTAAGGGTTGTTTCCTAATCCGCCATCTCTGGCAGCAAGGGTTGTTGTACCAGGGAAAGCGGTCATTCCATAATAATCCTATGGAGAGAGGAGTCACGAGAACCAATTATTTCACAATAAACACAAAATCTTTCCATACTGCATCTGGAATAGGACAGCCACAGTTTGTCAAAACGACATTAATACACTGTGACCAAAACCTCTGCCACAAAATACTTACAATGGGTAACCGTGACTGTATCATCTGCAAGTCTTCATAGCCATAGATCTGCTTCAATGCAAAAGAGGGAAGACGGGGGAGGGGGGAAAAAATTCTTATTATGGTATCTTGCTCATCACAGCAGGAGGAAAAAAATTCCACAAGGCCTGCTTATGAGCTCAGTGAAAGAAGTAATTAAATAAAATAATGCTGGACTTACGGGATAGGCAGGAAGCAGTCCTCCAGGTCCCATGATGTACTGATTAGCCAACAGTGGAGGCACACCTTGAGGCAGGTTGGGTGGTGCTTTGCCTGAAGGAAGGCACACAAAGACTCAGCATTTAAAAATAACTACATACAGATTAGATTTTTACTGCTATTGCACAAATAACGGGAGAGGGCCATCTATTACGTCATTAACTCACCAGAGGTGGTGGTAGCCTGCAGTGGTACAGAACGTCCTGTGGATGGAGCCGAGGGGCCGTTTGTAGACAGGCCTGGTGCGCCATTGCTCAGGCCATTTGAGGTGAGGACAGAGCCTGAGAAGGCTGACAGACTCGCACTGACATCACTGACCACCTGAGACAGAGGAGGGATTTTTTTTTTTACCTTCACTATAACCTCCAATGTATAATAATAAAACAAATAATATGGTATAACTGTAAGGTAGGGAACAATGCAAAGAGAGAGCTGCTTACACTGAGGCCAGTAGTGGCAGGTACAGCAGACCCTAATGTAGTCCCACTGCTCACATGACTAATAAATAAATGAGAAACTATTAATAAAGAAATAATTGCAAATCAATACCAAAAGAAGTGCATGTGGTGGGAGTTTACCTGCTGAGGGAGGGAAGAGCAGTGCTGGGTGCTGGGGCTGAGGCAGACGACGAGGACGAGGGTAAGGATGATGCGATCATTCCGCTTTCAGAGGACAGTGCTGTAGAGATGGTTTGAGGAGTGCTTGAGGAGACAGCTATTAAAGACAGGAAATATGATAAACATCTAAATCCAGGCACAGATCAGTTGTTGCTTTTAAATCATGGTATAAACCGTCTTTTAACGCCTGTACTTTAATTCACGTTTGCAGTTTAGTTCACAACAGAATCAATAATACACTGGATTTGTCTAGCACTACATTAATACATTTCAATAATAAGGAAGGCTTTTGGTTAGGATTTTACATCAAGTTCATGCTTTTAACGTACCATCTTGTGCACTGGGAGTCCGTACATCGCTGAATCCATTCTGTGGGCAAAAGTAAACAATCCATTAGGAAAATTTAAAGTTACCCTTGGTCATAGTCAGCAATAATATATGATAAAATCAGTAAATCCAAATCAGTAATGCCCAAATCATTCTAGGTGTTCGCCTTACAGTCAGAGGGGAGGAAGAGGTGGTAGTGGTTGTGGGTTCCTTGTGCAGGCTGGAAGTTTCAATTCTGGAGGAAGTAGAAGGGGCTGTAGCTGCGGGTAACCCCACAGAGGGAGTGGTATATCTGGGCTCCATTGCTGCTGCAGGTAGTGCAGGAGGAAGACCAGTCACTGGCTCACTGTAAAGACAATAATGTGGGTTACCGAATATCCTAGTCATGCTAGTGGTTATTCTAGTAAAGCTGCACCGTTTTGTAAAGTTTTGCATGTCCTTACCTGACAGCGGTCGTTTTGGAGTACAAGTTGCTCTGTGTTTGGACAACGAGAGGAGCGGGTTCCTGGCTGCTTTTTTCTGGCTGTCCGGTGCCTTCTACAGTAGCCTCCGAAGCAAAATCCAGGGCACCAAACTGCACATTCAGCCCAGAAACATCAGCAGAACCTGGCATCTCCACTGCAGAAGAGGGTATCTGAAAATCCAGACAATTACTGTATCACTAAATACTCCCAATATAAATCTAGAAAACATATAGACTAGTTAATCTTCCATGCTACAATAATGCACTATGAATATTAATTTATCAAAAAAAAAAAAAAAACAGGTTCTCTTCAGCAACACCCTTTCAGCCTTTTTACTCACTGAATCATTAGCAATGTGTGCGTATATTGCAACTTATCAAAAATGCTTCACTGCAAAAAGCTAAACATCATAACCAAGCGCAAAGTAGAACAACATCAGATACATCAGCAACCACTACAGACTCTTACTTTGGAGGGAGGGGGCATTCTGCGTCTCTGGGGTCTGATTTGTTTGGGTTGATGGGACTCTGTGATGGTGGGGGCGCTAGTATCACCGGGGGGTTTCAGCACAGGCGAGCTGATGTCTTGTAGAGGCAGAGGAGGAGAGGGGTTACGGCCCTGAGCCGGCAGGTCCGATAGGAGTGTGAGGTTCTGTTGCTGAGTCAGCTGACTGAGGATAGGGGAGGGGTCAGGCTGGGACTTCAGATCCACTGAGGAAGAAACGGATAAGACACTCAGCATAGTACAGTCCAACTACATAATTACTTTATGATAAACTACAATGCTGCCTTATGTTTTGATTCAAATAATTTTTTTAATTGCACTGTTGAGATAAACTTGTATTCTTTAAAAGTTTGCTGTAATACAAAGGGTACACAATCAATATAATAATTGGCATATATTTTAACCTCATGCCCACATGTATTTTACAAAATGTCAATAAACATTCAAGGAATACACTTATTAAAACAATGAATAAGTGAAAAAAATCCAGACTGTAAGAGAACATACAGGTTTAACAATATAAGCATCTATATACAGAAGTGGACAAATAAATCCAATAACTGAACTACCAGGAAAGAGAAAGTGACAAGGTGTTTGGGTTGCCAGGAAACATAATTAGCCAAGCCACGCAGCCAATGTAACTTAACTCCAAGAGCATTAATGCTGAGATACAGAAATGAATGAGTACTCAAATTATATAATGCCACGGTCTTTAATCCTCCTGATAACAGCTTTAATGTAGTACATGATGATGTACCTTGAATACTCTTTGGCTGACATTTTGGACACGGGTTAGAAATGGGAGGGAATACAGGTCTTTTTCGTAGTCCCTTAAATCCACCTGCCAGCTAGACTACAAACTAAACCTGAAAGTCCAGACAGCTTGGTTGTCGCAGGTAACCAGGCAAGTGTGAACTAAACCTTCACTAAAAATCTAAACGCAAGAAATCTAAAATCTGATTTCTTGCATTTGGGTAAAGGAGATGTGAAAGCTTGAATGCAGCAGCTTTATAAATATGTAACGAGGTGTGTGTGTGTCAGAGTGTTTATGCTGCTACTCACTGTGAGTCATGGTAACAGGGATCTCAGCTTTGGGTTCATTCAAAGCTAAGGTTGCATGTACAGTAGGGGGAGGAGAGCTGGATTCAGCAACAGGGCTGCCATTGGTCAGGGCAACTGGTGTCTGATTGGAAAGAGGTGTGACGTGGGGGACACTGACTGGCTCGGTTTTCTGCACGTCAGGCTGAGGTGGTCGGGATCCCAAATACTAAACAAAAATAATCAGATAAAGAAAAGAAAGGTAAATATTTTTTTTTTATGACATTTTAAATACATAATAGATAAACAAACCTCATTTACTGACTCTACTGACTATCCCTTGTGTTTTGTCTCAAAACTAAAAGCCCTAGCAGAGCATAATGAAATGCTTATGCTCTGCCAGTAGACTGATCACTGTGTACTTGCCTGAACAAATGGAGCAATGCAGTACTGACGTGCATTGCTTTCATTCTTTAAACTATATGAAAGTCAGACAAGCTCCAGCTGGTTCAGGATGGAAGGTCACATGTCAGTCTACAGCAGCCTGCATATTAGATTTCAGCATAAATGGAAATATCTGTGCAGATCAAGTAATGTGTACTTCCTCTAGCAATAAGAGCAAGTGATCAGAGCTCTGGGTTCATCAATGAATCCATTGAACGTTCCAATTGCCTAAAATATCCTAAATATCTTAAAGAGCTCCCTAAGTAGCTCAAAAATATGTACTGTTGGTTAGATAATGTACTCCATATACAGTTGACAAGTTTCAGACCGCAGGAATAATTAACCAAATTGATGCAACCACAAGAAGTGAGTGAGTGAGTGTGTGTGCGTTCTCACCGAGGCGGCATGGGCATAGGTGCCAGCAGCAGCAGAAGCATAGCTGTTGGCAGCAGCTGAGGCGTAGCTGTGTGTCTGTGTGCGAGCTGTGTGTTGTTGAGAGTTGGTAAACACCAGGCTCTGTGTCAGTGGCTCCTGGGACGACGGCTCCAACCCAACCAGGTCAGAGTCCACCTCTGCTTTAGGCAACAGAGAACTCAGATCGACCCTGCCGGATGGAGAAAAGAAAAATGTCTATGATGAGAGGTCTGAGGGAGCAGGGTGTCGTGATGTTTGCAATAATCGAATGTTTGTTATACACGTGTTGGGTCGAGATTAGGTTTAAAAATGTTGGTGTTTATTTAACATGTTGAAGCAGGAGCTCTTACCCCTGTCCTGGTGTCACATGGTTCTGTGAGGCAAGTGCGAAAGAGGCAGTGAACACTTTGGTCTCGGAAAGCTGTTAGGAAATTAATGGAATGAAATCACACATGAGCAGAGGCTAAACATGCTACACTGAAATAATAAAAAAGTCAATAATCCTATAATCAAACGATCAAAGCAGTTCTCTAAGCTTACTGTCCTGCACTTTTAATAAGAAACCGGATAGTACCTTATACAATTGTAAAATTATGATCATTAAATATGCCAGGCTGTATGAATTATTGGCCAATTTACAAAGCTCTATAAATATAAGCCTACTTGGACAGATTTAAGTGCTCTTAATCGCCGCCCATCTCTTTTTTGCTTGTTAATGTAACTGCAGGATAAACAAAGAAGCAAAGAATTAAGTCACTTACATCTTCATTCCAATCTTCTGCAGCCCAGTCTTCCAGATTTCTCCAGTTTCCTAAAAAGTAAAGAGTAATGTCTGAACTACTTAAATAAACACAAGCTACAACATTGACATGCAGACCACCAGCCGGGTCACTCTTATAGCTACTGTATGGATTCGATTTCTGGCATCTATAGATGACCAACCCAGTATACTCTATGCAAGGAAAACATAGTAAATGCATTTGGCAGTAAATACAGTGGATGGCAACTGCCATAAAGAAAAGTGTTGCACATGCTCTGCAGAGAAACAGTTTCACTCATGAACTGGCTGTTCTTAAAAAAATAATAATAATAAAATACAGAAGGATTAACCCTTAAGACTAAAGCAGGCAACATAGCACTAGACCACTTTAAGCGTTTTTTTTTTTTAACAGAGGTCCTACTGGTCTGTGTGTGTGGACAGGGGAGGTTTCAAACGTCACAGTGAACCAAAGTTATTACTTATAAAACGTGTACATTTTACTGCGGAATATATAAATGTCACTTAAATGCAGAGCTCACAAAATGTGCATGTTATTATTATTAGTCATAGAAACAACCAAAAAACAAAGATAAAACACATGACCTTATAAATCTGTGCCATTTCAAACCCATTAAAAATAAATAAATAAATAAATTAAAAAAAAGATGCAAGTCATATTTGGGTAGTTGGTTAAAATAAAATAAAATCTAGCTCATCATATTACCTACTTTTGGCTGAAAAAAAAAAAAAAAAAAGGATGATTCACTCTATATCGCAAATTCCTGAGTTCCGAGGGTTACCACTGTAAGTATATTTCAGACCTGTGGGAAACACCGTCTCGAACAACTGAGACCGAGAATAGCTTACCTGCTCCCTCAGTAGTGTCGTTGGCCGTCTCTACAGGATCAGCAGAACCAGTGTAATCAGCAGTGTAAAACGTCCTGCACACCCAAACAGAAGACGGGATAGTACTGTAATTTTAATATTAACAGCAACATAATGCTAAACTCGGGAGTGCCATGTACTCAGGGATTCTAGAGGACTGCCAAGACCACTCAGTTACATCTGCAGTTCTAGGAGCAGTTCCTCCAATTAATATAAATATACATGTTAAAATAGCAGTCAACAGTTGTCAAGTGATTTGGACAGGATTCAAATTTTACAAAGAAAAGATTTACTATTTTATTGTTGATTGTATTTTTGTGTTTGGCAAACCGTGAAAGGAGTAGAAATTATGTAAATGGTAATTTGTTAGAATCATTCTCTCAACCAAGTAACAAAACATGGATGATGAAAGCTATGCTAAATTGCCTTAATATACAGTCATACGAATGCTTGCCGTCTGCTATTAACAGAGACAACATGGTTACTTGTTATCCTTCCACAGTGCTACTTAATTCTTAATTCAAATGTAACCTAACCAATGTGCTATTAACTGGAAATGACCTCATGAAGGCATCCATTTTTGTTTCGTCTTGTGGTTCATTTCACAAGATCTTTTAGCCAATGTAAAGCAGATAACCTATACTTACCCCATTCCCTGAGAGAACCTATTTACACCCTCTCCTCTGCCTCTTCCTCTTCCTCCTGCACCTAAACAGAGGACACGGTTAACCACAGAATGCCACACACTGGGCACATATATACAAACAGTTTAGAAATGGCACAGTGCAACATATAACATTTATTAGACTTGCAAAAACCTGCCAGTAGAATATTTACAAAATAAAAAGCATTATTCTTAACTGAGAACACCAGGGAAGTTAAAGAGGTCAAAGCATCACACACACTGCCCCCGTTTCTTATTCTTTCCCTGGCTTTCGTCACACGTCCCTGTGAGCCTCCTCCTGGCTGCAGCTGCTCTACTCAATGCATTCCTCTAACCGTGTGGCCTGCTAATGACCGTTACAGTGTGACACAAATAGCAACATAGCAACAAGCACCTTTCCACAACTCAACACCAACTGTGGGGTCCTGGCTGAAAACAGTGTTATCGAAACTTGTTTGTCTAGGCTTCTGGGTTAAACTATTGCTGATTTTTATCCACTGATTGACTGACGATGTACATTTAGGCTATATTTAGTTTGTAAGAGCTTTTCAGGCTCTTAATAATGAACAGTTTTCAAAAGGTTATGTAATAGAGAGTTATTGGCACAATCCCAAAAAAGCCTAAGAGAAAGAAAATGTACACGTGTAAATTTCTTTGGTAATCCAGTGTGTGAGTGTTCAAACGCATGCTGACCTCTTCCTCTTCCTCTGCGTCCGCGCTCTCCTCTTTCTCCGGGAGTCGAGTCAAACCCATTTTCCTCTGTGCGGCCTACAAAAACAATTTGCACATTTAGAATGCTTATGGAAATATGTCCTGTACACTCATGCACATTTACACTTCAAACAAGCGTAACCACACACCTTCCTGGATGCGGCTGGCTCCACGGCCGCGTCTGTTTGGCCCACCACGGCCCCTGCCCTCCTTGTCGACCCTTCGCTCTTTTGTCTCCGCTGTTACACCTTCTTTACCCACACTCTTCTTCTTCCCCACCGTCTCCCAGGAGTCCTGACCAAACAGCACATGGTGTAAATAACAACAGACTAAGGCTGTAATCTGCATTGTCATAGTTACAATATAGACACCTTAGTTACACATACAGATCAAGTTAACATTTGGCAAAGGCATCACAGCAGCCTTGTTAACAGAAGCTTGCTTAGGAGTACCAACAGATGGATTATATTGATCTCAAACAATTCTTGGAACCACACAGAATGGGGCATGAAATTACAAAGAAAAACATTTGAATCAAAATATGTCCAGGGCACGCCACTTACCTGAGCAGGAACCTCCTCCTCCAACAGGAAGTTGATGGCTCTGTTGACATCCCCGTTGCAGTCGTGAAGAGCCACCATGCACTCGTCCTGATTTCGGCTGGTGACCTCGATGAGCTAAAAGACACGCATACGAGCATCGGTCAGATCTCTATATGTTTTTTTTTGGTCTTATGAAGTCAAAAAACAGGTCGTACTTACCTGTTTGACTTTCCCTTCAAAATCTGCATCATTTTTGTCAATTATCTGCGCCAGACGAATCTGTTCTGCTGTGGCCTAGATTACATAAAACAACAGCAACACAGATAAATCTCGAATGAAAGCATATTACTAGCACTGTTTCTATAATTGGAGGTATATTTTTGGCCTACGGACAACATTTTTCCCAGTGTCTCCATAGCACTTTCCAGGGCCATATGTGGAAATGTCCCGCAACCCCCCCCCCCACACACTTTTTTCTTATTCTTCCCTTTTTGCCCGGATGGACGGACGTTATGCCTACCTGAATCTGTTTCTGTGGTTGTGAGGTGTGTGAGGTCTGTGGCTGCCCTCTGTCCCGATTTCCTCGGGCGGCATCAGCAACCACTGAAGTCATCATAAACAGTATATACAAAATAATGTATGTACAAAGTAGAAAAGTCTGGGGAAAAAAAAGAAATGAGATGGATAGGTAAAAAAAAAAAAAAAAGTGCAAAGCATACAATTTTTTTTTAAATAAACCAGCGTAAGTGACAGGTGCAAACAGGAGCAGACGCTGCGAGTTGAGTGTAAGTGTAAGACTATCACGCAGGCTCATGGGCAGCTGCTTAAATATAGCCATCCAAACATGGCCTAGGCTGGTGTAGACTTACACCCTAGCTTGCTCAACCCCTCCCTGTGGCAGTCTAACAGCCTTAAAAACAACTGGACAGAAAATAAACATTATGCTCATGTCGGAGCAGCGTGTACAGACAGGACTTCAGCTTCTGTGTTTCTTTTCTATGATGCAGTATTAACTAGCGCGCAGTACTTTATCCTGCTCCTGATGGCTCAGTGCCAGAAAAACTCCCTTTATCACTGCCATTCAGTATAGTTTCGGTTTATGTCGTCCCCAACTACAACGTACAGCTTTCTCTTTAACACACAAATTTTCTTTCTATCTATCTATCTATCTATCTATCTATCTATCGAGAGAGAGAGTTTACAGTGCCTAGCTTGGTCACCAACTTAAAACAAAGCCATGCTAGTACAAGTCTAAACAGTGCGCACTTTCTTCTTTCCGCTTTCACAAATAAAACACTACAATTCTTTTTTCCCCTTCTTATAAACAACTTCTAAAAACACGTCGATAAACAATGAATACACAGTAACTACATTTCTCAAATGCGCGTCAGAGCTGAATACCGACTAGCCTTAAACGGTTAGCTAACTTTAGCTAAGCTAAACGGCTAACGTCAGCGATAGCAAACTGTTAGCAAAAGAAGCCTCAACACACCCATGAAAACTTCAAATATGAAAGCATATGTTGTTACAATCGTCAAAAAAGCTAAAAAAAATCGAGCTAACATAGCCGGTAAATCATCTTAACGCGCATATATAGTAAAAAATAATAATTTGGTGGTTGGTTAGCTTGTTAGCTAACTAGCCAAGTAACTACCTAGCGACCGCACATGCTAGCTCTCCCCCCCCGCGACTCGTACCTGACAAAACCGCGTCCCGGTCTCAAATGCCGGTCTAAAGACTACGTAGTGCACTAAACACGGCATTATTAGGTGTTACTTCATACCCTGAGCGCTGACTCAAACAAGAGTCCCGTGAGGTATTTGGAACAGAACCCACGCACGCCGTAACGGTACTACAGAAAGCGAGAAAGAGTGTGGAATGTTCTGGTGAACCGCGTATCTTTTTTTTTTAATCAGCTATTTATTGAGATCCTGCGATAATCAAACCCTACACAAACCAACTCCAGCGATGTGTTTCGATATCGATGCTTAATCTATTTCCCTAAAAAAAATAAAAAACCAGCATGAACATACCGTCTCCGCTCCGTGAACGGTAATGTGTTTACCTGCCCACAGCACACCACGCTTCCCTCATGCAGTGTGTGATGAGAAGCGACGCCTCAACAGGAAGCAATAAAAACCTCTAGTCAAAATAAAAGTCCTGAGGAAACAAACGAAAAAAAAAAAAAAAACAAGCTGCCAAAACACAAGCCAGGCTGGATAAACTGGTTATCAGCACCCATCTCAAAATGGATGCTGGTGAATAATTTAGTTTTATGCACTGTTGAGTTCTGTGGGTTATCATCATCATGATATAACACCTATATATTTGTTTCCCTTAAGATAATTTGAATGATGGGAAATCATGCAAACTCTAGGGTTGAGAGTGCAATTCCCACCGCAGGTCTGAGTTCTCCCTGTGCTTGGTGTGTTACCTTCAGGAACCCAGTACAAAGACATGCAGATGAGGCCAATTGGCATTCCCGAAATTGCCCATAGTTTCTGCCATGCGATGAATTGGAACCCGTTCCAGGGTCACTAATCTTCTTAACGCTCTAGTAGCCGAATGAGCACAAATTCCCATAAAAATGGTCATAGACCTAGTGGAACGCCTTCTCAAATGAGTGGAGGTTATTATAAGTTTAACAGGAAAGTGGAACTTATGTGGGATGGAATGGTCAAAACTTGCATATGAGTGTGATGGTAGGGTTTCAACAAACATTTAGAAATATAGTGTATATAAATTGCAAATGCATTTTTGGTCAAACATACCTTAAGTTAAAAACAACTTCCTAAAAACAAGTGAAAGAATCCTACAGGTACAGAATCTCTCTTGGTTCCCCAGTTAAGGAGCCGTGACCAATCACCTGCTCATCACTTATCGGGTAAAAACCAATCACAGTGTCATGCTGTATACTGGAACCACTATGTCAATAAAAATAACACTTTTTCAAACTGTGCTGAGACTTTGTGCGCTTACTGACCAGTTTTACTTGAACTCCTCAGACACGCTTGACTAGGAAACTCACAAAAAACTGATCTTAGATCAGCCCAATGCATATCTGTGTCACCTTATTGAAGTGGACTCTGTCTGACTCTTTACACTCTGATAAACCTGTCCTTTATCCTAGAGTTTAAACAAACATGGCCGCTCTGATGTCGCTCTTTCTGGCGTCAGTCCTTTTGGAAACGGCTTTGTTGGCGTCTCAGTTTTCCCCAGAGAAGGTAAGTGGATAAATGGATTAAATGAGGATAAAATATGTTGAGCTTTAAATAAACATTTTGCATTCAATAACCATTTTTAGGACTTGTAAATGTGTATGTTCTTTAGAAATTCAAATATCTACAGTATAGCTGTCTAAATTTCCAATATTTTATGCTTGAAGGATTTTTTAGAGTCAAAGACCCCTGAGGAACTTCTTCATTATTTTGACACCAATTCAACAACTCTGGGTAAACTTTACTGAAGGTTTACTTAGACATTAAAGAAGAGTTATGTGCGTTACTCAGCACTAATCATATATTTTTTTTCGTGTAGTGCCTGAATTTGAGCTTCTGTGGGTACGTTGCTTCGGAAGCCAGTGCTCATTTCAAGCACAAGGGAAATACTTCAAACTGAGGCGGAGAAACGATCCATCCTTGCCCGGTCCCTCCAACCTGGAGATCGCCATCAACACCACTCTCAGTGTAATAAACAGGAGGGATAATACGTTTTGTGGGCAGCTTGACGCACTGCAACCAGAACATGCTAGATCTTTTCTTTCAATTTGTGATGGAAAACTTGTACGTTTTTGTTTGTTTTAAATTAATATGTATGAAAACTTTCATTTTTTTAGTGTAATGCTTTGCTTCAACATGTAAATACTTGTTTTATGATCATGCCTTTCCTTTTTAGCAAGGACTACTTCTCTTGCAGTCAGCAAAGCTACACGTTCATCCATTGCTCCAAAATCATTTAGATCACCTAAGGAACTCTGTGGATATCCCTTCAGGTGTGCCACACATCATTGTGCCCCACCCATCACCTGCAAGGACACACCTTCAGGAGTCACAGAGTAAGTGACCGTTTAAGAACGATGCATTGTTGAAGAGCTGTTTAATTGTTTACTCTGATTGGTCAAAAGGGGTTCGTTAATTTTCTCTAAAGGCAATCCTGACTGTAATACAAATCACAGGTTTACAGTCTATTAATGTATTTATTTGAATATATGATCAATTTCATAAATTCATATCTTGTATCTTGGAAGTACTGTATATGCAGGATTTATGGAAGGAGTCTCCAGTGTCAGTGCTTTGTAACAGGAGGTTTTCTGCCACTGGACAGAGAAATGTGCATGAACTTATCTTAAAGACGTTCAGTATTAAACATGCTTGTTAAAGCAATATTGTGCAAGGTTCTTAAATTTAATGAAAACATGGTTGGGAAATTTGTGCAATTTAAGTTATGCCTCTATTTGTCACATATACATTACTGCACATTGAAACTCCTTCTTTGCATATCCCAGTCTAACTAGGGTCTGGGCGAAATGCAGCCATGATACAACATTACTCCCCTGGGTTAATGGCCATGCTAAAGGACCCAACAATGGCAACCTGTTGGAGCTGGGGCTCAACCCGCCAACCTTCTGATCAGTAACTCAGTGCCTTAGCCTTCTGAGCTACCACTGAGCTTTGAGCTATCACTGCCCACTTTGTGGTCTAAATATTATTAATGTTGGTAACAGTGGCCTTGCATCGTACTACCACATTATGGATAATTTTCTATGACAACATTGTTTAATTTAAATCTCTCAATTTTTTGTATTTAGCGACTGTGACCAGCATTAACCTCCACTTGTAATAATAAGCCTAAACTAGGGCTAATAGTTTAGTTTTTCTGAATTGCCTTTCTTCCAAAGCAGTAACCGTACAAAACGTCTACTAGTCTACTGCAACAAATGAAAACAAATGCTTCTAGTTCATGCAAATGCTTCAACAGATCAAACAGTCACCATCATGCCTTTGGGTCATTATGGAAATCATCGTAACTTGTTCTTCAAAATGGTAGTCAAATAAAACCTTATTTGCATATCAGATTTACACAACTTGCAATGTTCAGAAAAAAAAGCAGCAAGCGTAAAGGAAAGTTTTGAAAGAAAGAAATGTATTATACGAGGTGTGTTCGGGTCAAACCGGGACTTTTGCAGAATAAAAGAACACAGTTATGTTTTTAGGAGTTTTTCTCTCTATAATCTCCTGATACACTAATGCACTTGTCCCAGCATTGCACTAGTGCTTGGATACCAGCAAGGTAGAAAGGTTTCCCAGTTATATCTCTCACTCACTCACTCACTCACTCACTCATCATCTATACCGCTTAATCCTGTATTCAGGGTCACGGGGAGCCTGGAGACTTAGGGCACATGGCAGGGTACACCCTGGAGAGGGTGCCAATCCATCGCAGGGCACACAGACATACACACATACACTCACTACGGGCAATTTGGGAATGTCAATTAGCCTAACCTACATGTCTTTGGACTGTGGGAGGAAACCGGAGTACCCGGAGGAAACCCACCAAGCACGGGGAGAACATGCAAACTCCATGCACACAGAGACGGGAATCGAGCCTGGCCGGGGATCGAACCCGGACCCTGGCGGTGCAAGGCAACAGTGCTAACCACTACACCACCGTGCCGCCCCCCAGTTATATCTGTTATCTTTATTTAAATAGGTTTCACAATAACTGTTGGAGAATGTTGTATATCATCTTATACTGTATATTCTAGAATATTCTTTAATCTTTAATGTCATTTATGATATGATGGGATATGATTCAAACATCAATAGATTTTAAGTTAGACTGTATATAAAGCAACCACTCTCATTTTCTCAGCTCACCGTAGGCTCCAGAGATCA
This sequence comes from Clarias magur, assembly GCA_013621035.1. Classification (NCBI taxonomy): domain Eukaryota; kingdom Metazoa; phylum Chordata; class Actinopteri; order Siluriformes; family Clariidae; genus Clarias; species Clarias magur. The sequence goes on along the minus strand of QNUK01000023.1, from coordinate 2,242,975 downwards.
CTTCCAGGGGCAGAGGTCACCCATTTAGAGCTACTGGTTGTAGTCGGCCCTGATGTCCACGAGGTTCACAAGCAGGACACAGAGAGATACATCCTCACCAACCTGAACATTGTGAGTGTAGAGCTTGTTAGAAGACTGCATTCTAGAAATATCCACACAGAACTTTTCCACATTTTATATATAGTGTTACCTCTCAGAATTCAGATGGGATTTGTGCACAAACATATCAAATATAAAGGATAAAGACACTTTATTGTTATTGTAGAAATATAATTAAATTTGTCTGGTAGCTCTTAGAGACCAGCAGGAATAAAAATGACACCAAAAAATGTTAATAGAAGAATATATACAATGGGGAAAAAATGACTGCATCGCATCGGTCAAATCACATTATTTTTCTCTACATGTTGATTTCCTCCCCCAGGCGTCCGAGCTGTTACGAGACATCACTCTAGGTGCTAATATACGAGTCCACCTGATCCGTATGATCATTCTCACTGAGCTGGAGGTAACTATCACAGCTTGCAATGGGATTGAATTTCTGTGTCATAAAAGCAAATGTGGAGTCTCCCTAATTGCAAAACAAATTAACAGCCAGATATTCAGATCACTGATGACATCACTTCCTCTCTGAGGAGTGTGTGTGAGTGGGGCCATAAAGTCAACCCGTCCCTGGAGACTGACCCTCTGCATGCAGACCTGCTCCTGTATATCACCAGGTAGAGCGGCAATTCTGTACTTCACTTTCAGGAATAAAAGTTTTTTTTTTATTTTTTCATTCTAATTTATATTTAACATATAATTTATATTTATCTGCTTCTTTTGGAAGGTTTGATTTAGTATTGCCCAGTGGCAATAAACAGGTGAGAGGTGTGACCCAGCTGGGTGGGGTCTGTTCTAGCCAGTGGAATTGCGTGATCACAGAAGATACAGGCTTTGACCTCGGCATCACTATCGCGCATGAGATTGGACATAGGTACAGTAAGAGAAGCAAATCTATCAAACTGTATCTAGCATCTAGATTATGTTCCTAAAATGCTCGAATGTGATATATAATATGAAAGTAAATGCAAGTTTTTTTTCCCCCCAGTTTTGGAATAAACCATGATGGGGTAGGCAGCACGTGCAGCAGCAGCGGGTTTATAATGGCGTCTGATGGCGGCTATAACAGTGTAGATCTCACCTGGTCTCAATGCAGCCGAAACCAGCTCCTTGACTTCTACAGGTAAAGACTTATTGCTTCTGATGCTACAGGATGTGTGAGTTACAACAACTGTGTTGTTTTTCTGCACAATCAAGAGGTCCCAGGTTTGACTTGAACACCCCAACTCATGTTGCGTAAAACATACAGTACACTATGATAAATGTCTATTTTTCTAAAGTATTTGAAACATATTAGTGCAGGTAAGGCGGAGTGTGTGAAGGATGTACCGGTGCTGGGAGGATCACTGCAGGAGTGGAAACCAGGATTGTATTTTGGTGTAGATGATCAGTGTCGCATTGCATTCGGGAGCACAGCAACTGCCTGTTCTTTCACTAGTAGTGACATGGTAAGAAAACACCTTACATCAGAAATGAAAAATTACATAAAATATTTTGTTGTTGTTGTTGTTGTTGTTGTTGACCCCTCTGCCTTTACAATAAAACAGACACACTTTCCTCTCTCCCTTAGTCACCTGTTCCACCAAATGAAATAGATTCCTTTATTTTCTTTATTCTATAAGTAAGGGGACTCTGGGAGTAGGCTTCATTCCTGGACAAAAAGCATAGATTTTAGGATACCTTTGAAATAATATTATTATTCTATGGAGGAGACGCTTTTTCGACAGTTTTACTGCAAAATGAGATATACTGCATGCAAACATTCTTTTCAAAACAAGCAGGAACTGTTTCAAAGAAGTAATGGTGAAAATATTTTGTGCGTGGTTCCTTTGCGTCATAAGGGTGTTAACGAGCACACTTTTTAAACTTTTATTTAAAAAAAATGTTATGATTAGATCAACGTGAATTTTTTCGATGGTTGTGCAAAAAGCTGTAACTCCACCTCCTGCAGTTGTGTTCCTGTCCATCAGCCATCAGTTGAGTTTGATGCCAGGTAAATAAGTAGATTAATAACAGTAATGTGTTGGTTGAGTTTTACTCACTCACTCATTATCTATACCGCTTAATCCTGTATTCAGGGTCACGGGGGGTCTGGAGCCTATCCCAGGAGACTTGGGGCACAAGGCGGGTTACACCCTGAACAGGGTGCCAGTCCATTGCAGGGCACACACACACACACATACAGACACTCACACACACTCATTTACACATTACAATTAAAATTTGGGAACGCCAATTAACCTAACCTACATGTCTTTGGATTGTGGGAGGAAACCGGGTTACCCGGAGGAAACCCACCAAGCACGGGGAGAACATGCAAACTCCATGCACACAGAGACGGGAATCGAACACGGACTGGTTGAGTTTAAAAAAATTTTAAATATCAAAATCTTGCTTTGATGATGTTTTTGTAGTGAGTCATGGCAGCACATTGGAACATGAAAAAGTGTTGGTGAAGTTTGTTAAAGATCATAAGAAACATTTAAAACAATATAAGTTAAGTGTACAGCAATGTCAGCTCCTTTCCCCTAAGACAGCACCTTGTCATTGTTCAGGGATGCACCATATAAGATCCGGTCAGGTATCAACCAACTGTACTGTACGGTACTGTAGTTCAGAACTCCTAAAAGAATTTTGTTATCAGCAACAGCGTCTGTCTATGGAGAAGAATTTACCATAGAGTTAAAGTCTGAAAATGGTCTTTATCTAATTTTGCTGTCAAACTGCTCACTTAAACATCATTATACAATATGGGGTTTTATTTGATTCTAAAATAAAAATTGTCATTGTTGAGAATTTGCTATGATATACAATTATTAAAAAGTAGGAGAGTCAACCTCGTGATTGATAATTATGTTCCTGTAACAGCACTTTTCTTTTACCAGCACTACCTCCATTACCTAATCAAAAGATCACCTGAGTCATATCTTATTACTTAAAGTGCTGTACGCTGCGGTGTGGTTACAAACTACTCTGTCCGGACTTTATTCTTGTATATTTAGGCTACATGTCGATTTCTGTCCTGCCACATCGCCCCTGGTGATCGCAGCACCTGTACCCGTCTTCTTGTCCCGCTATTGGACGGCACTGAATGTGGGCTAAATCAGGTATCACATCTTATCTGTCTTGTCTGAAGGATTTCCCAAAGCTAAATATCATTCCTTAAGGACATTGTGTTTTACAACACAGCATTTAAAGTAAGCTGTGTTCTGTCTCAGTGGTGTTTAAAGGGCCGGTGTGTGTCAGCGTCCAAACTGAGTTCGTCTTTGCTGGTTCATGGCTCCTGGTCATCCTGGTCTGAATACTCGTCCTGTTCACGCACCTGTGGAGGAGGCATCACGTCCCGCAAGAGAGAGTGCAACAATCCTAGGTATGCATTGCTAAGTAAGGGATAAAACACAACAGAGCACACTGTTCTAGGAAAATAATCAGTGATGGGGTGGTGTGTGAAGTGCATTTCCCCGAAGTGTTTCATTCACAACAATGACCATTTTTAATCAATAAAAGGGTGACATGTCCTATTTCTATGAATTTAGAATTTTGCTCAACACAAAAAAACAATATATGCAACAATTTAGAAATTTCCCCACTGTAGGATGAATAAAAGTATATCTTAATACCTGTCCCTTTAACCGTAAAAGTTGCTCACCTTAAAATAAAATGCAGTTTGTCATGTTGCTGAGAAACTAAACAGGTTTGGATGGGTCTCATGTTTCTGAAAAGGTCATGCAAAGAGAACAGCTATACTGTACATTGGACCAAGAGGCAACAGGTTCTGAAAAAATATGTCCAACTTGCATTTCCCCAAATTACCACTAGGAACTATCTCCAAAAGTGAGTCAATCCCCATAGACATACGCTTTAAAATGCCCAACTTTACAAAACAAGTCATCTCTGTTCAAGGGGAAAATCCTCCTTTCAACAGAGTTGGAGGTCTTAGGCACAACCTGTGTCCTATTTTTCATGCTGCTCTTCCATCCATCCAATGGAAGATCAGGATCTCTTCACAGGCCCACCAAGAAAGACCCCTATATAGACTCTTGCTGATCGTTACACCTTAATGACTCTCCCTAATCTCTTTCTATTGTTGTTTCATCTTAACACCCCCCCCAGTCTCTAACAAAGCTCCCTCCTGCCCTCACCTTCTCCATTGTTCACACAATGAGCCTTTTCAGGCAGGGGAGGATCCTTTCACCTTGAGGAACTTACCTCAGACTGTAGTAGTGAACAGATCTACCTTACAAGAAAGAAGTCCAGTTGACATGACTCGACTTCCAGATGACTGAGAATCTTCACAGACATCTTTACAACAGAAATAAACATGTTGGCAGCCTGGTACAAAAAAGGTCTTGGACTCCGTGGAAGGATTTTCCATTCATGACAATGTAACTCATAAATGAAAGTTATATAAAGCTGTAAAATCATGCAGAATTGGGGCATGGCTGATTTGAGTGACAGCTGCATTGAAGGTGTCAAAGTGCTAGGTGTCTGCTATGTAGGAGTTGACATGGGATGATGGGTAGGGTGAGGGTGACATAGTTCAGAGGTAAGTGGTAAGTAGCCGTCTTCCAACCACTAGCCAGGCACTGTTAGTTCCCCAATTTGCCCATTTATGGAATAACTGGGGTTTAGATCATCGCAGCTCCTGTCAAGATGGCGACAACCAGAGATTCAAAACCGCTCTTCAGAAAACCTATCGGCAATGCCATGTAGAGTTTGCCCAGTTTTTGTACAGTCTAAGTATCTGACAGGGACTAGCACTTGAGCCAGGTCCTTAACCCTCATTTGCTCCAATGTAAAAAATGAGATAAAATGTAAGTTGCTCTTGATAAGGGAATCTATCAGATGTAGAATATCTCCTCACAGAAAACATCAGCATATCAAAGATTACAGATTACATTTTAAAAATATGTTTTTGAAAATTGTCAAAATTCGAGACATAAATCAAACATGTGGTATAAAAAGCTTATTTTGTATATGGATCATGGGCAACCCTTTGACCTTTTGCTATATATGTGTGGTTAATTGTAGGCCAGCATTTGGAGGGAGAGACTGTGAGGGAGAGGCAACAGAAGCTGCACTTTGTAATCGTCAGGTACATTTCAAAACTGGTAACGTTTTCAATAGATCTCAACGAATGTGTGATCAATCCATGTGTGGCCAACATACACGCTGTCCTAACAAGAGTCAGATATCGCATCATATAAAGCAAGAGAATCAGTATTACTGCACGAAAAGCAAGTTTGTTTGTTAATAACTGTATGTCTTAGTGGATTTGGTGGCCTACTTGATAATGTGCTGCTAATAGATTTAGATGCTTCTTTCCTGTCTTGTGCTTTAAAGATGAACTCAGGAATCCATATCTGACCATTGTGTCGGAGTTAGAAGTGTGAGGTCCACATGCCTGATGACCTTGTGATCTCTTGTCCTTGTTATAGCCATGTGAAAGTAACCAGCATGAGTTCATGGCCCAACAGTGCTCGGATACAGACCGTCAGCCCCTCATGCTTTCTGCATATTCGACCACTGCGCACTCATGGATACCTGCAGTTGGCTTCATTTCAGGTCAGCTGACCAGCAGAAAAATTATCGAAGATGCAGTTTATCATAATAACATTAACGGCATAATCATGTTGGGTCCTGTGATTTTATTCAAATGGTTTTCTCGGTTTCTGTCTCTCTCGGTATGTGGGGATAAGGTGACGCTCAGTGTAAGCTGATGTGTCGCTCTCGTGAGCAGGACTTCATGGTGAGTCGTGGGGAGCAGTTTATCGACGGGACGAGGTGTGAACTCGATGGCCCTGTCACCGCTGGCTCCGTAACTGCCTGCCTTAACGGGAAGTGCAGGGTAATGTCAGAATCAACTCTGTGGTCCTGTATGAAGGGCATTTTATTCAGTACTGCAACGCTTCTAGAACAAATACATCAAAGAAATCCTAAATTTGACATAATTACCAATAAAATAAATTACTGTAGTTATGTATGGATGAGCACATTGAAGGTGCTGACTGTATCTGTAATAATAATGCAGTTTCACGAACGTTTCAAAATATGACAATGCAGTGCATTCGGTTAGTTGCTAAGTTTCAGGCATCTATTTGGACTTTCTGATACCAACGTTAACTCCACCCACAGCCATAAGAGTGTTGAGCCACGCCCCCTTTTTCTTTAAAAAACTACTACTATTCAAACAGCATTTAAAAAAATACAGGGTCTTGGGAACAAATAAAATTTTAAAGTGCTTGATTAAACTATGTCTTGCACCTCCAGGGTCTGGGTTCGATTCCCGCCTTTGGTCATGGAGTTTGCATGTCTTCCCTTGGTGGGCTTCCTCCTGGCACTCCAGTCTTCTCCCAAAGGACGGACCACAGTCCAAATATTTATTCCCGAATAGCATTCCCAAACTGCCTGTAGTGTGTGAATGAGTGTGTGAATGTGTGTGCCCTGCGATGGCTTGGCACTCCATCTAGGGTGTACCCCGCCTTGTGCCCTTTCCTGGGATAGGCTCCAGGCCCCCTGCGAGCCTGTATACAGGATAAAACCGTATCGAAGATGAGTGAGTGAAGGAGTGAGTGATTGAACTGCATTAAAATTAACTGTTAAGAAATATTATTTTAAACATCATTAGATAGATAGATAGATAGATAGATAGATCAAATCTCTAATAATTTCCCTTGCTAATCTGTTAATGCATCATAGAAAACTTAAGGGATGAGGAACTACAGCAGTTAAGAGTTCCTATGGTCTTATTTCAGGTGTTTGGCTGTGATGGCGTGTTACACTCAGGGAAGGTTCGGGATGTTTGCGGGGTGTGTGGGGGAAAAGGCAACACCTGCCATCTTAATACCGGCTCTTACACAGGTGGAGAGGCCAAAGGTAGTGGACCTTTATTTCTCTTATCTGCTGAACATTTTTCTTTATGAGCATACTCTGATTTATTCCTGCTTTGCTTTCATTTCAGAGTATGTCACATTCCTCATTCTGCCAGTGAACGCCTCTCAGGTTCACGTTAGTAACTGGAATCCAGTTTTCACACATATGGGTAATTGCTAAAAAAAAAAAAAGAAAAAAAAAAAGCTTTTATATTACAAATGTTTCATATCACTAGTGTATGTGTTTCCATATTCAAAAAATCTACAATTCTGGTTTTGTGTAGCCATGCTGGTGAATGATGAATATATAGTAGCTGGAGATGGGGATATAGCGTTAAACACTACCCACCCTTCACCTTTAGAGGAGAACCACATGACCTATAATCTCTACCTCACCCCTGACCTTCTACCTCACACAGAGGAGCTCATTCTGTCTGGACCAATCGTAGACAAAATTCACATACAGGTCTGTACCTTTGAACCAGTTTTTAATGTTCGTAATATCTATTCTGGTATTGAAGGATTCCCAAAATATCTAAGAATACAACTATTTTGTGTTATGGGTCACATGTATTCTCAGGTCTATCGAAAATATGGAAGGGAGTATGGAGACATCACAAGCCCAAACATCACCTATCGGTACTACACGCCTGACGCTGAACCAGTGGGGAAGATAAGTGAGGGTCTATGGACCGCCGTCGTTTCGTCTTGTTCTGTAACCTGCGGCTCAGGTACAAGAGAAAGCCTCATATCCATGTCAAACGTAATGATTTCTGGCTCACATTCTCATACAATGGGTCTAGTTTGGGACTGCCCCAATTTCCAGACCGGATTGATTTCCTGACATACTTATTGAAGTGTGTGTTTCCCAAGAATCATTGAAGCACAAGTATCGCAGTGAACACTTGCTCTTTTTTAAGCCTTCAAAGCTATTAACCAAAGCAAACGGATTTCTCAAGGAAACGTTTATACAATATTTATTGAAATGGAATATGTCTCCAGTTCCCGTGCTTTGTAACAGTCAGGACGGTGCACTTTCAAGTTTCTTGGTAATACGAGAAGCTTTTTTATTTGTTGTTTACTTATTAAGTTAAAGATAGAGAGAGAGAAGGACAATTACAACATTTATACTTGCTATATATGATGTACGGAAAGCAAGAAAAGGAACAGACTTCATGCATGTCATACATTTCATAGATGCTCCAGAGAATTAACTTGGAAAATTTATATAAAAAGATTATTTCCATAACAAATCATTTTAAAACAATTGCCATATTGCTATGTAAAATGATGTATAAAACAAACAAACAACAAATAAATAAATAAAGAAAGAACACATTTACGCAATCGGTGTAGAAAAAAAATGCCTGCCACAACGAAAGTGATTTTTATGTTAGAATAATTTGATTTTAGCATCAGCAGCCCTTAAAACCCAAAGCATTTTTGTTCTGATGTTTTTTTTTTTATTTTATTTTTTTTATAAACACTGTATATAGGGCTCATGATCGTACAGTATAGAGTACAGTACATATTCTGATTTTCATCACAACCTGGGCAATATGATGGACTGAATTTTATTTCATTTTAACAAACTATGCAAACATGACTGAGCAAAAAAATGAAATAAATAAATAAATTGCTCACATAGGCAAAGAAATAGGATAGATACACAATGTTTTTTTCTGTTTGTTTTTTTTTTTGATACTATGGCCAATTTATTGTTATCGACCTGTGCTGTGTTGCTGGCTCAGATGTCTGCTGCTTGGGTTTTAAGAGTTTAAAACCAAAAAGTGCCTCCCTGCTTGCTAATGATAAGACAACATGTGGTGTGGAAATACAGGGAAAACCCTCAGAGTCCGTAGGGCTTATCACAGGTAATGAAATCAAAACTGAAAATGAAAAAAAATAAAAATAAATAAACGACACATGCATATGGGAAATCACCAAAATGTACTAGACTGCTTCCAGTAGTTATGCCACTGTTGTGCTGAAAATGATGTGGATTTATTTCCATCAAGGACTGTGAACATAATGGGTTTCTGGTCTTACAGGGATTCAGAGAGTTAGTCAGGAGTGTGTTGACCCGAACACTCAGGAACACCTAGAAGAGCAACTTTGCAGCACAGTTACCCCAAAACCAGCTACCCTGCAGCCATGTCACCTACCCGACTGTCCACCCAGGTAGCCTCAGCTCGTCTTGTTGTTTATATTCACATTCACAACAGAACGTTCTGATACTGTATGTACTATATAAAGTGTCTGTCTTGTTTCCAAGTCATTTAAGACAAAATTTTAAGAAAAAAAAACTTTCTTAATGATGCAGTAGCTGGCATATTTCCAAAAGCATGTGGACACCCAGTAATGATTGACTTCAGGACTTTTAGGCACAACCCTATCTAATAGGTGTATAAAATCCAGCATTTAGCTGCCAGGTATTCTTCATCGACCAATATTTGCAGTAGATTGTGTCATAATAAAGAGCTCAGCTCAGAACTGTAAACGTGGCACCGTGACAGCATGCAATGCACACATATATATTCATATGCTTTGCTGTTCCGGCATGACTTTGCTCCTGTGTCGCAAGTAAGGTCCATAAAGATATGGCTTGATGAGTTAGACGAAATCTAGGGGTGAAATGAGCGAGCAACCTCTTATTAATGCCCATGGTTTTGGAATGAGATATCCAACAAGTTAATCTAGGTGTAATGCACAGGTGTCCACATACTTTTGGACACACAATTTATGTCAATTCTGTCAGCCCTAATACAGGCCACAGCTACATTAACAACCTTCAGAGAAAAAAATACACACACTGGTGTCTGGCACATTGTTTCCGCAGTTGGGTTCCAGGTGAATTTGGTCCTTGCAGCGCCCCCTGTGGAGTTGGAGAGTGGGTTCGTTCTGTGTCCTGTGCGCAGGAACGGGGTATGAAAAAAGTAGCATTGCCTGATTCTGAATGCTCGGAGATGACCAAACCCGCAGCAAGAGAAATCTGCAACACCCAGCTGTGCCCTGCCCGGTAAAGCATCTCAAATCCAATGCTTGTTTAAGAAGAATGAAGCATTATAGATGTTCTGCCAAACTAGTTACTAGTTTATTTATATGGTACATGGTATATATGTAGACCTTTGGATAATGTAATAGCCACCATTACAAATAATACATCATTTTAATAAAGACAAAGAGTTCCATGTTCTGTCCTTCCTGATTTTCCAAAATTTAACTTTTCACTTTGTTTGAACTTATTCAAACATAAAGGTACATAAAGGTGAATGTGTGTTTTGCAGATGGCAAGTCTCAGAGCCTGGTGAGTGCTCCGCTGTGTGTGGCCCAGGTGAGGCTCACAGATCAGTGTCCTGCATCCGCTCCCACCATGGTGCTGACATGAGGATAGACGAAAGCCTCTGTTTGCACCCCAAACCTTCTGAGCATGTTCCGTGTGTGGTGAACGTGTGTCCTATCGGCTGGGAAACACGCGAGAAGGTACAGTACTTCTACTAGGTTCATCATGCCATTTCGAGCACGTATTGTATATTCTTAAATGCTACTGTACTGTATGATGCATAAGCAATGTTTAATGAAATGGACTAATGTGTCTTTCAGGATCAGCGAGACCACAAAGGGTCACCTTCTGTAATACCCCGGTCCAAAATAATCCCAGTATTTGTGTGGAGCCCCGTGATTGGGCATTGCACTAAGACTTGTGGAAATGGTATACAAATACAAATCAGTTAAATCTACCTATCGCTTAGGATATTAATATATATATATAATATATATTCTACAGGACTGTCCATGCATTTCTGACATGTGTGTATGTACTGTAGGTACTCAGCAGATATGGTTCTCCTGTGTCAATCATCATTCACGACTAGATGTCCCAGAGTATCTTTGTGATCGCTCCAGTAAGCCTAAACCGTATACAAAGCTGTGTGTCCAGTCACCCTGCCCTGCCATGTATGTGTACACCAACACTAACATTATTATTCAAGGCATTAGAATGTTTATCTTAATATAATCGTTATATAAAATAAATCTGTGCAATTATTATCCTTGCACGATAGGTGGCGCTACATACAGGGAGAGTGCAGTGTGTCATGTGGAGGTGGTGTAGCAAGACGGCTGCTGTACTGCTCTCAGAAGACTGCAGAGGGAGGTGAGGGCATGGAAGTAGTTATATCAGATGCAGCCTGTCTTCCTACCTCCAGACCTCTGGATGTTGTCCAGTGTAACGCTGAGCCCTGTCCAGCAAGGCAAAGAAATGCACACACACAGTAGCTAGCATAAGTATTCACCCACTTAAGTGGAGAAACAGGCTCACATTATTCATTTTATCAGGAAATTATCAAGACATTTATTAATTAATTGCATATGGTACGTTGGAGAAGGCAAATTCAAATGTCATGTGTGCCAGATGTTTGTTTTTTATTCAGTGTGGTTACGGTCTAGGTGGCAGGTGGGTGAACAGGGGCCATGTTCAGTGTCCTGCAACATGGGTGTAGCATTAAGGAGGGTCTCGTGTGTCCAGTTCGATGGAAAATTGGAAAGTGAAGTCGAGGATGAGCTTTGTGAAGAAGACAAGAGGCCTCCTCTCACTGTACCCTGCTTCTCCCAGGCCTGCTCCTTCCACTGGAGTGTACAGGAGTGGAGTGAGGTATCACCGGACCATGCAAAAATATTGTATTTTGTGTCAAACCTGCATTGTACCAATTAAAATGAAAACCAGTGTGGTGGTGCTGATTCCAGAGCTAGTGCCTAATTTAGAGTCAGTCTTTGTTTTGTGGAAATCATTAATTCATTTATTCATTCATCCTCTATACCGCATATCCTGTGAACAAAGTGGGGGACACCCTGGACAGGGTGCCAATCTACTATAGGGCACACACATACACACATACTACAGGCAATTTGGAAACACCAGATAGCCCAATTTGCATGTATATGGGCTGTTGGAGGAAACCGGAGTACCCAGAGAAAACCCACCAAGCACAGGAAGCACATGCAAACTGTGTAATCGAACCGTCAGCCCTGGAGATGTGAGGTCACAGTGATAACCAATATGCTATCTGGAAATCAGTCAAAAGTGCTGCAGAAAAAATGCTGCCGGTCTGCAACCAAGAATATCAGGGATTAATAGGTTACCGTGTTTACCTTCCCTTGGGGCAGAATGGTGGTGCATTGGGTTACATTGCATCGGGGGCTTTAATTTCTGTATAAGGTCACGAAGAATCAGGAAACAACTGAACGAATAACTTTACTATCTGTATAGAATTTTTTTTACATATAGTAAGTCCTTGTCCCTTCACAGATAGTGTTTCATGGGTTCTTCAGTTTCCTTCCATCTCCCAAATACATGCCTGAAGATGGATTATGCCAAAGTGCACTTAGCTGTGACCAAATATGTGACTGTGTGTACATGGTGCCCTTCAATGGACTGGTATCCCATACATGGTGAATTTCCAGCTCACAAACACCAAGGTTCCCGATCAGGACAAAATAAAGATGAACAATGGATGAAAGATCCTCCATGGCAATTATTTCTAGTCACTCATTAATACAGTTCACTCAGACATGATGATAAAATCTTTTAGCTTTTCACTTTCTGTCTTAAAAAGTCTTTAAAAGGTTTCTCATTTATCCAAACCTTCTCTCGCTCGAGCAACTGCATCAGCGCCATGTGGGTGGCAAAGGGGTAATTCTGTATCTACTGTAGGTCTACTGTCTCTAAGGTCCTTCATATCTCTCACCTATCTGTAGTGTTCAGTCTCTTGTGGCTATGGGATCCAGTCTCGGACCGTCTCATGCCTTGGGCCATCCAGCCCTCTACCCATCACTCCCATCCTCTGTGTCCACCTTCCCAAACCCATCACTATACAGGCCTGCTACAGTTCCAACTGCTCCACCCCAGGGGCAAGCACTCCTCCTACTGAGGAACCCTCCAGCAAAAGAAGAACATTGAAACTCTTAGATGAGGAAAAGAGGATCATGTCTGCCCCTGCTGGAGAGATAGAGAAGTTCTCAGAAGTTCAACCTACAGTACCGATGTTGAGGAGCACCACAACATTGTCAACAGAGCCTCCACAGAGCAGTTAGGTGGCAAGATGTGGGCACCATAATTTACAAGGATATGGATGATAAAAATTTGTGTATAATTTAAAGTTTTAATCAATGTTCTAGGAAGAACCCCAGCCTTTGTAGTTAAATCTATAGGTTTGATACCTAGCAAAATTAAAGAGCATAATAAATCTCTTATGTAGTAAATGTAATTAGCAATAGTTCTGATGGAGGGTTGATTGCAGGGTGGACGGTTTAACAGTTGAATCTTCTTATTAATAATATCTATAAATATTCTGCTTCAGGTCTGTGTGGGCAGCTCCTTCTTCAGGACACAGGAATCATCGACCTACGGAATGTCAGCGAGAGGCGGTGTTTCATCTCTATCGGTCGTCCTCTTGATGAAGTTATCCAACTCAAAGTGGAGTCCAGCTCTCTTAATTGTAGACAGAGTGAGTGACCAGCTAAATCTGCTTTTAGACCATCCAAGGCTGTGGCTTAATGATTCAAATGCTATGTGTTTGTGTGCTTGTTCAGAGGAGAATCTTGCCCTTTATGAGAGAAAGTCTCTGAAGCAAATATGTGAAAGGTTGACTGGAAAGACACTGACTTCAGGCTCTAATGTTCTGTTGGTGCGTCAAAGCCGTGTCACGTCTGGAAACGGAGTACTGCTTTCCTATCAAAGTAAGAAGAACACGAAGAAAAGCCATCACGAAGGTTGGTCAAAAAAGATAATTTTTTCTTACAAGATTTTGACAAAATGAATCTAATGAATTTAATTTATGGTAAAAACAAATCAAAATCAAACTGTAATATTTGGTCAGTTGAATCACTGACTTGAGGATCTGCTTCAATCTTCAGATTGTGATGTTCAGCTGTTCTCTCCATCTGGTTTTATTGAGAACCCAGTTAGGACATCCTCATCCTCCAGCATGCGGACTTGTCGGGTGTTCATCGACGCCCCACCTGCACTAAAGATACAGATCAGAGTGCTGTCTTTATTCAATACAACATCTTCAGACTCAGCATATGTACTGGTAAGAGAACCTAAGACTAGTCGTATTACAAGCTTAAATCCTAGTGCACGTCTTAAACATGCAACTTTTATCATATCCTGTCATTGCTGAATAAGAGGTGTAAAGCTAAAAATATAGTTGCAAGCAACAATGACGAGCCCAAGCACCCTGTGCCATTGCCACCCCGGGTGCACCACACAACCTGTGTTATTTGAGTGTGTTAAGACCTCGAAAAAGCGTCACTGAATATAATGTCACTCAATATAATGCCACACAGAAAGTTATTCATCATTTTTTGGTATAAGTTTAAGACATTATCACGGCCGGCCCGTTTGAGATATCGAAAATCCCTCCGCAATTTTGCATCCTCAATGTCTTTAGATCTCTTCGGCCCAGTTTGGTAGCAATCGTATAAATTCCCTAGGAGGAGTATATCAAAATCCATCGGGTGCATTTTTGCAAATGACCCAAAATGACCGGCCTCCTGTTGAGTTGAGCACAGGACATGCAGTGCGAAAGTTGTTCGGCTCGATGAGCTCCAAATGTGTAGCAAGTTTCGTGTGCCTACTGGAATGTGTGTATGAGCTATGCAGCAAAATCTCATGTGGGGGCCCCGGGCCATGACACTCTCAGGCAACCTGATGGCAGCAGATTCCAACCTGTCTGCCAAGTTTCATGAGTTTTTGAGCATGTTAAGACCCCCGAAAAGTCCAAAAGGTTGGGGGAAAAAAATCCTTAGGAAAACAAGAGGGTCCTGCGCACCTTATAGTGCTTGAGCCCTAATGAAGTCATTCAGCAAGGAACATCTGATACACGATTAGAGTATGGCATCACAGTATGCATCACCTCACAGTCACTAATGGAACAAAGGGGACACTGATGGTTATCGACTGTTACATTATCGGGAAATTTGCACATCAACTTCTGCTTCAACCTCGAAAAAAGCCATTCGCCAACTACAGGGGACACAAGGATCAACTCTGGAATCACTTCGTGAATCCACTTTGAACAATTGTCGTGTAAACTGCAAAGCTGTCAGACGCAAGAATTAAAAAGTTGATCCCCTGTAGTTGTACAGAAGTTGTGCAAATTCCCAGATAACTCGATAATAGGTGTGTCTGGGCCGAGCAAAAGTTACATTTATTTACAAGTTACACCACAAGCTATCAACATCAGGGCTGCAACTAACAATTATGATTATGATAATAATAATAATAATAATAATAATAATAATAATAATGTAGCAATCATTTTCTGGTTGGTCAGTTAATTCCTTTTATTGACCTTCCAGTAAATATTAATTATACCTTTAATGATTAATCTAATGATGAATGTAGCCTTTTATTAATTCTCTTAATGAATAAAGAAATTACTCACAAAAAAAAGTGCCAGAAATGCATGAGTACAAGAGAACAATAACAAATCTTTGCCTTATGCTGAGCCTCAAAAATACACACAAAATAAAATGAAATAAAAGTGACATTGTCAGATTAAATCTGTGAATGACCTCAACTGTATTTCTCGTAGCAAGACTTGTGCAACTATCACTTACTTTAACATGAAATCTATGAACAAAGTAATCATTGCCAACTTTAACGTTTTCCTTTTACTTTTAATTGTATTATTTATCCAGTTTAGGTCTAAATAGGAAACGCGTTGTTTACTACATTCTGATATTAATTACTGTAGCTAGCGTTCTGTTGTATGTCAAGTAAGATTTACTTCAGTACGAGTGGCGATAGTTACCCAGAAATACGTTTGTACTATTTATCTGTGGGTTTTTGTACCTACACTTGCAATGCATCGATAATGAAATGACTACTTGGTTTATTTTTCTGCGTCATTTCTGCTTCAAATACGAACTACACACCACTGTGGTTAGCTACCGCCATGCTGAAATGGAGTTGGGTAAAAGTATTTGTATAAACAGATATTTGCTGTACTTCTGATTGGGGTAAAAGTGAATAGTATTCTCAAATCAAATTACTTAAGTAAAGTCCAGATTGGTGAACAAAGTAACAAAGTACACAATTACAGCCCTCCTCTGCCCAGTGTAGCAGCTGTGCAAGTAATGCTAGTTGATGTATTTGTGTAATCAACAATCAATTATGTCAGCATGTCTTACTAGCCCTAATCAATATATGGCATCACCACAATACCTAGCATTCTAATAGCATTCTAAAAAAACTTGGCTAAATATTTCTAACCTATATGAACTAGCTTGCTAGCAAACTTGCCTATGAGTATTTACAAAATATAATATTTAGCCAGGTGTTAGCTAACTTTCTTGCAAAACTTATAAATAGCTCATATAATTATATAATAGCTTCCCTAACATGAGCTAGATTCACCGTAAAGTTGGCAAAACCCAAAAAATTTGAGGTAACAGTTACAAGTAATGATGTTTCCAATGTTTCCAAAGTAAACAGACAGGGCTATCAGTTTTTGAGTTTGTTGTACTCATTCGAATGAATTGTTATTTACTTGCATTACTGAGTAGCCTAACTCGTACTATAATTTTTTTTTAGTTGTTGCAAATCAAATTAATTGTTGTTGGTCTCTCGCCTGCTCCTGGTAGTGGGGCGCCACAGCGGTTTGTCACAAGTTTTTACGCCAGATGCCGTTCTGGACACAACCCACCCATTTTTATCTGGGCTTGGGACAGGCACTTAATCCAGTGGCTGGGAATCGAACCCGGCCCTTTCGCATGACAGGCGAAACACCTACCACTGAGTCACCAGTGCTCTGGTGTAGTCATTACTTTAGGGTGCCCAGATTTGTAAAGATGATACTTAGAGCATCATGTGAAGACAGACCAACCCACCATCTTGATCAAAACAATGTGGACAGTTTACATGTGCATCGATGACGTCAGACACAAAATCGCTAGGCTGAAAGATCTTTAAGGAGACAGTTACTGTGGCTTAAAATATCAAATTTGTTCAGCTAACTTGAAAAGTGTCATTTCTACAAACTCATAAATACTCATTAAGGTCTATTCATTTGAACTAGTTGTAACTGTTTAAGATAACAGTACTCAATATGTTTAAGTACTTTGAGCATTTAGAGTTTACGAAGGAACTTGATATCTATCAACAGCTATAGAAATGATATCATCTGATATATGTAGCTACCTTGCTTTGTAGTTAACCTAAGCACAATGCTAGGGTAGCTTGCCTACAGTGCACACAGTATATGAATGATTATATTATACAGTACAAATTAAATCTGTTTTTATGCTAATCGTTGTGTCAGATTGATGAAGTTAAAAGAAAAGCTAGTCATGATGCCATCTAATCAAGTCCTTGTCCTCAGGGACGCAGGGACACCTATCATTCAGCAAAATAACAATGCGAACATACCATTTTCAAACTATTTTCTATGTGTAATAAATTTGAATAACAGTAAACAAGTACTTACTTGTAACAAAGAGGTTGCATGATCCAATACATTACTGATTAAAGAGTGACCTAGTGATTTATTTATTCTTTTTATGAAGTGCATGTTTGTTTTTGATCCCATAGATCCGGGATGTAGATGCTGTAAAAACTGCCGTTTTCAAAGGCACACAGCTTTTCCACTGGACCTCTACAGGAAGCAGAGCGGAAGTGGAATTCCATGGGGAATACCAGCAAATGAAGGGGACATTTAGAGCAGAGTATTCATATATTAGACCTGAGGAGGCTAAACTGACCTAACCCTTCATTAACATATCGAAGAAAGTGTCTAAGATAATGTCAGCATTTTTTTTTTACTAAGGATTTTAATGCAACATTTGACTGTTTTGCTCTAACACAAGATGTTAACTTTACAATACATTAGTGTCAGTGTTGATGTCTTTTCCCAGGTTCACTTAGTGCTGTTGAATTGATAATCAGAGATTATTAGGGTGTGATTTTTTTATCAAGTCATAAACATGTAATTTCATACTGTAGTGTTAAAGGGAGTAATCCTGTGATCTTTCCTAGTCAAAACTGTTTCATTTCCTAGTCCTGCTCCAATTGCATCCCTGACAGAAAAGGTTGGTAATTACAATTGGGGCCTAAGATTCATTTGACTCATTTGATGAAGACATGCTCAGTCTCAATGTCTATTATTAATAAAGTGGTATACAAATAAATAAAACAGAATTTGTTCAAACGTCCGATTGGTATACTTGTGATCTATGCCAGATTAAAGCTTGGCATGACAATCTTTTTAGATGAACACTGTACGCCTTTTTGAAATTACTTCCCGGATTATCTATGTGTCACAGTCTCACACAGGCCTGTGAGCTTTATCCACTTTCTTATGCCTTCTTAAAGCATACCTGCCAATCATTTCTTCACTAATAACATCAATTATTCATTATAATATAGGTTCTGGTTGAGGCATAGTACTGAGATGGAGTTGGAAAAATAACTAATGATCTTCTTTGTATGGTAGACTCCTGTCTATTTTTAATCATTATTCTTTTGGACCATAATATCCTACTTGCTATTATAAGCACAACTTTAGCATTGGTTTGTATCAGTGGTTTGTTTCCAATCTTAGGGATAGGATGCGATTTGTCCTGATTATTATTCCAGTAACATTAATACTTGGGAGTTTTTCACATCAAAACAAAATAACAAAATGGAAAACAAAATAACGAAACTGAAAACAAAATAACAAATCCAAAAACAAAACAACAAAATAACAAAACTGAAAACAAAATAACAAATCCAAAAACAAAACAACGAAACAAAAAAAAAACATTAAAAAACAAAATTACAAAACCGAAAACAAAATAAAAAAACTAAAACAAAACTACAAAACTGAAAACAAAATTACAAAACCGAAAACAAAATTACAAAACCGAAAACAAAATTACAAAACCGAAAACAAAATTTAAAAAACGAAAACAAAATTACAAAATCGAAAACAAAATTACAAAACTGAAAACAAAATTACAAAAAAAAAAGAAATCCTCCCCCCCCTCCCTAAAAAAAAGAAAAAAAGAAAAAGAAAACACAGTGACAAATCTAGAAACAATATGCCAAATCAGAAAACAGTGGGTACAGCTTGCAAATGAAAACTCAAGATCAGCTGTAAGAATTTTGTCACTTTTTAAAAATATATATATATATTTGTTTCTGTATTTAAAATTTTGTTTCTGTTTTGGTTATTTTGTTTTTGGATTTGATATTTTATTTTGTTTTTTTGTTTGTTTGTTTGTTTGTTTTTGCACTTTTTGGTCACCGTACAATTTGGCCATTGTTACAGTAAATACAATTACAGCATCTAGTTAGAATAGCACCTGGAGGTGGGTGGGAAATTTTAGGCAGAAAGGAACATTTTGTCCCTGAAGTTAATGTGTTGGAAGATTTTTTTTTTTTTAAGGGGTAAGGACTTGATCAACTTTGACAAGGGCCAAATTGTGATGGCTAGACATCTGCATCAGAGAAACTCCAAAACTGCAGCTCTTGTGAGATATTCCAGGTCTGTAGTGGTCAGGACAATTTTGAACATTGGCTTTTTCCTTGCCAAAACATAATTTGTATTAATCTATATTTGATTCATGTATTTTGAATTAGGTGTAGAGGTGAAATCTAGTGAATGAGAGAGGACTTGTGTGAGGAAATGTGTGAAAATGTTACAATTCCATTTTCTCTTCCTGCCAAAAACGAATTAATTCTGTAATCTCAATCAAATCATCATTAACAAAAAAAAGTTTTCTCTTAGAAATACCATAAATATTTCCATAAATAATTGTCACTTGTAACAGTAATCAACAAACGTTCTCTGACAATGTACATTCACATCTGACAAGATTATGATATGATCATGCCACATGTGCTATTGGATTTAAACAGTCACATCAATTCCAATCTGCCCGTACATTGTGACTGCGGTTGGGATCGTCTCATATTTATCTTTTGCTTTTAAACCCAGATGTTTTCAGTGTCAACAAGCACTTTAGCGAATAATAAATGATTAATGATTATTTTTGGTAGAAAGAAGATTTGCGCCAAGGTTACAGGACCTTTTCAGGAACTAAAGGATTTTAATACACAGTCTCCTCCAAAAGTATTAGAATAGTAACATCAATTCCTCTGTTTGTGCTATACATAAAAGACATTTGGGTTTCTCATCAAAATGTGAGACAATAATTCAGAGCTTCTACATCTAGATGTGTCCAACAATGTATGGCATGGCCCTATGGTATCAGACCACCAAAATGTCAAGTAATCAAAAGTATAAAATAAATAACATTCAGTTTTTCAGAGTCAGGTCAAGGCAAGTAGGCTACTATTATCATTTGAACCATACAAAGTTCAATACACAGTGAAACAAAACAATGTTCCTCCTGGACCAAGGTGCTACATACATACAACATAGATTAACAACATAAATTAACCAAACTAACTAGCTAACTAAGACACCTAACTACCTAACTAGCTGAGCCAAAACTAATTAACCCAATAAATTAACAAAACTATCTAATTACTATACAAAAGACAGCAAAAAGACAATATACTATTTCACTACATTTAATCCAATGTTTAATCAGAACCATAAACTAAATTTATATTCACAACACAGACAGGGAAAACTACAATACCTAATCGATTGGAAGGGGACAGACCAGAGTAGAGATGCTAGGTTCTAACACAAGGACGTACCGGACCCACTAATGATTGAGGAGTTCCACATAAACCATCCTCACCGGCCAGCCCCAGCTCGAGAGGGCAGACCTAAGACGAGAATCGCTCTCAGAGATACAGTAGCTCCTTAAGGGGTGGCTCCGTCAGGCCTGCTAAGACAGTGGACCAGAAAAGGTCATATCCACATAGAAGCATGGCGGAAACTGATTTGAAAAGCCCAACAATCACATTTCACATCACCGAAGTTGTAAACACACCTGCGCCCAATTACCCAGGTGCTTAAATAGGACTCGGTAATGGCAGGTCGTTGCAAAGAATATGCACCTGTAAGTTTCCCAGACGTTACCAAGCTGTGTTTGTTCTGTATGATGTTGATTCGTTATATCGGTTTCCCAATTTTCTGCTTGCCCTATTTATCGTGATCTGCCGATCGACCGAGCCTCGCCTGTTTTCTCGACTTCTCTTACGACTTACCCGTTTTTGATTTTGCTGTTTATTATAGTTAAATAAATCCTGTTTTTCTCACCTGCACCTGCGTCAGCATCTACATACTGTAGCTCCAGACACTTTAACACAATGTTTTGATTTATTTGAATGGATTATTCTATCAAATTCACATTTCAGAGATCCATTTTGGTCATTTCTTTTGCATCACTATGTTTTAATAAATATATTTGGGATTGTGCAATATAAAGTGACATGTCTTTTTTTTTTTCAGCACAGCCTATTGAATTTTATTTCATTTTAAACAACTATACAAACATGACCTTAAAAAATGGGTCACATAGGCAAAGCAATAGCACAGATACATAAGATCATTTGTTTTTATGGTAGTTTTTGGTTGCTTCTGTGACCAAACGCCCACTCCACTCATGCCGAGGGGCGAGACGAGTCCACTGGTCTGTCTGAAAACCGTAACACTTCACCATTAACAAACAGTTATTCCTGTCAAGCCCTCCATACAAACACTTTGCCGTTCAGTACAGTAGCACTTGTGTTGCTCCTCTGTTGATGCATCAGTGCTATCATGCTCCACTGATTTGGTCACAGGATTGTATAGCTCTACTGTATTAAGCAGTTTGGTGCAATCCTACAATTACATACAGTAGATACAGCCATCCAGTTCACACAGGCACTCAAATTTAACTCTGGCAAGGCCCAGGTTCTGGTGATGGAACCAAGACGTACAGGAAGCTGCCGAGGTCTGCTGTCCCATAATAGGCTTGTGGAGTCCATGTCACATTGACCCAGTGCTCTGCTCACAGATCATATACATCTATGGCATTAATGAGACCTCCATCATTATGACCATCATCGGCTAGCAGAGTGGCCTGCGCAGCCGAGGTCGAGCAAGATCAGAGTTTAATTCATCTGGGTTGAGTCTATATATGTCCACCAGAGCTCTGAAGATGATACTCCTACATTCTCTGTCATCGGTGACTAAATAGTTTTTTCTCACCTTATTTAGAAGATAGTCCCGCTTCAGGAGCCCCATGCGCAGCTTGGACAGTAAAAGTGCGGTGTGTGATTTTCGATCCAGTGGCTTGTGTTTGATCCACAGCATGATGGCATCAAACACCACCTCCTCTTCTTTCACATTCAGATCGTTGTTCTCCAGGATCTCGCACAGCTCATCAGCCTTGAGGTCCAGGAACTCCTCAGAGACGCACAGCACCTTCTCGAAGTTGTCCAGGATGAACTGAAAGGCCCGCTGCTCCAGATTCTTGCAGAAGTAGAAGCAAGCAAAGCGCCAAATGCCAATACAGTTCTTCAGACACAACTGAGCTTTTAGGAATACAGAGCATTTCTTAACCAGGCCGCTTATGGCTAGATAATCAGCAGCAATAAGCAACTCATAAACGTTTTCCTCCGTGATGTTAGCCCACTGTACGTATGCATACTCCAAGATCAGCTCCATTATCTCTGAGGAGACACCAGGGATGGTGTACTGGTGTTTATCTGGAGGGTAACAGCGGTTGGTGAAGAGAATCCTGAAGTATGGGCTGCAGTCACACAAGACGATCTTGTGTGCATGGAACTCGGCACCGTCAACTTGGAGAAGGACATCACATAGCTCCTTGGCCAAACGCATCTCATTGAAAACACTTTTGGCCATCGTATCGTCCTTGCTCTCTATTGCATTCACTTTCTTCTGCTCACTTGACTCGTCGTGTTCACTGTATCTGTGCTAGTCAAAGTGACTCTCAGTACAGCCTCAAACGTTGTGTCCGGAGTTTGGCTTCTATGACATCATAATGTTCCGATGACAGCGCTTAAAGCTTGCGTAGGTCCTTTTTTTTAAAGGAAGACTGGACTGAAAAGTTGCATTTAATACAGGACAAAGTACTGTAGATGTGATGAGAGGTAGTATTAATTAGCTGATTAAGAATTACACACAGCAACCTTAATAGCACATTACTTACAAGTAAGTAGGTAAGCACCCAACAGTACACTGTGAGGTATACCATGAAAGTGAAAAGTCAAGCATGTACTGCTCTCATGCTGGAAATGTATGAAGTATAGGCAAAACATGATGTCACAATCATAAGGTGGGACTTATGGGTGGGGAGTGGAGGGGCTTGGGGGCTTAATTTAGTGTAGCCTGCATGTGTTTTATTGTTATCTATTGACTATAGATAATCATGTAAGATCTTTTTTTTTATCACAAAAAGTGTAACAGGATATTTTATAACCATTACCCTACACACACTCCAGTAACACACTCTTCCTCTTCTTGTTGTTTTTAAGAGGTTGGCACTCAGTAAGTTCCATTACCGCCAGAGTCTGCTCTACACCTAACACTCACTGGACACACACACACACATACACATCTGGGAGATACACACACCTGAGAGACACCCACCTCAAAATATAAGGGTTAAACAGCTGCGATATACTGTATACACACACCTGGGAGACACACACCTCAGGGAGACACAGCTGGGAGAGATTGTGTTTGTGTGTGTGTGTCTATGTGTGTGTGTGCGTTCTTGAATGATTTAACACACTGAATTAACACAGTTAATTCAACACACCAACACCCACATCTTTGTGTCCTTTTCCTTTACTCTTTCCTTCATTATTTCATGTCCTTTGCTCATAGTCCTTGTTTTTTTTTTTTTTCTATTTTACAAAGTTTTTAGGAGTTTAGTATAAAAATGATCTGGTACAGGTATCTTAATTGTTTGTTTAATTCGAGCTAAAATCAGCGTAACTCTGTTACAAATCAGGTACAAATCTATACTCACACCACAACAGATACACATCACATACAGTACATTCATGTTTTATCCCACAGACAGTAAGGTAATGGTTTGATACTGTGGTGGAAATCCTGCGAATTTTATAAAAGACAATTTGATAAATTCATACACTAGGTAAAAGGTTTATTAAACGTCTGCAGAAGGACCAGGCTCATACAGCAAACAGTTGCAGCATGGAGAAAGGTGATTTCTTTCTCCCAGCTGTTCCATTTCATACACAGGCTTCTCTGCTAACATGATCAACGCCCAGTGATGTTCCTACAGTACATTCAAGGGTCGTTCTGCAATTCACAAGGCACGTTTTAAAGCTTCTGCAGGTTACGTGGCACAATTAATACATAGATCAAATTGAATACATAATTAGAATGTGATTTTTCCATTACAATAATCCGGACCAAAAGAATGCTCCTGAACTGAGTTTGTTTTTAAAAGACATAGATAGATATGTGTCCTCAGAAGCTGTCAGGGAGCCACTGCGGGCTCAGGGATTTTTGGTAGAGGTCTCGGGGTGCTGCATACTCGGCCATGTTGGGTAACCCAGTCAGCACACAGCAGCTCACACCTAGTCTGGAAATCCTCAGGTCTTCCCCTTCCTGCCATTTAGCTGTTCCTTCATTATAATACTCCACTTTATTGGAGATGGAAATGCCTTTATTTCCTCCAACCACGAAAAGGAGCTCGTCCAGCACCGCGATGCCAAAGTTGCTGCGCGGGTTGATCATTTCTGGTCTGAGTCTCCAGAAGTTGCCTACAGGATCATACACCTCTATACCTCTCATATCCCTCAACCCATCAGTACCGCCAACAGCATAGATCTGTCCACAATGTGTGACTATGCCCGCTCCACTCCTTCTGTTGGTCATGCCAGCGAGGCGAGTCCACTGGTCCATCTGAGGAATGTAACACTCCATCGTTACCAAACATTCATTCCCGTTGAACCCACCACATACAAAGACTTTGCCATTAAGTACAGTGGCGCTTGTGTTGCTCCTGCGTTCACGCATTGGTGCTATCATGCTCCACTGATTGGTCTCAGGATTGTATCGCTCTGCTGTGTTAAGCTCTTCAGTGTCATCAAATCCTCCGATTGCGTAGATCCAGCCATCCAGAACACACACGCTCAAATAACTCCGGCAAGAATGCATGGGGGACACCTCAGCCCAGGTTCTAGTGATGGGGTCGAACTGTTGCACGCTGTTGAGGCTATTTATGAGGTCAAATCCGCCGATACAGTACAGGAAGCCGTTGAGGTATACCGTCCCGTGATAGGCTCTTGGAGTCCAATGGCTGCACGTCACACTGACCCAGCACTCTGCTCGTGGATCATATGCCTCTATGGTATTAGTGAGACCGCTATCACTGTGACCACCAACGGCAAGCAGAATGGCACTGGGCAGCCGAGGCCGAACGATATCAGAGTTTATTAATTCCTCTGGGTTGACTCTAAAAATGGCCAACAGAGCTTTGAAGACGATCCCCCTACATGCTTTGTCATCTGCCACTAAATCGTTGTTCCCCACATTATTTAGAAAGAAATCACACTTCAGGAGCCCCATACGCAGCTTGGGCAGTAACAGCGAGGTGTGTGTTTTTCGATCCATTGGCGCATGTTTGATCCACAACATGATGGCATCAAACACCACCTCCTCTTCTTTCACATTCAGCTCATTATTCTCAAGGATCTCACATAGCTCATCAGCCTTGAGGTCCAGGAACTCCTCAGAGATGCACTTCTTCAGAGATGAACTACTCATCACCTTCTCAAAGTTGTGCAGAATGAACCGAAAGGCCCACTGCTCCAAATTCTTGCAGAAGTAGACACGAGCAAAGCGCCAGATGCCAATGCAGTTCTCCTGACTCAACTGAGCTTTTAGGAATACGGAGCATTTGTTCACCAGCCGACTTATCACCAGATAATCAGCAGCAATAAGCAGCTCATAAACGTTTTCCTCTGTGATGTTAACCTGATGTATATATGCATACTCCAGGATCAGCTCCATTATCTCTGAAGAGACACCAGGGACAGTGTACTGTTTTTTATCTGGAGGGTAACAGCCATTGGTGAAGAGAATCCTGAAATACGGACTGCAGTCACACAAGACGATCTTGTGCGCGTGGAACTCGGCACCGTCAACCTTAAGAAGGACATCACATAGCTCCTTCTTTAAGCGCATCTCATTGAAGACGTTTCTGGCCGTCATGTCCTTCCTTTCCGTTTCTTTCGCCTTTTCCTGCTCACTTGTCTCCTTTCAGCGTATCTGTCCTAGTCAGTGTGACTGCAAGTAGAGCTTTAACCACTGTGTCCTAAGTTTGTCTTATATGACATCACAAAGTTCCAATGACATAATGACATCATCTTGGTGTGTACCAGCGTTTGGAACTGCATTACTGGTTGCATTATTGCCATCTTCTGGTCTTGATCTCCCTTATCTTTCGTATAGAGAATTCGATGTGATGGCTATCCATGTTTCCAAGTTCAGCAGTGCCCCTGTTGCTCACACTGTGCTGGTGTGGTTTAGTAAATCTCACTTGTACATATAGTACTTAAGTTAATGCAACTTGCATATGTTTGTATTAAAGATAACAGGTCAGATATTTATTTCAGGTTTTCTGTTACAAAATCTGAAACAGGATTTGATTTTATAATCAAAATTTTATAAATAATGTATTTTATTATCACACTACACAGATCCTGATAACATTTAAATTTCAACATTTGGCAGATGCCCTTATCTCATTATACATCTGTGCAATTGAGGATTAAGGGCATTGCTTAAGGGCCCAATTTGGTTGTGGTGGGGTTTGAACCTGGGTCCTTCCAGAAAGTAATTCGTCCTTAACCACTGATCTACCCCCACTTTTCAATATGTGATTTTGTTCATCTGCAGAGGTGGGTAGAGTAGCCAAAAAATGTACTCAAGTAAGAGTAGCTGTACTTTAAAATAATATTACTCAAGTAGAAGTTTAAAAAAAAAAGTATTCGGTGAGAAGACTACTCAAGTACTGAGTAACTGTTTCAATCGTAATGTCCGATTTATTATATAATATCTTGTATATCAGAAGAGAATCCTGAAGTCGTTGACCTGGAGAAAGGTGTCACATAGCTCCTTCGCTCTTCTCTGTGTTTGGTTCAGTTTCTCTTGCTCACTTCTCTCCTGATCAGCATAGCTATGCTAGTCAGAAAGACTGAAACTCTAAAGTCTTCAGTTTGGCTTCTATGACATGAACATGTCATCATGTTCAGACGACATGATGACATCATAGTGTTCTGATGACAGCAATGGGAATTTGGCAGAAAGTATTTGATGTTTTTTTAAGAGTGGCAGGACTAAAACAAAGATTTAAACCGAAAGCAAGCTGAGTGAGATCAAGACCAGAAGGTGGGAGTAATGCAACATAGTGGCTGTGGCAGCCAGGCTTAATCAGTTATTTCAGACTGTACATGTCATGTTAGTTATAAAAAATAACACTCCCTTTAACAGTGTCCCCTTTAACTGGGATGGATTGGCACCCTGTCCAGGGTGTACCCTGCCTTGTGCCCTAAGTCTCCTGGGATAGGCTCCAGGCCCCCCGTGACCCTGAATACAGGATAAAGTGGTATAGTTCGATCCCCGGGTGATGCTGTAACCTCTCACAGCCAGAGGGAGCCTAGAGAGAGCGGATTGGCCGGGCTTAGCCGTACTTAGTGCTCTCACATTATTCACGGCTCTACAGCCAATCAGGGGCATCTGTGAGCTCACGCAAGCGGAAGGAGCGGATAGCGCTGTCCTCCGAGTGTATTACGCTGCCCTCAATGGTTTTGTGAGCGATCGGTTCGAAAAGATGCAATCGACTAGCGTGACGTATTCTTCACTCTCCCGGCTGAGTGGTAGTAGTAGCCTTAATGTGGGAGCCCCATAGTGACGGGGAGGAATCGGACATGTCTAAATTAGGGAGAAAATCGGGGGGGGGGAAGGATGCCAGGGTAAAGTTGGCTTTCCTCATTAAAACAGTTTTCAGTTACAGTGGAACCTTGGATTACTAACATAATTCGTTCCGGAAGCGGGCTCATATTTCAAAACACTCCAAATGGTAAACCAAATGGAATTTTCCCATAAGAAATAATGGAAACTCAAATTATTCGTTCCACAGCCCAAAAAAAAAAAAACATAAAAATAATTAATACAAATGAATAAAACAAATTAACTGACATTTTACCTTTAAAAAAAGTAAACATAAATCCCGACAGATGGTGACACTGATGACAGAACTGTTTCCATTTGTGTGCTCAGGCGCTGTGTATGTATGTGTGTGTGTTTGTATGTGTGTGTGAAGCTAAAGTAATAGAAGAGGAGGAATTAGCCCCTACCCTCTCCCTCTTCTCGTCTTACACAGTAACCCTTCCTCCTCCCTTATTTGAGTTTCACACACGTGCACACACAACGGAAACACTGTGAGAAAATGAATCTTTAACCTCTCTAAAGAGACTTGTTTTTGCTTTACACGCACACACACACGTGTGTTAGTACACAGGCGCTGTACACACGTGCACGGATGTTGATCATATCAGTGAGAGACGAGCACTAAGACCCAGCAGGGGAGTCGATTACTCTCAATTCCGCAGCGCGCGAGTAAGAAAAACGATTGGCTCAGTTGTGATCACATGATGTTCAGCATCAAAACAAAAAGCACATGCGTGCTACATGATACTCTGTAAACCAAGACTTGTTCGTTTTTTAAACTAAAAATTTATTCAAAATATTTGCTCGTCTTGCGGAACACTCACAAAGTGTGTTACTCGCAATCCGAGGTTCTACTGTATAGCTTATGGACTCCTCAACTGCTAAAATGTGCTTTTCTTCTACCTCCAAGTGCAAGAAAATTAGATCCATCTTCTTGAACGAAGCTGTAACACTACATTATATTACATGTTATATTTTCATGACTAGCAGGACATTGACACACACACACACACACAAACTTGCTCTTCTTCTTCATCTTCTTCTTTGTTGTTTAATGGTATTGGAATGCAGTTAGTTATAGATCTCATTCTTCTCAGCTTCCCTGTCCTGTAAAGCCGACTTACCAGTCCAGTCTTCTTAAAAAAATAAAATAAAATAATAATATTTCTTTCCCTTAGTACTGACTCCCAATTCTAAAAGATGTTTAACATTGCCTTCTCCTATAGTTCTTGGAGCAGTGCCATCATATCTAGCCTCTCTTGCATATATTTCATTTTCACTGCATTGCTCACTCAACCCGTTGGGTGTTTACCTACTATAAATAGAGTGCTATTAAGGTTGCTGTGTTCAATTCTTAATACATCCTCTTTTTCGATTTTTCCCCCTCCTTATCACATCTACTTTGTCCTGTATTAATTGCAAATGCCTTGCTTTTAGTTCATTATCCTCCTTCTGTTGCCATTGTTGTTTAGCTTTTCTCGACACTATACCTTAGTAAGTACGAGATTTACCTTAACATAGACTTTGGGTGTTTCTTTTGCCCGCTCGTCTGCCTTCTTATTTCCCCGGATACACAAATGGGCTGGCCCACAGAAAAGATATATTTTTGCCCTGTGTATCTCTTAATGAGTTAGCGAACAAGATTTCATACACAGGATACTGGTGGCTTCTGGCTGTACTGGCACTAATGTTTGTAAGTGCTGGTGCCTAGTCACTGGTGCAATAATAAATGACTGTATTTCGATGACTAACTGCTCAGCCCATTCTAGTGCCATCAGTAATGCATGCATTCTTTTGAGCAGCCTAAATGCTTTATTTCTGTTTCTCACTGCTTCCATACGCTGATCGTTCCACCATAGTACGGTTTCATTACTGTTGTTGCTGTTACTTTTAGGGATGAACTTTAATGCTGCCTCTTTTATGCCATGCTGTCCATCCTTTTTGTGCTCTTTCCTCTTTGACCTGGCATAAACACAAATCACTTTCTTCCATGAACATTTCCAAGCTTGCTTTTTCTATGATCCACTTTCTGTAGATGAGAAGGAACCAGTACTTATCTTTCACCAGATGGGGAAAAAGGGTTAGGGTTAGGGTTAGGGTCACTCCTTATAGTCTCATCATAATATACTGACTAATCGCACACTAGACCAATTCTGCTTGAAGCCAAGGTAAGATCTAGCACAGACTTTTTTTCCCCACAGTTACCATCTATTCTGATGCTCCTGCCATCATTCAGACAAACTCAACTTTTTTTTTTTGTTCTTACAGTTCCTATATTACCTGATCATTTCCGTCCGTTCTTTCACTACCTTTTAAAGTGTTTTGCCTGTTGAAATCCCCACTACCTGTTCAAGTTTCATTAACTCCAGTCCTTTACATGGACTGTAATAATTTACATTCATTATTTATCTTTTCCCAGCCCACACTTTCACGACCACATATTCTTGTTCATTTCCCGGACCTATTGTATCTTCACATTCCAATTTTTTTGTAATTAATAACCACTGTGAGAAGGCATTTATCACCTTCTATCTGCCCCAGAGGCACGGTAGGGACTTGGGTGGGGGAAAAGGGGCTGGATTTATTTGGGAAATACCAATTGTGCACTTAAATTAGTGTTGCCAGTGTGTGTGTGTTCTATTACAGATTAGAGGGTACTAGAGGGAAGCCACGTACAACTACGGGGGGGGGGGGGGGGGCATTTATATAGATACACGTTACTAAAATGGGAATGGTTGGTGATATTAACGTCCTGTTTGGAAGAGGGTCATGTGACACATCAAACTTTCACAAGAAAAACAATGGTGTGCTTGGTTTTAATGTAACTTTATTCTTTCATGAGCTATTTACAAGTTTCTGACCACTTATAAAATGTGTTCAATGTGCTGCCCATTGTGATGGATTGTCAATGCAACCCTCTTCTCCCACTTTTCACACACTGATAGCAACACCGCAGGAGAAATGCCAGCACAGGCTTCCACCCATCTTGAAGAGTTTGCCCCCTCACATATACTAATGTACCACAAACAGGACGTTAATATCACCAACCATTCCCATTTTATTAAGGTGTATCCATATAAATGGCCCACCCTGTATTACCTGCGAATGGAGCATGCGGTCACATCACTGCAGCTCTTCACGCGGCTCCATTGTTGCAGCAGATATATTTAGAGCCTCAGTCCAATGATGTCATAATATGTAATGGCGCTCTTGTTCTTTTAAGGATTTTTTCCAGCATCCAGAGTTTTGGGGGATCGTAACATGTTTAAAAAGTTATGAAAATCTGCACACATTTTGGAATCTGCTGCCATTAGGAAGCTTGAGCACTGGGCTTGAGCATGGCCAAGGGCCTTCACACAATATCTTGCTACATAGCTTTTACACGCTTGCACACATATTTGGTACACATTTAGATCTCACCGAGCTTCATTTAAACGCCCCCCCCCCAATATTTTCAAGCAAAGGACTTGTCATATGTTCTTGGTGTTTACCAGCTGTTGGCATCCACTTTGTTGCATCACCACCACATTCTGGTCTTGATTTTATTACCTCACTGTTCGATGCCTACTGTTACACTGTGAGGGACCCCTGGCACACCAGTCATTCACTACACCCGGCCATCCAAACAGCAGCCACTGGTGGCAGGCCAATTAGAATTCTTCTCTTGTTCTGTATGTATGGTTTAGTTATTTGAGGCTTTGTTGGTAAAGGGTGACCATGAGAGCATGACAAAAAATTGATGATGACACCGCCTACTGCCTTCCTGTATAAATGTGACATACCTGGCTATTGGTACACAGTGAGGGTTACACGCATGAGATATCGACCCCCGCCGCTACATCGGGTGGCATCGGGGGATGGTGTAGCAAGTGTCCCTCACTGTGCAGATCCTGACGGCTGTTGTTGATTATGCTGCCTATGCTGCTTATGACATGCTCACAGTATGCCTAAAAAGTTACCTACTCTATAAACATGACATAAACGCCTTTGACATAAACAAACACACAAACATGATTTCAGTTGTATATTTATGATAAAAAATTATCAGGGCAGATACATTACAAAACCTGAAACAGGATATTTTATAATTACCCTAGACAATCTCTAATAACAAACTCTCCCGTAACACATTCTCTAATAATAAACTCTTGATGAACACACTCTATAAAAACACACCCTCTTATAACACATTCTCTCCTGTGATAGAGAGAATCGAGGATGAGGAGAGGAGAGATTTCTCAATGTTCCATCTGAAGCATGATAACGTGTGCTGAAATTATTCACTGTTATGGATTCTATCAGAAGCCTGATCACGTGATTCTATCAGAAGCATGGTCACTTGTCCTGAAATGATTTAGTGTTATAGATTAATGAATTATAGAAATTTACAGTAGTTTCATCTTTTTAACAATGATAATCGGTTTATATAAATAATAATAAATGGTTTTCCCTTCATGCTTCCTCTCTCTCTCTCATGCATAATTATCAGTAATTAAACCATATTAGAATGATTAATTAACGCCGATGTTCTGCAGGATGGCAGCACATTGGCATAGTGTTTAGCACTGTGGCCTTGCACCTCCAGGGTCAAGGGTTCAATTCCCAAGTTGGGTCTGAGTTTGCATATTCTTCCCCGATGGTGGGTTTCCTCCAGGTTCTCTGGTTTCCCCCCACAGTCCAAAGACATGCAGATGAATTTAATTAGCATTTTCAAATTGCCCGTTGGGTCACTGTGTGTATGTGTGTGTCAAAGGAAAGGTATAGTGTGGAGAAAGGCAAAACAACAATTGCAACAGAAGTAGGATAATTACCTAAAGCGAGACATTTGCATTTAATACAAGACAAAATAGATGTTGTAAGGAGGAGGAAAAACTAAAATTAGGAAGTATTAATTAGCAGATTAAATCGGACACAGCAACGTTAACAGCTCTTCACTTATAGTAGATATAAGTATATTAAGCACCTGTCGACTGTCGAGCATGTAATATATACAGGAGACACTAGACATGATGGCACAGCCCCTAGAAGGCAATGTTAAAAGCCTTTAAGCCTTTTAGAATGGGGAGTCACTGATCAGGGAAGGAAGCATTTAATTTCATGTTTTGGTTTTTTAAAGACTGGATTGCAAGGTTGGCTTTAAAGGACAGGTAAGTTGAGGGAGAGTGAGATCTTTAGGTGGCGGTGATGCAACTTATAGAACTCCAACCACATTTTCAGAGTGGTACTGAGAGGGAGAGAAGATGTAGAGAAGATAGTGTGTATGGAAGTGTTGGAGAGGACAAAGAGTTCAAGTCACAGAGCAAGACAAGTTCAGGGAAGGAAGCATGGAAAATCGGCTTTAAGGAGACGGGAAGATCAGGGAGAATGAGACCCTAAAGTGGGCGGCAATGCAACCTACTGGATTCCAACCACCTTTAAACAACAAAGAAGAAGAGAAAGAATTAGAAGACGTAGCTGTACCCTGCCTGTGTTCACTCTGTGGGCACCTTGGGCAGTAAAAGTGCGGTATGTGTTTTTCGATCCAGTGGTGCATGTTTGATCCACAGCATGATGGCATCAAACATCACCTTCACCTCTTTCACATTCAGCTCATTGTTCTCCAGGATCTCACGCATCTCATCAGCCTTGAGGTCCAGGAACTCCTCAGAGACGCACAGCACCTTCTCAAAATTGTGCAGGATAAACTGAAAGGCCCGCTGCTCCAAATTCTTGCAGAAGTAGACACGAGCAAAGCGCCAGATGCTGATGCAGTTCTCCTGACAAAGCTGAGCTTTCAGGAAGATGGAGCACTCGTTAACCAGGCCGCTTATCGCCAGATAATCAGCAGCAATAAGCAGCTCATACACATTTTCCTCAGTGATGTTAACCTGCTGTACGTATGCATACTCCAGGATCAGCTCCATTATCTCCGGGGAGACACCAGGGATGGTGTACTGATGTTTATCCGGGGGGTAACAGCCCTTGGTGAAGAGAATCCTGAAGTATGGGCTGCAGTCACACAAGATGATCTTGTGTGCATGAAACTCGTCGCCGCCTACCTGGAGAAGGACATCACATAGCTCCTTTGCTAGACGCATCTCATTGAAGACGTTTCTGGCCATTCTGTTTTCCTTTCTCTCTGTTTTATTAACCTTTTCCCGCTTCCCCTTCCAACGTATCTGTGCTAGTCAAGACCGGAAAGTAAAGCTTCAACTTTTGTGTCTTGACTTTGACTTCTATTACATAGTGTTCATAGGGAATCTATGATGTCATAATGTCAGTGGAAAAGTGCGGGGGAGAGGGAATAAATAGCAAGAAGGAGAGAGAGATGTTTTGGATGACATTATTGCATAAGCATGTTACAGATTAGCATGTTTGTGTGTTTGTTTGTGAGGAGAAATACAGGTAAAGCTTCAGTATTTCCCCATAATAGAACAGGCATGGCGGACCACTATGCCTGTACGACGCACAACAGGCCATTGCACAACAGGCTATTTGTTTTTTTTTAATCCAATATCATCCAATACACTGTAACAGTCTAAGGTTTATTAATGTGGCTCCACATCAATACCAGATAAATCCACAAGGTGGCACTTATTTCTTGTTGTCTTAGGATTAGCGTTAAATGTGTGTATTGACTTATTTGTTGTTTTGCTATGAAGGGGTGGCCAGAGAGTTTGACTTGGGAGGGCAGTATACAGGGAGAGAGAGTGAGAGAGCTGCTCCCATCGAGGGTTCACCACAGCAGACCATCTGATCAACACACACCTTGTCACAGGTTTTACGCCAAATGCCCTTCCTGGTGCAACCCTCCTACTTTATCTGGGTTTGGGAATGGCACTGCTTCTAGTGGCTAGGGATCAAACAGCATGGCAGGTGGGAAACACCACTGAACCACCAATGCCCTCCAGCAGGGTCCGAGTTCAATTCCCATCTCTGTGTGCATAGAGTTTGCATGCTCTCGCTATTCTTGGTGAGTTTTCTCTGGGTACTCCTGTTTCCTCCCACAGTCCAAAGACCTGCAGATTAGGCTAATTGGTGTTCTCAAATTGTCTGTGAATGAGTGTGTGTATGTGTGTGCCCTGCAATGAATTGGCACCCTATACCCCTCCTTGTACCCCAAGTCCCCTAGGAAAGGCTCCAGACCCCCTATGACCCTTAATACAGGAGAAAGCGGTATAGATGATGAGTGTGTGAGTAAGCGATGACACTGTGGGGAAATGTGATTTGTACACAACAATAAATCTTTTAGATCAATAAAGATGTAATGTAGAGAGTGGATGTAGTGGTAGTAGCATGTAAGATCTTAATGACTCAGAATGCACCACTGACACACAGACACAAGACAAGATCTTACAGGAAAAGGGTTTTTTTTTTTTCTTAGAAAAAATGGGGAAAAGAAAGGTTTTAAGGAGGGATAATGGAAAGAAGGGGAGGAAAGAGGTGAGGGAGAACATGAAGGTCCAGAGGCATGTGGGCACTTGGCCTGGCGAGTAATGGTAGCAGGCAGAGTGGCAGAGTGGACCCACGTGAGCAAGCCCGAGATCTATTAATAATTATCATCCACCAGTTGTGCCCAGTCAGGACACCCAGTGAGCCTTTGGAGTGAGCAAGGGGAGAGAGAAGAGTTAGGCCCATCATGGTTCACACCGTGAAACATGGTGTCAAGATGTCTCTGTGAGGTTGTCTGCCATCACACCTGCTCCAACCTCTCTTTCGAACTGCTATCGACACATCACATGCCCAACAAGGGCGAAAGGACCCGTGACCATTGTTACACAACACTCAACGACGGCTACAAGGCACAATCTCGACCCCTCGTTTGGGAAATCCTACCACGCTAAGATCTTTCTCATGCCAAAATGCAAAAAATGCTTAAACAGGAAGTCCCAGCTCAGAGGGAGGACACGCACTGGATGGACCAATCAATCAATCAACCAGTCGTTACAGGACACACTCAATGACACAGACTGGGACAAAGCACTGACGACATCAACGTGTTTAGGGAAGTGGTTGTCAGCTTTATCGGGGAAACTAGCAGATTTTACCATGCAAAAAAACGACCATTGGAACGTTTCTCTATCAGAAGCCGTGAGTGGATAAAACCATCCGCGACGCTAGAATATCTCTCACCACTGCCTGTAACGCGGGACTTGCATCGGATAACATGGACTTAAACAGCACTGCATCATACAACATTCACAGAGCAGTAAAGGAGCCTGTGGCAGGGACTAAGGACAATAACGGACTATAAAGCACCAACATCCGGTACCAACATCTGGCAGAAGAGCAGAACACCTTCAACGCTCGCTTCGAGGCTGCAGCTACCAATGCTTATAGTGTTAGCAATGATAATAATGCTAAGGGTGCTAAGGCTGCAGACAGGAAGAGAATGCCAACACTGGAAATGTGTTCATCATCTGCAAGCATGATGTAAGGAAAGCTTTCAGGAGGGTGAACACTAGGAAAGCGGCAGGACCAGACTGCATCTCATGTTGAGTCCTCAGAGCCTCCACAGACCAGCTAGCACCTGTATTCACAGAAATATTCAACCTCTCATTATCACAACAGGTTATCCTCAAATGCTTCAAAGAGTCCATCCTCCCTCGTTCCTGTCCTGAAAGAAATCGCATCCTGCTTCACTTAGAGACTACCGCTCTATAGCCCTTACTTCAGTAGTGATGAAATGCTTGGAAGTTTGGCCAGAGGTTTTATCATCTCTTCATTATCTGACACACTGGACCCATTACAGTTTGCATATCGTTCAAACCAATTAACAGATAATGACATTCCACAACTTCTTCATACAACACTACCCCACCTGAAACCTAGGAAGGGGAATTATGTTAAAATGCTGTTTGCCGACTACAGTTCAGTGGTTAATACTATAATTCCTTCCACACTCACCACCAAGCTGCAGCACCTGGGACTCATCCCACTTCTGTGTCAGTGGATCTCCAAATCCTTGACTGGCAGACTACAGGCAGTAAGGATGGGCAGACATTTCTCAGCCTCCCTCCCCCTCATCATTGGAACCCCCCAGGTCCTCGGCCTCCTGCTGAGCTCACTGTACACCAATGCAGAATATATGAGGAACAACCTCCTCCTAAACGTCAGCAAGACTGAAGGTGTTGATAGTGGACTTTAGTACAAAGCAGGAGAGGAACTACCAGACCCCTATCATTAAAGAGAGCCTGGTGGAGAGAGTGGATAGCTTCCGGTACCTTGGCGTTCACATCACGCAGGACCTGTCATAGTCCTGCCACATCAGCACTGTGGTGAAGAAGGCCCGACAGCATCTCTGCCACCTTTAATGCCTGAGAGACTTCAGCCTACCATCCAAGGTACTTAGGAACTTTTTCTCTTGCACCATAGAGAGCATCCTGACAGGAAACATCACAACCTGGCTTGGGAACACCATGCAGGGCAGACAAGCCCTAAAGCTGAGCACATCATCCGCACTGAGCTCCCTTTTTTTGAGCTGCAGCAAGCGGACCAAGGCAAGGAAGAAAGTGAAAGACCTCCCAGCAATGGACTGTTCTCTCTGTTGCACTCAGGAAAGCATTTCCGCTGCCTGAAGGCCAACAAAGAGAGACTAAGAAGGAGCTTCTTCCCAAAGGCCATTCGGGCACTCAACCAGAAAATCATATAGGACTGATTGGACTTGTGTGGTCGGGCCTTGTGTGGTCTCCTTTACACCTGTGTGGGAGTACACCACACTACCGACCACACTGCACATTTGCACATGACACATATGTTGCATCTAATGTTATGTTGCACATATTTACACATAAATGAGGATTAACTATGCACTTTACCTCGTATCACACTTCATGGCCACCCACACTGTTTAAACTTTTACTTTACAATATCTCTATTTTACCTTGTATTTTATTTTAAGTATATTGTATATTTGTACAGGTTATATTTTACATTCCTTTCTACTGCAATTTGCTCCTTATTAAATTGTTATTCCATTTCATTTTTACTTTTTAAGGTCACGAACAGAAACATTTAACTGCAGATCATACTGTCTATGGTTGTTTACGTGACAAATAAAATTTTGAATTTAAAATTTGCACCCCCAT
This sequence comes from Clarias magur, assembly GCA_013621035.1. Lineage (NCBI taxonomy): Eukaryota > Metazoa > Chordata > Actinopteri > Siluriformes > Clariidae > Clarias > Clarias magur. The sequence goes on along the minus strand of QNUK01000023.1, from coordinate 2,205,034 downwards.
TCTGTGAAGGGAGTGTCAGGTGAATGGTATGGAATGCACAGGAGAGCAGTGTTTTGAGAATATTTCTTCTTTCCACCATTTTGTCCTCTGCTATAGAAACTCTTAAGCCTGCTCTCTTAATAGCGCAGTGGTAAAGTGCTTGCCCAATCATCCGGAGATCGCGAGTTCGATCCCCGGGTGATGCTGTTACCTCTAACAGTCGGAGGTCTAGAGAGAGCTGATTGGCCGAGGTCTCTCAGAGGGGAGGGATGAGAGGTATTTAGTGCTCCCACATTAATCACGGCTCTACAGCCAATCAGGGACATCCGTAATCTCACGCAAGCGGATGGATAGCGCTGTACTCCGAGTATATTACGCCGCCCACAACTGTTCGTGAGCGAGCGGTTCGAAAAGATGCAGTTGGTTGGCGTCACGTGGTTCGGAGGACACACGTGATAGTCTTTGCCCTCCTGGCTGAGTGGTGGTAGTAGTAGCCTTAATGTGGGAGCCCCCTAGTGACGGGGAGGAATTGGACACAACTAAATTAGGGAGAAAATCGGGGAAAAAAATACGAAAAAAAAAAAGTCCTACTCTTAACGATGTTTCGTGAATCATTTTTTATTTTTACTGAGATTTTGACCCAAATTTAAGGGTAAATTCTAAGAAAATGTCATAATTCTAAGAATTGTCTTAGAATTTCATGACTAGAAGCAACTTTTAGGCTTAAGAAGCTTGGTGAATACGTGACCAGAAAGGACTTGATATACTGTAGTAAATGTGATGTAATAGTGTGCAGTCTCAGTGCTTTAGAGTTTTAAACAGCCTGTTTATTTGCTACTTTTGTTGAGTGAGCGACTTTAACACACAAATCACCATTATTGAATTCTGTTTAGGAAATGTTACAAAACTGAGTGTAACTAGTTTAATCCTTCACTCTTACTTAAGCTTCAGATACCGCAACAACTCTCGTGTTGCCAGACGTACAAAAAATATCCTATTTGTATGACAATGTAGGTCTTTGTACAATAATTACAAATGTATGATAATTTCATGTTCTAGTTTTTGGTGTCATAGTTTAACAGTGTGATAACAAAAAAAACGTTTGCACATGCAGGAAAAACCTTTATTATCCTCTTGCCATCATGACTGAAAAGTTTTCTAGGGGAAACACAGAACTTTAAATGCCTCTGTGTGCTGGGATAAAGTGGACCAGGGTGGAATTAGCGCCGTCTGGTGGTAAAGAGAAGTTACTGCCCTGTTTGTGTGTTGACATTTAATGTTCTGTAAAACAAGTTAGTTCTTTTTCCTTACGTTGCTGCAGCTATAAACAATGGTTGCTTTCAGTGTGTTCATTCTCCACATATCACAAACCATTAATACTAATATTAATACTAATACTAATAAACACTGTAAGGCCATGCACCTCTCCTGGTTCATTTCCATCTCATGTTTATTTTATCTAGGCAGCATGGTGGTTAGCATTGTCGCCTAGCGCCTCCAGTGTCCGAGTTTGCTTCCCGCCCCGGGGACTTGAAGTTTGCATGTTCTCCCCATATTTGGTGGGTTTCCTCTGGGGACTCCGGTTGCTTCTAATAGTCCAATGAAACGCAGATTAGGCTAATTAGTAGCATGTGTGCAGTAGTAAATTCCGGAAGTTAAAAACATGTCTCAAAAGTCATAAAATTCTGATCACAGCCCCCATACTGTTACAGCCAGACATGTTTTACATTAACCCAACCAGAAGAAAGACAGCAATAACAGTGTTTACTGAACTCTTACAGGCACATGATTAACCGTGAGACACCAAAGAGTTACTGACTAATAACAAAGATATGAGCCAAGTAAAGTTTGTGTGTTCTGCTAAAACATATATCCTATCCTATTATTATATCATCATAATTATATATCTAATTGGTAGGATATATTGATATCCTATCATTTAGCTAACTTTGGGCTTCGATAGCGGCTAACAATCACCAGCAAGCTAGTGTTAGCGTGCAGGAACTAGCACAAACATGACCTTTATGGCTATGTTAAACATCATCTTCCATTTTGTTAAATAGGAAAGAATAAATAAATGAATATATAAATATATAATTTGTTTTGATGGGTCAAAACCAATGACCAGTTTAGCAAAGCACATATCTCCCCCTAGTGGACACCATGCTGAAATACATCCATCAAGAAATTTGTCTGATTTGGAGGACAAAATACGAAATTTAAGCACATAAGCCAGTTTCCTTTATTTGATTTAAGAAGAATTCCCTACAGCAGGTATCTCATTTTCATCTAAATTGGTTCTAGTATCACCGATGAGTGCACAAAACCTTTTCTCCTGACTGTTGAGTAGATATAAGAGGAAACATTGCTCTTTACATCCTGTAGATAACTAATAACATCTTATACAATATATATATACTATATCAAATGTTACAATAAATAATCGATTTTTCATGACGTGATGTAGTGCCTTTAGCTGAATTTGAAAATCTTTAGTTGCTTCTAAGAAACTAAAGAGACACTTGGACATTTCTACTATTTTTTTTCCCGGCAAATACTTGCCGGAATGTTCCAGGTGTACTGTGTCCAAATGTATATTTATCTCAATAAATATGTGGCTATAGATATATACATCAGTCATACAGGAGACTTTCTAAGTGCTTCAGTTGAGCAGAAAACTCAGGTTTGGTATGGAATACAGCAAACTTTCATACATATCAGTAAACAGCCACAAGTAAACTGCAACTAACAAAAATACTGAAGTACCATGAACATATTGCAACATGAGGGTGCTTTTTTTCACCCGCATCAGAGATCCTTATTATTAAAACGTTGTGGGAGAAACAATAATGTCATGGCGAGTCAAATAAATAAGGACGATAGTACTGTCTGCGTCTGCATGTTCAAGTTCTGCCTGAGGAAATACGCAGGTATAGAAAAATATGTCCTCTTCCTTTTTGTCTTTGTTTTCTTCTTCCCAGCCTATTCACTCTGGTCCTCTTTGCTTGCATTAGTTTCAATCCCCCCTGTAAAGCAGTCTCACTCGCAAGGCTTAGCCATCTTCTCCAGAAGAGCCTTCATGTCCAGCAGTGCCTCCTTGAGAAACCGTGTTAGCTTGGTGGCGTTCGTTTCTTCACAGCTGTTGAAGGCAGTCACAGCAACGTTGATGTGGTCGTCCATTGGGTTGTAACAGACGCCATAACCGTCTGGCTCCATGGGCCCGATACACATATAACAGTCCGTCTTTGAGCCGACCTGAAAAAGTCATGAGGGGATCATTATAACTTTGTGATAATCTTAATTTACATGATGTGGTGATGATGAATGTTCTTTTGGGCAGGGACTGTCCGGTCTGCATACAAAGTACACCTTTTCAATTTCTCCCATTTTATGTAGGCTTGGGACCAGCACTAACCCTTTTCAGGGTTTGGGTGTTGGCTGGGAATCGAACAAGTAGAGAAGCCTGTCAGTAAGCCACCGATGCCCCATGTGTGTGTGATGTAAAGAATAAAATGGGTCTGGCAGAAGCTAAATTCACTACACTGGGAATATGAGTATACTGTATGATCCTGGCTTTCTGGAGCAGTTCATTAAGCTTCCTATAACAGGTACAAAAAGTGATGATGGGACACTGGTGGCTCAGTGGTAGTGGTCCGTCTGCCATGCGAAAGGCCCAGGTTCGATTCCCAGCCAGTGTCCGAACCCCAGCCACTGGATGCAGCACCAGTCCCAAGCCCGGATAAAATGGCAGGGTTGCGTCAAGAAGGGTATCTGGCATGAAACTTGTGCCAAGCTTGTACTGGATGTGCGGACTGAATGGTCCACTGTGGCGACCCCTTGCCAGGAGCAGCCGAAAGACCACCCCACTGTATAACTGTGTAAACTTTAGCACTATGGAGTTGCTAACTGAAGAGTAGAGGGTAGCATCTGTTCTTTAAGGAAATGGAGAAACTTGTACTTATTAAGGAATCATGGCCACTCAAACACTCAAATTTGCTCCAACCCAATGAAACAAAAAAAGTCAGATGAAATTGGCCCCTCATTAAAAAACAATAGTCTAATAAGTATTAGTTACATTAGTGTTTTTCCATTTACACTATAAAATTGTGACCAGCCATTTATAGGTATGTATGAAGCAACCTAAACATAGTTAAATAAATAAATAAATAAAAATACAAAAATAAAGATCACATACTTGGCTGGTGAAGAGGTTGAAATGCATTGCCACAGCATAGGACGTATCCATGAAGATTTCTGGGAGAGAAGTCAGATCCTCTATGCCTTGCATCTTCAGCCCGAGCAGGTGTCTGTCTATTGCCTGGCCGTGAATGGCCTAAGAAGGGACACAGTGAGTTCCGGATATTTGTGGTGAATTCATTAGGATGCTACATTTTTGTTTTTAGTCTATCATAATATACACTCCTACCACGCGTGTGTAATCTCGATGGGCATTGATGGCCTTCTCCAGAACGGCCAGTTTCTCTGCATTCTGCCGAAGAGTGAGTTACACATACTTGTTAATTAATACCATTATTCAATTTTATTATAACGTAACAAGTTAATACGGAAAATCTCCAAAAGGTGATAAGAGAAGACTAATTTATGGTGTTTTACAGTTGATAACATTGCGCTGTAGCGTTTTAAATTCTGACTGGTCAGAAAGTGTTGATTTAGGGACGTTTATATTCATACGTCTATGTTTCTATAGTAACAGCTTGCACCGGGGCGAGTATGGAAGACACTCCAAGTAAACTGATGTAATTTTGGATATAGTGACCTTTTCTATAAGGAGATATTATTTCACATCTAATTTTGGAATTGTTGACCATTTCTGCTGGTATAATAAGAGGAATGAAACAGTTTGCGACATGGTGTTACAGGAAACACACAGCCTGGCCAAAATGAAAAAGAAATGAAAAAGTCACCACCTAGTTTTACCCAAGAAAACAGTTAAGAGCCTTCCATTGAATAAATACCTCAGCGATTAATATGGTTCAGCTGATGACAAGTTATTTAACCCTAACTGATGCAGTGAGGAGCTTCTCAATTCTTAAACAACCATGTCAGAAAACATATGCTGATGCTCTGTTTCAGAAGGGTCAAATTATTGCCCTGCATCAAGCAAAGAAAACAACTAAGGAGAGTGCTGAAACTAAATCCTAATAGTTTAACAAGTACATGACAAATATGTCTTGAACTTGATCGGTTGTAGACTAAAATGTGCATATTGCTTGGTATAAATTATTTTAAAAATATATAGATATATAGAATAGGTGCTTAAAACCTGACAAAATCTAAAACCGAAACTAGAAGTACTGCTTGGCTTTGGTTAGAAGTTATAATATAAGGCATATAATATTCCAAGTATCCAGCATGCTCTGCCTGACCTGTTTGGACTCGTCATCCATAGCTTGTACGAATTTCAGCGACTCGGTGGAGGTGGAGCGGATGGCCTCTGTTCGGCCCAGTTTAAACATGCGCAGGGAGGCGCTCTCACATGTAGGGCAGCAAACATTGTAGAACCTAATGCAGCGACAAACCAAAAACGGTTCAGCACAATGATTTTGAAATGTGCACCGACATGTTCTTTAGGTTACAGAAGGTCGAGGGTCGATTCTTCTTTGTTTTACTAATCATACAACGATTGAATCACTAAAATGTCTAACATTTCGACAATGTCATGACACACCTGTAATACGCCAGCTGGAGGGCCATTTGGATGAAGGCGTCTGGACTCGTTTCGCATGACTTGAGGTATTTCCTCCCGTAATGAGAGAAGTTGAGCACCCGCACGTCCAGGTCATGCACCATTCTGCGAAACAGGTCGAACTCAAATTACAACACATAAATGATTTATTGGGAAATGACAGGACTGGTTCATGTGCAGTGCCGGTTTGCCAGCCTCACTAGTTCACACACATAGTACAAAGCACGTAAAGCATAGTAAAAAGGCATGAGGAAAAGCACTCACATGTTCATGTTCTGTTTGGCTTTCTCGATGTCCTTTTTGATTTCAGGCGTGATGTTAAAGCGAAGCTTCTCTGGCATGGGGAGGGGAATCATAGGAGCTCGCACCATCTCAGTCTTCTTCCTGTTACAAACCAGGCGAAGATATTATTAAAACTAACTTGAAATACATTGAGTACAAACTCCCCATGAGACATCTGGGATCTGGAGCAACAGCTGGGAAACGTCATTTGTGTAAACATGACCACCAAGTCTCTTCCTGTGTTACACCAAATTGCACTAAGAAAATCATTCGAAAATGTCCACAGATTTAACTGCTACTAGGCTTTTTGTTCAAGTTTTGTTCATGTTTATGGATTGCAATCACTCTGTGTTCTGAACCACATCAGAAAATGTGTGGAATATTATTTAAGAACTGGCTGCGTCCTGGGGCAGCACGGTGGTGTAGTGGTTAGCACTGTCGCCTTGCACTGCCAGGGTCCGGGTTCGATCCCTGGCCAGGCCCGTCTCTGTGTGCATGGAGTTTGCATGTTCTCCCAGTACTTGGTGGGTTTCCTCCTGGTGCTCCGGTTTCATACCGGAAAGTGAAAAGATGTGCAGATTAGGCTAAATTGGCGTTCCCAAATTCCCAGGCTCTTCAGTTCAGTCTCTGTACCTGACCGGCTTCAGAGAAAGGCCACACAGTAACCTATGAATCATTCTGGCATAAAACATCTAACTTAAGGCATGAACCAGTGAGAAACAGGTGACAGATGATCAGTACACTGGTGATGCTGTGACTGTACTGGACCAACAAATAATCATACCAGAAATGGATTCTGACTCACATGTATTCCACCACATGGTCCACTAGGAACACAATGGGAGGTCCTTCAGCTGGAGCGTGCTCGTACGTTAGTCCACATGATCCATCCTCGCCCACTATAAACTGTGTCAAACAAGACAGCTAACATTGTATATATGTCCACACTAATAATATGGTTTTAGCATTAAAGTGGTCAAATAAAGAAGTATACATGACACTGAATTGGATTGTTTTAAATCAGTTTATTTTGAATCAGGTTTTTTCTATGTGTAAATGCATATAAGTTGTATATCTAAGTGTATGTGTATCCAGGCAGAACTACGGTGCATGTGTCTGAAGTCCATCACAAACCTGTAGTGTTTTGTCAAACCAGCGGTTCCCACTGTTCCAGCGGCTTCCTCCTCCATGCAGCATCTGTGCAGCCACTTTACTGTAGTAGAGCTCGTCCGATACACGCGGCATCGGGGCATCCAGGCACACTAAGAAGATGCTCTTCTGGATCGCCCGAATTGACTCTTTATTCGTTTTGTCTGCAGAAAAAAAACACCAGGTGGTCAATCCCATTCCGGACACGCAAACAGTGAATCAAGCCAAGCTGGTTGAACAGAGTAGATATACTGTAGATCACCCTTGATGAGGTTGTTGTAGGCTTTGCCCCAGGTGTTGCGGTGGTTGGAAGTGAGTATACCAATAGGCTCTTTATTGGTCTGTAAAGATGAATTCCAGATCTTCTCCAACTGCATGTAGAGCTGATCCACCGTCAGTGGTGTGCCGTCGCTATTGTATACGTCCAGAACAAAAAACTTCAAAGCAGACATAGGAGGAGAGTGTAAGTGAGAGATATGTACACAATATCTGATCTGTGATTACACTTGGGTCACCATTTATCCAGAAGATTACCTGAAAATTGTGAACCACCGTGATGTGAGTTGGTGCCGTCTTTCCAATGGCGTGGTTCACCACAGTGTCTTTCTTCGGTCCTGGTATTCGACATGAGGACAGCACCTGGTAATACTGGTCCATGCATAATGGCTTTCCTCCCAAATACTCAACAGGTAGTGTTTCACTGTAAAGAGAGGCATGCAAACTGGGAAACAGAGTCTGAAGAATTGTTGCTTTCTCGAGTCTCCAGGCTCAAAAATTTAAGACTCACCTGTCAACCATTCGTTTGAAGTCCAAAACTCCAGCAATTAGTTTGGCAGCAAACCTGCATCAGCAAAAGAGACCATGATCTCAAGTTATATACTTTCATAGTCCAGTAGTCGCAGAGAGTGTGTCCATGTTGGGGAAAAATTACTGGACTCAAGTCAAGTCAAGTAGGCCTTTATTGTCATTTCAACTATATACAGTTCAATACACAATGAAACGAAACAACGTTCCTCCAGGACCAAGGTGCTACATACAACATAAATTACCAAAAACTAACTAGATAACTAAGAAACCTAATTAGCTGACTAGCTGAGACAAAACAGATTATAAATTAACAGAAACTATAAGTCCTATACAGAAAAGACAACAAGCGCAGGACAGCTATGAGACTCTTAGCCGCCTGTACGTCCGTGAACGACAATCTCGGCGCAGTAACTTGGATCCCACTGCAGTCATTCCCATAAACATTTAACAATGTGTATTGACACATCCCCTGTACATTCCTGACCTCACTCCAAGCCATTTCAACATATTTGGTCCAATAAAGGAGTTCCTGGGAGGACACTGCTCCAGGCCTGAAGCAGGGAGTCCGATCATGGATCAACCTTTTACTTTGATGGTATCCAAGCACTATTGATAGGATAAGTGCATTGGTGTAGCAGGGGGATTATATAGAGTAATAAAGGTAGTTTTACTCACCTAACTCTATCATAGTCCCAGTTTGACCTGAACACCCATCATAATACCTAAATTTGTCATTTATATGTAAGGATATGGGACCATATTCATCAAGTATCATCAGTATTTATGCACGGAAAGTTGCTTGTATTCAAATACAATTTATATGCATTTTTAAGTAAATCTTCCTATCTCCATGTTCAGATTATGCTATATAGCTGGTTACATATACAGTATAGCTGGTACCTTATAAGGGTTTTCTTTTAATGCTATTATTATTTTACTTTTTATTTTAATAATATCACTGCCTATTAGATAGCAAATTAATGTCATGCAATCATAGCGTGTCTTAACGAGCTACTTGGAGTCACTGAAATATTATTGCTGAAATAATATTCATAGGATAAATAAAGAATTTCAAATGTGTTAATACCAAAATAAACATGCCCAACATTTGTATTTGGCTCATTTCCTAACATTTGTTAAAAGCGCTATAGAAATAAAATTGAATTGAATTAAATTTGAATTTTGAAATTTGAATTTGAATTCATATTAATCTGTCTGAATATCTTTGACTGTGCTCAACATAGCTTTCGATCTGAAAAGATAACAAGCACAGGACAGCGATGAGACAATCTCAGCACAGTAACCTGTGGTCCATGTAACTATAGCTCTTAGAAGCATGTGCTACTTGTGTGCAAACAACACAGCCCAAAGGACAAGGTACATGGTGAGTGAACAAATTTAGCGGTAAGTCTAAACAGGGGGCATGACTGAAGGGTAAGTCCACTGGCTTTGTCCATACACTATTTGGGTTCATAGTGGAAGCAAAGTGTGCTTAAAATAGTAGCATGAAAAGGAGATGTGTGTGTATGTATGTATGTGTGTGTGTGTGTAAAAGGTCAATGTGCAACTTAACACTGCAGATGTCAATAACATCCAGCAATAAATGTCATCCTGAAGAGTACAGAGCATTGTGCTGAGCAATAAATATAAATCATTTTTTATGTTAGTTTAATGTGTGAAAAGAATTAAATTTGACAGTGAATCTCCGCATTTTATCCCATTGTAATCTACACATTTTATTAAATTCTGTCCTGCTATTTCAAAATAATTGTTTTATTCCATTCAACACTTTAATTTTATAACATATAATATTTTCCATGGCTTAAACAATCAAACCAGATTTCCCCCTTATCGTGACCTCATATAGCAAGAGAAGACCCTGCTCCGGCTTATTGCTCAGCTCCTCCCTGCTCTCCTAAACTCCACACAGCCCTGCAGTTCTCTGGTACCCCCTTTTTACCAAGCCGGTTCCAATTCCCAATTTTGAACCAGGTCTTTCTTTTTAAACAGCCAGAGCACTTGCCCTCAGACAGAAAAACCTGTTCCATGGCGGCACTTCTTTGGTGGCCTAGAACAGACACTGCTTATGTCAGGGGCTGCTGGGTGGGATTATCACAACCAACAAAAAGTTTAAGACCCAATCTTTAAAAAGTTTCTTTAAAAAAATTCAATTTGGAATGGGCAGCCTAAACTTAGCGTTAGTGCTTGCATTGCGCATGCCCCCCCCATCCGCCCCGCTAATTTAGTCATATCCTATTCCCACCTGTCACAAGGGGTCTCCCAAATTAAGACTACTCCTACCAGTCAGGAGCGAAGACTATCACGTGTTTCCTTCAGACCACTGCCATACCCCATCTTTTCGAACTTCTCGCTCATGCACCTTTGGTGGCAGCATAATAAACCCAAAGGACTGCGCTATTCGATCCGGCCGTAGAGCCGCGATTGATATGAGAGCGCCAAGTGCCTCCCATTCCACCCGGCTGATAGAGCTCAACCAATCAGCTTTCTCTCGGCCACTGGGCGCGGAGGCTACAGCTTCACCTGGGAAACAAAGTAGCGATTTCTGGATAATAGCAATATACTAGCTAATAATAATAGCCAGCAGTTTACCACTGCGCCACTCGGGGGCCATTGGGTGCCATTTTTAAGAGCCATGGGCAGCACTAACGGCTAACAGTAGCTAGCTCCTGTAAATACTGAGGATGTCATTATGAATTAACACTCTTACATATATTTCCATCTTATTTTGTTCGTTAGAGATGTGGCTGTAAAAACAGATTGAAAACGCCTGTTAGGGTTCGGAACGTTGACTTACTACATTACAGTTACTACATTTTGACTGGCGCGGTAAATGCACTTCCCCAGGGGCACTAAAGACAACAAGTTTGGAAAAGGAGTGATAACATGTGACCTTTAAATTCTTCTCCACTGTAATGTATTTTTTCTTATTTGGTTAAATAATTCTATTTTACATTCAATTCTACTCTACCATTGTTTGGACTCATTTATGCTTCTGTTCGAATATAACTGCTTTATATTTATTTATTCTAATAGGCCTTAGCTTAAAGCAAATTTAATTACAAGGGATTATATTCCTTATATTACATCTTATTTTAAACTAGTCATAATAATTACTAGTCTTAATCATTTTTAAAATACACGAAATATGACTAACAGCACATAAAAAGAATGTAATCAGTAAGGGATATTTTTAATCTCACTAATGACATGTCTGATACAGTGCCGTGACGCTTTGACACAGTACCTCATCTGTCCCTGGCGGTCCTGGAAGTGCATCTGAGGCAGAACCACACCAGGGCTAGTGTACACTGGAATTGGCATACGAGAGTCCAGGTAGGCTGACTGCATCCACCAATCAGAGAGCTGTATCGAACAATCGACAGCACAATTTAACAGTAATTCAAATGGAGAAAATATTTCACTCTTACTTAATTGGTGAAACAGGGCAAGGATTTCACTGAATTGGTGGCTTGTAAGGGATAATCTGGCTGAAAAAGGTCAATCTAATCTGGCTACTTTACGTACCCAGTTCTCAGTTTTGCGTGCTCGTCTCTCGAGTCCTTTTTGCAGCCTTTCCCCGACACCACCAGAGGATAGGAACTCAGCCATGAGCTGCCGTGTGTGGCTCATCTCCTCCTCAGACACGAGTGGTTCGAGGACAGCCAGATACCGTTCACATGTCTGTCTGAGCGGTGGCACCGGCAGCTTGGGCAGACCATCCTGATGAGCCTGAGAGTGATCACGGATCTGCACGACTACCACTGGCCTTGCTAAAAGCGTAGGCACAGCCCTTGACTGTAAGTGGGGGGGGGGGGGGGGGGGAAACACACACTTCATATTAATTACTTTCAATTTCAGTCATACATAAAGTACATTACATCATCTTTCCTATCAAAAAGGAATAAACTGATATCTTATGTAAAATTAGGATTCTTCTACAATAAGAGGCTCCCTCAATTAAGACACAAACCACATTGGAAGGAGAATCAATAACATGTTGGTGTAACATAGACAACCCAAACATGACAAATTCCTGACTTCCTATAACAACATGGTCAAAGTATTTTATTCTTCTCATACAACAATTATTCCCTCATTAAAAAATGTTTTAGGCTGAGCTGCAAACAGGTAAATGCTGAGGGAGCAAGATCACGACTATATGGAGGATGCTTTAACACCTCAAAACAAAGTTTTTGCAGAGTCTTGACAGTGTGGGCAGAAGTGTGCAGACATGCATCGTCATGCAAGATCACAACACACTTAGACTTCAGCTTTTCAATACGCATCTCACTGTGTAACGAGCACTGTTGAATGTTGAACCTTTCTCATAATATTCTAATACTGGCCCTTGAGAATCGCAGAAAACTGTAAGCATATTTTTTTCAGCTGATGGTTGACTTTATCAAACCTTTTCTTGTTTGATGATTGAAGATATTTCCGTTCCATACTCTGCGGTTTAATCTCAGGCTCATAGTGATGAATCCGTGTCTCGTCACAAGTAATGATTCTCTTTAAGAAACTTTCACCTTTTCAAATTTTTTTATATTTTCTTCCGTGAGTTGTTTCGGCACCAGGTACACCCTCAGACCACAAAACACAAACCATTGCACGCTGCTCTTTTTTCGTGCAAATCACAAGAGGGGCGTCCATTTTTGCTCGCACCGCAGTTCCAAATGAACTGATGTAACATTCAAACTGGAGAGACGGTTGCCTTGAATTGAGAGTGCGGCCAACAGTTTAAAAAAGAACCACAGTGCAGATAATTTCCAACTCACCCTTGTTTAATGTTTTAATGTTTGATGTCGTGGAACATCCATAAAACACGTTCCTTTCTGTCTTCACTTATATTACAGCAGCTATAAACAGTTTCACCCTCACCAGCCTCACTGTATTTGCTCAATTAGACAAAATCATGCAGCGTCTCGTGTTACAGTCTCTAATATAACATGTAGACTATTCTACATGTTCTCAAGTGAAGTTTGGTATTCCACAGGGTCCAGTTTTAGGCCCACTGCTTTTTTCCCTTTACATGCTTCCTCTGGGCAACATAATTCATAAGCATGGTATTAGTTTTCATTGTTATGCTGATGACACACAGTTATATGTCTCAGCAAAGCCAAATGAAAAAAATACAGCTTACTAAAGTTGAGCAATGCGTAAAAGATATAAGAGACTGGATGATTAACTTCCTTCTGCTTAATCCTGATAAGCCAGAAGTTTTTGTCATAGGACCACAAGCAGGTAGAAGTAAGAGTTTAAAAAAAGAACCGCAGTGCGGATAATTTCCACAGAACAAGTTCGTTTCTGAATATCTTCCCTTATATTACAGCAGCTATAAACAGTTTCACCCTCACCAGCCCCACTTTTATTTGCTCAATTAGACAAAATCATACAGCATCTCGTGTTACAGAGAAATAAAAAATAAAGCCCCTTTCCTAATAACTGCCTGACTAAGTAAACATATTGTATGCTCATGAAAAAAACAAAGCTAACCAGTTGTATCACATACTGTATTTACCCATATTACACACACCTTGTCTAAGGCGTTCAACAGAAATGATAATGTATTACATATAGTCAGCCATTAAAAAAGGGAAAAGAAACACGCTTCATTTCTTCTGATCACCTTCAGCTTTGATTAAAAGAGTCTTAAAGGTTGCAGTGAGGATAACTGCCTCACAGCGCTGCATCACAATCACACACAAGGCAGGATTTTATAGCAGCTTCTTTCCAGCCAGAGTCAGACTGATGGTGAAAGAAAGCATGTCTGCCTCACCCCTGTAAGGCTTTATCTCTGTCTGATAGACACCTGCTGCTATAATTGGTGTACATGTGTCTGGCTTTTATATCTGTCATACTGTAAAGAGACCAGCTTCTATAATCGGGGTACTGAACATGTGTCTGGTTTTTATCTCTGCTGTATCGAGCTGCTGCTGTAATCAGTGTACATGTATCAAGTATAAAGAAACCTGTGTTGCTATCCTTCACCTCATTTATTATCAAAGAAGTGCAATATAAACTCTGTAGAAACGCAAGAATTTCATATGTGGGGATTATGTATCAATAATACAATAGCTATATTACAATACTGAATAATGTTTATAGTGGGTATAGACTGACCGCTTCTTTCTACTATTTATTTCCAGGGTTATATGTTTATTTTACTGTTCTTATATTTCTTCTCTTTCTTTTTTTTTTTATCACTGACCCAGAGAGCTTCTGTACAAAAATAAATTCAATTCGATTCAATTTCATTTATATAGCGCTTTTACCAATGGTCATTGTCTCAAAGCAGCTTCACAAAATGAAAAGAAAATTTATGGAAGTGTGTATAAGTGAGAAAAAATGTGTTTAGATAATAATGAGATTGTCCCTGATGTCCCTGCAAGCCGAGGGCGACGGTGAAAAGAAAAAACTCCCTGAGGTGGCAATAGGAAGAAACCTTGAGAGGAACCAGACTCAACAGAGAACCCATCCTCATTTGGGTGAGAACAGATACCAGGGATTATATAATGACAACATGTGTGTTAGGCTGCTGGAGGTTCAGTATAACAGAAGCTGTTATGGAGTCCAGTTCAGCACAGGGATGAGTCAGCAGGTGCAGAGGACAGAGGGCAGTCTGGATCACTGAGAGCTCAGGAGCAGCATATTTAGATACAAGCCATCATGAAGCAGAATCCAGCTGGAGGTGGCTCTTCTCTGGATGCCTCATGATCCTCGCAGAGTTGGCCTCTGAATAAATAAATAAATAAATCCAATGCACCCGCTCTGTACAAATAGCAAAGAAAATCTTTTGAATTTTGAATCTTGCAATGCCAGGTATCCAGTTCATGTGTGAAAATGATTGCCCATGCTCTCTCTTAGGTCCGGTGCCATCAGGGGGAAAGAATTAAAAATCCATCTGAAAGGTCATTCAGTACATTCAAGTCATTATCATAATGTTGCTGCTCCTAGACCTGAGCAACTGAAGCAATCCCTGATCATAACACTGCCTCCAGCGGCTCGTACCGTGGACACTATGAATAATGTGTGCATCACCCTTCTTACCCTGACGCACTCATCACTCTGGAATAGGCTCAATCTGTACTCATCAGACTACATGACTTTTTTTCCCATTGCTCCAAGGTTGAGTCTTTATGTTCCCTAGCAAACTGAAGCCTTTGAGTCTCACTATCAAGTGGTTTTCTTATGGCCACATGGCTGATCAGTCCCATTCCTGGGAGTTCTCGTCCCATCATGTGCCTATGGAAACACTCTTCCTTTCACTATTAAACATTTTTTAGTTCTAATTTATACTGTCGTGTTTCTTACAATGCAACTTCACCAAGCGTTTAAGTGATCTCCAATGATGCACCTGAGAAGTCTATCATCTGCACTACATTTTATACAATCTTCAGCCTGGTGACACACCGTCACATGATCTAACCTTACATAAAGTGGCCTGAGTTGAGGCTACGGTGGCTTCGTGGTTAGCACTGTCGCCTTGCACCTCCAGGGTCCGGATTCGATTCCCTTGGGTCTGTGCGCATGGAGTTTGCATTTTCTCCCTGTGCTTGGTGGGTTTTCCTCTGAGTACTGTGGTTTCCTCAGACATGCAGGTTAGGCTAATTGGTTTCCCCAAATTGCCTGTAGTGTGTGAATGTGTGTGTACCCCGTGATGGATTGGCACGCTGTCCAGGGTGTACCCCGCCTCGTTCTCTAAGTCTCCTGGGATAGGCTCCAGGCCCCCCCATGACCTGAATAAAGGATAAAGCGGTATAGATGATTATGTAATGTTGCCTTGGTTTAAACCTTTGCTCTTTAGAATAGTCCTGTTTTGGACTGTTAGCACATTGCCTGTCCCTTTGCCAGCTCTTTGAGTTGTTTTCATTTTGTGTGTGTGTGTGTGTGTGTGTGTGTGTGTGTATTTGTTTAATCCTTCCTGCATTAGAATCCACTGCATCTGCATAGTATCTCGTGCTATGATGGTAACGGGCAAAGTATGGCTAAATGTCAATTTAAACGTGGATTAATACATGTTCTGACTTCGTTCGAATGATTTTGGGTTAACATGATGAAGTGTCCCTACAGGAGCTGCTTCTTTAGCTATTTGAGGATGCATGCTTTAGTTGTCACACTCACTGGTGTAATCTGATCTGAATAATTCCAGCATTACAAATCTGGCACGCAGTATAAAATCATACTATCTGCACATGCTTAGTATCAGTCGCTGCTTTAACATGAACAATGTGATCCGATAAAATGTGCGCTTACGTGTTCGAATCAGGATACTTTTTTTCATGGAAGTAAAGTGAGTCTGCCTGCTATGAAGTGTTTAATCTGGGAAGCCTGGAGCCTATGCCAGGGAACAAGGAGGGGACATGCAATTTTTCTAAATAATAATGATTAACCTTATTACATCACAGTCCTTGGACTGTGGGAGGACACCAGAGGACCCAGAGGAAACCCACCAAGCAGGGGTGGACCATCTGATTCACACACAACTTGACAGGTTTTACGCTGGATGCTCTTCCTGACACAACCCTCCCGTTTTATCTGGGCTCGGGACCGGCATTTCATGTACCGGCTGGGTAATAGGGCGTGTGGCAACCCACCGACGGCAGGCCTCGAACCTGGATCTTCAGATCTCCAAAGAGCTTTCTCTAAGCAGACATTAATGTAACATTTCTAAAAGAAGTCTCTATTGTAACTATGTTTTCGGCCACCATTTGTTTTTTGTGCATTCCTCTTCTTTTCGAATCATTTTCACGAGAAAGAAAAAAATAGAGGCTGGTCCAAGGGAACAACTGTTTATAGCTGTGGTACAGAAAGTATTAACACAAACCACGTTTTGCAGACATTCCAGATCGTTAAATGTAATATGAAACAGATATAAAGGGTGTATAATAGATGGACGAGTAAAACTTGACAGGATGCCTCGGCTTCCATCATGTCTAGTCCCTCATGTTGAAAACGTGTATGCTTTTAAAATACCATTAAAATATACATGGAACAGGAAGAATGCTATTAAAGACCCTATTATAACCCTGTCACCTCTGTTTAAGCCATATGTATATGAAAAAGGCATGCTGAGCAGTTTGTTCCGGATGGGGGCAGGGTTTATTTCAGGGCAGGAAAGATGTACCCAGAAGCCAAAATAAAGAAGTAAGAAACTATTTATTGGATAAAAATAGATCGGGAATTTTATTAAGATAGGAAAGTTATTAAGAGGGGTGTTCAATTCAAAACAGAATTTGTGATTCAATTCGAAGGCATAAAGCTGACATTTACAGAAGACCTCAAGCTTAGACTCTTACCCGCAGTAAAACATTTAAATGTCGCAAATGTTTTAAACAAGATCGTACGCCTGTGAATGATGATCCCAGCCACGGTGGCTCAGAGATAAAACTGATGTCGATCCTGTGAGTGAATGTTCAGCGAGTGGAACATCTGATGCTTGAAAAACGACAGATACTGTAACTTGTCAAACAATTTGTAAAAAAAAAACAAAACAAAAAACGCATATATCTGTGGGAACTGTACACACAATCATTCACCAACACCTGTAGAGTCCTGACCACGCTCCAAGGCATCTCCACATGTTTTGGGGTATTAAAGGAGTTCCTGGGAGGCCAGCATGAAATAGGCAGTCCGATCACGGTTCAGCACTGAGAAAACTTTATACCTTAACGGCAACCAAGCACTAGTGAAACACTGGGAAAGTTTAACTCTTTTAACTCTGTCTGGTTATTCTGCACAATCAAAAGTCCAGGGTTTGACTTTAGATGCATCTGACTAAATATCTATACCACTATATTCTGAAAAACAGGGTGGCGGGAGACGTGCACGCTACATTAACTCTGATTATTCTAATCTGCATGTGTCGGGACTGTTGGAGGAAACCAGAGAACCCGGAGGAAACCCAGCAAACACGGGGACAACGAGGCGGCGAACGATCCGACGGCGCTGGAGGTGCTCACCACTACGCCAGCGTGCCCGCTTTAAATGCATGCATATTTAAAATGTAAAAGAAATTAAATGTATTGCGACAAAATGTTTAAACAGAGTGTTCATGTCAGATCATGACTGATTGATCTGATTGGTTAGATGCAAGATCACACTGAGTGATCTTAATCATACTGTAGGTATGAAATTTTGTGTTAGAAAATCAGATCTCTCTCACACACACACACACATACACACTTGAGGCTGGTCCATGGTTGCTGTCACAGGTCACACACACACACACACACACACACTTGATCACTGATTCTGGTGCTTGTTATTGTAATGGTGTCATGGGACTCACCGCAGCTCTCGCCAGGACACTCAGCATGGTTTGAGCTCCGACACGTCCAGGTCCAGGTCCAGGTCCAGCGCTACAGGGCGCAACAAAGTCGCGGTGACATTCCGCTTTCCAAGGACGAGCTACAGTTGTTGTCAAACTTCTCCGCGTCGCCGCCCTCTCCCGGCGCGCGCACAGCTACCACATAGGGGTATTACTTCCGGTTACCCCTCCCACCTCGTTTAATATTTTTTTTAAATTAACATTAGGTTGTGTAACATTAGGTTGTGGGACACCACTAAGGCGCGAATCCAGCCAATCTGGCAACCCTTTTGCAGTGGTTATTTGTTCCAACAGCTATTTT
The DNA here is from genome assembly GCA_013621035.1 of Clarias magur. Taxonomy (NCBI): domain Eukaryota; kingdom Metazoa; phylum Chordata; class Actinopteri; order Siluriformes; family Clariidae; genus Clarias; species Clarias magur. The sequence continues at coordinate 2,186,461 of QNUK01000023.1, read as the reverse complement.
TCTGCCTCCTGTATCTATGACCTAATCAGCCCATCCTTTACGGAAGATTTCTCCACTATTCCCAATCCTAATCCCTACATTTTTGTACTATAACCTGGTTAAAATGCTATTTTTCATGGCTAAATCCGAGCGCCCCGGACTGATTCGTTCGTCTAATCCTATGACGCAGCGACGAGCCAACAGCACCACCTAGTGGCAGATCAAAGAGGTCTTTTTTTTTTTTTTTTAGCTGCTAAACTGATTTAGAGGACAGAGCTGGAGTGAGGTACAAGTGTCATGTTCACTCACACACTCATTGTCTATACTGCTTTATTTTATATATTTACATATTTATTTTCTATATATATATATCCTATCACAAGGCTGGTTACACTCTCCTATGGACAGCACACACATATACACACATCAGGGCCAGCCCAAGCCTTTATAGGGCCCTAAGCAGAATTTTATTTGAGGGCCCCTCTGTGCCACCAATACGATTATTGTCAATGCTTGATTATTCGCACAGTATAAATGTACCAGCTGGTTGGGCTCCACCTCCAAAATATTTGAACAGTGCTCCTAGGGAAGTTTCATAAGAGTATAGTTGATGGAACAGAACGTAATCTTAACAACATAAATGATTAAACACAGCAGCAAGCCATCTGCACACATAAAACATTAACTCTTAATCTGTAACTAGCTAATTGAGGCATAATGATATTGGAATATAATAGCAAAGACCCCAAAGGTAGGCTAATGTAAATATTGTTAAGCTGCTATCAGAAACAACAACAGAAGACAAAAATTTTAATCTTAAACTATCTTAGTAATGTGTTATATTTTAATGATTTAAGATGTCGAGTCTATTTAAGGATGTTAAATTTCAAAAATGAACCTTCCTAAAACAAAAAGATAGGCTCCCTAGGCTGTTAATTAACTAGCCAGCAACGTTAGCTCGCAACATAGCTTTGTTTACATGAATTTTCTTATTACCATACCCTTATCATGCTGTTTTTTTCCCCTCTTACTCACTTTTCTTCTTTTTTCTTTGCTCTGCACCCGAAGGATATGTCCTTTTTGTGACATTTATGAAGGTTTTGCTCTTCAATCAGCTGCAGTAATCACAGTCACAGTCACACCCGTTAACATAATATTCCTCTTTTTATATTGCATTGTTGTTGTCGTTTTACGGTTAAAATTGTGTTTTTGTATTGTATACTTGTATAATTATAATTACACATGCCATAAATGTAAATATTACAGCAAGAAAAACCCTCATCTAGTATACCGCTTCTTGTGCTTCTCGGGTTGCAGAGGGCCTGAAGCTTATCCCAGGTGACTTTGGGCACAAGAAGGGGTACACCCTGGACCGTTTGAAGTTTGCAAATAAACAAAGAAGGATTGGAGAAAATTGAGCTCTTTGGCATCAACTCGCGCCAACTTCGCCGCATTGAGGGGCCAAAGGACCTGGCCATGTAATGTAAAATCTTGAATGAGAATGTCCTGAAGATGGGCTGTGGATGGATATTCCAGCATGAAAATGACCCAAAAGATATTGTCGAGGCAACAAAGGAGTGGCTCAATATGAAGCACATTAAGGTCATGGTGTGGTCTAGCCAGTCCCCAGAATTTAATTCTATAGAAAATTTATGGATGGAGCTGAAGCTTCAAGTTGCCAAGCGACAAGCAAGAGACCTTAAGGATTAGAGAAGATCTGTAAAGAATAGTAGACCAAAATCCCTCCTGAGATGTGTGCAAACCTGGTAACCAACTACAAGAAACATCTTACCTCTGTGCTTGCCAATAAGGTTCTCTCCACTAAGTCACATTTTACCTGGAGAGCAAATACTTATTTTACTCATTGAAATGCAACTAAATTCATAACCTTTGTATCATGTGCTTTCTGGATTTTTGCTTGATATTTTGTCTCTGTCCTATAAAATAAATGTATGATAAAAATCATAAACCCTCCATTTCTTTGTAAGTGGTCAAACTTTAAAAAATCTACAGGGGATAATAAAATAATTATTTTGTATGTTAAAGGGAGAGTCCCTGCTGCTTTTTAGATTTCACCATGGAACCATCTGCATAATTCATGATGATGTTGCAGTTTGGTAAAGGCACACAGTCATGGGTAAGCAAAGAGAAGAGCATTGGACTCAGCACACAACCATGTGGGACACCAGTGTTCAGGATGAGGGTAGAGGACTTTGAGTGATTACTCAGCCTAACAGACTGATGTCTATTGGTCAAGAAGTCTGGAATCCAAGTGCATATGGAGATGTGGATTACTATTATTATGAAGCTTTTTTGTCAGTTTGGTGGGAATGAGTGATCAATGCGGATAGATTTAATGAACAGAATCCTATTGCATGTGTTGTTGTTGTGGATATGGGTAAGGGCTGAATGTGGAGCAGTCGAAATGGGATCCTCCACTGACCTGTTCAGGAAGTAAGTAATCAGTGTGAGTGGTACTACAGGCCTGTTATGAGTTAACCCAAAACAGTATCTAGAAGGCATTCAGACTGAAGTAACACTGGTTTGATGGTTTTGTCTTCAGCCATGGAGACAGTTGCCTGGGACAATGATAGGTTGAAGATAAAGTAAAGACCTGCGCCAGCGTGTCAGTGCATGCCCTGAGGTACATGCCACCCAAGTAAGCCAGCAGGGACAGCAGCCTTACTTCCATCCACTCTAAAGTGGAGTGTTTGAGGGGATGGTCAGGAGTTGAAAGGTCACCATTTGCAGTGTGCTACCTGCTGTCTTGGTTAAAGTACGTGTAGTTTGTCTGAGCTCATGAGGGAAAAAAAGCATTGAGTGATGGTCAGGAATAAATGAATTAATTATAATAATAATAATAATAATAATACTAATAATATATTAATACAGACCAGACCAGAAGCACCAGTCACTTATTTTTGTAATATGGTTTCATAAAATGATTGTGCTTGTAATATCATACAGATGTACTAATTGCCTTTTGTACTAATTGCAGCTTGATCATTATACACACGTGGACAAAATTGTTGGTACCCTTCGGTCAATGAAAGAAAAACTCACAATGGTCACATAAATAACTTTAATCTGACAAAAGTAATAATTAAAAAAAATTCTATGAATGTTAACCAATGAAAGTCAGACACTGCTTTTCAACCATGCTTCAACAGAATTATTTAAAAAAATAAACTCATGGAACAGGCCTGGACAAAAATGATGGTACCCCTAGAAAATACTGGAAATAATGTGACCAAAGGGACATGTTAATTCCAGGTGTGTCCACTAATTAGCATCACAGGTGTCTACAATCTTGTAATGAGTCAGTGGGCCTATATATAGGGCTCCAGGTCGTCACTGTGTTGTTTGGTGACATGGTATGTACCACGCTCAACATGGACCAGAGAAAGCGAAGGAAAGAGTTGTCTCAGGAGAATCGAAAGAAAATTATAGACAAGCATGTTAAAAGTAAAGGCTATAAGACCATTTCCAAGCAGCTAGATGTTCCTGTGACTACAGTTGCACATATTATTCAGAAATGTAAGATCCATGGGACTGTAGCCAACCTCCCTGGACGTGGCCGCACGAGGAAAATTGATGACAAGTCAAAGAGACGGATAATCTGAATGGTAACAAAAGAGCCCAGAAAGACTTCTAAAGAGATCCAAGGTAAACTTCATGCTCAAGGAACATCAGTGTCAGATCGCACCATCCGTCCTTGTTTGAGCCAAAGTGGACTACATGGGAGACGACCAAGGAAGACACCATTGTTGAAAACAAATCATTAAAAAGCCAGACTGGAATATGCCAAACTACATGTTGACAAGCCACAAAGCTTCTGGGAGAATGTCCTATGGACAGATGAGACAAAAATGGAACTTTTTTGCCAAGGCACATCAGCTCTATGTTCACAGACGGGAAAACGAAGCATATGAAGAAAAGAACACTGTCCCTACTGTGAAACATGGAGGAGGCTCTGTTATGTTCTGGGGCTGCTTTGCTGCATCTGGCACAGGGTGTCTTGAATCTGTGCAGGGTACAATGAAATCTCAAGACTGTCAAGGGATTCTAGAGAGAAATGTGCTGGCCAGTGTCAGAAAGCTGGGTCTCAGTCGCAGGTCATGGGTCTTGCAACAGGACAATGACCCAAAACACACAGCTAAAAACACCCAAGAATGGCTAAGAGGAAAACATTGGACTATTCTAAAGTGCCCTTCTATGAGCCCTGACCTCAATCCTTTGAGCATCTTTGGAAGGAGCTGAAACATGCTGTCTGGAAAAGGCACCCTTTCAATCCGGAAACAACTGGAGCAGCTTGCTCATGAGGAGTGGGCCAAAATACCTGCAAAGAGGTGCAGAAGTCTCATTGACATTTACAGGAATCGTTTGATTGCAGTGATTGCCTCAAAAGGTTGTGCAACAAACTATTAAGTTAGGGGTACCATCATTTTTGTCCAGGCCTGTTCCATGAGTTCATTTTTTTTTTTTATAATTCCGTAGAAGCTTGGTTGAAAAGCAGTGTCTGACTTTCATTGGTTAACCTTCATAGAATTCTTATTTATTATTACTTTTGTCAGATAAATAATTCATTTATCATTGACCGAAGGGTACCAACAATTTTGTCCATGTGTATAATGAATAATATAGACTAATCAGCTAAAACAATATGACCAGCATTAAACCAGCATGAACCTTTTTCTCAGTTTGAGCTACAGTAGCTCTTTTTTTGGAGCACTTTTGATTGGTCCTGACCACTCGAGGACAGGAACATGCCACAAGAGCTACAGTTTTGCACTGACCCAGTTGTCTAGCCATTACAATGTGGCCCTTCTCACAGTAGCTACAGTTTAAATATCTTGTTACAGTGGTGGATGGAAGTGGGTAGGAGTGAACCTTTTTCCCTGAAGTTCATGTGTTGGAAGCAGAAAAAATGGGCAAGGACTTTGACAAGGGCCAAATGATGTTTTCTTACACCTTTCTATTAGAACCAGCATTACCTCAGATTGAGCTACAGTAGCTCTACTGTTGGCTCAGACTACATGGCAAGCCTTCATTCCCATGTGCATCACTGAGCCTTGGCCACCCATCACCCTGTCGCCAGTTCACCGGTTTGTTGACCGGCCAAGAGGCTCACTGGTGCACGGAGATGGTGCACAAGGCTGGCCCCATCCAATAGAAGCGCTAGTGTAGATCAAACTGATGAAAAGGTTAATGCTGGTTGTGACAGAAAGGTGTCAGAACACACAGTTCATCAGTGCTATGGGGGAAGGGGGGGATGAACTTCACAGACAAAAAAAATATATATATATTTTTTATTTATTATTATTTTATTTTTTTTACTATTATGAGATGTATTTAAGATATGTGATAAGTTTTTTTTCTTTCTTCATTCCTTTAAGAATTATAATGTTACTGTATTATGATATTAAGCATGTTTTTTTTTATCACAGTTAGCAAGCATAGAAGAAATAATAATAAATTATATTAGTGCCATAATGTTACATATAAAGTTAAATAAACTAAATAATCTGCTATACCACGTAAGAGTGTGTTTGTAGGGAACGCGTTGAGGGAATACGTAAATGCGGTCTGTTGTGGAAACCTGCGGCTACGTCATCAAAACGCGTCCCCCCCCGTCATCTCTACGCGACTGTCAGCGCGCTCACATGGCTCCTAACTTGTGTTTATACTGAAGAGGGTTTTCCCAAATGACCCGATCGACATGTTTTCCTGCACACAGTTCGTTCCAGTTTAATGAACATCGTGTGTTTTCCGGTGCCGTGGGTCTTCTACTGATCCAGAAGAACATCTGGACGTGTTGGAGTTACAGAAGAGCTGAGTGTTGAAGAGCAATGGCTCTGTTCATGATTAACAGGTATGAGGTGATTGAAACTGATTCCCTGATTTGTTTACAGGGCTACTGAAAGTTTGGAGAGAGAGATCTACCTTGATGCCTATCAACATACTTATTTCATATAACATGACTGGTATCCCAGCCATGTTTCTATTGTATATATTATTTTGCTGGGAATTCATATAAAATGTCTATTAATTAATCAAAACATCAACCAAACAACACCCATATCTTGTTATAAATACTACGAAGCATGTTCTAATCAATCCTGGACTTTTGATTGTGCAGAATAAGAGAACACAGTTATAAGAGTAAAGACCCTTTATTTCTCTATATAACCCTCTGCTACACTAAATGTTTCACTAGTGCTTGGACTCAATCAAGGTAGAAAGTTTTCTCATGATGCCATACCCATGACTGCCTGTTAAAACCCCATAAAGGCCCAAATATGTGGAAATGGCTGGGGGAAAGCTGAGAACTGTACGAGAGATGTACTGTATGATGACTCCCAAACGAGGAATTGGTGAATGATTGTGCTTCACCAGTAAAATAAATATTATATATACAAGATAATATCAAAAAGTTTTGAGACTAGTTTTGTAACACGCCAGCAGATGGCAGCACTAGGCACGGTAACGGGCAGCAACGACCTTCGTAAGTCAAAAGACATCATCCTGTTTACATCGGGAGCTGTGCAACTGGTGCTTTTCTGACTTACCATGTCTGCTATTTCACCATGGACAACAAGTTGGAACGAACAACAAACGTGAAATTCTGTGTGAAAGTGGGCCGATCTGCCACAGAGCCGTTTCACATGATTTGACGTGATTTACAGCGATGCAGTAATGATCCGTTTGAGATGTTTCGAGTGGCTTCAACGTGGGGAAAATGTCAATCATTTAATATTTGTATTAAATCATTTGCATGAAAATAGAAAGGAGCAAGTGTGACAAAGTCTTAAAAGAAGAACTCCGGCATATTCTCCAGCACGCTCCGCAAAACAGCTGTTTTAATTTGCACGCAAAGAGTTTTCACACCAAATACTGACTGTGTTTATTTTAGTACCTTTTAGTGACCTTTGTACATGTGTTTACATGTTGTAAACATCTATGTTTATGGCATTTTTTTTATGACTATTGCACAGTTTTATAAGTAAAACAGCTCTTTTACTTAGTGCGGTGCAGTGCGCTTATGTAGTTCTATATCACTTTCTTTCTGTGTAATAAAACTTTAGTCATGTGATCACCCTGATAGGTGAATAAAGAATGAGTTTTCATGACACTTTTTCAGCATTTCCGCATCTACTATCTATCTGTTCTCCTGCAGATATCTAGGAGAGGAGGAAGAGGAAATTAAATCAAATGGAGAGTCAAGGTCGAAAGCTTTGCTCAGCAAGCTTCAGGAACGCGCCAGGACGAGAGAACAACAGGGTCTCGCAAATAAGAAGCGGCCAGACGTCCAGGATACGCAGATGAGTGAAAAGGATGGCGTAGGAAAGACGAAAAGAAAACATGAGGAGCAAGAAAAAGAAAAGAAGCAACTGAAGAAAAAGAAGAAGGAAAGCAGTAGCGAGCAGGACCATGCTGATGAAACGCCTGCGGAAGCTGCGGATCTGGGTCCGAGCGAGCAGTCGAGAAAGAAAAGGAAGAAAAAAGACAAACAGGGGAGTGGAAATCAAGAGGAGAAGCAACACACAGGTAGCTGTCCATATGCTTGCATAACTCATTTAGTAGCTAATTATTATATATTTCTGTATGAGTATCTAACAGATGTGTATATCTAACAGATGTGGTTGGTGAAGAAGTAGATGAGCCCGAAAGCCAAAAATCTGCGAGCGCCCAGAGTGAGCCGTCACACACACGCTCCAGCTTTCACATCCTCGGTGGATTCGAGAACAAGCCGGTTCAAAAGGTGTCCTCTTAAACATATTGTTGTGACACGCATTCCGAAAAACTAGTGTCCAGTCAAAGAGCAGTCTATAGCGTGAAATGTGTTCGCGATACCGCCTTCCAGGTCCAGAGGGTGCTGCCCAAGTGGCTGGCTGAGCCGGACATGATTGTGAGAGACATTAAGAGCAACTTGATCCCTCTTGGTGATGTGCCAGGGATTTGTCCTTCGCTACAGAAGAAACTGGAGGCAAACGGGATCCAGACCTTCTTCCCAGGTCAGCGAGACAGACAGACTCATCCCAGAGTTGATGCCTGACTTTTTTTTTCTTTCTTGTTTGTTTCATGTCAGTCTTTTGCTTCCATCATAAACAGTTCAAGCCGAGGTGATCCCCGCTGTCCTGGAGAGTGTGAATTCGGGGCTGCTGATCGGCCGAGGAGGTTATAGGCCCAGAGACATCTGTGTGTCCGCGCCTACAGGAAGCGGAAAGACGCTGGCGTTTGTTATACCCGTCATACAGGTGTGGCCTTGGTGTATATTTTAAATTCGTCAAATTATGTACAGATGTTTATTGTTTCCAGAGATTTAATGAGTTTATTTGAGTCGCTCCTTAAAGGTTTTTAAAACTGTTCATGGGCCATTAGGAATAAATCTATTTCAAAGACACCGTAATTGCATTTGATTATTATTATTATTATTATTATTATTATTATTATTATTATTTGAAAGGATTTTAATTTTTTTTGCTTTTTTGTTTTGCCCTGGCCTAGAAGGAAAAAAAAAAATCAAATTGTCCTCTAAGTAAGCTAGTTAGCATCGAAATGGTGCTGCTAAAGTGTGTTAGGGAAACAGAAATGGGTTTAGGGAAACAGAAGGCTGCACATCTGTCAAAGAGGATCAAAATGTTCAAAGTCCGGAAAATGATAATAGAACATGGCTGTCTGGATGGTGAATAATCCTAATTTCAGAAAATCTTTAACGAGACAGAGAGTTCACGGTCCAGCATAATGCGGAACCAAAATATCAAACCTGAGTTTTTTATTTTATTTTATTTTTTTAATTCTTTATATTATATATTTGTGTCAAAGATTCTCTTTGTCAGACCTATGAACGAATCTGACTTATGAACGTCCTCCTGGAACTGAACAGTGTTCGTAAGTCGGGGAGAAATAAAGGTATTTTTACTGTCACGTCTGTGTTCGGTTATTCTGCGCAATAAAAAAAGTCCAGGTTTGACTTGAACACCCCTCATTATATATAAAGACAAACTGAGATATTATTCGAAGTGGATGGAACACAGTTCAATATCACATCTTATCTTCTTTCAGTGAAGCTAACATAAACATATTAAAAGTCCCCTATTTTATTATTATACATAATTTGATTTATGTATCTTCTCATTTATCAAAATGTATTACTTCGTTTGTCTTATCATGTCCTCAAACGGCCTGAAGCAGAAGAATTTAGTTTCCACTGTGCAGGTCAGACCGTGCTAAATGCCACCTCACTGATCTCGTCGTTCCAGGCGCTGATGACGCGAGTGGTGTGTGAAGTCCGTGCCCTGGCGATGTTGCCCACCAAAGAGTTGGCGCAGCAGGTTCGATTTATTACTTTTATTTCTCGGCCCCTCTCTCGCCCATACAACTGTGTTTTTGTCTGTTACGGACATGTTATTGTTTTCTCTTTTCTGTAGGTCTATAAAGTTTTCTGCACTTATGCTGAAGGAACGGGGCTGAAAGTTGTGATGGCCGCCGGGCAGAAACCTTTCGCTGTGGAGCAGTCCACTCTTTTAGAAGTCCGGTAAATACACAAAGCGAACATATTGTTTCATTAATTGCGATGTTTGTAAATTTATACAAGTTGAAATATTGTACAAGAGTGAGTCAAAAATGATCCACACTCCAGTTCCATTCAAGGCGACCGTCTCTTCCCCAGTTCTTCCACTGCCGGCCCACTTAAAATTTGTATGAGGAAAGAAGAAAAGCATGCATTGATTAGTATTTTGTGGTCTCAGGGTGTAACCTGGTGCCATTATATTGTATAGCGTAGACTTTGTTAGCCATCAAGAAGGACCCGGATGCCCGTCTTGAGATGTTAAAGAATCCTATCTATAGTCTTGATCTCGCTCCATCTGCCTGTTTTATCCTCTGAAAGCAGCCTGACGAGGTCCGAGATTTACTTCTGATGAAAAAGTCAAGACAGCGGTGCATTCGTGTCTCGCAGCTCAGCCTAAAACATTCTTAATGTTTTCTTAACGAGGGAATACAAAAGTGATAGACAAAGTGTATTGAAAAGCAAAGGAGATTATGTCAGAAAAAAATATGCATTAGTTTTTTTTCCCGAAAAGTTAATTAAAATACATTTTAAAAATAAAAAAATAAGGATTTTTTTTTTGTAATATCAGCAGTAGCAACAGTAATAGCACCAGAATACTATAGTTTCCTCCTTAATGTCCTTAATTAATATATATATAATCAATATATATATATTGATTATACGAAATATATAGTTGAATCTAATGTCCGTTATTATACGTCTATGAACACATCATTTTTTCTGGCCCAGAAAAACATTTTACATTTGGCTGACGCCCTTATCCAACAACAACGTACAGTTTTATCTCATTATACTGTACAATACATCTGATTAGTTGAGGGTTAAGGGCCTTGCTCAAGGGCCCCAACATTGGCAACTTGGTGGTCATGAGGTTTGAACTTGGGACCTTCCGAACCGTAGTCCAATGCCTTAACCAGTGAGCGACCCCTGACCTTGGGGACATCAGACGGTTTACCCTGGTATAAGCAAATGAACTCTTCTAGCTGGCCTGGGTGATACAGTGGTGCAATGTTTGTTTATTCAGAAGGGGTGTCAGCCGGAGTTTGGCAGATATCGTCATAGCAACACCAGGGCGCCTGGTGGATCACATCAACAAAACTGAAGGATTCAGTCTCGAGCATCTTCGTTTTCTGGTGAGGATCACTCGACATAACGCGCATGGTACTCGGATCTTTTTTTTTTTTTTACGTTCACAGAATGTGATGTGATGTGATTTTTAAAATTCTTTTTAAGATCATAGACGAGGCAGACCGAATGATCGACAGTATGCAGCAGGCTTGGCTCAATCAGGTGACCAAGGCTGTCTATAAAAGTGGGCGTGGCTCAGGAGCATCGATTTTCACGAGGATGGAGCCTGGGCCGATTACAGTGGCGAGGTACGAGACCCCTGTTTACTGGATTTCATTACCCGGTGATGACGTTGCAGAATATTAATATGAAGTCGTCTGTGGTGGTGGTGTGTCTCAGTCTGTCTCCGCCGCAGATGCCGCTGCAGAAGCTGCTCTTCTCGGCCACTCTGACGCAAAACCCGGAGAAACTGCAGCAGATGGGCCTCCACCAGCCTCGTCTCTTTAGCTCCACACACACCTCAACAACAAGTGAAGAGAAATTCAACTTCCCTCAGGGCCTGACTGTGCGTATCAAACGAACATCTGCTCCACACACACACACGATATCAATGCTCCTGTGTTTACCTGCGGCTCTGGTTTCTGCAGGAGTACTACGTCTGCTGCACGCTGAGCAAGAAGCCGCTTCTTATTCTGCACTTCCTGCTGCGCCTGAAGTTCAATCCTGTTCTGTGCTTCACGAACTCAAGAGAAGCAGCACACAGGTAGCGACACTCAAAAAAAAACAGTGGTCGTCTTGCACATCCGTAGTCTGTGCACGTTCTCCACGTGCTTGGTGGGTTTCCTCCGGGTACTCCGGTTTCCTCCCACAGTCCAAAGACATACAGATTAGGCTAATTGGCATTCACAAATTGCCTGTAGTGTGTGAATGAGCTTGTGTGTGTGCCCTGCTATGGATTGGCATGGCTATCACCTGGGATAGACTCTAGGCCCTCCCGCGACCCTGAATACAGGATAAAGTGGTATAGACGATGAGTGAGTGAGTAAAATAGCTCTTAAGACACTTCTCCAAATATTTTTTATATTTAAGTGAAACATCAGATTGTTCCGAATCTTCATAAATATACTTCAGTTTAAATCAATTATATTCTAAATTATATGCAAAGATTTATTAGATTAAGCTTAAAATGGAGCTATGACAGTTGGATTCCCTCTGTGTGTGTCTCTCTCTCTCTCTCTCTCTCTCTCTCTCTCTCTCTCTCTCTCTCAGGCTCCTTTTACTGGTGAGGCTTTATGGTGGTGTGGACGTTGCAGAATTCTCCTCCAGACTCAACCCCAGCGAAAGACAGAAGACACTCAAGAGTTTTGAACGGGGGAAAATTCAGCTGTACGTTTCAATTTCCTTTAACGTTTGAACAGATTCACGCAACTTGATGAAGTAACTTATCAGGTTTTATTTTTTTATTTTCCTCCCGCAGGTTGATCAGCACCGACGCTGCGGCCAGAGGAATCGACATCAAAGGAGTTAAATGCGTAATTAATTACGATGCTCCTCAGTACATCAGGACGTACATCCACAGGCACGTTTCCATCCTTATCATACACTCTCCTTAAAGAGGAAATGCCAAAAGCAAAGTCGTCGTTTGACTGATGCATCTGTGTTTCAGGGTGGGAAGAACGGCGAGAGCTGGGAAAGCCGGTGTGGCCTTCACCTTTGTCTTAGGAGTGCAGGTGAGGGATTTATGGGTGCCACCCATAAAGTCGGTTCTCCTTTGCTTTAGGTTATAAAAAGGCCGGAAAGTGATTTAAAAAAGTCTCTCATGTATGTAGGAGGAAAGATTTGTGAAGATGGTCCAGGAGGCCGGCAGTCCGGGTCTACAGAAGCAGACCGTTAATCCGGAAAGTCTGAGCGGCATGGAGAGCCGCTATGAAGACGTTTTGAACGAGCTGGGTAGAGTTATAAAGGTAAAAGGTTTCTATCACTAATGATGCATAAAATACAATCTTGGAAACATTGTGATGATTTTGCATAATAATTAATACCATTATGGTATTGTATAGTAATAATTAAAATATATATATATTTATGTATATGCGTTTTTTCCCCATTTCTTTCTCTTTTTTTTAAAGGCGGAAAATGCCCAGAAACATTTCTGAGTAGATGGCTGCAGGAGTCCATACACGTCCATGAACTATTTGTCTCTCTCATTGTACCCTTCTTCCTGTACAGAGTTTGAGATTTTTCAATAAAATGAAAAAGGAAAAAAAAAAAAATTGGTTTAACATAGCTGTCTTTTTCTTCCTGTAAATGAACACAGTATTATTTACACTTGATGTCCAAATCAGTGCTTTATTGTATTTCCTAAAAGCTGAAAATTAGTGTAGGTTAGTGGTTAGCACTGTCACCTTACACCTCCAGGGTCGATTGATTCCTTGTTGTTGGACTTTCGGCTGCTCCTGTTAAGGAGGCGCCAATCCGGACACAACTTTAGCACCGGTTTTACACCGGATGACCTTCTTGATGCATCCCTCCCATTTTATCCAGGCTTGGGGCTAGCACTGGATCCAGTGTCTCAGGTTTGGGACTGGCACTGCATCAAGTGAACGGGCTTTGTTGGTCAATGGGTGGGAATTGAACCCAGGCCTTCCTCATGGCAGGAGAGAACCCTACCTGATGCCCACATTTTCCAGAAATATTGAGCTATAAAAATGAAACCGTCCCTCTTCCTAGTGCAAACACTCTGATCTTGCTCTGATTAAGTTCTTTTGAACCCATCAGACTCAGAATTTTTAATTGCGCATGCGCCATCATTTGGCTTACCTTATTTATGAGTCGAATCTTCGAATCACTTTGAATAAATCATGCAACTCAGGAAGACCTACACGTGATGTAATATAATCTCTGCATTAGTTTTAGTATGTCTGGTACATCTCTCCTTCTTCGAGAAAACCAATCTCCTTTAAAACTTGGCTACGTTTACAAAAATAACCTTCACGTCCGAGTCGACTCTTAACGTTCACCTAAAAGAATCGATTCAACGTGTCGAATGTCCGGTAAACGACACATTAGTGTTGCGAGTCAGTCGGTGCTTGTTGACGGATGTGAACCTTTGTTCAGCGAAAGCGGTTTATCGACATGCCTGAGTGCGTTGACCTTAGCTAGGTGACCTGTTTACACATCTTTATCTGGGTAAGGATTATGTCTTAATTTGTATCCTTGTAAAAAAAAAAAAAAAGATGAGTGAGCTAATGTGGCGGTTTGGTTGGCGAGCTAACTTGCTACTATGTGCTCGTGCGTTTTTTGTTTATTTTTTGCTTTATGGACTATTTTACTTCCTGCTGATTGCTAAACACTGTTTTGTTATCTTCCTAGTTTGCATATTTACACAAAGATAAGGTTTGACCAACACTCGCCCCCCCCCCAACACTAGATTTTGTGTTAGTTCACCAAACTTGCGCCCCCTTTGGCTCAACATTGGGTAGCATTTCCAACGCAACAGCATCTCAAGGATTGTAATTGGCTCATTGGTTTGGTCCAACCAATCATCGTACAGGAGGCGGGACATGCCGTTGCTGTAGGTTGAGAATGAGAACGCTGATGACGTGTTGCTTCCTGGTTGATGGTAACACGTTGCCTAGGTTGTGTCATGTCGCAGTGATTTTAAACAGTCTTAACTGAATATCTCTAATTAGTTGGATAATTTCATATTAAATTAAGGTTTAGTTGACGCTTTTATTACTTTCAAGCAGGCCTGGCTGTGAATATGTACTTTTTAGAAATATAGATTTGAGCAACAATGTATTTTGTAAGGAAGATCTTAAACATTCTATACAAGTATATGTATATATATGTGATACACATAATAATAATAATAATAATAATAAAAACTCACACACACACACGCACACCATTTCAATTACATATTTCATCACACCATATATTTAGTACACAACAAAAGTTTGGACACACCTTCTCATTCAAAGAGGTTGAATTTGTATTATGGCAAGAAAGAAGCAGCTAAGTAAAGAAAAACGAGTGGCCGTCATTACTTTAAGAAATGAAGGTCAGTCAGTCCGAAAAATTGGGAAAATGGGAGAAAGTGTCCCCAAGTGCAGTCACAAAAACCATCAAGCGCTACAAAGAAACTGGCTCACATGCGGACCGCCCCAGGAAAGGAAGACCAAGAGTCACCTCTGCTGCGGAGGAGAAGTTCATCCAAGTCACCAGCCTCAGAAATCGCAGGTTAACAGCAGCTCAGATCAGAGAGCAGGTCAATGCCACACAGAGTTCTAGCAGCAGACACATCTCTAGAACAACTGTTAAGAGGAGACTGTGTGAATCAGGCCTTCATGCTAGAATATCTGCTAGGAAACCACTGCTAAGGACAGGCAACAAGCAGAAGAGACGCGTTTGGGCTAAAGAACACAAGAAAGAAAACTCTTTGAATGAGAAGGTGTGTCCAAACTTTTGGTCTGTACTGTATAATTTTATTACTGTACTGAACCATTTGAGATCGAAAAACCCTTCACAATTTTGCATCCTCAGTGTCTTAAGATCATAAAGGCCTGGTTTGATGGCGATTGTAAAAATCTTCTAGGAGGAGTATATAAAAATCCATTGGGTGTGTCCTGCAAATATTGCAAAATAACTGACTTTGTTGGGTAGAGCCCATGACATGTACAGTGACATTTGTTCAGCTCAATGAGATCTAGAAGTTATTGAGTTTCACTTACATACATGCAAGTGTGTATGAGCTACTGTATGCAGCAAACTTTCCTGTGAAGGCCCTGAGACCATATCATATCTTCTTATTATTTCCTGCGCCAGAGTCGACACTTTCATGTTACATGAAAAGAGTGATTAATTCAACATGGCCTCTGTGATGTAGGTGTTTGTTGGCCACACACAAGTAATTTCGCATGCGTTGTGAAAACATCCAGTGATGTTTAACTTAATGCAAAGGAGAGTGAGAGACAAGGTGCGACTAAAAGTGTCAGTAAAGCTGTACTGCTTCTCATAAAAAATGAAAAAGCATGTATTGAAGAAACAACCCCCCAAAATAACCTAATTTAGACACTATAGATTGTACAGACAGATTTATTTATTTATTTATTTATTTTTATTGATGTATTATTTTCTATCTCTTTTCCGATGTATTTCAGGTTTGACGGCTGCAGTCAGTTTGTGCACCTGCAGTATGATTTGTGAACCTAATAGATTCAAATGTCAGTCACCAAGACGAGCGCGCATGATTAAACTGAAGTGCTTGCATAAAACATGTCTCCCTTTTAGCTCATTATTAATCATTTGTCTATATAAAACCTGACCTCTTAGACCTTATTTAAATCCAGATGGTGAGTGATGAGTTGAATGAGAATAGCAAGCAGGACATCGGGCTAATCTGGGAAAACAGCAAAAACAGGCCAAGCAGCTCTGAAGTGAAGGGGGAAAAAAAACAATGCAAATCAGTGAAACTCCACCCAGATGTCTGATTTAGCACTTTGTGAAAATTTGTAGCAGTAGAAAACTGTGTGAAGATGTGAGACACTTTTTCTCAATGTGTTTGCAGTGGTTGCTGTCGTAATTTCGTGGATCTAAAGGATGATGGGAGCACTGGTAAACATCCGGAGAGGAGGTCGCGCGCCGCCTTTGCTTGTGGTCGCCCTTGTCTCTTGCGTCCTCCTGTTTGGCTTCAACTACTGGGTGTCCAGCTCGAGAAATGTGGAGCTGCAGGTTTGTCTAGTCTGATTGTCTGAGTGTGAAGGATTTTGGCTGAATAATGTTACTGCACAGTTCTTATCTATATTATTGTATAGATATACTGTAGATACTGTATGTGCTGAGCGTAAAATGTAATCTAATAATTTAAGGGGATTTATATTGATATAGTCTGTATACAGGCCCATCAGCATGCTTTAAAAGAATTTATAGAAAAATAAAAGAAAATCGTTGAAAGAATTTATAGTATTAATGAGCAGTGACTGAGAATTCAGGGGAAAGATTCAGTCCTGGATGAGCATGTTTAAAAAAAAAAAAACAGTTTGTTTCTTGGTTGTGTTTCCATTCACAATGCTCTTTCTGTTAGTCCTTTTCTTTACTTGAACTGCTTCAGAACTTTGGCAGTAAATATGATGAGAGCTGAGCTGGCACTGGAACTGGTCTTGGGGGTTGAGGATGCTTGATTGTATTTTTCTTATTAGGACTCAAAAATAAATCTTAAAAAGTAAAATATTTGAGTATTAGCGTCTGTCAGTATTTAAGGTATTAGTATCAGGGAACACTTTTATTTTTGACCAACTGTAAATAAAAAAAGTTTATTCAGTACTGTGCAGAAGTCTTAGGCACTGTATTATCTTTAGTACAAATTGTGTACAAATCTGTTTATCATGTCTGCATTATTACATACTGTACAAAAGCATTCAATATTTCAAACATAAAATATATATATATATATATATATATATATATATATATATATATATATATATATAATAAACCTTGAGACGAACCAGACTAAACAAGGAACCCATCCTCATTTGGGTGATGACGGGTAGGTAACAGGGATTAATCTGCAGTCATACTGTGTATAACAGATGTGTTTAAGTTAATATGGAGTCCAGTTCGTTATTGGATGCTCAGGTAGAGAAACCCCAATCCTGAACCATCGAGCGACTGCAGTCACAAATCCTCAAAGAGGAAAACATGATCACCAGATCGAACTATTAATTTGTGCAGTTTTATAAGTAAAACAGCTGTTAGGTTTTACTGAGCGTGCTGGAGAATATGAGTTCTTCTGGTAACTTGGTCACACCTGCTCCTTTCTATTTTCATGCAAAACCCAGTAGACTACATTAGGTTGTTTTTGTTTCCATCTGAAAACTGGTTTGTCCTGTAATATGTTGCTTTCCTAACAGGCATGCAAACATTCTTTTGTAATTTAGTTCATTTATTTATTTATTTGTAAGTTATGGTTATGTTACAATAATCGTCTTTGAACAGTTGATATTGAGGTGTGTCTTCAACCTTCATTACGGCTTTAATCTGAGGTGCTGTTTGTTGATTGGTGATTTTTGAGGCTGGTTTGTCTGAATGAACTTCTCCTCTGGAGCAGAGGTAGGTTTTGGTCTTGCTTTCCTGTGGTGATCTTCATGAGAGCCAGTTTCATCATGGAGTTTGATGGGTTTTGCAAGAACTGTTCCAGAACAGCTGACGTTCATGTCTTAAAATAACTGATGGTTGTTACTGTTGTTAATTACTTCATAGTTTTGAAAAAATCCAGTACTGTTCTAGAATATAGAAAATAACTTAAAGTTTCGACTGTATGTCCAGATCACATGGCAGTTTGAAAAGTTGGCTGCCTCCATGTGTCTCAGAGGAAGCAACACTTGTTGGTGGTGGTTGTTGTGTGTATGTGACAGAAGAGAGCTGATTGGTGGCTGAGAATTAGCAAGGGAGCAGAAAACACTTACTTCCACTCCAGTGGTTCTCATCCATTATGTATTGTTTTTGACTATGCCATGAAAAGCTCATACCAACTATAACCCATTATTATTTCAGTTCTTCAAGGTTTTCTAAAGCCACTGGGTTATATTCCAGAGCAGTCACAGCATTTGTTTCATTAAACAATCACACACAGAAACTATAAGCTATACAGAGGAACGAGGAAGTGTCAGTGTTGTGTTAAGACTTTTTCAAAATAAATGGACACAAAAAAAAGGATGTGTGTGTGGATCGGTAGTCTATGCATTCATACAGGATATAAGACAAAGGTGCTACCTTGGAAGCTGGATGCAAATGATAAGTCTTTATGCAAATGCTGTCTACACATAATATGTCAGTGTAAGAGTAAACATCAGCCTTTCAGTGATTAAATCATCATAATGTGTGTCCAGGGAGAGAGAGTTTTTAAAAAAAATACTTTATGTATTAGTCACTATTGCTGCCATAACCTGGAAATGGATGTGTTTTTGTGCATTTAGACCAAGCTCCTGGAGCTCGAGGAAGTTGTGCAGCGGGCGGCAGCTGACAAGGCACGGGAGCAGATAGGCCGGAGCGAGGCGGAGGAGCAAATACGCAGGCAGACGGAACAGCTGGCACTCTTGGAGGGAGCTCACCAGAGACGGCAACAGAGCGCCCAGAGCATTTGGAAACAAGAGAAGGTAGGGATGTACACGTATTATAATGTCAGGATGTGACATTATAGGGAAACCAGTCCACCTTGGGGCTCTGGGTATCATCAGGATTTTGCATCCCACTTTCGTTTATCTTGTATAACATCCATTATGTTGTTGTAGGAGAGCCTACTGCTGAACATCTCTTCCACTGCGAAAACAGTTCAGGAAATGAAAAGTGAGTGTGAGCAATTGGCTCTCCGCCTTCCTCTGTGGTGAAAGTCCTGTGGTATCGCGTTCCCTTTTCCCAACAAATGACTCCCTTCTACTCCCTCTCTAGACCAGATGCAGAGTCTGCGTGAGAACCTGAGTAAGGTGCAGAAAGAGCTGCAGTTGTGCAAGAACAACATGAACACACTGAATAAGAAACTCACCTACGACATGTGAGTGTGACCGTGCGCTGCGTAGTTTTGTTCAATGTAAAATGTCATGATGGTCATCATCATCACCGTTTGTGTGTGCAGGACTCAGTGTAACACGCAGATACTCGCTCAGAAGGAGGAATGCAACGAGAAGGTCGCAGCAGCCAAACTGGAGGTACAGAAGAAGTACGAGAAGCAAAATCCAGCCGGAGGAGCAGCTGGTGTTCAGGTAAACTGGGTCAGGTTTTTTTTTTTGTTTTTTTGTTTTTTGGCTTTTTTCTAATAAGCTGTATTTTGTGTGTGTGGTCGCTTATGGACCGTAAAAGTAAAATGAATAATAGTGTGCTGTGGTTTTTGGCCGTTCATTACGGACGCCACTGCTGTAAACGCCCATCAGTCCACACTTTATTTTAAGAAGGGAAAGAGGAAGCGTGCCAAGAAGGAATTTTTCTTTTCTTTTCTTTTTTTACCCATTGTGATGAGGATTAATCACCCACTTTATCACTCAAGGAGTTTTCTCCCCTGTTCGTCTCATCTGTAGCCTGCCGTCGAATCGACTCAGGAAGCCGCTGCCTCTAAACCCGCGTCGGAAGCGCTCAATGGAAACGACTCGACGAAAACCGCTGGAGAACAAGAGCAGACCAAACACGATTCAGAACCAAAGGCCAAAACTGCCGACCCTCTCGAAACCAATGAGATACCACAAGATAAAGGTATGCAGTTAGCGGTAAAAAACATCACAACAAGTACAATAAGCGTTCATAATATTTGCAATTTACATTTAACAAGATAGTCTTAATATTAATAATATATGGTATGTAGTTTTTTTTTGTGTTGGACCAAATTATCATTTTTAATTATAAAAAATTTGGTCCATAAGTATTTGTACAGCGTGACAGCATTTGTGCTTTTGCCGTTCTATCACATTGGATTTGAAATAAAGTAACTGTTAAGTTTAGGAAGAGTTACCAAATTGTCAAGTTTTAAGATTTAATTCTAAGATTAAGAATTCAAAGAAGAAGAATTCTACCTTGATGCATGCGCCGCACCTCAATACACTTACCGACCGGGAACCGAACCCGGAGAGATGAGCAAACACACACCCACCCGCGATGTGCCTTAAGTTCTTTGTTTATTATAAGCCGAGAGCATATTCAAGCTTTTGGCCTGGTGTCCTGTGTTGGGTACGTCCCGTACTTCAAAAGAACAATTCATTAGTATGTACAGAAAGTCATAGCGAGACAGAACAATGATATGAAACACAATAGCATTTTCCGTTTAGACAAACTGTTTGTGTGTGTATTCGCTTGCACACGGGCTGTAGGAAGAGTAATCATGTATGAAATCAGGAAGCACAATGAGGGTGTTGTTTACGGGCATAGCGGCATGGGAAAGGTCACATCATATTACCAAACCTTACAATAATCCTGTCAATGTGTAGCCTGTCAGCTTTAATTCAAGGGATTTAACATGAATATTGCATAAATTGTTTAGAATTTACATTCCCTCCATTTACATATTCTCTAAAGTTATTTGACAAACTAACACACAATCATACATATTAGGATACTTTTTAAGACCTGTAAGCAAAAAAAAACTTTGCACTCGACGACTCTCTGATATCTTGCTCCCATGATCACCACCAGCAAATGCTGTTTCCTCCCTTGAGCTACTTTTCCAGGGCTTTATTCCAGCGTTCTTTCAGTTTCTGCATGTCTTTGGGTCTTTCTGCCTTCAGGTTTGTCTTCAGTAGGTGATGAACCGCATTTCATTTCTTTGCCTTAAGAAGCTTTTGGGTTGCTCTCTGGGTATGTATCGGATCTGTACTTTGAGGCACCGTTCATCGGTTTTGCAGCACATGACTGAAGACTGAATGCCGAGCAGAATGTAGAGCTCTGTACAGTTCAGACTTCATCCTGATACTTCGTTCACATCATCAGGAATCACCAGTGACTCAGGGGTTTATTGGGAGCCGTACACGCTCATGCCATAACGCCATGCCTCTGCCGTGTCGGATGATGACTTTGACTTTGATGGTGTGCTTTGGATTATGAGCTCTTGCTTTCCTTTTCCTTTTTACTCTTCTCTTCCCATCACTCTTGGACAAAGTAATCGGGTATCAGAAGCGAACAGGATTTTTCAGTCCAGGAGTCTGGCCTTTGTGTTCTTGAGTGTTGCTAGTGAGATTGGCATCTCGGAGCAAACCCAGTGTTATTACAGTCATACACGAAGAAGTCTCTTCTGATTGATTGTACACTTCACAAACTTCTACCTCTTCCCGAGTGTACTTGACATTTGTTGGATATGGTGACGGGCTTTTCTTCAACAAGGATTTAATAAATCTGCGATTTTCGACTTTAGTTTGTCTTCTCTGGCGGTTCGCTCACCAGTGCTTTTCATGCTTCTTAGGAATTGTACGAAATGGCGACTTGGCCACTCTTAAAGTTGTATCTCTCTGACAGGGTTGTTTGTTTGTTTGTTTGTTTGTTTTTCAGCCTTATGATGGGCTCCTTCACTTGCATCTTCAGTCTGCATGTTGACAGACGCAATTCATGACCAGCCACCAAATGCAAATCCAACACTCGGAAATCAACGTCAGACCTTTTATCCTCTTAACTTGTCACGAAATAACTAGGTCACACCTGGCCATCAAGCTGCTTAACAGTCAGTTGTCTACTTTTTAGATCTTTTTTTTTTTTTACTATGAAAATGGACGGACTCTGTGAAACAGAATGGCTATAATTATAAACTAAGCTGTTGGAATGGAATATTTTTGTTAAGAATTTTGAATTAAAGCTTTACATTTCAGTCACAATCTTGATTGCCTCATTTTAAATCCACTGTCGTGGTGTACAGAATAAAAAAAAAAAGAAAAGAAAAAATTGTGTCACTGTTCAAACACTTTGGGAGCTGATTGTGTGTGTGACCTGAAAGGGACAAGGCAGTAAGACTATGAGCAACTGAAGGAGTGTACATCGTCGTATGCTGTAAAACCTCCATTTGCATTCTGTCTCCTTGTTAAGCCGTTCTAGCAACGAATGAATCGGGCAAGCTGGAGTTGCTGACCACCTCATTACTGCACAGTCAGAACAGCACCATGAAGAGCCTGACCAAAGCCATGGAAGCAGTGATGGACGTTAAAGAAGGTGACTTGAATCGTAAACTCTATCCCTGTTCCAGCGCTCTCTCTCTCTCTCTCTCTCTCTCTCTCATACATGTACAGTAGGTGTGTATGTGTGTATGTTTTTTGTTTCTGTGCAGATGCTCTGTTAGACGCTGCGGCAGTCACTAAAGGGAAGGAAGAGGATGCCATAGAGTACGACAACGATGGCGAGATTGAGAAACGTCTGTCTAAACTAAAAGGTGCGAATCTCTATTATTGAATAGAAAAAAACGTGGACTGGAGAATATTCCAAGAAATGCTCAGCATCGTGAGTGTAGTAGTGAAGAAACAAACAAACAAAAAGAAATAGTAAATGTACCATGATTTAAATCTTTAAACTAAACAATTAAAGTTAATATTGATTGATGGTTTATGAGGTGAAATACTGAAATCACAGGAAATAAGTTGGACATTTAACACTCGCACACTCAGACATTTGCATGATGGTAAACAATTATTCATCGATTATCAATTAATTAATTAAGTAATTGCGAGTAAATGACAGATGTTGAGTGAAGGCTTGGCACAACTTAATGGATGAACATGTGCTTGACATGCGACAGCCAGAATAAATCCGCAGGGTGTAAACGAGCTAGTAAGCTTACAAAGTTGTTTCCGTCTCGTTACTCTTTAGTCGAGACGTTTCACCACTGTAGGCAAGGTGCCAGCCAGACCTGATGTGCAAATACAGTACATCGATTCTGGTTCATGCCTTACCTAAAAGTGATCAGAATCTGAGTGGAAGAAAATAGAAATAGCAGGTAATACTTTAAGCAAGTTGCATTATCACTGCTGTAGTGATTATAAGTAACCGTGGTAAAGAAAACCTCTTCCTACTGTGATTAAGCTCACACCCAGTTCAGCATTTTTTCATCTGATGTTTTTTTTAAAGACATAATTTGGCCTTGTGGTATTTCTTGATCACAGTAGGATGATGTGTACTTGAGCAATTAGAATGAAATGCACCATAGTAACATTTTCCAAGGTCCCTCTGTACACTATCTCTTTCACAATTGAAATCCATCAGGGAAGAAAAATTTCATAGACGTCATAACCTGGTCATTCAGGTCGCCACATTACGTTGCTGAGTCTAGACCCAAGCCACTGAAGCTACTCCAGATCATAACAAGAGGCTCGTTGTACATTGGGAACTATACATGATGCATCACTCTGGAATAGCGTCAGGCCACATAATCTGTGACTGATAATCCTGTGAGGTCTCATCACATTGTGCGAGTGTGTATGGAAATGCTCTTCCTTTCACTATTAAATACAGCTCTGGTTTTACTGTAAATTTTCCTTCATAATTTTTTTTAGACCACATTTCTTTCACAAAGTGGAAAGTGAAAGTTTACGCTTGAGCGCTATCCTTCCAGGGTTTGATGATGGTTCTTATCCCAGTTCCAGTCATTTCAAATCTCATATCATTTTAGTTGTTTTCTTTGCTTCATGCAGACCGATCATCTCAGAAAGGCAATGTATCTAACCTGAGACTGTATTTGAACCTCGATGCAGTGGAAAGATGTCTGATCTGTTCTTTATAAAGCAAATCAATGCAAAAAATCCCGTTTTAAGTCGGGAATGTAAAACAGTCACTTTTCCTCTAGGGTCTAGTAGAAGTGGTTTAATCTGCCAGACTGCTGTTTTGCTTATTTAAAGTTAATAACACTGAACACTTCAACACTGCGAAAGTTTCAACACTGAACCTTGACAGCTGGATATAGCCTAGACTGTCATCTGACTGCAAACACTTTATAAACCTAATTCTAGTCCTCTAACCCAGGGGTAAGCAAGTCGGCCCTAGATTTCAGCCGCAGGGCTGCAGATTTCAGCTACCACCCGAGAGAGAGAAGAAAAAAGAAAAGAAAAAAAAACTCCCCTTCCTGTAGGCTTGAAGACCTTGATTAGCTTGTTCAGGTGTGTTTGAGCTGAACTCTCTAGGACTGAACTTGCCTACAACCCTGAGTCATGTGAAGTTGTTCCAACCCGGCATAATTTTGGCTTCAGGAGGATCGTGTTCATGTTTTTTTTGTTTTTTTTAATACACAGATGATAAAGCGGCCGCACAGGAATTTGAGGAGGAGATGGCTGACTACAACGGCGATGAGGAGAACGAGCCAGAGTTTGAAGCTGACAAACAAGCTGAGCTCGCCGAGGTCTAACACACGCGCACACACACAGGCTCACACTCGTGCCTGGAGACAGGTGTTAAACCCTCCATCCCGTTCCTGCTGCGGCTCGAACCCCTGCCCGCTCAAAAGCCGCTTGTATGATCGCAGGCACGGAATTTACGTTACTGTTCAGTTTTGCTGGCGTTTCATTCCACGTATACCGAGTCTCCTACTTGCACTTGCACATGATGAAGATTTTCCAACATATCAAATAGTCATAATGCTGAAGACGATCGAGCACTGAACCGTATTCATAAAGCTGAGGTTTTTATACCCGACACTGAAAGCAGACGTGTGGAAGTTTCACTTCGTCGGATGTCTTCTCCGCTCACACTGGATGGATGTAGCGCACAAGGACCGGTGCCAAGTGAATATTTTACACATGCAGTCCGTTATTAATGGTGAAAATTTATTATTAGTTTTTAATCTAGCATTCCTATGCAAAGTTTATTTCTTCTTCACAGTTTAAACATTTGTGTGGGGCAAAAAAAAAAAGAAAACATTAAAGATTTTAATTTTTTTTTTTATGAATGTTACTGCACTGCGACAAATGTAGATTCCAGAGATCTTGGTGTACAGAGTGTGTGATGTAAAAATGCTGTGCATTGTGTGTGATTCGAGACGTGGCCCAAGAGCTATACACACTGCTAGCTAGAACGTGTTATGGGATAAAATACTTTGTGCCGAAGTTGAATATATTTCCACAACACCATACTACAATGTTGTTTTTTTTACTCAATTATATCAAAGAAATGTGCCAGCTGTTACAATTGATTATTTTTTTTTTTTTTACAAGTCACCTCTGTTATAGAGCTCTCATTATTCTTTCACTCAACACCTGCTTTTTTTCTTCTTTTTTTTCCTGTTTTGACATTACAACACTGGAGACTCTTTCCATACATGTTCAACAAACTGTAAATAGCACATTCTTGATATATAAAAACTTTTTTGTATAGAAAGCTGATTCTGGTCATTGTAGAATAATAATAGAAAAAAAGTCTGAGGAAAAAATTTGCTTGATAAAACTCCCATAAGCTAATCGCAGACCTTTCTAGAAACCATGCTAATCTGAATGTATGTACAATTGATCCTTAAAATATGACCTTTAACTTATTCCCATTCCACTTACATCAGTAACAATGCAGTTGATTAAAAGATTCCTAGCAAGCACACAATCAACACAATTTCTGAAAAGAAAAGAAAAACAAAGCTAGACGGTAGTTAGAGCCAGACCTTTTTTTTTATTGAAGTTCTGTTGCATTTTTCCAAAAATTGTTTTACGTTTCGATTTAATAATTGTCAATAAAACATAATCCTTAACTGTCTTTACAGTAGTTGTTTATAAGAAGGATGACATGGAAAATAAGTTCGGCATGATGTTTTAATTCAAAAGTAACAAACGAGGACAGATGTACACATTACAATACACACACGCTCGCATACACAACCTGATGGATAGACCTTCATTCACTTGCGCTCTCTCTCACACACACACACACACGCACACACAAAATGCCATCTGGCTATTTCAACGACTTATAGAAACCTTGATCTGTGTAATAGTCCTCTCTAAATTGGAACGTAGACTTTTTCACCACAACGACTTTACAGTCTTAGTCACGTTGTGATGATGGACTGGGTGACGTGGTGTGGCGTCCTGACGTTAACTGCAACAAAAATGACCCGGTCAGCGGAGCAGATCGAGGAGACGCGAGCTCTTGAGATGTCGTCAGATGATTTTGACTATAGGGAAGTACTTGTGTGCGGAGAAGTCGAATTCGGGAAGGGCCTAAAGAAAAGAAGGTATGAGGATAGGGTTAGAGCGTGACGTCATGTTATTGGAGTATGTAGAGATGTGACGCTGCTCTACCTTGGTGTCCTTCTTGTGTCCTCCGGCTAGCAGCTTCATCACGACGATGTTGGGTTTGGCCACTTTGAGGATACGATTCACCTGGGCGAACGGAATGATGGTTAATGGATGAATCACGTGTACAAAAGGCGGTCATGGTCAAACCAAACTGGGGACGTTTGAGCGTGCAGAATAGCAGAAGTGTAAAAAACTCTACACTCTATTTCACTACACAATCTCCTGCTACACTAATCTACTGTTTCTCTGGTGCTTGGACACCATTCATGTAAAAAGGAAATCTTCTGTTAATGGCAATCGGTTTTACTCCATCATTTATCACAAGTCCCGGTTTGATTTGAACGTCCCTCGTATTAAAATGGACAAGAAAGGTAGACTGCGTGACGGAGAGAACGGAAATGCAGCACGGTGTATAGCACTATTGTATTTTTCCCTTCTTTTCTTTTCTAGTCACCATACAGTACACAAATAAATCATGAAACAAATAATAAAACACATTTTTAAAAATTTTTTTACATACTTTTGCAAACTTCAACTATCAATTGCTTAATGAAACATTTACTTAATTTTATATATTTATTTACAGCTGGAGAAATGACCATATTTAATAAATAAATGTCACTAAACGTATATTATTAATAATACTGAAGTAATCATCTAAATCATCCTGCTGTATCTATCGAATCAGAGCTTCACCTCGGCGTCGGGGCTGGTGACGTTTTCCAGGATGAGCTTGGCCTGTTGGAAGTGTTTGCTGGCCGCCATGTACAAGTCGGCCGAGCGCGGCGGAGGACTGTACTTCTTCAGATCGGACATTTCCTGAACGCACCAGACACTTGTTTAGAGCATGACTAGACCTTTTTGATTAGCACACGAATACGGGTCGGATAAGGGAGTCGCACCTTGAACTGGATGTAGTGCACTGGTGGAGGAGTGACCACGCTGTTGAAGGGGGCGAAACGATGCTCGTAGCGCACCTGCTCGCTGTCCAGCTCGAACTGGGGCTTCCGTACCTTTCCGTCCATGTCTAGGGCGATCATCGTCTAGACGAGTAAAAGGAGACATTTTATTACAAGATAATTTCCATATAATTACGAACTGCTCTGCTCTGTGTGTTCCATTCACCTTATACATTCCTGCGCACATGTTCTGGTACGCTTGGCTCATGGTGATCTCTTTCCCCAGAGGACGAGCTAAGCCGAGAAACAACACAGTAGTAAACGTATTTGTGCAGCATTTAAACATAATCGCTATCGGAAACACTAAGGGAAGTACAGTACAAGTACCCTACCGGTCAAAAGTCTGGACACAATTTCTAATTTAAAGGTCTTTCCTGATTAGTTCTTCCTAATGCTAAAGTGATGCAATATGCAATAATCTCCTTTGAACAGCTGATATTGAGATGTGTCTGCTACTCAGACTCTGTAAAGTCTTCGTAATCCGAGGTGCTGTTTGTTAATTGGTGATTAACTCTAAATGAAGTTTTGGTCTTGCTCTCCTGGGAAGGTCTTTATGAGAGACAGTTTCATCATGGTGCTTGATGGGTTTTGCAAATACCCATGACAAGAACAATACTGTCCTTGACAAAACTATTCCAGATCAGCTGACCTTCGTGTCTTAAAGTAACAACTGTCCGTTGCTGCTGTTCCTAAATTACCTAAGGCCAGATGTGTTATTTCATAGTTTTGAAAAGAAAACAAAAATCCAGTATTGTTCTATTATCCAAACTTTTGACGGGCACTGCACATCACTCATGATTTAAATTCACACTATATCATGCCAGACTGTTCATCGATCAGCCATAACATAAAATATAATGCGCAAGCATAAATGTGCCTTGGGCGTCCACGATCCTGTCGCCGGTTTACTGGTATATACTGTAGTTGCTGAACACACGTAAGGAGATCAGAGACAGAATCGGGACACATTTACAGGCAGCTCTTGTTCTTAAGCATCGCGTGATGGTGAAGTCTACCTTTCTTCTTCTTCTTGCTCTTCTTGCTGCTGCGTCCTTTCTGCTGTTGCTCCTCCAGGATGCGCTCCTCGGCCATCTGAGAGCTGTCGGCTCGGCTCAGAGTGGACATCAGCCACGCGTACAGGAACTCCGACAGGTACCTGGAGCGATTGAGTGCTCGGTTTGAAATACGATGGATGAATGAAGCGCAACAATACACACTGTCCATGTTACCAAACAACCATTCCAGTATTCGATCATACTCCAGGGGAGAACATGCAAACTCCATGCACACAGACCCGAGGCAGGAGCTGAACCCTCAATCTTGGAGGTTCAAGGCGACAATGATAACCACCTGAGACGCCTACTTCCAATGTCGTACTCGAAAACTTAAGTACGTCATTCAAATAAAAAACTAAGGGTTCATGTTGATTGTTGTGTTGGTGTGTTATCCATTACAGTTTTTAAATTTGACTATTTTTACATGACCATAAGTAAAGTGTTTCAATTAAACACAGCTGATTTTAAAGCTTTGTTTAAAAAAATATATTGAATTGAGGTTTATACTCAAGGTTTAACATTTTTACCCCAACCGATAGAAAATCCATGTGATCCTTATTATAATATCATCATAGACATTTTTATAACTACTGTATATACTGTACAGTACACACGAGGGCGAGTCAAAAATTTCCCGCACTCTGGCTGTAGAATTTATTTTAATTACTGTACCTTTTTTCGAAAAGACAAATACATCATTTTTCCACACAATCTCCTTCTTTTCTATACACTGGCAAAAAGCTTTCGTATTCCACATGCACTTTGTTTTCATAGAGCTGCTTTCAAAGTGTGAAAGTTGAGTGAAGCGACATCAGGACTATAGGGAGGATGTTTAACACCTCAAAACGGAGTGTTGACATCGTCGGCAGAGTGTCCGTCCACACTTTGGGGACAGAACCGGCGGACTGGGGAAAATAAGTTTGCGGATGTCGTGCAAGATCACAACGCCCTTGGATAGCGGTCCTTCTGCGTTTAATACAAACTATAAGCTTCAGCTCTTCAATAAACATCTCTCTGCAATGAGCGCTGCTGAATGTTGAAGCGTTTTCCTGCTAATGCTCTGATACTGGCCCTCGAGAATCCCAGAAAACACTCAATTTTCCAGCTGTTTACTCTCAGACTCATAGTCTGGACCAACAGATGTTTTAATGTAACCGGAATACAGATAATTTTACTCTCACCTTGGTATTTTTTTATTTTTTTTAAACAGACGTGTCTTACACTTGTTTACATGACGTACCAGTAGATGTAGTAGTATTCGTGCATGCTGTAGAGCTCGAGCTCAAAGCCGCTGAGCAGGTAGTGGATCATGATGCGCAGGTTGTGGTAGAGGACCCAGGTGCCTAGACATGCCAGGTGCTGCCTCTGAGGCTCGAGCTTCATCAGGAGCCCGTGCAGAGCTGCGTCCACCTTCTCAGCCTTGATGCGATGCAAAAAAAAAACAAAAAACATTAAAATTAAGCCAATATAACGGATACAGCAGCACCGGTTCAAAACGGGGAGCGTTTTACGCACCTCATCCTGCAGGGTGGCGAACTCCTCCAAGATGTGTCCCAGCTTGTCTCTCTGTCGCGCTCTGTTGTGGCCGTGGATCTGGATCAGACTGCAAAACGGCTGTGGAGCACAATTGATCGTGTTAACTTCTCGTTTAGCTATTTGTTCATTCATGGGTAAGCGCTTTATCCAGATCGGGGATGCAGCAGATCCTACCCTGGATACCCTGGTCATGAGGCAGGAATCTACCTTGGATGAGAGACACACATGACTGGCGCAGCTGGCGACTGACAGTTACCTTAACGGGATGAAAGGTGAGTAGAATAAACCATAAAGGTGGAGGACAGTGCTGTAAATCTGTTTCTCTTTATATTTCCACTAATTCCACTTTACAATATGAAGACCTGTTAACTCTTTGGTTGAATCCCAAATTGCATTAAATGGAAAACTAGTGTACTAGGGTGTACAATTACTCGTTGAACACACCAGGTAATGTACGTAATTAGTTAGGAAGGGATTTAGGATTCATCCTTGTGTTAGAAGCTAGTTATCTTTGTAGCTCGCCTTAGAAGCAACTATTAAGGAGACAAACTATTAGAACACCTGTGACACGGCGCGATACATAAACAGGTCTACAGATTTGTTTTTAAGTCCGCCAAAGTGAGTCTTATACGCCTTTGACCTTTGGATATACAGTGAAAAGCGTACCGATCCACTTGACTAAATCTGTCCCCTTTCTCCACACTGCCATCATGTGGGCAAAAACCGTAACCGCGCCTAAGAAAATGTGAAATTTAACAGGGTTGTCTCTGCGCCCTTAAATTGCGAAGGGAATCCCGGACGCCATTTTGTATTTTGTCTCAGAGCTGTTTTCCACTGTACTGGACCGTGAACTTTATTTTCTTGAGGATTTTTCCGAAATAAATAAAATATACCGGACTTTGGACATTTTATACATTCACTGAGAATATCGTACATCATTGTAAATATTGGTATCTGACGCATTGCAGTGTCTATTTCTTGTACAATACACCTGAGCTACTTCCATGACTTGTTCACATCTACGAATGTCCGTGGAACCGCGGTCCGTTCGTATCTGTGGAAATTTGTCACTCGGATGTTCGTACGGTAAGTCGGGGACTACCTGTAGTTAAAACGTTCCAGTGCTGGTACGGTCTGTTGTCAGCACTGGTGGAAAAACGCGTCCGATCTGTTTATTTGGTCAGAACTAATTGTTGTATAATACAGATTATTACAAGTACTGGTGAAGTTATAATAGATCACGAGATGAACAAGCATACCCGAGAGCAGTGTGTGACGAAGGAGTCGATGAAGTCTTTGGCCTGGTGGTTGTTGTACAGACTGCACCTGAGAGCATAAATGTCAGTTAACACCACATCGAGTAAGAGAAAAAAACATTTTGGTCTCTTTTTTTATTTATTTTTTAAATTTTGCTTCAATAACTTGCACGCTCACTTTGTAGACAGAACCGGCGGGCTGACAAAATAGCGCAGAGCGTCCTTGATCATGTCCTGCATTAAGTGAGTCCCGAACACTTTCTTATTGTCGATGAGAAACGTAGTCTACCCCGAAACAAAAGAGAAAACAACTGAATTAATACAAATCAGCGCGGATTTGTTCTAGCATCACTTGCTGGTGTTTTGGTGTCATACCTGTAGTAAAGATCTGGACAGTACACAAGGGGACTGCTCACTGAACTCACAGAAGAAGTCCTAAAAAATATACAGAACACGTACATAATATAAATACAGCAGTGCTGGAAAGATCGGTTAAAATTCGACGCGTCTCTGGGCAGCTTCCGTACCAGGATGCTGTGCAGGTTGCTGGTGTTGATGACGTCGCACACGGTCTTGATGCGCTCGATGAGTTTGGTGAAATAGTTGACCATCTCCTCGCGCTTGATGATCTTGGCATAGCGGGGAAAAGTGGGCGGAAGCAGGCGCTGGTTTACCAGAGGTTCAAAGCCCATCATAATTGGGTGATCTGGGTGTGACAGAGAGAGGGGTGGGGTTGG
The DNA here is from genome assembly GCA_013621035.1 of Clarias magur. NCBI lineage: Eukaryota > Metazoa > Chordata > Actinopteri > Siluriformes > Clariidae > Clarias > Clarias magur. The sequence continues at coordinate 2,154,563 of QNUK01000023.1, read as the reverse complement.
GCGGGGGGAGGCGAGAATGTGCTACTGCGACTCGAATGCATGCCGGTGCATGAGTAAGAGCGCATATCTTACCTCCTTTCGTGGTGTCGTTCTGTGACTGAATGCCGTACTGAATGGTGGAGTGTATCGCGGGCAGGAGATCCGCCGCCTGAGCCATCAGCTTCTGCGCATCGCTCACTGCGCTTGTCTGAAATAGGAACGTCATTCATCCGTCCATCATTAATGTAAATTAAGGTTCTATTTAAACGGGATCAGTGCTGCTGTTAATTATTACCACAGGATGTCTTTAACATGCCAGGATGTCGGTGAAGTTCCTGTCAGTCATTTAAAGAAAAAGTCATCATCATATACAGTATAATACTGTGCGAAAGTCTTGGCACATGCAAATAAACTTGCTATAGAGCAAGTATGGCTTCAAAAAAAGCCCAGAAAACAGTACTTAACAATAGACTCAGTTGAATCACTGACTTTGAGACAGAATTGTGGATATTTAAGTATCACGATTTTATAAATATCGATATTACATTTTCCCCAACTTTGTTACAATTTTCAACCTTTAAAAAAATTTAATGATTAATTTTTTTTTTTAAACAAAATCACATAATTTAAACAATACAAACTAACTCCAAAGAAAATGAGTTTAACAGATTTTTTTTTTTTTTGCTTTTGTTTAGAAATAATAATTATGGCGGATGGCAGAGATACGTGCAGCTCAGTATCCGCCATCGTCTGTCATAATTATTATTTCTAAACAAACTTATCAAATAGTTCACCCCACTCCACACGGGATGAAAATGTGTGAATAATTCAGAGTGCACCCCCTGTAGGATCACAAAGAAACTGCGACGTTTTTTTTCCCAGCCTCAAACGCCTCCCTATTCTCAAAGCTCAACTTGACAGTGAGCGCATGGGTCGAGTGACTCCAAGCGTGAGGGGCTTCTAACGTGGGTGACTTTCGACTAATTTGCGTCGAAAAAATTAGCGTTTTGAGACTTGTGTAAGCATGTCTTAGTTTGGAGGAAAAAAAGGCAGCTTCGAGGCTTTTAACATGCATGATTGTTGATAATGTTACGCCATAAAATGTGTTTCTATGGCGGCAATCGGAAGCTTCTGTGCTCGAGAACAAAGTCGGTTCTATCTGAGGCTGATGGGCATCGGTCACGGCCAATCAAACTGAAAAGCAGATAATTCTAGTCTCTGATTGATCGACCGGTTCATCTCTATTATAAATATAAAAACAATCGATTTTAGAGTCAGGGTGGCGAAACAGCACACAAAAGAATCGCGATTCATAACTGAGTCGATTTTCTTCTGTCTGTAAAGTTTGTCCTAAAAAAAACAAAGTGCATGAGACTTTTGCACAGTACTGTATATAATCTCTAATAGTGATAATGAACCAAATATACCATGTATGCTCAAGGTTTAATTAAATCCTATTGACATTTTCTGTGGTTTTAAGGAAGTTCCTTAGTTTCCAGTACTATAGGCCACTTACATGTTATGGTCATGTGACCTACTAAATATCAAACGTAACCATGCAGGACATAAGCCACAATAATCAGTTAATATTAAAATGAGACGTATGCGAGAAGTATTGTACGATTCAAGTCATTTCTCTACGGGCAGCATTGCCCAATTCGCGTGTGCAATTTCAGACCTCTTTCTTGGTGAAGGAGATGAGCGCTGTCAGTAGGAGGCGAGTGAATTTGATCCTGCTGAACAAGGCCAGGCACTGCTGATGCTGCACAGAGACACGAGTGTTCTTTAGATAACAGTACGACTAGGACAGCTGTTAGTAACCGGGCTATCAGATTATCAGTCTTACATCGAGCTCCACCTCAGGATCCCGCTGCTCGCCCTGTCGACTCCGTGTGCTCTGAGGAAAGCGAGAGCGAGAGGAAACGTGAGAAACCCGTTCGTTCATCACTAATGCAAGAGCCTGTGTATCGTTTCTATTCATCCCGTAATTTGGGCTTTGTATCTCACCTTCACTTTCCTCTGCAGCTCATCCTCTACGTCCTTTAGCATTCCTGACATGGACAAAGAAAAAACATAGAAGGTGATTGTTAGGTTGTTGAATATACTGTGTATATATACATGTACTGTGGAAACTGTACACGCAGTCATTTACCCACACAACTTGCACATTACAGAAACACAACTGGGAGTTACTGCCACATCCACCGTACAGTCCTGACCTCATGCACAACCATTTACACATGTTTAGGCCATTAAAGTAAATCCTGCGTGGCCAGTGTGAACTTTCAGACATGAAGAAGGAAGTCTGATCATGGCTCCGGTGTCCTGAGAAAACTCTGAGCTCTAGTGAAAGGCTGGGATACGTGCGTTAAAGCAGCGAGGGATTATATCGAGAAATAAAGAGAGTTTTTGTCCTCATGACTGCATCCTGTTATTCTGCATAATCAGAAGTCCTGGATTGATTTCTCTCAAAACATAAATCTGCAGACCAAATGTTAAAACAAAGATAAAGCTGTCTCATAGGCTGAAAAACACTCTTGTCCACAACATACAGTAGTTTGCAAAGGTTTTAGGAACATGTGAATAACTGCTGTAGAGCAGGAATGTAAAAGATTTTTTTGTTCATAAAAAACAAACAAACAAAAAATTGATGAAACCAAGTCAATAATTGGTGTTCTGATGCTTTTTAAAAAAACATAGTACAATTTGAGGGGTTAAAATGAAGTTAGACGCTTTATTTTATTGAACCTCCTTCTGAGGACTTAAAAAAAAAAATGTTTTACATGTATGGAAAACTCTGAAGCTTTCTTTGTCTGAAAGGTGGTCTTTTACATAACGTGCTGCTTTTTGTTCTGGCCTTCAGATATTTCCCTGAACAATCAAAATGCTGTGCTAGAATACAAATGTTTGGGGAAAAAAAGTGTTTTCAACAACAACAAAAAAAACCCCTAGGTTCAGAAGTTTTGGTAATTGGTGATATCACAACTTAGAAGAGCTGTAATGAAAAATCCATAACTATCCTTCAGCGATGTTGTCTAGGTTTGCAGTGAAGACAGAAATATCCACCATGTTCATGGTTTACAATGAAAACGATTCATTTCAATCCTGGTTAAAGTGTCCAGGTTTCAGAGTGCACATGATACCTGTTACTCTCAGATCCGTCACGTTGTTGGCCATTTTGAATCCATAGGTCATGGCCTGGAAATCCTCCTGTAATGCATAAACAAAGCTGTTAAAATTCACCAACGGACCCGGGCCAACACCGTCCAGAAAGCAGAACGATACCGAACACATCACCTCCTCGAACACAGCGGCCTTGTTGACTTTCTCGCGCGCGATGTCGCACACTTTGAGGATGCCGAGGGCGAAGGCTTTGAGTGCAGGATCCTGGATGAGCTCAGGGTTGTGGACATATAGACACGTGAAGACTGTCTGTGCCAGCGAGTGTCCTTCCAGCCAAGTTATCTACGAAAGACAAACAAGGTTTCAATATTTATAAAGCAATATATTAAAACAAACAGAGATCTATAATGATAAACATTTTATCGTGCGACATTATGAAGTTTACCAACCAAGCAGCAGAAGCACGTGTCCACGATGCCAATAAGCTCAGGTAAAGACAGATCCTTCACTCTGATCGCCTCGTCCTAACCGCAGAGAAACGGATGCCGTGATTAGGAATGAAAGAACGGCGGTCTCGGTGAAATGAGTTATTGTTTAGGGAAGAATATTAACACTAGACCTTCACAGCCTGTTCGAAGTTAAGGATTTTCCGGTTCACTTGGTTCCCGATCATGCCGGCATCCATCTTTGGGTCCATCATCTCGATGGCAGACATGGCCTCGAAAAGACCGAACCTGGGCACAAAACAAGCGTTTAAAAGCCTGCGTCACAGATGACCGAGCTCTATCTGGTAAAGCAGCGTAACCTCAATGGGTTCTCATACTCACAATTTGTCATGAAGCAATTCGCCGAGTTTCAGTTCTGCACATGTGGAGAGAGAAAAAATACTGGATATAAAGTGTCAGCAATGTTACAAGTCTTCATTACTTATGAACGGAGGATGAATTGAATGGATGAATCATCTTTATCCTATGACGAAACATTTCTGTCACGTAGTACAGTAGAAATCAATAAGTACAATATGACATAGTAAACCACAGTACGGTTTAGCGTGTACTGTATAACTGTATATGAATGTAGTATAGACGACTAGTAAAGAACAAGCACTGTAAAGCATAGCTCAGTGTAACCTAGTTTAGGGTAGTTCTGATGAAACAAAGTACGAGCGTTGCTAACCCTAACCTTTCGTTTCCGAAGCGTGCATGTACAGTACAGACCAAAAGTTTGGACACACCTTCTCATTCAAAGAGTTTTCTTTCTTGTATTCTTTCTTGTGTTCTTTAGCCCAAACGCGTCTCTTCTGTTTGTTGCCTGTCCTTAGCAGTGGTTTCCTAGCAGATATTCTAGCATGAAGGCCTGATTCACACAGTCTCCTCTTAACAGTTGTTCTAGAGATGTGTCTGCTGCTAGAACTCTGTGTGGCATTGACCTGCTCTCTGATCTGAGCTGCTGTTAACCTGCAATTTCTGAGGCTGGTGACTCTGATAAACTTCTCCTCCGCAGCAGAGGTGACTCTTGGTCTTCCTTTCCTGGGGCGGTCCGCATGTGAGCCAGTTTCTTTGTAGCGCTTGATGGTTTTTGTGACTGCACTTGGGGACACTTTCTCCCATTTTCCCAATTTTTCGGACTGACTGACCTTCATTTCTTAAAGTAATGATGGCCACTCGTTTTTCTTTACTTAGCTGCTTTTTTCTTGCCATAATGCAAATTCAACCTCTTTGAATGAGAAGGTGTGTCCAAACTTTTGGTCTGTACTATATATCAAAACACGCGTATATCAAAGTGCATTTCCCTGTAAGAGATAATGGAAACTTAGATGATACAGCCCAAAAATATTCTCCTAAAAGAATATTCTCCTGCACGTTACCTTTGAAAAGAATCTTGTGTCACATAAAATTTAAAAAATGTTTTACGTGCGTGCTCACTCACGTGGTCAATGTTATAGTAAACAGTACATGCTTGCATGGATGTTGACTATACGAGTTACACGCACGTCATGTGAGAGGATTACCCACAATCCTGCAGTGCGAGAGCAAGAAGAACCATTGGCTCAGATGTAATCATGTGAAGCTAGGCAGACAAAGTACTACAGTACTTGCATATCAAGATAAAATATTAAAAACGTTTGCTCGTCTTGCAAAACACTCGTAGACTGAGATACTCGCAATCTGAGGTTTTACTATATAGTACTGTGAAGTGTATTATAGTACAATACAGAGCCTTGGTGTGGTATAGCGTATTTTATAAACAGTAAAGTACAGATATATAATTTAGTATAATTCAGAGTAGTACAGAGTAGCGTAGTACAGTACAATGCGGCTTGTTATATAGCATTATTTATAGTATGGTTTAGTACTATAATAAGGTTTATTGTCATTTAGTAAAGTATAGTACATTATAAAAGTAGTATAATTAATTTGGTGTTCAGGTCAAACTGGGAATTGTGAAGAATGAAGATGTAAAACTGAAAGACTTCAACCACAGTACGATGATGAAAATCTAAGCTGCAATAAAACATTTAAATAGTGCAAACATTTTAAAAGAAGGCTGTAAGTCTGTAACTGACAATCCTGGCCAAGGTGGTTCAGGGCTGTGTGGACTGTACACGAGGGATGGGGATCACCAGGGATCACAAGATACGATATTATCATCACAATGCCTAGGGGTCGATTAGATTTACATTACAAATATTCTGATTATATACCACTATCTACCACTATTTTGCTAAAAGTATTCGCTCGCCTGCCTTCACATGCATATGAACTTGAGTAACATCCAATTCTTAATCCATAGGGTTTAATATGATGTTGGCCCCGCCCCCTTTGCAGTTATAACAGCTTCAACTCTCCTGGGAAGGGGTTCCACAAGGTTTAGGAGTGTGTTTATGACTATTTCTTCCAGAAGCACATTTGTGAGGTCAGACACTGATGTTGGACGAGAGGGCCTGGATTGCAGTCTCGGTTCCGCTCCGATTCGTTCACCAAACTCGTTCATCCATGTCTTTATGCATCTTGCTTTGTGCACTGGTGCACAGTCATGTTGGATCTGGTGTGGAGATGTTTTTTAGTCATTGGGCTCCGCCCCTTACGTCCAGTAAAAATAACCGTTAATACTTCAACATACCAGGACATTTTGGACAATTTCATGTGCGCAACTTTGTGGGAACAGTTTGGTGATGGCCCCCTCCCAGATAAGATTTTCTTACGATTTAAAACAAAATTAGCAAATAATTTGCCCCTACCGCACAGAATGATGTGCTGTGTGAATAGTTTAGACTGCACCACCTGCAGGATTATAGAGGAACGGCAACATCAAATGCAAATATATAAATTAAAAGTTAATTAAAAATAAATCAATCATTCACAAACATCTATTGCACATTAAAGAAACTTGGCTAGAAGTTGTTGCTACATCCCCTGTACAGTCCTGACCTCGCTCCAAGTCATTTCCACACGTTCGGGACAGTAATGGAGTTCCTGGGAAGCCAGCGTTTTAGATGTGAAGCAGGCAGTCTGATTAAGAAAACTTTTAAAAAGATTTATTGAAACACTGGGATGAGTTCATTAGTGCAGAGATGCTTTATTATATAGAGAATAAAGGCAGTTTTTTCTTTTCTTAACAGTCTTGTTATTCTGCACAGTTAAAAGCCTGGTTTGACTTGAACGCTGAATGTTGTAAGTATAGTTCTATTATTATTCTTTAAGTCACATAATAATAATAATAATAATAATTTGAGATTTAGAGAACAGTGTTTAGATGTGTAGTAGTTAGTGTTTAGATTTTTGCAGGTTGCACCACACACACACACACACACACACACACACACACACACACACACACACACACATCTCTTTCAGATCATGAGAAAAGACATGGAAGAATCCACCGGCCTTTTGCGGAGAAGACTGGACACCTTTATAAGGACACAATCCCAGTTTATATCTATAAAACCGCTTCATGCACTTACAAATAAACTTTGTTATGTAATGCTGCTACATTCACATGGCATGTTTCTCAGAGCTCAGTGGAAAATAAACCTATTCTGAGAGGGAAAAAAAAAAATCATTGATGTCCCTAGAGGGTCAGTCATATCAGAGGCACTTCAGCTCCATCCAATATCAACACACTGCTTAAACTCGGTTAGGGCTTTATTACAACTTATAACAAGAACAAGGAGATCAATTTTCCAATGTTCTTCCAATATTTTTTCAGGACAAATGACTGTATCACCAACAAATACACACCTTTACAGGATGCTTTAAAGTCTTGCGTGATATCCACCCAGTCTGCGTTGTTCCTCATCTTGTCGGGGATCCCGAGACCCCAGCCTCCCTCATCCTCCTCACACGACGACTTCATCACCATGAGGACGGCTGCGAACGCAACACACATACAGTAAAACCACGTTAACAGACAGAAACAATATCAATGAACAGCATTATACACAAATACATGGCTACAGCAAGTTGTTCAGGGTTGGATTACTAACAACTGCTAAAATTATTTATTAAACACTGTCATGTTGTCTATATGAGTAAACATTCAACGTGGTTATATTTACAGACCCTGCACTCAAAGCCCAACTTTAAACCAAAGTTAGTATTGAAGTACAGTGCAAAGGATCAAAGCAATGTGGCTTTAAATAGCTCAGGTCTAACGCTGAAATCATCCAAATTTGGTCACACTGTGTGTGTGTGTATGGTTTGTAGGGACGGGAATCACCGATCACCACACGATAAGATATCACGATACCTCAGATTCAATTTCAATTTCGATTTTGTTACAATTTTACAATCTTAAAAAAAAAGTTTAATGAGTAATGAAATGTATCTTAAAAAAACAAGTGCAGCATTTAAGCAATACAAACTAACTTTACATACGAGAGCTAAACATTTAACTGAGCAGCACGTATCTCAGTCATCTGTCATAATTATCTTAGTAAATAATGCACTCCTACGACACGGGATGAAAATGTGGGTATAGTTCAGAGTGTGCGTTTTATCACCATAAATGCTTCCAAAGTCACAAAACTCAACTTGACAATGAGTGCTCGGATTGAGTGGCTAATGCACATGACTTTTTTTGGACTAATTATCACTGACAGTGTTTTGAGACTTGCATAAATGTGTATAATAAATGGGTCTGAGTCTCTCAAAGTTTGGAGAAAAACGCAGAATGGAGACTTTTACTGTGAGTGATTTTTGATAATGTAATGGGATGAAAATGCATTTCTTTTGCGCCACTCAAAATCTTTTCCATTTGGAAAAGACTATATATCTGAGGAATCACCAGCCATGGCTGTTTAACCACCTAATTTTGGGCATAGGCCAAGAGACCGGTTCATCTCTATTATAAAAGTAAAAATCTACAGTATGTTTTTTTTTTTTTATTATGATTTTGGAGTCAGTGTGGTGATAAAGGCATCATAGTTCATAACTTGATCGATTTTCCCCCACATTTCTAGTGGTCTGAATATCCCAGAAATGTAAGTGACATGGAAATGAAGAAAATAAAAAAAGACCTGACTAAGAGTTATCATCATCATCATCACCACCACCACCACCACCACGAGGATGATTCATGAGCAGTGAATCATGGACCTTGGAGCTTTACACCTGCTTTACTTGATCTGCATTTCTCAAAATCATAAGGAAGCGAGGAAAACAAAACCCATAGTGACCCAACCTCAATTTACTACAGAAGGTAAGCAGAGTGAAAAATAAAAACAATACATATGGAAAGATCTACAGATGATGATGATGTACTGAAGCTTACAATGACATACTACAACTCATTTAAGTATTACTTTTCATTTAATATTTTTGTAACAAACAAAAAGAGGATATAACCCACTTAAACAAATGCCTGAACCTGTACGAACACATTTAAGCCTTATTATAACCGTTCAGTAACCAGAGCTCGAGCTCAAGCTAGCACCAAAGCTAACACCACTTACAATCAAACGCCACAGATTACAATTACATCTATAATCTCAAATATGATAAAAGAATAATAAATACCGATAATTTCTAGCTGTTTGACATTCTCATTATCGTTATTAAACGTGTATACAAACGCTATACCTGGCTAAATGTCTTGCTTTCTGTCGCGACCACTCATCAAGCCTTTACCCGGCGCTTGAGAAAGTCGTCATTGCCGAACTGCATCACGGGATTCGTAGTTCAACCTAGTTCCAAATCGTGCATGCGTAGTTTTATTTGCGGCGCTAAAAAATACGTGTCTACGTGTTTTTTTCACCAGTGTTTATGACTGGCACGTGCTGTCATGGTACGTAATAAATGTTCACGGTATTGTTTTGTTTACATGACAGGTTAACCCCCTAAATAGACTACAGATCCCAAAAGCCGTGAAGTCTTTTAAGCTTATCGGTGAGAGGCATGATCCGGAAGTGTGCGGGTGTTCGTAGATCTTCAATCTATTATTTCAGGGTAAGTCTTGTCGTTTGTGCGTTGTAGATCTGCGCAGGGAAGGTCCCTCTATATGGAGTGCTGGTAAATAAAGCCGTTGCAGGTTGAGGGAGTGCTGAAGGAGGAGATGGTGTGTGCTCGGATGGAGCAGTGTTTAAACACGGGACAGGTCGGTGAAGAGATCTGAACATTTTCTCTAATCAGGGTGTTTGTTGTGTGTGCAGAGTCCGGCAGCTGTTGGTTAGTGGGGTTCAATGAGCTTTTAGCCGGTTAGCCTGTGGCTAGGGCAGGTGCAGCTGACACATTAATGTTTGTGTGTTTTAGATTAGCTTTCTTAGCTGTTATAGTTTACAAAATAACATGTAACTGATGCATAGTATGAACAGGACAGCTGACAAAGTATCCCTCTGAATTGATTTGTTTTAAAGAACAATCTGATTCCAGAGCATTGACCTACAGTTCTGCTCCAGCTAGCTGCATAATGACAGTGCATGGAGAGAAAGCATTTATTATACTGTATTTTTATTATGGATAGAAAAGAACAGTTACGATACGTATCGTGATAAAAACGTACAGTCCCGATACGATATTATCACGATACCTATGTGTCGATTTGATTAAAATTGCAAATCGCAACTTGCAAGTATCACGATTCGATATTACCTTCCCCCCCTGATTTTGTTTTAAACCTTTAAAAAAAATTTAATGGTGAATTAAATGTTGCCTGTTCCTTATAACATTATGTTTTTCACTTAAAAATAAAGCTAAGAATTGAAACAATACAAACTAACATTCAAATACAAGAGTTTAACATTTAACTGAGCAGAACACATGCCTGTCATCCGCCATAATTATTATTTTGAAACATTCTTAACAAAGAATTCTCTTTTACCACACGGGATTGAAATGTGTAAATAGTTCAGAGAGCGCCACCTGTAGGATAATAAAGAAACGATAACGTTTTACTGCGTCTCAAAACGCAACCTAACATTAAGTGCGCGCGTTTGAACTGGCTGCTAACAAGGGCACGTGAGGCTTCTAACGCACGCGGTTCTTCTAAACATATATTTTTACATGTGAATTATTTGCATTTGCATTATTATGTCTTAATTTAATGTGTCGCAACTAGGTTTTGAATGTTGACATTCTGTGTAAATGTTGTTATTGATCATTTAAATGTCATGTCTTGTATAGATTGGTTAGCTATTTTTTCCTGTCGTTCCTCTGCTCCAGCAGGTGGTGCTATTATTGCATCGACCACCCAGAAACTCAAATATCTTGCGAAACAAAAATGTAAAATGCACACAGTTTGTATTTTTTGCAAAAGCTGTATTTTTTTCAATAAATTGTTAATGATAAAATACACCGTTTATTAATTGTAGGTTCACCTAAATTGTTTTTAAAAATGTGAATCGATCCTAAATTGAAAACTGACTCAATATTATTTCACTGAATTGAATTGACCAAAAGATCAATTTAGTTATAAAGTATTTAATAACACAGTTTTACTTACATCTAATCTGACACATTTATCTGACAGTTTTATTTATCTTTATGTATGAACTTTTTTATTAAAAAAGAAAAACTTTGGCTCCATTGTTTCTCAAATTGTGGTGTGCCCCCTAGTGGTCAGAAGGGTATTATTGCAGGCGGGCCAAAACAGGTCATTTGTAACAAATAAATAAAAAGTTTTTAAATGTTTTAAAATTGCTATACAGTCTTCATGATTACGTATTTACATTTTTAAAAAGTAAGTAACCAAACTCGACCAACAAAATATATATTTAATTATGACCTATGTATTAAAACAGTCGTACTTGCTGTATGTCCTGATAAACCTATCAGAAGTTAAAAATATAATACAATATATACTATATATTAATACTGTACATCTAATTTTACTAAATGTCATATTTCAACAAAAACTGTTGAGTGTTGTCGTCCCTAGTGGTGTTATGGGGACTGCAGGTGGGACCCGCTAGGTCATTTACTGTATAAACTGAATAAATACAAAATTATTAAGTTTAAAATTCCTGTGCGGTATTTCAGATTAAGCATTTACATCTGAAAAAAAAAAACACCACAATTGATCAACAAAAGATTGACTTAATCATAACCTATTTAATAACACGGTTATAATTATGTTCTGATAAACCTAATTTATAGATATAATAATAATAATAATAAATACAATTAATATTATACATTAAATCATTACAAAAAACATTTTTAAAAAATTATAGCATTCTTTAGGTTTTTTTAGTCTTTTAGTTATTTACAGGATGTCTAATTTATAATGAATTCACTAGGAAACTACGTTGTGCAATTCTTGCACATGCCCAGCAGACATGTATAGACTGATTTTAATTCAATTCAATTCAAATGAACAGTTTTTTTTAAAGTAATCACGTTTTTTTTCCCACATGAAATCGTGACGATAAGTTAATGTTCTCGGTTTTAAAAGTTTAGTAATGAACGTGAAGGCGGTGAATTATTTACTTTATCGTCCTTTTCATTCTCACAAAAAAAAAAA